>JAOXYF010000001.1:21941858-21957231 GCA_028565775.1 Sternarchorhynchus goeldii | reverse complement strand
GATATATATATATATATATATATATATATATATATATATATATAGAGAGAGAGAGAGAGAGAGAGAGAGAGAGAGAAAGAGACAGAGAGAGAGATAGACAGAGAAAGAGAGAGAGAGAAAGACAGACAGATGACATAGAGAGTGTATGAGAGAGTGAGACAAAGAGTGTATGAGAGAGTGAGACAAAGAGAGAGACAGAGAGAGATGTGAGCACACACCCAGTACCTTGCCTGACATATTAACCACAGAACAGCAGCAACACTAGACACTAAGACAATCAACATTCTTTGAACTTTCAAAATAACCAGTTTGACTGACTGTAGTTATTCTTACCTGAATAATAGCCAATACTCTGTCATGAAGAACAAGAGGAGGATCATTTTTGAGTATAATCGCTCGGACCAAAACTCCTTCCACGAACTCTCTAGTTGACACTAGTACATGGAACCTGTGACCACAGTTCTTTACACAGGCCTCCAAAACCTGAGATAACAAAGAGGTCAAAGGAGCTTTTAATAAGAGTTCCTTAGCAACCAGTACACTACTACAGACACATAGTGATCAACTCACAGACAAAGCCAGCAGGACCTCTCTACAATTCTTATTACCCACAATCCTCTTCTTTATTGCTCGGACTGCATCTTTAGGTCTGAAAAAGTTACGTAACATTAATACAAATGTTTCAGGACTCCACAGACTTAACAGACTCCAGACGTAACAACATAGTGCAACATAATTATGGTGTTGTAAAGTTATAATGATCTAAGTCTACATACACATTAGAAGCGAAAAATGAAAGAAACCTTGTTTGGTAATATAAACAACACGTACCCATCCTCTGTCTCATTGATGATGTCACAAATTTCCATGTTGAGCCCCCAGTCCTCTGATTGCAGGCTGGCACTTGTAGCATGTTCTGACACACACACACACACACACACACACACACACACACACACACACACACACACACACCACAAAATATCAAAATAAGCACAGTGTACAAACTTGTGCTTACATTGTAGAATGCAATGTAGAATGCAAAATGACATTCGTATTCTATATTTGTAGACTACTAAAAATAACCTTATGGATTGTTAGAGTAGACAATAATGAGTACAGAGACGACCCTATGACTCGAGGAAGTACTGAAGCAGTACTGCAGGAATACTGGCACAGCATTCAGCCAAGGGCATAAGTGAAAGCTCATTTTACAAAGGTGTCTGTTTCTATTTAAGCCACCTATTATGCCAGCACAATATCACCTTACTTCTTATCAGAGCTATTACTGTAACCTTGAAAAAAATATTGAACTGGTTGTTGACAAAATAATAGCTAACCCAGAAAAACAGGGCAGACTTAATGTAGAAGGAAAACCAATGAGTTACTAAGGAGACAGCCCGTAAGGCAAATAGCCACCTCAAACTAATCTGTGAATTTGCATTATTACATAATGAAAAAAAAACAAACAAACACATTTATTCTGCAAGATTCTGTGCCACATACCACAAAAAAAAAATAAAACTCATTTTCTTATTACAGTCCAATTACAATGGCTTCTCCTATAATAGTAAAGGCCAAGAATTTGGGTAGGGCAAGGTTACACTCAGATCACTGCCAAAGACCAACTCCCAAACAAAAGGCTTAAAGCAACTTTTAACAATTCAGTTGCTCGGGCTTTTAGAAATCAGGATCCAGGCTTTTAACCGATGCGTACTAAAGCTTCTCTTTGTTCATTATTTGTTAATGCTGGTACACGCGCTGAAGCTGCTTCGTGGGACTATCGTCTGCCTTGGCATACACACGTTTATTCAGGCAAATTAAATGTTCTCCGGTTCAACTGAAATGAAGGGAATGCCGTTGGAATGTAGGTGAGGTACGGATCACTAAAACCTGATTAGACTGTAAAGGAGCGCCTTGCTTTTTCATCGTGAACGACGTCTTTAAATGGGATTGTAAACCGTAGAAAGTAACCATGATTAAAGATAGGAACAAGCACTGATAGGTTGTAAGTATTAACACATATACAGGCCACCAACTTTAATTAAGTTAAAAACGTCAGGTGTCCTAGTTAATCGACAAAATATCTCTAATTAATAATTTGCTCTCGACTCTAAAATAATTCTAAAATTGATCACTATTTTTCCGACTAGGTAACATTCTAAACGTATAAATAAGGCCGGACGCAGAATAAACAGGCCTATTCCACGTCCGCGACTATTTGACAGTTACAATAAACCAGTTGATTATTCGCCAACCAGAGACTCGATTTACACGAACTGAACCCGCCTTCTCAGTGGGATTGAACGTTTCGCGTGCCAGTCTGGACTTAATTACTTTGCCGTCAATCTTAATAAATGCATTATCCGGTATATTTCCATAAAGACGTAAGACTAGATTGCATTAACGCGACAACAGTTCATTTTTATTCTTCACTTATATCTTACAAGGATAACAACTTAATGTTTTAAGAAAAGACTGGAATCATTAGGTACTTCGTAAACATTGGCTAACGTCGTATGCAACAGGTTCGAAGTATTAACGTTCATATTTTCATTTTCTTAACTATCCAACTCTCGCACTCACCTATACGTTGACCTACTTGTGTAGAGAAAGGATTTCCTATTAAAAAATCCATATTTAGTTTAGTTAAATATCGGTTTCTGGAGGATACCTTACGATTCCAAAACCAATCGTCTTCTTTTTGACGCTCTAGAGGGGTATACTCAGTGAATGAACGCACTGGAAACTCAGCGAGGTTACGTCATCTTTTAAAGGAGCATCTCCAGCAAGTAGATGGAGGAACATACACTATATTGCCAAAAGTATTCGCTCACCTTCCTTGACTCACATATGAGTTTAAGTGACATCCCATTCATAATTCATAGGGTTCAATATGACGTTGGTCCACCCTTTGCAGCTAGAACAGCTTCAACTCTTCTGGAAAGGTTGTCCACAAAGTTTAGGAATGTGTTTATGGGGATTTTTGACCATTCTTGCAGAAACACATTTGTGAGGTGACATACTGATTTTGAATGAGAAGACCTGGCTCTCAGTCTTCGCTCTAATTCATCCCAAAGGTGTTATATCGGGTTGAGGTCAGGACTCTGTGCAGGCCAGTCAAGTTCATTCACACCAGACTGCCATCCATGTCTTTATGGACCTTGCTTTGTGCACTGGTGCGCAGTCATTTGGATGGGTGAGCGAATACATTTGGCAATATAGTGCATCAAATTGAAAATGAACATATAATCAGAAAATGGAAATGTATTCTTATGTCTGAATTTTGGGATAGAAATTAAAATGAAAATGTAATGACCATATTCATTTGACAATTGGTATATTACTACTGAATTTCTAGTTAAACAGAGATAGATGTTATAAATGACTTTATTAAAATTGTATTTCCCAAACTTAATTAATGTATATATAAATTATGCAACACTAAAGTGTTAAAGTAATTAAATGTCCTGATTATGTAATGATCAAATCTATGAACTTTTTATATCTTATTATTTATTATTCTATGAAGTGTTATAATCAGTAACATAATTAAAATTAAAGTGTAAAATATTCCAGTGGATGCAACCCTGATGCTTTAGATAAAAAGGTCTTCCTACACAAATTGATGGATTTATTTATTTTTTGCCTCTACAAAAAAAAGAGGAAGGTGTAACAGATAAAAGTTAGAGAAAAAGCAGGGTTTAGAATGAAGAGAATTACTCATACACATGTAAAGATACCATATGTAACCAAATGTAATTTGGTTACATATGGTATCTTTACATGTGTATGAGTGAATGACAGTGCAAATAAGAAGCAATATTTGTTTAGTTCTGTTATACCATTCTGGATACTTGTTGTCTTTATACTTTCTTTATTTTCCCATCTTGTTGGAAATCCACAGCTTTCTCACAAGGCATATATAAACATTGAGAACTGTATTATGACCTTTTAAACTACTATGACATCATTATTATGACATTATTGAATTAATATTTGCTCGTTTACATTGTGTCATCTATATTTCAGACAAATACTGCTCTTCATAGGAGTATTCAGACAAACATCTGAATTTACATTTTACAGTTGTAGGCACCATGCAGACAAGCAGGTGGCAGCACTGCCAGAAATGCACTGAACACGCTTTCATCAAAATAAGAAAGAACACCAAACTTAGGTGTTTAAATTACCATGATCAACAGAACTTCTCAGTTTTCTCTGGTCTCCTCTTTAACCAGGAATAGATCTCAAAGGGGAGGTTTCTACGCTACGTGTACAGTTAAGAGTAAACAGCTGTACATGCATCTTTGCTAATTTAATTAGTCTACGTAACGACGGAATCTAAACTAACATCTGATCAGTGTTACCATGGTAATTCATTCAAACAAATTCTTCAGGCAAGCTTGCAACAAGGTGCAACAAGTGAATTCCAAAAAGTGTTTATCGTTTTTACATACATTTTTTCTTTCAACTCACAAAAGATGAAAAATCAAATTGGTATATAGTCCTCAAGTGAACAAGTAAAATGCTCCATAGTATGGGTACATAATATTTTTTATATTACTGTCACAGTATGCCGGGCACACACACACACACACACACACACACACACACACACACACCTCAAGTCTGTCACATTTCCAATCACCCAAATACTGGCCACCTGTGCATGTAATCACTGCCACCTAAGCCTTGTTCTGTTCTCCCTATATCAAGCCCCCAGATGTCTGCAACCAGCGCTGTGCGTTGGTCCAAGAGTCCATGTCCCGAGCTCTTACTGCCAACTGCTTTTGTCTTTGTGTTTACCTTTACATGTTTGGCAGCTCACCTCTGTGCTTGTTTTTTCTTCAGGAGTACGTTATGGACAATAAAGACACTCCATCACTGGACGCATGTCTTGCTTCCTGCCTGCAGGAACGACACTTACAAAAATGACTCTTCCATTTTTATTTCACCTGCCATTCTGTGAATAACTTGTATCAGCTGTTCAACCACTATGTTTCAAAAGTCACCTCATCCACATAGTGTGCTATAAATTATTTTTAGGTTATACAAATATAATATGAATTAAGAAGTGGTTGTTCCTGACACTAAACGATTCTCCAAACTCTAACCCATTAATAGTATAACTCAAAACTGCTCTATTATGTTTTAAAACATTGTAATCATTATGTTATTGGTGATAGGAACCCATGCAAAAGTAAAAATGTTAATAGAAAACACAATATATTTGTTTTGGTTGGCTCTGAGCACCTGTGAACACTTCAAAGCCTCTTACCATTTTTCATTAGATGAGAGCAGAGGGAGAAGACCTTCCTGTAATTGACTTGAAATGCACTTTTACTTTCACAATAGCTAGGAGTGAGTTAGAATGACTCATCTCCTAGGTGTGTGTGTATGTGTGTGTGGGCAGAAAGAGAGTTTCTGAAATTACACTAGAATTTCTGCTTGTAAGATTATGGTATGTTTTTAATGCTGAAAAATGTTTTAAAACTAAAATACTTTTGCTGTTTTTACTTCTTCACACAGTAGATTTACATATTTCATATTTTTAGGCATGCACCATCTGTTATCAGCACATATAACCCCGATTTGTATTATTACATGATTTTGTAGCATTTACAGAGGATCTTCTGTATTACAGGTGTTTGCAGTCACCAAGAAAAACTCCTTTTTGTCTCCTTTTGTCAAAACGTTGAACAGCTACCACACAGCAGCCAAAACTACACACCTAACGTGCAAAACATCTCAAACTTTAGGAAAAACCAAACACTTCCAAAACATTTTCAACTCTTGCCAAAATTGCATTTTTGCATTCAAACTCTACACAGAAATAGGCGAGGAGCTCTTTCTACACATCAACTACATACTGATGTGATAAATGGAGATAGTACCAGCTTGGTTTTTTTTTGCCTTTTCAGTATGCAGAGCACGCAGTCTACTGTAAAAGTCGTTGTAGTCATATATCATATCCATACATGTATTTTCACAAATATACAGGCTATTTATTCATATTCAATACACATTCACAATAAAGTTAAAACAAGTTACAAGGGGAATGTTTGTTCTTTTGCATGAACCATACTACCACACATGCCGTACATACTGTAATACACAGAAGATTTTAAAAATTAAATAAAAAAATCGGGTGGCTCTTGCTTGTGTCCGGAAGCAAGAGCACATGTTCTCTCTGGCTAAGACAGTGGTGGACGTACCATCTGAAGTTATGTATCTGCCATATTCCATTGCCCTGAAGAAGGGGTATGCACTGGTATGTACTGGTATGCACTGGTATGCACTGGTATGCACTGGCAGTGATCATAGACCTTTCATCGCCATGCTAAAAAGAGCTTCTCAGTAGGATTGTGGGGTGGAGAGTATGGTGGCAGGTGAAGTACCAAAAATCACGGGTGGTCGATGAACCACTTGTGTTCCAGAGAAGCCTGGTTGAAGCTTAGCTTGTCCCAGAGGACAACACACCTAAGCTGCTCTGGTCCATTCCCCTGGTGACTGGGTATAAGTATGTTGTTGTAATGGAAGTAATGTGTTGAGGAAGGTGATGATGTGGACAGTGTTGTAGAGAGCAAGAGTGGATTGATGAACAAATGACACTATAATGGCTAACAACTGCCCACATTGTAATACTGGCCGATACTGACGATACTACTTGCTGATACTTGCTACCATGTAGCTGTTCTGAAACACAACCCATGGTTGACCACGTGGTCAACCAAAGTGGTCCAGATCCTCATCTATGATAGTCATCATCTTCCCTCTCCAGTATTGGCATCTCCTGATATCCAGACTCGGGGCCTGTTTACAATCCTCATGTTCTGATTTCTGCATGTACAAATTAGTCTTAAGTGTATTCACCTGTAAGGACTGGGTTTGGTATTTGGTAAATGATTGTGGCATTTGCATGGAAGTGTTTTTTGATAGAAACAATAGGGTGAATAATGTGTCTAATGTAAAGAATTGTGTTTAGTGCTTTGCAAAAAGTGTGTTTTAGGGTGGCAAAAAATTGTAAAGCAGTGAATGTACTTGTGGTTTAGTACTACCTCAATACACAAACTCATGAATTAGTGCCTTCAATAATTGTGTCACAGTCCCAGTGTTTATGTCTTAGCACGTGCAAAAAAAAACTGTAATCACTTTTTCTTTGCATAAAGTCTGTCTACATTTAATAACTGCATTTGGCATTTTTGGGGTAGTATACAGTCAGAGACAAAGACTGGTTTATTTTATCTCTTAATGTGAAGAACAGGCTTGGCAATTTTATATGTGAACTCACTGATGTCAGCAAATCAACTGAAATGTTACAGACATGTTGCATCATTGCCTCCACAGAGGGAGGTTTTGACAAACTTCTACCAGATTTTATCCATGTCCAGCTGTTTTCCATGTCATATGTCCATGGTAAGGAGATTGGATAAATAATCATGAGAAAAAAAAATTGTCCTGGTTTTGTGAGCTTTTAGCATCAACTGTCTTGTTCTTGCACTGAGTGTGTAGGCGGGTTTAAATTGTTCAGCAGTTGCAATACTTTGAGCCGAAAGCATTTTAATAAGGAAAGCAGCCCACCAAGACTTGAGCGTCAGATGGAGCATGATGTTCACTCAGTAGCCGACTTCTCTTTTCCACTCCTAGCCTGCCTCAATCCCATGTCATGAGTGACTTTTTGCAAGACATGTAGCTAAAGAACGTTGTTCAAAAGCGAGTTGTGTCAGATTATATAAAAATCCCTTAGCTGTCAAATTCATGTCAACCACAGACAGCATTTTTTTAATTGTTACATGCCCGATAAAATAAAACAAAAATTGATGCGTGGAACTAGTCAGGACTAGTGGGGAAACCTTTATGCATGAGAAATATCAGACAGACTCCAGGCTCCAATCATAAAAATATTCAGCAACTGATTACTGAGGTGTCGTCATCTCAGTGCATGAAGACTTTTAATCTGTTCAGCAGAAATGTCAGCACTGACATGTTTGAATTAAATATAGTCCCTGGTAATGTATCATTGTTACCACAGGACAGACCACTAATTATGTACAATTTGGGGCACAAATTAAATGTGGAGATGTGTTGTTAATCTTCAGAAGTGGATGCAGTGACTCACTCCCAATTTGCTATAACCCTGACAACCTCCTAAGAATTTAAAGATTTTTTGCAGTGTTATGAGGCCCTGCTCTGGCTACCAACTAGCCTGTATCTAGTATGTAATTCAGTAGTGACAATTAGATGTTTTGTAGTTCTAATACAGTACAGGCAGCTATGAAAACAATAGAAGCCAAGAAAGCAAATGTTACAGGGTCTGTATTAAAGTCCACCTTAAATATATAGAGTAATGTTACAGGGCCCGTATTAAAGTCCACCTTAAATATATAGAGAAATGTTACAGAGTCCGTATTAAAGTCCACCTTAAATATATAGAGAAATGTTACAGGGTCTGTATTAAAGTCCACCTTAAATATATAGAGAAACAAAAACAAGAAATAGAGGAAGACAAGACACCAAAACACAAAGCTACAGATACAGAGTATAAACCAGAGGTGTACAGTATATAAAGGAGGAGACGAACACTTGGAGACAATTACTGGGAGGGAAACAAGAATCTGGTGAGGTGGTGGAGCAGGGGTGGAGAAAAGACCCATATTAAACAAGAAGCTGGTGAGGTGGTGGAGCAGGGGTGGAGAAAAGACTCATATTAAACAAGAATCTGGTGAGGTGGTGGAGCAGGGGTGGAGAAAAGACTCATGTTAAACAAGAATCTGGTGAGGTGGTGGAACAGGGGTGGAGAAAAGACTCATTAAACAAGAATCTTGTAAGGTGGTGGAGCAGGGGTGGAGAAAAGACTCTTATTAAACAAGAATCTTGTGAGGTGGTGGAGCAGGGGTGGAGAAAATGAGCCTCTGTTCATATTACCACATCTAGGCCAAGATGATGTTAAAACAGTATTTGCATAGCAATCCATTGATTGTATTAGATATTAAGTTGATTGTTCCCTGTATTAACTGTCTCTTAACATAATAGCTTAAAATATTTTTTACTCTGATTTCTCTGATTTCATGAATGACAGATATGCTATATTTAATTTAAAACTATGAAAAAATAAAGCAGTAATATTAATTGTACATGTAAATACGACAGTAGATATTTTTAGGCCATGGAAACTCTCCTCCTTGCATCACAATGAACCCCGAGACCCCATCCGTGACTCATCCTGGTGTGCAGTGCAGCAGCTTTTAGAGGAAGAACCAACATGCACTGAAGGGAGGGAGGAGACGAAAGATAAAACAACAATGTCGGTCATTTATCCACAGTAGTTATAAACGTATTCAGGCATTCTGCCAGGTTGTCATGACAACTGCAAACTGTGGCTTTGAAGAGAATAGGTCAAATGTCAAAACAGCTAATAAATTTGCTATGACCATGTCAGCTAGAGATTCATGCGCATGTGTTTCCATCTGTTGTGTCCCAGTCTAAAGCAGAGGACCAACAAAAAAGTGAAGAAAGGAAAAAGGAAGAAACTGGATCTCAGCTTCTGATCTGAACAACACAAAAGATGACAAGAAGTCAAGCATAGTTTGATTTCAGTTGCATTATCATGAGCGCATGACTTTTGAGTGACCCAAACATAACAAAGAAACAAACTAAAGGGAAATCCACCAGTGTAGCTCACGTAAAACCAAAGAAAAATAAATTCAAAACCATATCATAACTGCACCAGAACAAAGCAACAAGCTGGATGAACATATCAGACAAAGAAAGTGTAGATCACCCCTGCTCAGCTCAGCAAGCAGCGAATGTTTCTAACTAGCTAGATAACAGCACAAGGGACGATTCATGTTTCTAACGTGGACACACACATGAATGGATAATGGCAAAGAAAGTGCTAGCCTAAAAAGATTCTCCCATTTGAACCATCTGGCAATCTAAAATGGATGGTGTTTTAAATGTTAAAATGGATGGTGTTTTAAATGTTAAAATGGATGGTGTTTTAAATGTTATAACCACAGACACCATCAGTCTGTTAAGTAGGTGGAACAAAGTAGGTGCCAGCATTCCTGAATCCTGACAGACACACACACACACACACACACACACACACACAAACAAACACACACACACACACACACAAACACACACCTGAAAGAGAATGGCAGAGTTATTCAGCTTAAACCGTTATTGTGGAATTTTTGTCGTTCATTTAGATGAAGTTAATAAATTAATTATAGACCTGGTAAGTCTGTGGTCATTACAGAGTGTAGCTTAAGGGCTGCCCTAGAAATAATGGCCACAAAACAAAACCTAAAAGATTACAGTTACCAAAAATATCTATATGTAGTTACACTTGCATGACCATTAATTATGACAAACATTACAAACTGCGGTGGTAAAAGCAATCTTTGTTATACACAAAACATTATTCTTTCTTAATTTTTGACAGATATTACATCAAAAGTGTTACAGCAGAAAGAGAACACACTGCACTGGAATAAGCCTTCATGAATAGATCTGAACATTCAATGGGGAAGCAGTATTTACGTTAGCATCCTCTGTATCTCTGAAGTAAATATGTGAATTAAATATATGAGCAATAGACTTTACTATGTATTATCATTAGAATTAAGTAAGTCTATCCTCTGCATTCAAAATAGGAAAAATTCACTAAACTGGACTTCACATAATCACATAGAAGAGCGTAGAGAGAAAACAGAGGAAGCATGACACAAATATGACGTTAAATTCACTTTTAACTAGAGTTCAGATTCAGCGTGGGCTTTCCCAGTGTCTAACCAAAGCATTTCTATTTGGTGTCTGTAATCTCATCTCTTTTTTCTTCCTCCTCCATCCTGTTCCACCTTGTTCACTCTATGTTTTCTCTCTATTTTTCCATACTGGTGTTAGCAACACAAGGACATGTTCTTAGCAATAGCCAGGCTAAAAACCAGGCTATATTCAGTGATGGGAAAGACTGTTGCCAGATCTCAGAACATTTCAAGCAAACCAGGGTTAGCTTGGCAGCTTCAAACAGAATCCAGTAAACCCCTAGGTGATATAGCTCAAGCATGTGCCCTTGGCTTTTGAGCAAGATTTTTAAGGTCAGGCAATACTGTTAAAAATATAAGACATAAGGTATGGTCATGGGTTTTAAAAGAACTGCTCTTAGTCAGGCATGACTTTGTTGTGTAACACTTCATATATGTGGAAACACAGAAACACATTACTGCTTAATTATGGTGGCTTAACCTGTATGAATTTGAATAATGTTTACCTCATTGTAATTCCCATAATCTACATATCAATAACAAATTCAAACAGCAGTCTTCTTATTTAAAAAAAAACGCTATTGTCAGATCCTCTTCCCTGCTTGCGTACTCTTATCTTCTTTATAGATCTAGAGGACCTTCTGTCTGTGTACTTAACCCTAAAGCATTCATTCACAATTTTAGCACATGTTACTGCTCTCTTTCCCTTTCAGTCTCTTTCTTCCTTCTCTACATTATGGAGCAAGTAAAACCACAGCATTCTTTAAGCAGAGTGAGACCAGTCTTAGTGACAGTGGGAGATGATGTCTGCTGGGCCCAAAAGGTTTTTCTTCTGTACTGACTGGAACCTGGAGAATAGAGAATAAATAAGCGAGAGAGAGAGAGAGAGAGAGAGAGAGAGAGAGAGAGAGAGAGAGAAGTGGATCTGTAAAGGTTCACTTCTGCACTAACAGACAGCCCGAAGTAGATCTTCAATTTTTCTGTAGTCATTTTCTTTTTAGATAAGTAATGTTATTAGAATAGACAGGTTACTGAACTTTCACCCAAAGAAACTGCACGATTAAAACTGCAGTATTTACAGAGGGCCATGGAACAATGAGCTTGATAATCAGGACTTACGTCTCTTGGTGTAGCTTGTAGGAAATTTTGTCCGTAAGAAATCAGCCATCTCCTTGTCCTCTTCCCTCTCTCTGTGTGGAGGCAGAATGGAGTGAATGAGTACAGCGAGGAGCTTTTAATAACAAACACACTGACAAAAGTCTGCTTACACAAACAAAGACAAAGGCACACAAATGCACACACTGGTACAGATCTATATCCAAGTGCATTAGCGAGAGCGAAAGAGAGAGAAAGAAAATGCTTTTCAAGGTAAGGCACATCACATACTTCCTTTGTATTTCCTTTTCAACTGACAGAAAGGCTTTAAATGATTGAAACCCTCTGACATCTCTCTGTCTGTCTGTCATTTTGTCTGTACCACGTCTGTAACTGCTCTGTCACCCAGTGGTATTTACAGACAGTCAAGAAATTTACGTCCACAGGAAAACAGCATGAGCAGTAGATTTGCAGTTTTTTTTTATGTTGTTATTACTACATCACACAATGCACAAATGTTAGCAGTGGGCTTATGGAGAAGTACTAAAGGTAACAGTGAACACACAGGTGTAACAGTGCACCACACAGGTGTAACAGTGAACACACAGGTGTAACAGTGCACCACACAACCTGCTGCAGGCACCCCCCCCCCACACACACATTGCACTTACCCTATTCCCAACCAAGAGTTTATTGATGATCACACTTTGTTATGAGCACCTGTGCCTTGGTACAATTTCATACCTTTCATACCTTCTGTTATCAGACTTCTGCTGTCCGTCCTACTAACTAACTCCTATATACCTTCTGTTATCAGGATAATAAACATGCATCTTGATTTGCTGAGTCATGTAACTACTGTCTGTGTCTGTGAAGCTTGTAGCAAGTCTAGCAAACCTCTTTCTATCTACTGAAGCCAATGTACACTCAGCTAATTAATCTTTTAATCGAATTAATTAATTAATTAATCAATCAATCTGATTAGTTAATTTTTTTCATATTACTGACAGAACCAATTTCATGGTCTTTCATGGTCCAATCTTATCCATCTTCAGTCATAGGTAACTAACTATCTGTACCTTTTTATATCTTACAAAAGCCTAAATGAGCTCAACTGGCTCCACTCTAAAAAGCACTTTTTGTCACAGTGCACCAGGCACCGTACTCAAGACACACACACACACACACACACACACACACAGCTGTCCACCTCCCTTTTTAAAGCCTGCAGGTACTCTCCTCCATTCTTGGGCTTGTGCCTGTGTCACAACTAAAGACTTCACCTCGAGTGCAGAGCTGCTCTTCTGTGTCTCCTCACTTCAGGTACAACTGGCAGCGTGTTTTTGGATTTCTTTCACTCTCCAAACTCTCTGTCTTTCTCATTCCAACTTCTTACTCTTCCTTTCTTTCTCCAACATCTCTTTTTTCCCTCTCAGTGTGTCACTTTCTCTCCGATTCTCTTTCTCTCTCCAACCTATCACACGCTCTTTCTCACCCCACCTTCTATCTCACTATCTCCAGTCTCTCTCTGTATCTGTCTCTCCAATCTCTCTCTGTATCTATCTCTCCAGTCTCTCTCTCTGTATCTATCTCTCAATCATAAATCAAATCAATCAATCTTATTTTCCACAGTGGGGTTGCCAGTATGTGTGGCATGAAAAGGTGAGTTGATTGAGTGTGTGTGTGTGTGTGGTTGTCAGAGTGGATTGCCACATTACTAGTACTGTGGAGAGCAATTGGATTGCACGGTCAAGAAGGGTGGTGTGAATCTCACGCTCATCTCCTTGAGCACAATTCTCCAATCAACACGTGGCCTGAAGGTCAGGCAAGCCAGCCAATCCAAACAGCCAGATAATCTACCCAGTCTCCAGAACTTGTCTGTCGTGAGACTAAAAGCTGAGCTCTATTATACAAGCACCAACCTCAGCCTCTCAAACTCCACATCATCCACCAGAAAGTCCCGAGTCTCCACCAGCTTGTGGATCTGTTGCAGCAGCTCCTCCTCCCGCTGTCGGTCCTCGTTGGATTTGTCCTTATCTACCAAACCAGAAGGATGTACTGATAGTGAAGTTATACCTACTCACAAGCTATTGAGCTTTGGCTTAATAAAACATCTGCTTAATCTTATTTGAAATTTCAGAAGTCAGCCAGAAGGAAAATAAAATCTTTAGGCTGTTGCTGTGAATGGTTTTAAACAAACATAAACATCATTCCATAAATGATTCACACATATTTCAGATATTCTGCCTTTCTCTGTAAGCCACTGTAGTCTCATGGCCTACTCATGTGAATGTCAGGCACGGTGTACCAACATATTACACAAACATATTAAGAATTTGTGCTTTTTTCAGGCTCATGAGGTAAATGTGAGATTTCTCATAGTGTTTCAAAGGTACACCATGTCTACACCACCAGACTGGCCTGGTTGAAAGTCTGGATGAAAAGTAGGTCATGGAACGAATACTTTAGTTGTTTTGATGCGTGACTTCCATATTGAGTTGGAAATGACTGCTATTCCCCAGAGACTCGATTTCATTGTACATGGGTCCAAGCTCTGTATGTGTACTTGAATAATGAGATGATAGCTTGAAAGAAAAAAACATGTTTAAAATATGACTTTTTCATCTCCTAGGAAACAAAAGACTTTAAAGTAAAATTGAAAAGTTGCAGAAGTATACTAATTTGCAAGTGCAACAAATCTAATATTCAACAATAACAGAAAGTACACAGAAAAAAAATGAATAATAACCAATCAATAAAATGACACCAACTTTTATTGATATGACTTGTAAAAACTCATAATTATCGAGTATATACACAACAGAACAAACACTTAAAAAGCAGTGCTGCAGAGATTAGCATACATTTATTCCAAAACTACAGTCAAAATATCTTAGTACCTATTACAGAAACATCAGCATCTGCTTGAAGCGAAATGCAAAACTGAAAAAAGGTTTTACCTGGGATTGATACCAATTTCTGGAGTTCTTTCTTAAGCCTGGTGATCTCCTTGCAGAGCTGAATATCATCCATCCTGAAGAACATAAAACAGGTAAAAAAACAGGTGAAACAGGTGAAACTTGGTTTACTGCTGTGATCCAAACTCTTCAGGCTTAGAAAGACATTTTCTTATGTTGGATGTTTTTTTCACACAACTATATTTTAAGACAATATTACTTCCCCTTTAGTTGTAACAGGAATGCAGTTATAAAATGTAACCTGTCGATAAATTTGCTCTATTAATGATGGAATGTGGCATACATTTAATTCTTTATGTTCTGTATACCCTTTAAAACTGCTTGTTACTTTTCAATCATTTTATATGGAATTTGTCTTTATAAAGTTATGTTTCAATTAGTACCATGATTCTAAGCCTAATGCTTAGATACCCCACAAAATATACTGCTAATAAAAATAAAGGGAATGCTGAAATAACACATCCTAGATCTGAATGAATGAAATATTCCAGTTGAAAATCTTTATTCATTACATAGTGGAATGTG
>JAOXYF010000001.1:21912508-21932934 GCA_028565775.1 Sternarchorhynchus goeldii | reverse complement strand
TGAGCAAAACTGTGCTCTTACCCTGCTAATTGAACCTTCACACTCTGCTCTTACTGGTGCAATGTGCAATTAATGAAAATTGGCCACCAGGCTGGTCCAATTTAGCCATGAAACCTCCCACACTAAAATAACAGGTGTTTCAGTTTTATTGTCCAACCCCAGTATATGTCTGTGTATTTATTTGCATGCATTGCTCAGTGTCTACACTGCATGTATGGGCACCTTAAAACCGGAGGATCACAGTGGATTCTCTTAGCATTCTCTGTCCTGCTCACTCACAAGCATCAATCCAACACAACAACGATCCCTCTGAAGAGTTGAGAGAAGAGGAGTTAGTTGATGTCTGTGGTTATTTATCTATACTGTTGTTTTTATGCATATTTGTTCTCGTTTATTAAATTCCTTTACTGCGTTTGTACCTTTGTGTTTGCATGTCTTGTCCCATCATATCTGAGCCTTTTATCTCTGTTACAAAGACGTTCATTATCACAAGTGCATTTGCTCTCTTTTCACCCAGTGTTACTACTGCACAGAACCAACATGAAGGAAACCTCTCTGACTATCATTACATAATGCATAGGACATTCCTTGCAATCCAGGAATGGGCTCATATATCACATGGCTCTATGGTCTCTGAAGCTTGTCAACATACACAAATGCAAACACACACACACACATTCATGCACACACACACACGCACACACATACACACACACACATGCACACGCATACACACACGTACACACACACACACACACACACACACACACCTACACACACACACACACACACAGGTGACGCAGTCTGAGTCATTGCACCTGAGAGACATTCACATTACAAACTGTTCATTGCAGCATCATTCAGCTCAAACACACACACACCAATGCTTACAGGAGCTCTTCTGTCTCTTCAGCTAACATAAACAGGCAGGTTCTAACAAAATAAAAAACCTGAAGGGGTGTTAGAATTCATAATGAAGGTGTTCAACCACTTTAAGCTACAACAAGCTTCTTATATTTAGCAAAGCTTTTCATACAACCAGACACCATTTGCTAGAACCTTAAACCCAATCCCCAAGATGGGTGGCCAATTTGGCCAGTTCACTCATCTGCTTTGTTTAGAAACATGATGTTAGTGGCAATGTTGTGTAAATATTTCCCATGAAAAAAAGGAAAGAGAGAAAGAAACTAAAAAACATTTTCCTACTCTGTACCCCAGTGTCCTAATATCACAGACTATTATATCATCCGAACATTGTAAAAGCACTAAAACCCTTGTAAAATCCTTGTATTAATCCTGCTTTAATAATTATATAGGAAATAACAATGAACAGCCAATGTAAAGATTTAACAAATGAACACAAGCTGAACATGCAGCTCCACCTTCACATTCCTGAGATGTATGGTGGTGTCAGTGGAGAACAGGAACCAGAGAATACCATCTGCTCACAACAATACTCAACCACTATGTTTATTTAACATCATGGAGTCTTGAGGCTCACACCAACAAGGAAAATGAGGGGAAGATAATCAACAGACAGACACACGGATAGAGTAACACATTTCTATAACACTAGTTAAACTAAGAAGAACACAATTAGATCAATTAAATAAACGGTCACATGATTAGATGATCAATAACATTTAAATACTTAACTAAGGACAGTGGAGAGTCACTTGATATCCTGAGAGTCTTCCCTGTGCTCCTCTCTGTTTTTCACATTAGCCCAACTCTAAGTCTGATGGCGGGTGGTCCATTCTGGAGCCCCTATCAAGGTGACTGGAGTTTGGGGCAGCATCCCTCCCTGTAATGTTGGATATGCGGCCATGCTTCTGTAATAGCTTTTCTGCCAGGTCACTGCACTGTGTGGAGACGGTACCTGCCCAAAATGTCACTGGAGGGGTCAACAACTGCTCCAGAAACATATCTATGAGGGATGTTGCACAGCAGTGACCACCTGCAGCTGTTCGGACTACAGTTCCCAGGGGCCCTTGCCATTACGGCATGGTGGGTAGATGCATGCATTCTCTCTCTGTGTCTCACTGTTGGAAACAACTGGCCTCTGCTGCTGAGCCTTGGTACATTGTTTCCTTCACTATCTTCGGTATCTCGCTCTCTCTCTTCACTCTCGACTGGCTGAAGAGGGGAAGGTATAACACTCAGTACACGCTTCTTGCAGATTCTTTGCCAGTTGCCTTCGAGTTTATTGAATTTGCCACATAACTGCTTCAAGCTTGGTGACAACATCCCACTTCTGGCACCAACGTGGTATCAGTGGAGAAAAAGAATCAGAAAATGCTATTTCTGCTCAAAGCAATGCACTTTTATTTAACAGAATATAGCCTTGAGAAAAAAAAAACTCCCACTAGCAAAGCAAACAGAATATAACTGAACTATCAGGGAAAGTGAGAGGAAAAACACACAAGGCAGACACACAAAAGGAGGGGAACACATTTTTGAAACACTAGCAAAAGCATTTACTAAAAAAGAAATAGGATTAGACAATAATCACACAATTCAACATGAATAAAGGCATTTAAAAACATTAAGTTTAATCTAAATAAGGTAAGGTGGATAGCTGGGTGTCCACGCCGTTCTTCTCTCCTCTCTCCCCCTTGGCCCAACCCTAAATACGATTTTATTTGCATAAAAAAGAGTTTATACCGGAATTTCATCTGGATTTTCATCTAGCCTAAAAACCGACTACGACAGAATGAAGTATGCCTAGCCTTTTGTGTGTTTGTTTTTCTTGCCTACTGGAGTTTTTTTTTTTAATTCAGGACTAGTTATTTCTTTCTGTGAAGAAATAAAATACACCAATTTACTTTTCCGCTTTGCTCTTATCTGTCTTTGAGTAAAACTGGCCTTTTTTCGTTGTCACCGCCCCCAGCCTTCAGAAGCAATTTACAGTTTAAGCGCGCCTCTCTTCCCCCATGCGCACCCGTCACACCCGCCAACAAATTGCCTGATGGCGCGCTGCCTTGTTAACCAGCAAAGACGAAAACCTCATCTGAGAGACAAGTAAAGTATCTGCTAAAAAGTTTATTTTAAGTACTTCTTTGCATTAGTCTTTACTTCGTGTTGTTGTATCTAAGAGTGATTCAATATGAACTGCAACATCAAAGCGCAACTAATTTGCGAGCAGTTTACTCGCGAGAATAGCGTGATTGTACGGCAATTAGTACAATCAGTCTGTTTGTCTTAAGGAAAGATAACAGTGTTATCGGAAATATAATTTGCTCTGTCGTTAGTCTTAAACTATAATTTGAACTATAAGCCTTAATAAACTATGTGATACTGTTATGAATTACTATCGTAAATGAATATTTAATTTCGTTGACCGCCTCACATTCATCATCACAAATACAAATACGGGGAGTCGCAAAGGCAAACTGACACTGAAGTGCAGATGTAGGCTATGCGACGTGACATTAGCGCTAAACATGTATCATGTCCACACTGGGCTAACTTGAATATTACAATATCGTTTTGCAGTCCGTTGTAGACAACCACACGGAAAGAAATGGAACTATTTAGAACTGCAGTCCACATCACATTCCCTAAATGTATGAACCCAATTGGCACGAACTGTATTCCATGTACATTTTCTATTGGCCACAATTTATAGAACATATATACACTCATTAGGTCTTAATTACCCCCTGTTGTTTGTTTGTTTTTTGCTTAGGATGCTTTACTGGACACGCCTACAATGTAGTTTGGAGAAAAGAAAATATTAATTTAGCATTTTTTTAAATTGGGTAAAGATTCAGAGAAATGTAAACGGAATACAAAACATAATGAAAGCGTAATTTTACCAGACATGAAAAAAGCTGACCACGTGTTCAAAAATGCAGACTCTCAATCACATGTATCGTTTTAAAAGCAGTCCAGCACATATTATAGTTACCTTATACACAAGTCATAAAACCCAACCGATCCAGACAATTGAGTTTTGTCTCATATTTGCAACTTATATATCGCCACAATGCACAGAATAATATATCTTGGGAAATTTTCATATGACACAATGCGTAATGATATCTGCGTTCCAGTTTATAAGATAACTTCACCTGCTTACCTGTTTTCGTTGCGTCCTCTACCTGCTCCGTTTGCGTTAAGGACCCATACTGTTTCTGAAACCCTCGCTCTTTCTCCATATGAGAAAGCACTAGTTCAACAGTGTTTTGCAAATCGGGAATTGACTAAATGTCGCTGTATGAATAACATTAATTCATCACTCTATGACTATGATCTCAAAGGTACAAGGTACATCACGTCTGTTCGTTTACACCCGAGCTGAAGAAAAAGTCTGCACAAGCGCGCGTGCGTGAGTGCGTGCGTGTGTGTATGTGTGTGTGTGTGTGTGTGTGTGTGTGTGAGGGAGAGAGAGAGAGAGAGAGAGAGAGAGAGAGGCGGAGAGAGACATAGAGAGATAGATTGATGAATGAACTGAAATAATCTGAAAAGCGACATCTGGTGATGAACATCGAGAGTGCACCGAATAGCTACAGTGTATACTATTCCCTGTTAAAGACCATGAACTTAAATTGTGCTGAATACCTTGCGATTTCAGTTTGTGAACATTGCAAGAAAAACCGTATTGAAGATGCCGCGTTCGAGCTCTAAAGCTACCCAGCATTTCACGATCACGAGCTTTCCTTTCCGTAACACCAGATGTAGCTTTAAAATGGTTTGATAATAACTCAGTCGGATTTATTGGAGTATAGAAGACAATAATTCATAAAATTAACACTAAATCACGTGTGGCCCTCCAGCACTAACACTGAACTCCAACCCTCAATTGTATATAACGTTATTAGACACAGTGTTTCCTACAGTACTACCAGTACTTTATCAGAGTAGTTAATTTTGTTTTATATATCTCTATTTCTCATTTGCTAAAGAAACAGTTTTTACTGTTTTCATGATTCCTATCATTTCTAACATTATTCCTGATGTAAGTCGTGTTTGACCTAAAACAAATTAATCCTGTAAAATTCCTGGTCTTGCCAGAGGATGGCAGCAAACTGCCACCAGTGACCTCCTCAATTGGTTTAGAATGCTGATACTCCAGCCAGTTCCATCTATAAAATACAGAACCTACATACATCACAGCCTGGTTTAGAACCTGATCTAACACATTCGGACATATTGGTGAATTAATATTAATGATTATGGTAGCACAGTTGTTCCAGGTTGACAGTCACCTAGGTAATACCAAGAGCCTGAAACCAGTGATCAAATGTTAGACAGAACAGGTGCAAGGTGTTAAACATAGATGAGTGAATACCTCAGAACATCCACTTTCTATATATATTTCTATATTTCTAATATATGTTAGAAATAGCTTCTAATGAAATAGCATATTCATCTGTCTTGAATGTGTGCCCCTTGGTTTGGTCCCAGACCATGGGTGATGTAGTAATACATTTTTATTATAAACATATTTGCAAGTTACACTTATGTATCTTAACAGTGCTCTCAGTGTTAGCCGGGATGTATTACTTTAAAGTAATGTGATGAGAAAAAGGTTGAATTGAAAGAAAGTGTATAAACAGGAGTCTTGAGCGAGCTCACATTACTGCACGGGAGCGTGTGTAAACATGGCCAGGATCCATCAGTGCTGAGAACAAACATGGCAGTTATAACGACCCACTTATCAGCTCATTTTAGTGGCACTGCCAATCTGCTCCTTTATCAATGCTCAGGTCCTCCTCCATCAAAACTGACCTTTGAACACCTGCAGATTTCCATGTCGTAGTATTGATCTAACATTTCCTTGATTGCAGACCACCAACTATTATTATGATAATTATTATGAGCTGGAGTAAATATTAGATAAGACATAACATCGGATGTGACGGGTAAAAGCTGCAAATGAAGGGAGAAATGTGTGCAAACAGCATCAAACAGCTGTACTGTGTGGTGTTGAGTATCCTTAATGAGACTGGACACAGATATATCAAGCAAAAAAGATATTGTTCTTGTGTTCTGCTGTGTTGTGATGTGATATATATTACACAACAACTATAAAAAAGGATTTAAATACTTTTAATCCGGCCTTTTTTCATACAATCACATAAAGAATATTTGTAGAAAATATCTATATCCAGTTAAAGGTTTTCTAGATCAATTCCTTGGTCTTATTCATAATGTAACCTACTTCTACTTCATTTGATTTTATGAGACTCATTTCCATGGTATCCAGATAAATACAGCTACAACTACATGGAAATAGGCCCTAGAATCAAGCGTAAATAGAATATACACAGATGACGGCTGGCACAGTCACACCAGGTATGCCTGTCGCTGTATAGGTTTAGCAAACATGCTTTAAAAGACTTTCTGATTAGGTTAAAAGCTGTCTACACTTGTCGATATTTCCACTGTACTGAATGCCCCATGGGGATGCGTCATAGAGAGTAAACATAGGTAAACATCCCGACCACCCCCCTCAAGATACACACTCCTTCACAGCTGAGAAACACCTCTAACCAACACACAAACTCCATAACCCAGTTGACTTTCACAGTCAATGTAAGCTGAAAGCCTTCAAAGCTACAGTGCAAATAAAATGTACTGAGTCGACCACGCTTAAGTACCCAAGAAATAATGTGTCTTTGAATTCATAAAGGGGTGTTTTATGACCACACCGTTTCTCTAAACAAGAGAATGCAAAGTGAGGAGTTCAACCCGCCTGGTGTTGTAATGGTGCAGAGCAGATTGTTCATTAGCAGAGAGCAGTGGCTCTTCACATGGCCGCCTGTTTGCTCTACGAGGCGCCTCGTTTGGTACAGTGGAGGCAAATATGAATCAGTGAAAGACACATGGAGTCATAGCATTATGAAAGAAAATACTTTGAAGTATTATACAGTTCCTTTGTGCATATACAAGTTGGTTAAGCTCTGGAAAAACAGGATACTTTTCAGAACGTGGTTATAGATGTGCTTTAAGAGGCAGTAAGTGTTTCAGTTATTCAGGCTTTACTTTTTTCATAGTAATATGGATTAACATTTTTCAACAATGTGTAATCAAAGACAAACATGTTGACATACGGTAACAGAACCTGCAAAACAAGCTACATTCAGCATTAAATCCATGGAACACAGAGCAGCTGTAAAAGTGACATCCTTGTGTAAATGTTCCTCAAGCCACAATTCAGAAAACAATTTATTAGCCTCAATATACTGGATTACTTTCACAACCACTGAACTATACACTGGGATGTGGCATTACATTTTTGTTGAAGAATCTTTACCAGCTGTAGTCTTTATTCCTCCTGTCTTCTCCAGTTATTGTTTCCTTCGTCTTCCTCCATGGCTTTTTCCAGCCAGTCCGTCTCTGGCTCAGAGTCTGACTCGCTCATCTCGCTGGCGTCAGCTGCCAGCAGACGCGAGTAGTTGATCTTCCGTTGGCGGGGAAACTTCCACTGCAGCACAGCCAGAGCGATGCCCCACACTGTAAGCATTGTTGCTGTACCCTGGAAAAGCACCACAGCACCAAACCTCTCCACCACAAATCCCCCCGCCAGACTGCCAAGTCCAGCCCCAAGATCCATGGACAGGGCTTCAAAGACTCTTTGCACTGCCCTCTCTGTCCCTGGAGAGGCGATGTCCACAGACTGAGCTTCCATTGCCCACATGAGGGCGCCAGTGCTGAGTCCAGCTAGCGGCTGAACTGGAAGAGCTGTCCAAGGCATCCACAGGAGAGAGTAGCAAAAGCACTGCAGAGACAGACCTATAACACCAAGAAGCAGCAGCCGGCTGTGGCATTTAAATAGACGCATTAAAGTTCCATTCAACGGGGCCAGGAGAGCCTGGCATAGAGGTGCCAGACCTAAAGTAATGCCCATCTGAAGCTCTGTGGCATTGTGTTCCTGCATTTGCCACAGGAAAAAATCAGATACAGCTGAGCCTGCCATACCAGTAAGGAGGGCACTGAGGGCACAGAGCAATGCCCGCGAGTCCCCTCGCACAAGCTTCAGAGCCTTCCACCCCACCCCAGGAACCCGTTCACGTTTGTGCCGGTAAAGTGGTAACACAGCGGCAACAGATGCCGTTAAAACCATTAGTGCAGCATAGACATAGAAGTGCAGTGCGGTACCGATTAAACAGTACAGGAAGCTTACTAGAATACCAGTAAAGCCCACACCAGCAGCAGCTCCCAACAGCCTCCAGGGCTGAACAGCCTTGTGCCGGTCCATGGCATCCACGAAATCAAGATACTCATGGAGTCCGTCATCAGCTGTCCACTCTATGGGGGCAGCCATGATCTCCCAGAGGCATACTACCATCATCACAAGGAAAAACATTTGATGCTGTGCATCCATGGCTTTCAGGTTTCCAAGGAACTCGTTGCGATGTGCCTGCTTGATGTTCTGCTTCTCCTCACGCTTGCTTAAAGACCTGCTCCTCCTCTTTTGTGGTCTAGTCAGAGCCCCTTTGGTTTCCAGAGGTTCTTGTCTTTCTATTTCACGGATATTTTCATTCAGACCCGCAGCTGTATTTTGGGTGTTGGGGTGTGCAGAGACATTTTCTGTCCGCTCTGGTGCATGTTTGGAGCCACTGAATGCTTCTGCAAACTTTTCCTCATGATCTGCTGAATAGACAAATGTCGTTGTGATCTTTTGTGCAGTTGTCCTGGGGGGCAGAGGAGTGGGGTCAAGCTCTGTGTGGTTAGCATTTAGCTTACTAACATTACAGCTGCCACTCTCTGTGCTCACTCCCGTGGGCGGGAAGAGCAAAAGCATCAGAGGAAGTGCCACCAAAAAGATGAGGCACACTATTATGACCATACGCCGTTTGTTATAGAGCCTGGCCAAGATGCTGGACATAGGTCTCCACAGCAGAGCAACAAGATGCCTGGAAGCCATGATGGTGCCCGTCATCGTAGCAGTGAGGCCGAGGTAGCGGAGATAGAGGGTGAGGAAGGGCAAAAGGGAACCTGAGGCACAGGAATGCAGAAAGTGGAAGAGGCCTGCCAGACCCACTGCTACCCTGACATTCCACTGCTTGTACCTCATGGTTGCTGGTTCCTCCCTCCGTCACATCAAAGGACTCCTCTGAGGAAAGACAAAAAGAATTTCTGCTGAATTGAAAAGCGAAAGTTACCTGAAGTGTCGTAAAAAGATCTTTAGATCTCAACTGACAAGAAAACACCATTTTACATTTACTATATAGATACTGTTTAATATGAGTTCTTAGAATACGTGCCCAGGTTTTATTAAACCTTAAATGACATGTTTGTAAATTGTCATGTGACCCATGTTGACGCGGGGATAACCAGCGTTTCCATCGTCAGGGATAAAGCTGCTTCTGTTCAGTGCACAGAGCTGCTTGTGGGACTCATATATCGGCCCAACGATATCAGGTTTTAGACAGCATAATTGTTTTAAATTGCTGATAAATTCATTCACGATTGTTTGTAAAGTTTGTAAATCGCTTAACGATATATAAAGTCTGTCTTTACGGGAAGTGTTGAAGGAACAGAGACGATCTTTTCTGTAATAAATCGTCACAAAGTACAATATCATTCATTACTATTGGATGAAATAACTCCGTGTTTTTTTTATTGTTTTATAAGCAGAAAAAAGGGAACGACTCGCCACATGTAACCCGTACACCTGTTTCAGTTTGTACACGTCATACCAATTTTAATGAGCGTTTTACCTTTGCTGCTTCGCTTTTAAGAACGTGTTTCCGTCGTCGGTTCACGCGTGGAAACTAGAAATAATGCATAATATCCATAGAGTATAAAAGTGCAGTTTCTCACTTCGTCTGACAGAGAGCGAATGATCAGGACCCTGTGACAGAGTTTATCGTCCCTACCTTGTTCTCTGTATTTCAAAACTTCACTTAGTCAAGCTTTAGCGCCATCCGTCTGTGAATATGAAAACTGCGGCTCAAGAACAAATAAATATTTTGAGAATCTAATCGGTAAACTAATCAAACCAACAAATAAATGGTTTGCAATTTTAACAAAAAATGTGATTGTCAATAGAATTTAGAAAAATACCACAAGAAGTAACTTATTAAACATTTGTACTTAATTCATTAATCCAGTTTAGGGTACAGCAACGTTTTCAACTGCTATTGTATTCAACAGACTATTTGTAAGTAATAAAGATAATACAATAAAAAGTTAATTAGGTGCAAAATTTATTGGGTTTCCATTGACAGAGACGTTGTGGTTAAATGTATTTGGTCATTAGTAGTGTAAAAAGATTAAATCTGCTTTTTAAAAAGCATTAAACAGTTTTATAACATTTTTGCACATTCCCGCCACGTTAGCTAAAAAAAATTTGACATTTTTAATATGCAGTATGTAAATGTGTAAGATGTACAAAACACATTATTTTCAAAATGTGATACATTCAATCCACATGTACACTAATAATATTTGGAATGGGCATGACACAATAGCATTTAATAAACAAAGTGCTGTCTGACAATAGAAGGTACCTCAAGATACATATGCCTGCATAACACTTAAAGTGTCTTAAGTTTCACACCCTTTCATGTCGGACCTGTATTACTCATGTGACTCACTGACACACATCAACAAGGAATATGAAGAAGAGATAAGGCATGTGCACTGTTCCTGTTGAAGTGCCTCTGCTGTTTACGGGGTGTGTGTGCTTCACTGACACAAGGAATGTGGTCAAGACTGAGTCAACAGATTATCAGGCAAAATCTTTGAAGTAAATCGGAATGCATCAGCTTGGAAGCTGTGCACAAGTCACACTTGCTCTGTGTGAGGACAACAATCCAGGGCAGGAGACCAAGCTAACCAAAGAGGAGAAGAAAAAGAAGGTCCTGGAAAGGCCTTACAGTCCCCAAACCTCAGTGTCACAGTGGAGGGAACTCAAACGTGCAACACATGTTTGTCAGTTGAAGCACAGCCTCCTGGAGGCCTTTGTCAAGAAAAGTGGGACTTGTACATCTTAGAGAATCCACAGTTAGGTTTAGGGCTAGTGGACGGCAAACACGGGGATATGAGTTTGAGTCAGCATTGATGCTATGGATCAGAGATCAAGGAAAAAAAATTTGCACAAGATCATTTTTGTAATATAAATTATTGTTGTTATTTGTGGAATAAATATCCTGCTGAAGTAAACTTACGTTGTGCATACATATGAGCAGAAGTGCATATTTTAGTATATTGCTTAGTCTCATATATTGCTAGAGACTAAGTTTATCTATAAACAGAAATGTGTTTTTGTCCATTAGGAGTACAGCATCTCTGAAACTCACATATCTATGTAAAAAACATCCATGACAGCAGGAGAGGAACCAGACCGTAAATCACCTTTTTCCACCTTCAGACAGGTTTTTTTTTTTTTTTTAGCTCTGCAGTGCCCTCTTCTGGACAGTCTCTTAAAGGACTCAATGCAAACATCCACATCAAATATCAACAATGACAATCTTTAATAAATTACGCCCTTCTCAACACACAGCTGGACAGTTATTAGAGGTCTTGTCGCTAAATCAAAGATGGCTCTGGAGCAGCTTCACGACTGTTAAACCCATTCTTGACTTCTTGGATCCCCAAATCACCGAGCTGAAGATTTAAGGCTCCAAAAATAATCCAACAAATGACACACCCTGAGGGTCTTCACAATTTGATAGAGAACAGTAACAACCAGTACTTTTTGTTATTTTACTTTGAATGAAATCCCACAGAGGTTTCAACTGGCATGGCACTGTACAGTTCGTGTTAGAGCCAGGACTATGCTTTATTGCTAAAGCACAGTTCCAGAGAAGGTGTTGATGGGCAAAGAGAAGGTCTTGCTCAGATATCTGCTCAACCCCGAGTCATCAGCCCCTGTACTCTGCTTGCATTTGGTCTTCTGAGGGCAATATCCTGGGTCTGTGCATGGAGACACCTCTATGCTACAGGTCAGACACAGGACAATAGAAAATGTTTGTTATTTTGGCACTCAACGCTTGCTTTAAGCCAGTAGTCATTTCTTTTAAGGAAAATCCTGAGGGTGGTGAATGACATTAAAAACACTTGTTTACCACTTGCTTACCAAAAATGCCTACCCATCAGCCACACTCACTGTTCACCTTACTGTGTACACCTACCTTCTGGACAAACCTTTTAGGCATGGATTAAAGATTAGCCCATTTCATAACATGCACAATTCGTTCAGTAATCAGTTTTTTTTTTCTCTTTTAATCACTGTTATTTAAGGTGGTGGTAGCACATTAATATGTAAGCAGCTTCAAATCCATATCAGGCAGGTCATTGTCACCACTCATTCAAGAGTTTTCTCTAACCCCAAAACACACCAATCCTTTGGTCAGAAACTGATAGATTAAGAGCTATGAGATGAATAAAAAAACTGGGCTCATGCACACATGGGCTAATCACTATCTGTAGGTAAATAAGGTGCACTTACTAGGTAAGTGTTTTTATAATAGAGTAGGTGATGAGTGTATCTCCAAGTCATGACAGTACCATCTATACATATGTGTTTATTATTGTACCTCTGAACATTTTTGAAGGTTCTGGTTGAATCTTTGTCCAGGCATACTGTAAATGTCTTCTCCTCCAGGGTTCTGATGCAAATACTGGTTACTCTGAGTGTAGGCTACATGAAAGAGGTACATTATTGTACTACAATATGATAGTAATACGAGCATCTCTAGTACACACGCACAGGCACACCCACACACACACCCACACCCATACGCACACGCACACAGATGACACTTTCTTACCACAAAGGACCTTGTAGGACTTGGGTCATGAAAATCTACATTGAGGCTGTCAAGTTCTGTGGGAGAAAGTGTCCTTTACAGAGACTATAAAATCCTACAGTGTTAATCATGGCAAATATGTTTTTTTTTTATGGCAGTGACAATACAAGTTGTGGTAATTTGATTTAAGAACATACTTTTGGTTCCACAGGAGGGAACGGCTCTGATTAACACGCCAGATGTCATCAGAGACATTCCTTGGTCCACCTCACGGTTGCTTATAGAGGCCTGCATGTGAAGCAGTGTAGAGAGCACCAACGCAGCTTTAACACTGACCCTCACTTTACTTCATTCATATCACAGTAAAACAAATATTATCACTAATAAATGGCCAGACATTCTGGAACATTGTATATTGTGACATCACCTTTCTGTAAGTGACAGACACAACTACTCCGGCATCTTCTTGAATGCATTTCTTGTACCGTACCGATCCTTCAACATATACGTTATCAGTTAATAACTGGAAATCAGTGAAATCAAACAAATTATGTTTCCTGACTAACAATAGTTTACATCAAACAGTTAGAAACTATTTAACCCTATTGCCAAAATTGTATATCTACCTTTGATCGTGTCTTTAAATGTAGCTCTATGGGGTTTTAATTTGCCAAAGTCCATGTGCAGCTGACACACAAACACCTCCTCCACAACCTTAGAGTTCAAACCAGAAAAGGAGATCTAGACACAGGAACAGTGATGAGATTAGTTAAACAAGTGTAAAGCATATACCCATATTCAGTCAGACTGTGGATGGCTGACCCAGGGTCACAGATTAAAAATAAATATAAAAGATAAGATAAAAGAAGATAAAATTCTTAGACAAAGACACAACCCACGATAAGCTATGCATATTTCCCTGAAGAAAGTAGCACTAAAGTTATTAGGAAGAACAGCTGTACACATATGCATTACTTTGGTTGTTTTTTTTCATCTGATATTTTCATTTTATTTGTCATTATAGAGGACATGGGCATTCTAATCCCTTTGCTCATAAAATACACTGAACAGCTAATGCAGTGAGACAATTAAACTGAACAGCTAATGCAGTGAGACAATTAAACTGAACAGCTAATGCAGTGAGACGATTCAACTGATCAACCAATACTCTGTTGCCAGTGAAGGTGACAATCTAGGAGGGCTGTGTGGAGTGATTACATGGTGGCCACCAATATCTAAGGTTTCTCAAAGATGGAATATTTTTATTTTGAGTTAAATGCAATACTCTTCAAACTGCTTTAGATCTTCTGAACTTCTAATGCATTCCAAACATAAAGTCGACCCTGAATGTGTTATAGTTATGGGCTGATTTGTATTTTCTGGGCCTCTGATTCAGAGCTTTCCACTGTGCTCGGTCAGTGTGGTGGTGAACTGTAATATGGCACCTCCTCATTAAAACTTGTCCTCCTCTGCACTTGTTACCATGACTACTGTTCCATTGTGCCACAAGAGCCTTCAAAAGAAACACCTCCCTTAAAGCAAATCAGTCATTCTGTGCACAAACAATGTGCTAATTGTAAATATAAACCTAGAGTTGGTTGAAGTAAACTGCCTGCTGGTCCATGACTGTACTACAGCTAGAGAAACAGGACAGATATTGACCTTAACAGAGTAGATGGGGACATGGACCGGTTGCTGTGCTGTGCGGGTGTAGTACGAGATGATGTCCAGAAGAAAGGAGTTAGGTTCTGAGGATCCACCAACTTGGGACTGCTGTAAACCACACACCACAAATATAAAAGCTTCTAGCCGAGTCACCGTACTGCACTGCTTCATGTGGCCACATGGTGTTCATTCAGACTGTCAGTTGCATGTTGCACATAAATAGTTTGTTTTAACATAACAGTTTGAATTCATAGTTTGGGGATTTATAGTAAATCCCTGTAGGTTTACAGCTATCACACAGATGTTGTGGGATTGTGTTAGAAGTTTAATTTACCATTTGGGCTAGTTTTAGTATCAAGGGCCCCAGACTGTTAATGTTGCAGTCATACCATGGATCCACACAGCCCAAGGACCCTGCTATTGTAAGCATATCTACAACTGCTGGTATATTCTCCTGAAATGCAAAGTATACATGTAACTAGAATCTTTATATATGCTTTTGCTGTTTTGTTTTTTTGTTTTTTTAACTAAGATCGGTGAACAGATCAGTGAATACCTGGGCTGGAGTTGTAACAGGCTCACTTGAGACTGGAATGTAGTACATTTCCAAGTTGACTCTCTTTGTCAGAAAAAGATGTCGAGCTTCCCTTTTTCTACACACATAATCAACAACATCAAAAATGTCAAAACATATTTGTATTAAAGGCGATGGAAAATTACTTTCTCACACTTGATTTATCGGCTTTGTACCGTATGTTGTGATAGGTCCTGCCCAATCTGCCCAGAGTTCTATCATCACCCATGACAACAATGCGAGCAGTGAAGTTCTTCTCTTCTTTAGGTAGGGAACTTCCACCTCCAGCATATCCTCCACTTTCCTTAATGGCCTCCATCATAAGGGTCATTCTGTTCCCGGCCTTTGGCCACCTTACACATGGCCTCCTGGAGAACTGTGTGCTTTTCAGCTGCTCCTGGACATCCAGGAGGCCAGGGGGCTCCACCATGAGAGAGGAGAGCTCATTCAAAGGCAGGTCTCCTTCTATCCCACTGTCTATGGACATGGTGGAGATGACAGATGCACGTTTGACCATGCAATCCTCTTCCAGGAATGCAGAGTGTTCTGTCGGGCTCACCATCAGAGTGAAGTTAACCACCTCATTCCCTAGCGGAAAAAAAAAAATCACAAGTGTTACAGGGATTATACTAACAGGAACATGGTCCTGAATGTGTCTTGCTGACGTTGATTACATATATCATCATCCTTGGTCCAGATATGAAAGCTGATTTCAGGACTTGGCAGTGGGGAGCCAACCAGACAGGAAGGACCGGACTGTTCTGAGCAGAGAGATCATGTGACAAGGTAAGCACAATGAAGAGCCAGTAGACAGTACAAAAAAAAAATGGGGAGGGGAATGAAAATGGTGATTAACTCTTACTACCTTTGCCTGCAGAAGAAAGAATGTCATGGTAGATCTGCTGTAACCTTGTGGTGTATTGGTCACTGTCAGAACCTCCATCCTCTACTCTCTCCTCTACAGTGGACACAACATCTTGGAAATATCTTTCCATATCTTCACCTAAATCCTGCAACATGAACCAAATTCACACAGTATTCCGGCTGCATCTAATCTCAAAAGAAATAACTTACCACACTGACACACACAGACACACACACACTGCTTTCCACGCACACACAGGGCTTGAACGAGGGCTTGTCCATGGCACTGCCTCCCCAGGCCGGCTTGCAGCGTGTGTAGCAGGATCCAGCGCTGGTGGCCCTGAGGCTCACTTCCTGAGGCTGCACCCTCCACTTCAACTCTGACTGCATTCAGCAGAGGCAGAGGGAACACGGCCGGGTCAACGAACACAAACACCCTGTGTGAGACCAAACCGAGCGACACACAGTTACTTAGAAATGTAGACAGATGACGCTGTGAAGACTTGGGAGAGCCAAAAGAAAAAGCAGGCTGAAACTGGAATTAAACGAATATAGACAAAGTTATTCAAAAAAGTAAATGGAGAGTTCACCAGCCCCGTTTTTATATTTAAATCAACTGGATCAATACATACTAAAATTAAAACTACTGGTAGTATTTGAAAACAGTAAACATTTAGAAAATTTGAATAAGAAATTGTTACTTGTGACATTTTGTTTTGAGTCACTTGGCAGGATACAGAAATAGGAACTTCTAGCCTCTAATGTTAAAAACCTGACTTCTGCAAAAATAAAGCTCCACCACATTCAGTTCCCTATACTATGAAAGCTTCCATGTCTGCCGCTGTTGAACAGAGCAGATTTTTATTCATATTTTATCAAATTTTAATACAACATGTAAATGGATTTAATGAAGCCATTAAATATGAAGATACGTCATCTACTTGAAAGACCTGCTCGAATGCATCTATAGTGAAATGAAAATTAATTAAAATAATATAATAATATAGTTTAAACTGCGGATGTAGCAAGTAACAAATCAAGATTTTCAGTTGTGAAATTTTCTCAGAGCAGCAACAACTTTTTTTTTCCTGAATAAAGATATTTTATATGATTATTTTGTGTATGCAGTACAGAACTAGTAGGTTGAAAGGTAGAAGAATGGAAAAAGGTTTGAAAGAATAATATTACTGTTGAGTATGTTACCTCTCATGAAGGGTAGAGTGTTCGTTCTTTAGACTGTGCTCAGCAAGGACTCGCCTTTGATACAGAACACCTGAAACCGATCAGAGGGGTCACCTGTTATCCTACCACATGCGTGATCAGAGAGGTCACCTGTTATCCTACCACATGCGTGATCAGAGAGGTCACCTGTTATCCTACCACATGCGTGATCAGAGAGATCACCTGTTATGCCACAACATGTAGGATCATTTAGGATTTTTTTTTTTTTTGTTCTTAGAAAAAATATATCATGTTTGGGAAAATGTATGGAATGTCTTTTTGATAATTGTCCTCTGATTAAGCCGCTGGCCTCAACCTCTTGCATTGCCAAGAAGGAAATATCAATCAAAGGAATGTTTTAGCAACGCAATGACAAAATATCCAATGAGAAAAAAATCCTGAGAATTACCTGGTATTTTGCGTTCCATTTTCATGTGTTTTGCATAGTTGAGGCCTACAGAACAGTAAGGCTCAGGTAGTGTAACCAGCCGCTTCAGACACACGTACATCCTCTCACACAAATCATCTGGAATATAAGCAGTCTGGCAAAAATAGAAAACTAAATCGGCTACATTCCTATGCCAGTGTAAAGCAAACACGTATCTTGTCAACTTACTGACAAGTTCTGGGTTACTGTTCGAGACAGTGAAACCATCACCTAGCTGAGAAGGTGCTAAACACCAAGGTAACAACTGACCTGAATAACTGCGTAGGCTAGTGTGTGCAACAGAGGGATGATGCGAAGTTTATAGTCAACCTTGTCTGCCTAGTAAAACAACAATGTTTAATCAGTCATTTCCAGTCAAACTCCTGAATTCTAATATATTCAGTTGAATAAAATTGGTAAATGATAAATTTGTAACGTAATACGAATTTTTGCAATCCCATATAAGTCAATCCAGCATAATTACCATACAAAAACAGTTTTAAATATATAATTGCAACATTTTGTTCTTTCAATGCGGTAAATAAAAGAGTGAACTTGCAACAACACCGTGTTCTATCTTTTGGTTTCCTTTCATCTCTATGCATCAAAAGGTCTATGGGCATTAAAACCAGTTAAAAGAAAAATTAAGAGCTATAACCATCAGACAAACCTTCTCAAGCTCTTTAACAAGTACCCTCAGCAGCGATACACTGGTAGCGGGATTATTCTCCACTTTTTTGTGCAGTGTCCATCTCAGCATGCCTTGACAAAAAGCATAGTTTAACACTATTACCTGTAGCCTAATATATCTTACTACAGAGAAATGAAGATTATGATACTCACTGATTACAGATTACAGTTACAGAATGAGGGCTAGCAGGGTCGATTTCTGTGATCTCAGTATTATCACACTTATTAGCTAGAGACGTCCTTTAAATAGCTAGTCTACAGACTACCCTGGGTGATTCAGTGAAAAACATGGTATATAGCTGTATACACTGGTACACAGCAGTACCTATATTGCAGGCTGAGCCAGACTGAGTGTCAGCATCCAGTTCTCGAAGCACAGCATGCACACGCTGATAGAGGCTCGACTCTACCGCGGAAGACACACCTCCCACTGCAAAGAAATTTCAAAACGCGTTTTCACAACGCATGGTGCAACATTTTAAATCCAGAAGTGTATAAAATGAACCAGACACATATGCAAAATGTAACATAATATGTGAGGTTACATAATTAATATGCATCTTGCATCTTTCCCATAGCAAAGACAAACGGACAGTAAACCTAAAGCACCTGTGTTCTCCATCAGCGTTCTGATGCTTAGAGACATCGCCACATAGACATGAGTCAAATGGACACTTACAGCACCTGCTTAAAAAAAAAAAAAGTATGTAGTTTCAGAATGGCTACATATTTTTTACCAGCCTTCTCTACATAACCCATAAGAATGCTTACATTCAAGTAGTGTTATAGCGAGAAAAATACACAAATACAAAAATAGAATCTTTCAGTACAGTGACAGACTATATGTAACATCCTGTCTGAAAAAGCAAAACTACAGAGGGATGCAAACAAAAGAGGCTTCACAGCTCGATACAGGAAACACTGTTGACGTTTATGACAACGGATGGGTTGGGGGAGGGGTAATGAAAAGCAGCATTTTTCGTGTTTAGCGACAGAATTAGCGCTTCCATACATTGGTAAGGAAATTAATAACACGTGCCAAGTGTTGCTCCGTGCCACTAAATCCTTTTCTCATATTCATCAAGACAAAATCAACAGAAACTAAAAGGTCTAATATACATCACGACAGATCGGGCCATACCATATCTGACAAGGGGTGTCTATACAGCACCCCCATAATTATTGGCACCCGTGGTTAAGATGTGTTCTTTGGCTTCTAATAAATTCGTGTTTTTTTTTTTAAATAATACAGGACAATGCAAAACAAGAGAAAAATCTAAGCTTTAATTCAAGTGCCTTTATTTGGTGGGGGGGGGGAAATCACACATTAAAATATACATATTTTGAATGAAATCATGTGTGCCACAATTATTGGCACCCCTGGTGTTAGTACTTTGTACAACCTCCTTTTGCCAACAAGACAGCACTTAATCTTCTCCTATAACTCTTCACAAGATGGGAGAACACAGAAAGAGGGATCTTCAACCATTCTTCTCTAAATCGTCCAGAGTTCTGGGTCTTCTCTTATGCACTCTCCTCTTCAGCTCACCCCACAGGTTTTCTATTGGGTTGAGGTCTGGGGACTGAGATGGCCATGAGAAGAGCTTGATTTTGTGCCTTGTGAAACATTCTTGAGTAGATTTGGCCACATGTTTAGGGTCATTATCTTGCTGAAAGACCCAGTGATGACCCATCTTCAGCTTTCAGACAGAGGCCACCAGATTCCGATTCAAAATGTCCTGATATTTCAAAGAGTCCATGATTCCATGTATCCTTACAAGGTTCCCAGCTCCTTTGGAGGAGAAACAAGCCCACAGCATCACCGATCCTGTAATCCACACACGTCAAACTCACTTAAAGTGTTTGTTGTCAAAAAGCTCTATCTTGGTCTCATCTGACCAAAGCACACAGTCCCAGTTAAAATCACAGTACCACTTGGCAAACTCCACCCGTTTTACGCTCATGAGTATAATTCAGAAAATGCTTTCTCCGTGCATGCCTCCCAAACAGCTTGTTGGCATGTAGATAGCACCTGATGGTTGATTGGGAGACCTCGTAACCCCAAGATGCTACCATTTGATTCAATTCTCTTACAATGAGCTTTGGAGAACTTTTTACTTCTCTTACCATCCTTCTCACTGTGCGTGGTGGCAAGATACACTTGCCTCCTCTTTGCAGTCTTGTTTATCACAGTTCCAGAGGTTTTGAACTTTTTGATGATTGCTCTGACTGTAGATAAGGGCATCTGCAGATGAGTGGCTATTTTCTTATAGCCATT
>JAOXYF010000001.1:21900422-21912408 GCA_028565775.1 Sternarchorhynchus goeldii | reverse complement strand
AAGAAATTGTTAAGGGTGCCAATAATTGTGGAACAGGTCATTTTATGGGAAATAATTATTTCTTAGTCAGGATTTTTCCTTTCTTTATTTTTTTCCACTTGAGTTGAAGATTGTTTTTTTCAAAAAATTTTCAGAGTGACATTATGCTTCTGCAATAAAGAAATAATTTTATTTTAAGGCTTTTAACACATTTTAACTAGGGGTGCCAATAATTATGGAGGGTGCTGTAGACACCGTTAGACAGGATACATAGACACTGTTAGAGCTGTGTATATATATATATATATATATACACGTCACGTTAGGGCTCCCGGAGAGCTGTTAAAAAAACATTCTTTATTTCGGTTTCGTTATGAAGCACATAACGAACAAAAAAACTTACCACATATAAACAACATCACATATCGACAAAGATCGACAAACACTCAGTGACATGTTACTGATAATACTGTAAACTCACCAAGCCCTTTCTCGCAAGTCCTTCATTAATGGCTCATTTCTGAGCACAGGTCCAATATTGGGAGGGTGTGTTCCGATGGTGAAGCTCTCCGTCTAGCAGTGACATTGATAAAAACAGACGCATGTTAAAACTCCAGCAGCAGCACTGCCCTGATGAACAAATCTGTAGCAGGACAAAACCCACAGCCATGAAACCCTCAAGATCCACCTAAAGGCTTTGCTGAGAATTCGGTGTGGAGAAGCTCATATAATATCCATCAGGTGATCAAAAAACAAACTAACAATAACAGTAGAAGACGGTGAATCATGAAGCATGCATGCCAAGAGATGGATTACAGTCTCTCATTGTCTACTTATAAAATTCACATAATTAATTTAGCAATAGGTTAATAACAGATTAAGCGATCTGAGAGTAATATCTTAATGGAAACTTCTCACTAACAGTTAGATTAGAAACCATATAACCATAGTTAGATAGAACCATAAAGAACCTATGTCTGAAGTGCTCTGTTTCTTTGGACACCTTGTGTACTTCAGTACATTTTTAAATGTCTCTCTTTTAAAACATTCATGTAACCAGGGCAAGGGTGAGATATGCCTAGGGGCTATAGTAATAAATAATTTACTTCCACTGTTATATTTTGAAAAGAGCCCACAGTCGCTCAATTACTAACCTTATTAAAAGGAACATTTGGTGTTATCTGTCTCACTCACAACCCAAGAATATTTTTGCATTCTTTTCATTTAAACCCTTATGCTATGTCTGCCTTATATTAGTACATAAACAACAACATAAAAATCTAGATTAAAGTGCAATATTCTACTGAAATCTAACTGCATAAAAATTTCCTTGCAAAAATGTGCAGAGAGATGTAATACATTATTATTTTCTATTATTTGTTACTGTAATTTCAAGGGCACACACTACCCCACAGAGCAGAACTATGTTACTGAGCTTTTGCTTGTGATGCCTTGTCAACTCAGTTTTGGCAGTATAATTTTTTGTACTAAAAGTTGAAAAGTGTGGCATTACTCTGGATGAAGCCTCCATGTCAAATGCAGACTGAATCCTCAGTACATTTTTCAGTAAATTAAGCTGGTGGTTGTAAGGAGATCACTGTCAGTAAAAAAAACAGTTTCTCTTCCTCATATGACAAGAGCGTCAGTGTGCAGGCATGAAGTTGGCCTACATGTTTCTAGCGGAGATGAGTGTAGATAGACAGCTGATGTCAGTCAGGGTAAAACACCACAAACACTTATACAAACACATTTAAAAAAAAACTCCTCTCCACTTCCTATTCTCTTTTTAGCAGGTGTAACAATAAACTTCCTGTCTTCTAAATGTGTGGGAGTCTGTACCATTGTTTCACATATTTTTAACCTGAAATTAGGCTTGAAAAAACCTATAGCAAACCCAAAAGTTCTTATGCTCTCGTTCAGTTTATGGTTTAGAAGTCCTAAGCCCTTAGCCTGTTAAACTTGAGAAGTACCCATTTTTCTCAGGCAACCCATAAATATCACATACAGATATTCAAATCCACTCAGTACTAAGTTCAGTACTAAGGGAAAGTATACATAATATTAGATACCCTAGATATACTGAAGCACTTTTTAATTGAGCAGACTCACCTATATTAATTTTATTGTAATGTTTAAGTTAATCTAATGTTATATATGTAATATCTGATCTTTTTTGATAACCCTAATAACCATTCCTGTAGTTGACATACACTCGCCATTAAGGCTAATAATCTGACTTAGTAAACACGTTTAAACAACGGTGGTTTAGACGGCTAAGCACAGCTTTTGCAGATAGGGATGGGTTCAAGTCCTAGTTCTGCCATGTGCTGTGTATGACTAGGCTCCCATTCGTTTACTCTTTCCAAGACCGGGGATACCGTCAGTCATCAGTACCAAACCGATAGGACAAAACGTGAATGATTCTAACCGCACAAAAAGGAAGATGATAAAATAAAAAAAATATTGCTGGAGCAGGTAACTTAAACCTGGCGCTTTCCAGTCACATTATTAGGGAAAACTATGCGGACCGCTTCATTATTTGAGGTTATCTATAAAGACTTTACCGTAGATATCAAATCTCTACAAATAGCTTTATACATTAAAAATGTTTTGACGGAGGCTATCATCAGTTGACATATCAGATGGATCGTGTAATACATATTTCCCCAATGTCCTCATGACTATGCACATATTAACACACTAACGTAACTAAATGAAGCAACAAACGTGGAATATTTTTCGACATCAAAGCATGTTTAAGACCTACCTGGTACGCTTCAGACTTCCGTCTGGTCGATGAGACACTTTCGCTATAAAGATTGATCATGCGCTTGTATACCCACGCCCACTTCATCTAAATGCAGCCCGAAATGGAAAAACGCGATTATTTGCTTCTCTTTCTTGCTGACGTTTTTTAGACATTGCGAAAAGTTTGATAAGTGCAATTTCTCTGCTCACAGTGAGTCGTGGGACAAAGCCATTGGTAGATCTCCACTACTTTAATCATTTGCTATATAAACTTTCTTAAAATGTATGTATATTGTGGATTTGCTTCCTTAACAAATAGCGAAAACATACACATATTTAAAGCCGCTTTTGCAGTTTCGCATGGTTCGTTCTGAACTCTTTTATAAGCTTCTTTCTCTCAGAAACTAAGGAGACACATAGATCTGGAGCAGCAAAAGGATGTCTTTATAATGTAAATACGCCAGCCTGCAGTAGTAACAATGCATATCATAATGCATATTCTCTAGTACATTAAATCATCGCATGTGTCAGATATATAACGACACTGCTTAAAATCGATTTTCCTATGCCTTTCATTCTTTATAGTTTATTCTCCAATTACATGTATATTCTGTTATAATATATATTATAAATATTTTTGTATGGGTTAAGATGCTGTTCTGAAGTGAACAGCGAGAGAGTTACACCTAAGCAAACATCAAAGTGTCTCACAAACAAAATACTACTCCTTTTACCATTAATTCATTACGGAGAAATTCGGAGAAAACCGGTTTTAAATCTGCGAAAGAGTAAACCATTAACTGTGAGTTCTGTGCATGTCATTATTTTCTCTTACCAGAGGAAGAGGTGGTGAGGTGGAAAAGGTGTTCGTTGTTGTCAATGGAAAAAGAGGAAAGAAAGACTTCCACCTACCACTGGAGTCCCTCCCCTCCAAACAATAACGTGTTCTTTTTGTGAACTAACGCAGTTTTTACATTCATTTTTAGCAGGGGTCATTCAAATTATGTGGCACTTACGCCATTGTTTATGTCTTCGGCTGACCTATTGGCTTTGTTGGAGATACTGAAAACAGCTAAACTAATGTAAATGTGTAAACGTGTTTGGAGGGATGGGTGATGTAACACTGTTCATGCTGGAATTAAAAATACGGAAATATTATGGAATTAATTGTGTACCTGCAACATATTTCGAGAAACGCTGTTAATGTACACCACAAGATGTCGCTCACGCATCTTCATGTGAGACCAGGCTTTATCCCCGGAAGGAACGATGGAGAGTCCCATAGAAAAACGGTGAAGTGTTCAATGCATTTACAATTACACTGCAAATATTATCACGATTTCTAGCTATTTTTAAATGTTATTTATTAATCACAATACTTTTCTGTGAATAATTTTCTGAGTCGACTCATTTTAATATTTTACATTTTAAACATTTTTCACCAAGCAAAACTTTTCACAGAATGAATTCTACCTTGTAATTATGGTATAATCTGCAATAGTTTTTGACAGATTAATGAACATTGTGACTCGTATTTCTCGCACAAATAAGCTTACATCGAAAAACAGACCGTGGGGGTGTTCATGTTGATAGCTTATTAGCCTGTTATTCAGTGGCCATTATCTCTAACTATAAATATTTTAAATGCATGTATAGCACTTGGTGCCCAGTGGCAGTTCGTTCAAGAAATCCAGTTCGATCAACCAGTGTTCAAATAATGTGTATCCTTTCCGTTTAGGGCTTTCTCGACATTGTGTTGTGTGGACTGCTGCTAATCACCTGTCCGTGAAAACCGTTCTGCGCTTCGTCCTCGCAATGTGAGCGTCTAGCCTATTCTATGACCTCAAACTTTGTTGAATTACTGGATCTATTCACACAGCGAGCGCAGAAAGAGAGAGTGGGTAAGGCTGAAGCCACACAGTCAGAGACAGTGGTGTGAATGAGTGGGGGGAGAGAGGGAGAGAAAGAGAGAGAAATCTACACTAAGAAAGTAATAGCAGGTTTTCTTTTTCATATTCGTTGTATTCGGGTTTAAAGAGAGAGTGAAAAGTGAGAGATTACAACATATCCGGGCGAAAGTGAGTGAGAGAGAAAAGAAAGGGAGAGTACCCTGTAATTTCTTTTAAAGACGTTTGCCATACAACTCCGCCCGGCTAAGAGTTTCTCTGAGGTAGCGTCTTCTATGGAGTTTTCTTTACCTTGTAAGATTTCAGTCGCTTATTAAGTGCATGAAGATTCTGTTACATACATAGTTTACGTTGTACGCTCCAGCGTGCACAGTTTGCGATTTTCAGTTCAGAAACCGAGATCCAGAACTGTAATTTCATTTTTTTATTTAAATTCTAATGAGATTGTGGTAAAACACTTTCTCGATTGTCTGTTAAGAGTAACTTATACAGAAAACACGTGCACTTCTCATAAGAATGCTCATATCGCTTTTAATGTATGTCTGTGTGCAAATAATCTAGTTGTCATAAAAACAAGTTATATAGTGTATGTATAAAGCATTTCTTTCTTTTCCTCCCAACGAATATTGATTTCAGCAAGACAGACGCAGAAGAACGTGCATTAAAATGATACGGATTTTTGTGGCTTGGATCACTTTGGTGGCTATCTCCGTGATGGTCGAGGGCGCTCGCGGTGGATATGGGATGAGTATGTTTGCCGCGCAGTCCTCTCCTCCAGACCCGTGCTACGACGAGAACGGCAACTCCAGGAGGTGCATTCCCGATTTTGTGAACTCGGCTTTCGGAAAGGATGTGCGTGTTTCCAGCACCTGTGGTAACCCCGCAGCCAGGTACTGTGTTGTGACCGAGAAAGGAGAGGAGAGATCCAGGGACTGCCACACTTGCGACGCCTCGGACCCAAAGAAGTCTCACCCTCCGGCGTATTTGACAGACCTCAACAATCCACACAACCTCACTTGTTGGCAGTCAGAGAACTACGTTCAGTACCCACAGAATGTGACTCTCACTTTGTCTCTAGGCAAAAAGTTTGAGGTTACGTATGTGAGTTTGCAGTTTTGCTCGCCACGACCAGAATCCATGGCAATCTTCAAGTCTATGGATTATGGAAAGACGTGGGTTCCATTCCAGTTCTACTCAACGCAGTGTAAGAAAATGTACAATAAACCTAGCAAAGCGGTGATTACAAAGCAAAACGAACAAGAGGCGATTTGTACGGATTCTCACACAGATATGCATCCTCTGACGGGTGGACTCATCGCGTTCAGCACCTTGGATGGCAGACCCTCAGCGCATGACTTTGACAACTCTCCCGTGCTTCAGGACTGGGTCACGGCGACTGACATAAAGGTGATATTTAGTCGACTGCACACGTTCGGGGATGAAAATGAGGACGACTCGGAGTTGGCGAGAGACTCCTATTTTTATTCGGTGTCAGATCTGCAAGTCGGCGGCCGATGCAAGTGTAACGGCCACGCTTCAAAATGCGTAAAAGACAGAGAAGGAAACTTGGTGTGCGAATGCAAACACAACACCGCGGGACCAGAGTGTGACAGGTGCAAACCTTTCCACTATGACCGGCCTTGGCAGCGCGCAACGGCAAGAGAGGCAAACGAATGTGTCGGTAAGTTAACCTAAGTCTTCTCAAAGATTTTTTTGTGATTGTTGCTAAACTGCTATAGTTAGTGGGAAATGTTATACAGGTTCGTTATTGGAACTGTTTTAATGAGTTTTAAACAGTTTTCAACCATCTGTTCTGAAAAGTACGTGAGTTTGTTTTTTTATAAACAACACTATCAGAATATAAACAACGGTTCTAAGTTGGGCCTTCGCACTTCCAATTTTGGCACATGGATGTTCCACATTTAGCTATCTGTAAATATCGAAGAAAGTACAAATACTATTGCAAAATATCATCAAATAAGTGTCACAAGTGATGCCAAAAACACCAAACAAAACAGAACATATAACCGTGGTGTATACGTTTCTGAAATATACGTAAACGATCAGTAGCCTTTCTAGGCTACTGAACTCTGCGGTTATAAAAGCCACACATATAGGCCTATATTAAAGCCAGTCAATATCGATCAATATTCTGGCATGCATCATCTGCATAATCTGTCCATTTTCGAGACTATATAAAGAGTTTTCGAATGAGAAGCACTATAGCTTCATAGACATACTTTAGTTAAGTATGTAGTCTTTCTGAAATACTTTCCATTTTCAGTCGAAATAGACCAAAATAGCAAATCTGATTTACCTCATTTTATTTCTGAGAAATAAACGAAAAGAGATGTAGATTTACCCGTTTTTAATGAGATGTGATATTGTGGAGCAATATATAGCTGATATTATAAGGTTGACCCAGGACGTATCGAGTGTAAACATTTGATCATTTTGCTGTTCTGACGCAGTGTACATAATGCCATCTTGCGTAACACACGATGTAGTAAAAGGGGAGTTAGTTTATCCAAAAATAACAGCTGCTGCTGCACTATGTAGGTTTGATAGCTCTTTTCCGTGCGCGTCGCCTCTTCTTTAGGAGGGAAACATTCACGCCAAAGACATTTTCTGTGAAATCAGGCACGGCATGTCGAGGTATTCCATTGCAGCTGTCTTTATCAGACTGAAGCACAGATTATAATCAGTTTTGCTGACATTTTGTTGGCACGTAGAGAATAAACTGCTACTTTGAGGCAAACTAATTATACTGGAAAAACATGAACGTATGTGGATGAGGAGAAGTCATTGCAGGTATTAAGTTTTTCCTCATCAAACAACCACATAGTGATGTTACTGTTAAATGTTTGTATTATACAATAGTCAAAAAACAATATTTATGTTTTTTTTTATATATTTCTTGGAATTTTGGCACGTTGCAGTAGTGACATAACACTGCATATATCTCCAAACACCAAGGACACCCTCAAGCTGTTCTTTCATATTTAACAAAAAAACAATCACTGTCCTCACCCATCAAACCTTGAGCTAAAAGAGTCTTTGTCATTTGCGTTGACGCCTGTCACCAAAGGTTTCATAACAGACGTGGGGCAGTCTAGGATCACGTCTCCCACCTTTGCAGTGCTCTTGTAACTGTGTGCTAAACACTAAAAAGAGTTATGATGGTAGCACTGGATGTGTTCCATGTCTGTGTGTTGGGGGATGGGAGTGTTGGTGGAGGTTGAGGGGACCAGGGTGAGAGTCTAGAGGCTGCTGCCACAGTCCACTGACTAGGCATAAAAGACACCGAGTCTCAGCCAGTGCACAAGCTCCTGCACCACACTGGTGTGAACAGTGTCAGTGTCTGTGAACAGGAGGGCTGCAGGTATGAGTGCGGAGAAAGACGGCTAAGTAAAATTCCCATGAACTGACATATGGGGGCACCTTTATTGTTTGGAGAGAAGTGTGGTGACCAACACAACGTTATGTGTCCCATGGTCTGGCTACTGTAAACGCATCTGTTAACTAATACAAATCTGCAACAGAGTAGACACATCAAATCAGTCATTCCTGGTGTAGAGCTCAAAGGGAAGTTTTTTTTAAACTGGTAACTTTAAAATAATTGTAGAGGTTTTGCAGTGCCTGAGTACTGAGTTACTTTGGTCTAATCTTTTGGCTCCTCCTTTGCAAACCTTTGGATCTTCTGATTGGCTCCATACTGGGAAAGCAGTGGGAGGGAATTTTCACAATGCAAAAATACACAAGCCTCTTGTCTTTTTTCCTTTAGGATATTTAAAGCCACATATCTAAGATAAACATGTCACTAAATCACAGGCACATTCATTTCATGACTTCATATATATTAATACTAAAGGCATACATTAGTCCTTTCATAAACTGTTCTTTCTTTATGAATTAAATATGAATTAAAATAGTGTTGAGTGGTTAATGAGTTTTGGGATTATAAATCATTTGAGCACTCAGTGAAGAGATGCTCTGTATATTAACATTATTCTTATGAATATTCGTGTTGAAGAACTGAGCCTGATGTGACCCCATTCTGTTCACCACTCTAAAAGCTTCAGTCTTCAGAAGAGTGAACACAACCAGCATAGCTCACTGCTCTCCTCGAAGTAGTTCTGTGTTCTTGGGCCAGAAACAGGTAATTCAATGACTGGCACCCTCTCTGCATGCACACCACTAGCACAGGCCAGAGGAGAGAGCAGACAGCTGGTAGCCCACAGCTCTTGCTCGACCTGTCCTCGCTCACTGCCCTGAGGTCAGCCATAGTCCTTGTGTCTAATTAATATGAGACAACGGACCTTCTTCTGGCACAGGGCACAATGGAGAATAATTCATAATTAATCTACTTATGCCCTCTAGAATACAAAAAGGAGGAAAACATATATCATTTCTCTTAATATAAGCACACAATTTTTTTCAGGTTTGTTGACCCAAACATAGACACGTATTCTCAGATAGGCTTTAAAAAAAACAGCCTTTTAAAACTTGGGACATGACTTGAGGTTCCTTATCATAGTGTTTATTCGAGAGGACGTTTGGGAACCCTTAAACTAAAACAGAAGTCTGCCTTGCTGTGCACAAACATGTCCATGGCAGGCAGAGGGATTTGGAAGGGGCTGGGATTATATCAATAGCAAATTGGCCTTTCTCCCAGTCAGACCAGCACAGCTCTCAGTGTGGAGCTCTACAAACAGACAGCAGGCAGGCTGGTGCAAAGATGTATACCTTTTACTGATGTAAACTCCTGGTTGGCATCGATCCTCAGCTACGTTCTGCTTGCACACTGCTGTAATCTTGAAGAACAGCAGCACATTTTTTGTAAACAATTCTATGAACGATTGCAAGTTAACAAGGGGTAGAAGGTAACTTGTGGAGACCAGAGGAATAAACCAAACGCACATTTCAGGTTTTGAGGAATTGTAGCTCATTTGCATGCCCACTGGACTGGCTGCCCTTGTTCCAGTCCACGTGCACAGAGACTTGTTACAGGCTTGGGCTAATTTCATTGGAGCAATAGGAACCTTGAAGAGTTTCTGCTAAATCTGGACTGGAGTGTGCAGGTCTGCACACCATCTGTGATTGTGCTGACACTCGACCAAGAGGCCACTGAAACAATTCTAAAAAAGTATGACATCAGAGAACCACGTGGACCCTCCAGCAAAACAGAGCCACTGCCAGACATTAATTGTAGTGGCCCTTTGTTTGATTGTGTGTATGAGTGTGTGTGCGTGTGTGTGTGTGTGTGTGTGTGTGTGTGTGTGAGTGTGCATGTATACATGTGTAGCAGAACTCATGATCAGGATAAAAAGAAAAAAAGTGCTCTACTCCTTTTCATGTTACTAATGGTAACCCCAATTTCAACTGCTTGAGCTAAAAGTCAATTCATGACACAATTATAATAAATAGTGTAAAACTGGAAGGTCTGTAATGCATGGTTTTCTCTAGGCCCACACCACTCAAATATAGTTCAGCACTTTTCAGCAAGAACATTGGTAATTGCTTTGCACAAAAACAGGAAATGAAATTTAGCAAATGGACATAAAAAGCCTCTCATCATTCTTGAATGTTTGTCTCGAAATGAAAAGAAAACAGCTACACATGAGAAAAAGCAAACACATACACACGAGTATAAAAACAAACAAGTAGAAGAGAGCGTGAGGGAGAAGCAAAGAGAACGATGGAGAACGAGAGAGAAAGAAGGGTAAATCTGAACACTTTGAGTTGTTAATCGGAAGCAGGTGGCTTGCTGGTCAAGGCTTTGGGAAGCTAGTCCTGACACCGATTTGGCAACATACGGCCACATGGAAATTTAGACACCTACTAATACCCCACCGGGAGTTTACTGCCAGCAAGCCTGGAAAGGGGGCTAGGGGCAAACGATTCAACGCACCAAAGAACGGGCGCATGAGCAGGCCAAGAGAGAAAACATGTACGTCTGTAGTCTGTAGGGAGCTGGGACTTTGAATAGCTAAGACAGCTTTTGCTTGAAGCTGACATATAAATATACAAGCCTGTTTTGCAGTGTAGACTGTTCTGAAAGCAGTGGTCTTGTAGCAGGCCCAGGGTTTCTGTAAAGTTGCACGAGTGACCCTTTACACAGTACTTTTTTTTTATTGCCTTGTACAAAAGCTTTACTCTATATGTTTTTGTGAAACGTCAGTGATCCGAAAATAGCATTTGATGTAACTCTGCTGTTTCTGCTGCACATCTCCAAAGTTTGTACTTGGATGGAGCTTAGATCTATGCCCATGTTGTTCACAGAATGCATGGAGAAACTACAGAGAAGGAGAGAGGGAGAGAGACATGCATTTTGGGATTTCCAAATCTAAACCCAGGTGGAATGGGGAGTCCTCTGGGCAAAGAGCAGCATGTTTTTGGGATTTTGTTTTGCTGAGCTCATAATTCAACACAGACATAAGTTACAAGCCGAAAGACTTTGCTACGTCTTTAAGGGAGTTGAGAGCAAACATAATATATCCCGCTTTTTTCCGAGTGCGGTCAAGAGAGGTGGTCCTTGCTCTCATGCAGGGATGTGCTTGCTTTGGCCTTGTGCTTCCCTCTTAATATTTGTGTTTTCGATGGGCTTTAGTTGGCGAATGTTCGCGATCAGCTTCTTGCTATGTTCTCTGAGTCCGCATGTCTGCATCTCATCATGAGTCTGAAATCGCTGCACTTTGGAGGATTGGTCATAATCCCTCTCTGTCAACACATCTCTGGTCTAAGTAATCAATGTCTTATTATCTATCATGTCCAATGTTACTGGCAGCCATTTGGTATTTGGGCCGTGAGCGTTGGTAGCGGCACAGTAGATGTGGTACAAATTTGGGCTTGTGTGTGTGCGTGTGGGATCATGGAAGGTGTATGTGTGTGTGTCTGTGGTGTTTTGAGTGGCTGCAGAGCTGGTTTAAATACTTTACAGAAGATGAAAGCCAGTCCTAAGCAGACTGAAGAGAACAGACCCGTCGATTCGCTCTGTGTTTTCTTGTAGTATTAATACTTGCTTCAACATAAGTGGAAGTGTTGGTCCAACACATGATGTTTGTCAGTTGTGCATTTTGAATATGTTCAGATATGATTGTGGGGGGTTTATGGCGCTCACATGACAACCATAACAAAATGTAAACAAGGAATTTGTGGTTGGTGGTTATTACATTTATGTAAGTAGTAAAGCAAAAGAGATGATCTACATTTCATTACTTGGACACTTATGTATCACGTAGTGTTCTATGTAGTGCATGTGCTGGTGATGTTCATGTAGTGTTCTATGTAGTGCATGTGCTGGTGATGTTCATGTAGTGTTCTATGTAGTGCATGTGCTGGTGATGTTCATG
>JAOXYF010000001.1:21846620-21863979 GCA_028565775.1 Sternarchorhynchus goeldii | reverse complement strand
TGTGAACTTATAAATAAACCAAAAGAGCTCAAGAATTTGACACAAAATAGTAAACATCCAAGATATCTACCATTATAAATCTTTCTCCATATCATCATAAGCAAAATATTAACTTTCCAGCCAGTTGATATTTTTCTACACGGAATCTTCAGTAAACTCAATTAGCGGAGTGTATGAAATGAATGTCTGTGTTGCATTCTCCTTGACTGATTTCCTTCTGAATGGCCTCTCTGTGCTAGTTGAGACTGGCATCGTTCTCAGCCCAGTACTTCACCTGAAAAACCAGCACCACTTCAGCTTCACACCACCATGGAGACCCATGATGGGTCCCTGGGTTTGGCAGCCCTTCTCTGCTTCTGGTGAGAAGATCCCTGGCGACCGTGTTCCAGCCCATCGTTGAGAACCTCTCAAAGCGCTACCCCCCCCCCCCCGCTAGCTACACACAGAGACTGTTAATTTATCCTGAGAGCTCCTCTCTAGCTTTCTCACCCTATGCCTTGGTGGGAAGTGACTCCATGAGAGACTTCATTTAACTTCTTAAAGTCTAGCCTCTAGTGCTAATTTGATCACTTTCATTCTGATAAGACGGACGAGCCAAAAACTGGGTTTTGTGTGCTGCATTATTTTTTCAAGAGGATCTCTGGCGATCTCTCCCTCTCTCCTTCTCTCTCTGTCTCTCTCTCTATCTCCCACTCTCTCTCTGTCCCTCTCTCTCTTTCTTTCATTCTGTTGGTCTCTCTCCCTCTCCCTCTCTCTCTCTCTCTCTCTCTCTCCCTCTCTCTCTCTCTCTCTCTCTCTCCCTCTCTCTGCTATATGGCATTGAGATCCTTTTCAATGTCTGGGGTTCTTGGGCCCCTCGACTGCAGTATTAACCCTCTGTAAATCAAACTCCCGCCACCAGCACTTGTCGTTTTGTTTGCACCAGAGCTGCTGATTTTCATGAGAACAGCATATGCTTTGTTGTTTTCTCGCCCGAGCCTCTGCATTTGGCAAAAGGCGCTTGCCAGGAGAAACCTTGAAAGGCTGCATCAGACATTTTCACATGCTGCCAAAAGTGATGAACCTTGATTATCTCACTACCTATTTACTTTGCCTGTTGTATGTGTTGTGTTTATTGTGTTGTTTATATGTTGCATATTGAAAGCTGTGAGTGAACTGCGGCCAGTGAGGTTGACAGGCTAAGATATTGATGTGGTTCCTGCCAGTAATTCCAAGACAGCCCTAAAAGGGGTTATCTATAAATGGCTTATCTTATCTATGGAACAAACTGGACGTATCTAAAAAAAAACCCAAAAAACTTTTGTTATTAAGTTAGTTGGTTAGTTAGTTATGTAGTCCATTAGTCAGTCAGAAATTCACAGAAGCTTTAGGTTTAACCAATCTATAGTTTGGAAACAAACTATATGTATGACTTTCCAGTATGACCTTCTAATGGTCATCCCTCACCCAGAGTGTCCAGGACCTGCTGCCTGTCTGTCTGGAGATCAACGCCTCGCGCCTGAATGAAGTCTAAATCACGCGTGGATTAAAAGACGCGCTCACTATCGAGCTCTTCATCCTAAGACGCACACGTGCACACAAACCCCAGATCGTTTAACACCAAGCACCTTCCCTCTCCTCTTCTTATACCCGCATCCTATCACTCGCTGCCTCTCCGGTTCTTTCTCTCTTTTTAGCACTAATTTCTTGCTCACAAGACAGGGCAACAAAGATGCCTCTCTCACGCACAAGAGCGGCCGAGACTCCTCTGCGCTCCGAGAGGAATGCAAGCCCGGGCTCTCTTTTCTTTCACCTCATTAACATTTCCATGCAGGGTTAAGCCACTTCAGGGGAGGATTTGTGGATTATATCTCTTACCCATTTCCCTGCTAGCTATATTCCAAGGCTGAAAATAAACAATGGGTAAGACAATTTGCTAATGTGTCTTAATTTCCATTTACTCTGTGTGAGGTGAGGCGCTGTTCTCAGGATCCACTTGTACTTTGTACTTCACACAGAAACACACAGCCTTCACTGGCGGGTGGGGATCAGGAAGGGAAAGTCATTTGTGAGGTAAAACAAGAGGGAGATTATTTCAACTGGAAAACAATGAAGCCATCAGAAAGAAATACTGAGGTTAAATTGCCGTGAAGAAAACACACAACAATTAAAGAGCAAGTTTATCTCTGACTACATCGAGCGCATACATTTCATGTGCATTTCATGTAAAAAAAAAAATCTAACGTAAGTACAGATTATCAGTCCTAAGGGAAGGAAAAACAGATAGACAGAAGAGCAAGTGCAGAAAGAAACACAATGGCGTTGGTGAGAGTCTGGAAATTTCCGTTCTTTCTCTAGCATCCCTGTCGGCCCCATTTCATCCAAATACATTAATATCCCTCAGGATTGGCACTGACTTGTAGTGCTCATCGGCTGAACAAAGTGCTCAGTGACTTTGACGTCTGGGATCTTCAAATAAACCCCCGCTGGGAGTCATGGAGACTGGGAAGAGGAATTAACCGCAATATTAGCTGACCTTCATCCTGTTGTTTCTCCAAACCTGCCTACCGGGGGGCCCTCGCTCCCCTGTAACCAGGGTCCCCTGGCTCAACAATGTGGGCATTTCCCCCCTTACGACGATGCATAGGACTCTGAGGTTTGCTGAGCAAACAAGACCCAATTTCTGCCAGCGGGGCCTCGCTCCTTCCCACATTCCTGCATCACTCGCTCGCTTTCTCTGTTGCTCTCGTTCTGCTTTCTTCACCTCTGCTACTGCCACTAGTGGATGGAGGCACTGGGCTGGAGCCATTAGGAGGGAGGAGCCTCACTTGTTAGTGGCATGTTTACTTGCAGACCACTTGGAAGCGAAGCCAGATTGCATCATAGTTGGAGTCGATAACAAGGACCCAGATTAAAGGCCCTAATAAATAAACTTAACACATTTCTGTATTGTAGTAGCTTGACAACCTAATCCTGGAGGAATGTTAGGGGGAAGGCCAATTTTACACAAACATTCCACTTACCTCAAACTTAATCAATCAGATCGTTATGCTGATGATGCTAATAACGAAGGTTATTTTGATCATAACCATTAGTTGTGTAAGCCTCTTTAGCTACAGCGATAAACTAGAGAACTAAAGTCTGCAGCCTCCAATGTGCCTTTAGTGGACTACATTCCCCATAATGCGCCTGTTTGTTTCCTATCCCATTTATTAACTTCACCCATATCAAGCTTTCACTAATGTCCCTGTGTATTCATACCCACGTGATTTAGTCCATCTTAGACTTGCTCAACATCGTCTAGCTTTTGTATTGTTATTGTTGTTTCTTCTTATCTCCTCATTGTTTTGGATCTATGCCTGGTTTCTCCATTTTGTCCTTATGCCTGTCCCTTGCTATGTCTGTTTGCCTGGTGGTTTGTCATCACTGGTCTTGTACATAGTCTGGTTTTGACCTTGCTTTTAGACTGATCTGTAATTGTATTTATTCAATCTGTTATATTCAACCTGCATTCAACACCTCTATGGCCTGCAGAGCCTGACAATGTTCAAAGAGTTAAAAAAAAAATAGAAAAATCTGCAAAAATTAATTATGGTTATTAATGAAATGGATTTTTAAAGCAGAGTAGTAGGAGTTTAGTAAGAGACAGAGTTAACATGTTGTAATACCAGCTATGAAAGACAAGGTGGCATAAAGTCTCACCAAGGGGCAAAGCTTGTAAATCAGTTCAGAAAGTCTTCAACAAATCGCTTCACTCTTTGTTTCGTGTAGAAACCAAGAAGCCTTCAGTATTTGCCCTTGTAATTTCTAGCAGAAATCAATCAAGGTCAAGGTCAAGGTTTGTTCTCTTGCTGCACAGATTGCTGGGCAGTGGTCCAGTTTCTGGGTCATCTTCCTAAAACTAAAACATCAAAGTAATCAGTCACCCAGGTCTCGTATTCCTATCAGTTCCAACACTTTCAAGGTGCTCATCGATGGAGAAGTGCAATTCTAGACCTCTCACCCCTGTTGGCTCCCCATGAACACAATTTCTGACAAATGCCCTTGAAAGCAGACATCACAAGCTAGATGCTGAAAACGAAAAGGGCTAGGGTTTGGCGTTAACAAGAAAAATGAAATAGGTTTATAGTGTTCAGAATTGTCCATTCAGTGGAGAAGCACTTGTTTTGGTCTCTCCGTGTGTGATGAAGCAAGAAATCAAACACTGGAATTCAGTGCTAACTATTACAAAAGAAAGAAACAAAGAATTTGACACAACAAAATCTAGATTTCAACCTGGGGAGCACAAGTTCATGTGACGTTTTCTTTACAGAAAAGGAGGTATTTCTGAATTTTCTGGTATGTTACTGTAAGCCAAAGTGTGTATGCATGTGTGTTTGTGTGTGGGGTGGGGGTGTGCATTTGTGTGTCAAGAGAGAGAAACCTGCATTGCTCAAAGTTTGAGTCATTCACACTCAAATATAATCAAATACACTCAAGTATAATCAATTTACCGCTCCACCAAAACCACGACAGCCAAAGCAAAATAAATCCCCATAGAGGCAAATGAGTCTTGACAACACAAGCAGTTTGATCAAAAAAGTTTTTTTCTCTTCATGAGTCCCTATAGTTTTCTTTGGGATCTCAATACTTGCAACTCCGTCTACAATACTTGCAACACTTTCTATACATGACCCTGCCATTGCTGCTTATTAACAGAATTTCAGTCTGTTTTTTATCTACATGGATGACCGATGGAAACGTCTGGATTCAGGTTCTTGCCAGCTACCACAGTAAGTGTGATTTTATTGTTTAACCAAACCCAGAGCTCCCCACCCTGTACAGATTCCATCTCTGAACTTGGCAGGAGATTCTGCCCTGACTCGATCCTGAAGATTCTGCCCTAACATCGTCCTAGAGATTCTGCCCTGACTCGATCCTGAAGATTCTGCCCTAACATTGTCCTAGAGATTCTGCCCTGACGCCGTCCTGGAGATTCTGCCCTGACTTGTTCCTGAAGATTCTGCTCTGACTCGGTCCTGGTGTCAGATTCCCATCCACGAGTGTATCACTACAACATCTCTACACAGTGAAGAAGTTAGAAGTTGCCCAAGAAGAAAAACAGGAAAAGGAAACACTAAACATTCAACACTGCAGTTATTAATTGCTCTTAAGACAATCCTCAGCAGTATTTAATGTTAAACCAATTTACAAAATTAGTAAGATTTGAGTAGTTTTTGGAAAGCTTTGCAAATGAAAACAATGTTCATAATGTGTTTTGGTGAGGTTTTAGACCTGGTTATAATATGGAAATTAGGAAGTGATTAATGTATTTTTTCTAAAATTCTGAGTTTGAATAATGTATCAGTCCACAGTTATGGAGATCAAACACAGCTAAATCCTGTATGTCTGCAGGATCAGATGAATCTAATGATGTATATCAGCTGCTAGCCTGCATTCCTTGAATAATGAACTGAATGAATAATAACACTTAGACATTTATCATAATGGCCCACTGACTGAATTACCTAAAGGAATAATGAACAAACTCCAGCTTGGAAGACCAAAGCAGATGCAGCTCAGTTACAGTAGAAGGGAAAACATTACACCTGTTTGCACAAGAGTGCACTGGCTGGGTGCCATTTAAAATTCTTTTTTTTATTTTTATTTTTTTATCAAAGTTTAAAACATCCTTATTTTTTTCTGAAGGCTGTAAATCGTTTAACACCTTCATACTTTACAGGTTGTGAAAGATGATATCCCACAACAGATCTGAACTGCGGACTTGCTGAATATTTCCAGGGTAAAACATAAAAAGGTGGGGAAGCAATTTGTTTTTATATTCCAAAGATGTGAAATTTCTACTTCTCTTCATATCTGTCATGCAGCATCAGCAGGCAATAAAAAAAATGAGAAACAATTAAATTGTTTTACTTCACACTTGTAGCTGATGCTGCTGCTGGTGCTGTTTTGATTGTTTCAGCTGGTTTTATTTATCTTAACTATGTTGTTTCCATGACAATTTGCGTAATAAATCTCTATTATATTAATCTTTTTTCACTTCTTTGCAGAGTTGACACTTCCTTTTGTCTTCTGTGTATTACCATGATGTGTATTGTATTTTATGTGATGCACAGTACAGCTGCATTTTATGTTGCTATTGTTGATATGTTGTTGCTATTGTTGATATGTTGTTGCTATTGTTGTTACGTTGTTGCTATTGTTGTTGTTATGTGCACAAACACGTAACTTAGAAACAGAGAGGGTGAGTGAGAGGAGTTGACATTGAGACTATGAGAGGTGCAGTAATAGCCTCCGTTTGCGATTGGCTCGGGGTGGCCTCTCGGTCTGCGGCCTGGCTGTGATAAACACACACAGCCCCTGGGTGGTGAGCAGTCCTGTCAGCTGACGCTTAACAGAGGCTTCTAATGAAAGTCTACAGCAAGCATCCTGTCATGGTGCCGGGACCGATGTACTCTCGTTACTCACAATCACTCATATGCACTGTATGCTTGCATAGACACAGACACATACACGCACACACATATACATGCACACTCACACACACACACATATACATGCACATACTAACATACACACATGCATACACACACACATACATGCACATAAATACATACACACACACACACATATACATGCACATACTAACATATACACATGCATACACACACACATACATGCACATAAATACATACACACACGCACACACACACACATACATACATACACACCCACACACACACACATAAATACACACACACCCACACACACACACCCACACACCCCCCCACACACACATACACACACACACACACACACACACACCCACACACATACACGCACACACCCACACACCCCCACACACACACATACACACACACACACACACACACACATACACACACACACACACACACACATACACTCACACTGTACTCATGTGTACTCATGCATTTTTGGCTACACTCCCACAGCCCTTTAGTTAAATGATGAACTGATTTTGCGTGAATCAGTACTGATCCTCTGAGGATTATATGGTACTTTAACAATAAAATAAACAACAACAAAAAAATCATTTTCTATAAAACAAAGTGTCTTGATTGCATTACGGCTTGGCCCAAACGCAGCTGTCAGAACTTGCATATTTTAGAAAAAAGGGGAACATGGGAAAAGAGAGAGAGGGGAGGCAGAGAGAGAGAGAGAGAGAGAGAGGGGAGGCAGAGAGAGAGAGAGAGAGAGAGAGGGTAGGCAGAGAGAGAGAGAGGGGGTAGCCAGAGAGAGAGAGGGTAGGCAGAGAGAGAGAGAGAGAGAGAGAGAAAGAGAGGAGGCAGAGAAAGAGAGAGAGAGAGTCATCACAAGCCTGTTGTCCAAATGGGAAACTGCCAGTGCACAGAATCATTCTGGTGTGTCTTTTCCCCATTAAGGAACATTCCAGAAATGGGGTCTAGTGTTGACCCCTCTTTCCTGTGTAAAAGTACGTGTTTGTATCAGTGTTTGCTTGGTTGTCTGTGTGTGTGTGTGTGTGTGTGTGTGTGTGTGTGTGTGTGTGTATGTGTGTGTGTGACGATCACAGAATTATCAAAGCAGTGTATATCACTACGTTATCACACTCTCTCACACCCTTCCTTTCTGTTGCCTGATCTGTGCTCACTGAGCCGAGGTGGTGCCAGGCCTGACTGCTTCAGTGTCATGGAGAGTTCTGGACTTCTGGCTAGACAAAGACAGAGAGAGAGGTAGAAAAGTTGAAGGTGAAGAGGTTTGACAGAGAGCACACCAGCGCTCCCTGGAGCTTCACAAGGAAGAGGATAAACGCCTCTCCCCTTTTAATCTGCTTACAACATGGAGGAAGTATATCCTCAGTAACACTGGCAGATAGGAAAAGAATGGCATCACCATCTCTGCGCTTGTCCCCTGAGACTCTGCTAACCTTGCACTTGAGTCTGCCTGGAAGTTCTGGAATGTTCCAGTTCCGATTGCTGGATGGTAAACAATATTTCTACCTGCCCTTTTCACTCTCCATTGGCATACAGCAAGAAATGTGTTTTGTTGCAAAAACTTGATTTAGCTGCTTTCTCTCTCCAGGGATTCCTTTACAAGTTAGTTATAAGCTACTACTTTATTCATTAGGTAAATGTTTGCTTTCACTCTTTCTCTGCTATTAAGACTTGTTTAATGCAAAAGGAGTCTGTACTTGTAAAGTGTTACAAGTAAGGCATTAAACGCCTCTAGCCACAGTTTATAAACCAACTATTGACCCCAAACCTGTGAAAAAGCTTCAAAATCCCAAAGTACAGCCTGAAGTGTGGGCCAGCACCAACGTGTAGACTTGTTTTATGTGGAAATGTTGACTTATGAATGTGTAGAAAATCAAATGGATTTAATTTGGAGAGCATGAAAAGACTAAATGAATGACTTGTAGCCTGCATACATCTATAAATACAGAGGAAAGTGAGCAATGGTAACAGCTGCTGCAGAGTCTGTGTTCACTGTCCTCAAATATTTGCCATTGCAGGAGTGTATGAATTTAACGCAAAGATGCCCTGCAGCTGACAAAAGACAAAATGTTCTGCAAGGTATGAAGGAGCTAAAACTCAGAGCAGAAGAACTATAGTCGTGGATGAGATCCAGTGGAGCAGAGCTGAAGCAGAGGATGAGGACCTCACCGCACTTGAGGCTCTGCACAGGAACCAGGAGAACATTCACTCTCACTGAGATCAACACGAATCACGAATTCCCTTCCACACACGACCTTCACGTTTGATTAGCTGGCTTCTTGCATGACATTAGCCTAAGATGTAGCTCTCAAAGTTGATATTTTACAGAGATATTTTTCTTTGATCTGAATGTTTCACAGTAGAAAGATTTTTAAAAAATGATTCATACATGAATGTGAACGTAACATTTGAGTGTTCTTTAGGAAAGGTCCTCGAGTTGTTCTGTATCCACTTTAACAAGATTTATGAATCCATGTGCCGGCATAAATATAGAGCAAGATGGTAATCATTAAGCAGTCTGAATAAGATGTTAAGTTTCATAGGGTCAAAGAAGAATCAATAACATAGTGAACCATTGCAGTGGGATCTGAGCGTGACTTTTCCAGAGACATGAACATCATATGGAACAGATAGATTTTGGCTTGACCTAGATTTATTGGAAAAGCTCACCTTGCATACCATACAAATGAATGTTAGACTAGAAAAGTCTTCATTGCCTCAGTAAGGGTCAGGGTGGGCATAAGTGTTTCTGAAAGAGAAAAAGAACAATTGAGCATTTGTAGAATGCCATAAGGATGTCATAAGAGCTTACAAAGGGTTTATGACAACCTTAGGAAAAGGTTGTCGTCCAGTAAGCCCAGACATACGTGTGTTATGTTTGACTTCACATGCGTGACAGATCAGCCTCTTCTCCTCCATCTCTGTCTTTCTTTCCTTCTCAATGGACCGTGGTGTGAAAATTCCTGCGCCCTGCTCCTTCCCGCATCTGGTCTTCAGAAATGTCTGTGCACACATGGGCCCATTAGTTCCAGCACTGGCTGGTCTGGGAGCCTGTTCCCACTGATCTGCTCTCTCTCAGGGGCCGTGGCGGGACCCACCAAAGCCTCCCAAGAGGCCCATAACCACACCGGCACCAGAACGAACAGCGCGGCACTTACTCACGCCTCTGGTGTTCTTTATGGCAGGTGATTTCTCCTCCCCCGCACAAGCGCCTCTTTTTTTGGAGAACACTTCAAAGCCCCTCACCGCTCATCACGCTCTATGCTATTGCCATCTCCACATCGCACTCTCTTACTCATAACACGAGGAGGAGTGGGGAGGGGTGGTGGAGCAGGAACCTTTGGTGAGGTGTTAGTACAGGAAACTGGATGTCAGCGAGGGAAAGGCTGGTGGAGCCAAAGGGCTTGTTCCAGGATCGGCTGCCTTTACCGTAAGCCTTCCATCCATCAGTGGGTGCGAGCTTTTTGGCCGTGTGCAGGAGGAGGAGCGGGGAGTGGCACTGAGGGTCAGCTGGCACAGCAGGGTCCAGCAACTCTGCCACTGGCCTGTGCTGGATCTTCTCCTTTATTTAGCTTGGATGGGACTTATACATTTGATAATTTGCTGTTCATTACTGATGTGCCAAACGTTACAGGCAATGGTTTCTTACTTCTTCAGGATTTGTTGACAGTGATGTTCAAGTCACTTAAAAATTTGTGGAAAAAATCATTATTTTGCTCATTTGTCGGCTAATTTTATGCATGTGAAGTCAAGGAACCATGATAGTCTACTGGCGTGTGTGTGGTGTAAAAGTGCTTTACAGATGTGTTCTGCCCCACTTGTCAAGGTTAAGTACCTCTGACCTTTAACCTTCCTCGAACTGAGTTCATCTTTGATACGTAGCCAGTCCAACCAGCATTCAAGGCAAGGTGACTTGCACAATCATACATCATTCAAAAACGTCATCGATTTTTCCAACTCACATAGTTTTAGTAGTGCATGTAGACAGTGGAGAATTGGAGTGTGTGGCCCTGTTTTTGTGTAAGTAGGCTTGTCTCTGGCACACATTAGCAGAAGGTTCTATGAAACTATCCAGACCCAGAAGCCAGAAGGCTTGCAGTTCCTGCCCTGCCTTGCTGTGTTCTCCACATAACTCTCCTCAATCCTGTTATTTACACTTCTATTGCTGTTCAAATATCAAGATACTTCGCTCATGTTATGCTTTGTAATACATCTTGTTTGAAATTCATTTCCTTCCTGAATGGTAATGTTCTAATAAAACTTGAACAACACTGATTAAGGCCAAATTAGAGTTCTGCAGCTCCACTTGTTCCTTTGATTACTCTGATTAAGTTGGCTGATTAACGTATTTACTTTTGGTTTGCAGTCTAGCATCTGCCTGACTGAGACAGGCGGAGAGGAGACGAGGGCAAATGAGTAGAAGGACTGAAAAACACGTGGAGTGTGGTCAGAGAGGAGTGACAGGGAGGTGGCTGAATCTAGGGGGATGTCACAGGAAAATTAGTGCAGGACAGAGTCATAAAAAATGTGGGGAGAGTCATAGAGAGAGAGATGGGGGGAGAGAGAGAGAGAGAGAGAGAGAGAGAGAGAGAGAGAGAGATGCCAGTTAGCAGAGGTTATCCTCCAGCTGAGGAAACACTGAGGCTGACGGCAAGAGGATGTTTGTGGTGAATCTCAAATCACAAGCCAAAGAAAACGTTTGCTTACAATTCCCTTGCAATAAAACCCTTATTCAACATGGGGAATTGAGGTTTTACATACACATGCATATAAGAACACCCACCCACTGCCACACACACACACACACACACACACACACACTCATGATAAATATCCATATAGTGTAATGACAAAACAATGTTTTTGTTTCTGCTTTAGCAGGCAAATGGCAAAATATGAGCTTTATGTAAATCGTTATTCAAAGTAGAAAAGGGTCTGTTTTCACCCAGTTTCCAGACACATATGACATTAGAGGCGCGGATCCACACGTGCTTCCATACGTACCTCACCAACATGCATTGAAACCCAGCGGTGTTTATAAGAAATTTAGATTGGATTTCATAAAAAAATATATACACCAGGCTTTGAAGGCAAAAGCAACTGGGTGATTCCATGACAAGTCAGCGGGGTTCCGCGATCTTTGACGGGTAGTGTTGAAACTTCCTTTCTTCGGGCGCTTTGACATGGAATGACCCACTTGTTCAGTCTCACATGTAGGGCCTTTCAGCAGTGTGCCACTGCCAGTCCCAGGGTGTTGTGCACGTCAGGAACACAGGCAACACGGTGACTGAGGAAAGGATTGTACCCTCTTCGCTTTCCTTTCTTGTGGCTACGTCGTGTAGTGATGAATAGACCCATCCTTCCTTTCCAATCAGGCTTTTTACATGCAGGACTGTGGGCAGCCCGGACGGATCCCTGCTCATTAATCACAAGCCTTGTGACAAGTCTCCCACAAACACATGGGCACAAACAGAAAAGCAGGGTCACAAGTACGCACATGCAAACCCATGCGCACACGCACACATGGGTGCACACACACACACACACACACACATACATGCACACATGCACACATGGGTGCACACACACACACACACACACACACACACACATGCACGCTCCCTACCTGCCTCTCTTACAAGGCAGTGTCAGCAGGTTCAGCAGACATCTTTTGTATCTCTTTCAGCAAATACCCTCATACAGCCTTGTTAAGTGATGATGTGGAGTCTGCAACTGAGGCCGGGCTGTTGCCTGCACAGCAGCCTTACACGGCGCATTCTGCCTCGCCATGCAGCAGGGTCACCTCCTCTTACATCCCTCTCTGAATTTTGAACTCTCCCCATTTACAGTATATATAGTTTTATCAGTGCTCATATCAGTCCAGCTCCTCTGGATTCATTTATTGAAACCCTGGACATTTCTCTGCATTCCTGCTTGTTTTCACCTATAATTAAAGACGATTACATCATTCATGTATCTTGAGCTATCGACTTCATTCTTGTATCTATTTCTGTAAGTCGTCTTCTGGCTTTTCCTAACACAAAGCTAAACTGTAATAAGGAGAGACAGTCTTCCTCTTTAATGCATGCATTACCTCAAACCACCCCGATAGTCGTCTCTTCTTACACTACACTGTCAGCCATTGGCAGACTATTTTGTTACTGTTATGAGTTTGTCTGGGAGTTTTATTTTCCATTTCTCTCTAAATCCAAAGCACTCACCAATCAAAGTCTTAGCATCTCGCCACATATCCATCCCAGAGGACACGTCTGGTACACTTCTCCATCTTCCTGGTAGTATTTGGTTTTTTGGGGTTTTGCAAACTTTTCTCTGGATTTTCTGCTCTGTACCAGATCTTCTCTGTTGATAGCTTGATATATAGCAGACTCCTTCTACTGATCAGAAAAGTAGAAGTTCCTTCCTGTACCTAACATCTATGAAGTGTGTTGTTTTACCTCTGGCACCATTTCTGGGCTCTTTCCTTATATTTCCTTCACCATTACCACTGCCTGTTGTGGCATAGTTCCCTAATGCAAATGGGAACTAGTTCCCTACTGCAAATATCGCGATATTCTGCTGGAAAACCGATATGAACTTGCTCTTTCCTGTACTTACCATGTTTGGTAATTCAATGCTAATGAATTAGGATTCTATCCTTCATAAGTTTCTCATGAAATACTCTACTGCCTTACATCTGGCCAAAGTGAATTTCACCTCAGCTCAGTCCTTCACTGCAGGCTGTACCAGAAGCGTGTAGCTTGTGAGATGACAAAGGAAGCTGGATGAGAGCGGGAAGGAGCCCAAGGGCGCTCCCGCCAGACCCGTCGCACGTCTGCTGGAGCGCAGAGCGCGACGGTAAGTTTCGCTCAAGACACGAGAAACATATACGTCTAATCACAAGCGCCCACAAGGCCCCAGCAGAGGCAGCAGCGTGCTGTCATAATTATCATCACCGATCTTACGGCTCTCATCATCACCGCAATCACTGTCGCCCTCATCCCCGCCACCAAAATCGTCAGTTTCGTAATTACTGCTTGTTACACCCTATATCATTGTTTGTCACCAGCCTCATTGCCTTCAAATGCTGGAGAACTGAGGGTTTGAGTATGTCTGCTGGGGACACCCCTGTATGCCTGTCTTGTCACCTGCTCAGCTAACACACCAGACCTGTGCTATATGGACAGCACACGCAGACATCTGATTGGATGGAGGCACGTGGTCTTTGGAGACTAATGCCTGCTGATTTAGAGCCCTGCGGGGCCTCCTGGGCGTAAGAATAACAGCGGCGAATCACGCGGTCGGAATGCACCGTGATTTGCCCTCTCGCCCTGGAGGAGAAGAGAGGAGATGATTGGATGGGAGTTATGTAACAGAGACGAATATGCATGAGGATCTCTTGGAACTGATTGCTTAGCTGGGTTTCTTCTCCGGCCAAGAACTGATGTGCTGGGTTGCTTTGCCTTCATATATAGCTTGTCTTTTGCTGTCGTTGTTGTTGTCGTTGTTGTTGTTGTTGTTGTTTGTCTTGTGCCTCCCTAAGCCTTTGTTCTCTGCTCACAGTTCTTAGACCAACTTCTGTGTAAAGAATAATAGCCAACAAAGCATTATCTAAGCATTAGTAACAGTACCTAAATATTCATAACCAGTTATCTAACATTGTGAGAAAGCAATGAATGCTGTATTCAAAGAAAGAAAGTTTTACGAAATTCCTTGGAAGCATTTTGCATGACTGGAACACATGAAAAAACTGCATAATGTATTTTACACCAAAGTGCCTATATATAGTCAGCGCACAAACCGTGAAGTTTAGAAGTTGTCCGTCAGTTCGATTTAATGGCTACACAAAACTGGAACCCAATACCTGTTATTTGAATCCCGTGCTCCAAAAGACTTCACGGTGCAAAACAGAGGAATCGAAATACGTCAATATTCATCCCAATATCTTCATCTTAAATGTTTAAACCTTTCCAGGAGTTCCAGGAGCAACCAAGTGAACACAATACATGTCATTTCCTTACTAAGCCTGATTTCCCTTTCTATAACTTAACCCTTGTGTAACATCAACCCTGTGCCTTCACAGAGTACTAGCCAAGGCTCTGCATGGATTTTGAAATGAAAAAATGAAATGAAATGCAATGAATCTTTATTATCATTACACATTGTACTTGTACATTTGCGCAACGAAATTGGTTTACAGCCCCCCCCTCCCCTCTTGGTGCAAGTAGAAAATAGAAAAGTTTAAATATAAAATAGAAAAGTTTTTAAATATAAACAAATTAAATAACAGATTAAGAGCTACGATTAACTATACAGGCGTATTTTTGAATGAAAAGGCAGACAGAAATGTAGAATAAAACATCCCTGTCAGTTTTACTCTAAACATATAATCCAGGCTTCATACCACCAAATTCATTAAGGAAAGTAGTAATCAGATTTCCGGCATATTCTCTGCCTCACCTCTTATGCTGTGGTAAAGCGAGAAGGAGTGTAACACAGCATGTGTCCTGTTCTTAATTGACTACAAAATAAATATATGAACAGACCCTGGATATGGTCATTCTCACAAAATGCAAAAAATTCATGGGTAGGTTTACAAAGTGTTTAGCATAGTTTGCTGTTTCTGGGAAATGGAGTTTAAGGAACCTTCCAGAGAAATAAGTTATGTAAACACACTGAACCTGTGCATCCCAAATTTCTACAGATATCAGTTTAAGCGAACACTCTTGTGGAGATCAGCCTGGGCACTGTAGCTTTCTCTGAGTGAGTTCACCAACGCTGCCCTTAGTGCCAGGCTGCAACCTTAGTCTGCTGCATTAAACCTGAATCGGTTCAGTCCTGCATGCCAGAATGACCAAGATTTCCATCACATTAGAAAAAGACACTGTAAACTAAAGCCCTTAACAGGAAGAATAATCTGGTTAAAGGAGGTTTCCAAACTGCAGCCATGCCATAAATGCCTTAGTGAATCCGGTCACATGGCCGTGGTTGGGACAGGTTCGGGGGAAGGTTAAATGGCCTCTCATCATCATTATTTGTGCTGCCAAACCTAAGTGCCTGCTTGTTTCTGCCCAGGAGCTTCAGTGTTCCACCCATTTCACCTTCTCCTGAAACACCATCCTTGTTCTAGAAATGAGCTTTTCCTGAAGTACCATCTCTGTTCTAGAAATGAGCTTCTCCTGAAGCACCATCCCTGTTCTAGAAATGAGCTTCTGTACCTCGCAGAGCCTCGAACTGCACGGCTTTTGTGCAGTTTACTTCCATCCGAGGTCTTCAGCGCCGATCCTGGTGTGTGAACGAGGTCATTGGTCTGCTGCTGTTCTTGTAGGACAGTTGATACGAATGCAGTGATGTTGAAGCCATGTGTGCTATAAGTGCTGTTATGTTCTCTTCCACCCTAATGGAGGACTCTGTGCGGTGGGGTGCTAAAATTATTTTGTGTATTTGTGGGAAAATATTGTTCTGAACTTTGATCTCAAATTCCATGCTGTTTCATGCATTTTTTTAAAAGGACTTTTAAATAATGTTGTCAGTAGTGTAGCAGCAGCTGAAGCAGGGAGGGTATAGCGGATCTGACACCACCCCCTCCCATCATCCCGTAAGGTGTTTCCACCTTCATACTGGTGGGACTCTGCTGACCTGCTCCTGTCTGGACTCCAAACCACTAAAAACAGCATTTGACGCACATTTCTCTCTGACACAAGTCACGTGTTTGTTCTTGAAGGAAACTGTGCAGAGGTACAACTTAAGATAAAACGGCAACTATTCAAGCAATAACTGCTCAGTATGTCGCTTGGGGTTTTGTAACCAACTCTGGAATGTCTGGGCCACGTCTAAAAGTCTTATGCAAATCATACCACAATACCCAGACAATGAACAGACGGCGACCATTAATGTGTTGTGCATACACAAATGTGGGATTTTCAGAATGTGTTAAGCTCCACATCTGCACCTTTCAGTGTATTGTTCGTGAATGTGATAGAAAATTGATCATTAGAATAACAAATAAAGAGCAGACATTGAGAAAAAGAGCGTGAGATATTGTGTGTGTGTGTGTGTGTGTGTGTGTGTGTGTGTGTGTGTGTGTGTGTGTGTGAGTGAGAGAGAGAGAGAAGGGAGAGAATGTATATCATGATTACTGGAATGTGTACAGACCATGATGAACTTGCAAATGCAGGTTTACAGAAAGTGTGGGAATTCCAATGTCAACGGCTCTCTGAGCAATTAATGACATGTAATTTTAACATACATCTATGCTTATCTTGAATCTGACACAACATGACCACTATATCTTACATTGCCATTTGTTAATCCTTGGCTAAGATGCATCTCTGAACTAAGCATTATAAAGTCTCTAAACTGAACACGTTTTTATAGTTCAGATACAGATCAAGTATTAATTGGAGTCCTTTTGACCCAGATATTTGTAGTTATTTTCTTTTATGAGGCATCACGACGACATTCGAATCTTTGTCACAGTAAAGTTGTGTGACTCTCAGGGATGAAGGAATAATCTAATGTATGAAAGTGCTTCTGCAGTTTCAAAAGAAACAAATAAACTTTATCATAATATTAGAGCACCTTTGCTATCAGACCACCCACAGAGTCATGTGCTAAATGTGTTCCTTTTTAAATCTCATTACTCATGGCATAACAGCATGGTTCTTAGACTAATAGTCACTCAGCTTTCGATCAGTCACATTCACTCAGATTCACAGTTTCACATAATGTCTACTGTGCACATGCAGTAGGTTCCTGATCAGAGTCTGAACACAGCACAAGGACACAGCCTGGAGAACAAACCCAGGGATGAGAGTCTGAACACAGCACAAGGACACAGCCTGGAGAACAAACCCAGGGATGAGAGTCTGAACACAGCACAAGGACAC
>JAOXYF010000001.1:21787970-21844279 GCA_028565775.1 Sternarchorhynchus goeldii | reverse complement strand
CCTGTCCTGGTTCTACAATGCAGAGTTATCTCCTGTCCTGGTTCTACAGTGCAGAGTTATCTCCTGTCCTGGTTCTAATATATGTTTATTCCAGTTCAGTTATCTCCATGGTGCAGTACAGTATGTCTGCTGCTTCACAGCACCTCCAGATGGTGGTAGGAGGATGAAGACACCATCTCACCTCCCTGATGAAACCTATTCATTCTTTCACATTTGTACTCACTGTCCGTGATATCGCTGAATAGATGCCAATAGGTCTGAGAAATTAATAGACATTTTGGACAAAATGTTCCACTGGATCAGTTCTTTAGCATAAACCTTCCAGATAGGCTGAAGTATACGCTTCAGGATAGGCTAGGATTGTGATTCATATAATTGTTTGGTTGAGTTGCCAATCCACCTTAATAAATCTTAACTTACTCCAAAAAATGCATAGTTATCAATCATATAAAATGATAAAGAGTCTTTGTATATCAGTGGAATGCCAAACCTGCTTTTTGCGTTGTATCTTTGTGGAATCTTGCAAGGAAGAGCAGTTCTTTAATATAACTGAGGCCTCTGTGCTGAATGTTATTATAATCTGGGATTCTACCTGTGTGCCTTTGGGCATCTGCAGCTACTCCAATTGAAGATCTAGTGATAGTAACACTGAGGACTCCGAGTGATGACAGGTTACTGTGGCAACCTCTGCCACCTCTTCTATGGTTACAGCTGATGTTTACATGGGTTTGAGAGTACCTTTGGATAGAATTTGATTCAGGCTAGGTTTAAACTAGGCTTTTCTATTAAGAGCAAAGATCCTGATTTACTTTAGATGAACCGTACACCCCGTAACTGGAAATGTTTTGATACCTGTGATAGAGTGAATGGCAAAAGTAGTGAAACATTGGTTGGTCTTCCTAACTTTAGTATTTTGTTGAGCTGTGTGGAGTAGAGAGACAGTGTGTAGGAGTCCTCTGTCAGATGGAACTTGCTTGGTTGTATTGCAAGATGATAGAAGTAACAGAATTTTTCTGTCTGCAGGAAGTCCATAATGTTTTAGTAAGATATCTTTTGACCCTCCCTCAGACTACCGTATTGTCCTTTATGTCACTGATTCAGTGATAGTTTTCAAGGTAAATGGACAATGTTTCCAGGGCTGGGAGACATGAGGTGAAAGTCTGCACCGCATTCTAGAAGAGACAGCGCTTTTACCAAAACACTGTTGGCAGAAGCTAATGATCAAATCTGCTGACAGCAGTATATTGTCTCAAAAAAGCTGCCAGTGTGTCTTGGCTTTAGGTTTGTGAACAAAGGGTGAAAAGAATACTGTAGGTGGGCTTCTATTTTAGGGACTTCCCAGGCACATAATAGCTCTATTCTCTGGTCGAATTATACTGGAAAATGTCCATGGAAAATCTTCTTATTATTCTACTGGCTAGGAGCCGCCTTTATAAAATACTCTATTATTGCACACAGGATAAGCCCCCTTTTTTATGTAGAAGCATACTGACAGTGTGGGAGCTGGATTTGCTTAAAAGAAAGATCCACCAGATACAGTGCCAGACTGGGCAATTTCAAAGCACAGTAAAACACATAGAGGTCAGTGTAGTTTGTTATTATTATTATATATATAATTTGTTTTACAAACCAAGCCTGACTCAGTGCAATCCACTGTTACTCTTAATTGCAATACAGTCATTTTAACCTTACAGTCCTAGTTAAACAAGTGCTTGGGATCTGGCAACCTGCCAGAATGTATATCCATAAAGCCCTGGGTATATTTTCTGAAGTCTTTCCACCTTTTGTTCTGTTCTAGTTAAATAAACTAAAATGGCCCTTCACATGCAGGTTGCAGCACTCTCTGCCCAACACCTATAGCCCTGAATAGCAGGTTGTGAAGAACAGATGTGAGATTAAGATTAAGATCTGGGCTGGATAGAATGTCTTTATTTGTCATTATACATACACACACACACATGTGTACAGTACAACGAAATGTTTTCTTCGCATATCCCAGCTTCTATGTGAGCTGGGGTCAGAGTGCAGGGGCAGCCATTGCGCAACACCCCTGGAGCTGAGAAGGTTAAGGGCCTTGTTCAAGGGCCCAACAGCTGCAGCTGCCTGGCAGAGTTTGTGATGTTACTTGAAGTGAAGTTACTGGAAGATTACACATGCACCCAAAGACTTCATTTGAAAATTATGTTTTTCAAACGGTCCCATATATTTCTCTTAACTGTACTTCATTTTACAAGTTTTCTTTCCTGTGTTTTAATACAGACATTGAGCTCAGAATCATTAACTCGGTTCTTTGTTTTCCAGTGAAACACAGCGGTGGTGTGACTTCAGTTGCTTTATGTGGGGTATAGTAGGTCATTGTGGAGTGTGGAAAGAAACCTGGCACATACTACAAAAACAATATAACAGTCACAGGTCACTGTACATCGTTTAGTGAGCTGACCTAGTAAAGTTTAGTGACCTATGTGTGTGTGTGTGTGTGTGTGTGTGTGTGTTTGTGTGTCTACAAAGCCAACAACGGACCAGCTCCTTCCAACATGATGAGAGGGATCAAGGCCCAATCCATACCTCGAATACTTTGAACCTCAAGCTCAGCTTGAAACACTGTGCTTCAAGTCTCATGGAAATCAAATTCTAAGTTATTTTCTATCCTGGTCTCAAGATGGTGGAACAAACTTCCACTGGCTCTCCGGACAGCCGTAGGGTCAAACGTAAACTGAAGTCTCATCTATTTGTAGAGTGCTTCAAAGAACATTGATCCGGCAGGTATCAAATTGTACACTACTGCTGAGTAAATTAGATTCTAGCACTTATTTGTTATTGTTACTGTACTTGTCATTGTCTAACAGTACTTATACTAGTACTAGTATGCTAGTATATACTTATACTGTATTTTAGCAATGTTTTAGTTCAAAGGTGATGCTACTTACTGGCTATACATTCCACAAGCTAACAACAAAGCACTTTTGTAAGTTGCTCTGGATTTGAGTGTCTGCTAAATGCCTTAAATGTAAAATCTAAATGTGTGTGCATGTGTATCTGTAGTACATCTTTTACTACAGTATGTTACAGTTACTTATGTGGAAGATAGATAGATATTAGTAATTTAGTAATGGTATAATAATGTTTGTTATATAAATTATTTCTCTCTTTATTAAAAAAGAAAAAACAGACACACACACACACACACCCACCCCCATTGTGGCAATAAGCACATCTAGAAGTCTTTAGCAGAGACTGTCCTGAGGTGTTCTAATCTTTTGGTATATTATAACAGGCTTTAAGAGACTTGAAGAGAGCCTGGAAGAGAGTGGAAGAGGAGGTCACAATAACTACTTGCCACTGCAGTCATAAAAAGTTTTATGATTTCTCTTTTCTGGTTGTATTCTATTAAGGAGACTGAGAAGTAATTATATATGGTCATTATACCATTGTTAAATCAATAAAACAATAAACTTAATGGTTGCCTAAGACTTTTGCACAGTACTGTATATATATATACACACACTACAATATTAAGATGCATAGACGTGTGTATGTCCTGCTCTACATATACTCATATACTCGTCTGTAACCATTCTTCTGCGTACACCAATACTGATCACAATACAGTACTTATGTATGATATTTTTACCACCGCTAGAGGGGGCTTTAACCTCAAATAAATTAACTGATAGTGGATTTTTTAAATGCGCTCTCTGGTCTGTTTAAAAGGGATCCTGCAAAGAGTAAAATTTTAAATGATGAATAAAATATTTATCAAGGAGTAAATACTGGTGGGGAGGACTTCCCTATCCCCTGTAGAAGTGGAGCCATTTGCCACATCCTCCCGGAAAGACAGCCGAGTAGTTATAGTTTTGTAGTTATAACACTACAAAAGTTAAAACAAACTAGTAACATATCATTTAGGTTTAAACCATTGTTAAATTGGAAAGTTGCCACCTTGTGCTGAAACCTTTTAACAGAATTCCTCGGTAACCAGTCAAAATGTTTAAAAAATCCTTCCACGACTCCTAGTAATACATGGCTTTCACGTTCGTTCACTTTTATTTTCTTTAATTGCATCAGATCTTAATCTAGCACAGCTAGAAAAGAGCTGCACTCAGAGCAGTACCTCCTCACCATATCAGGCTCTGGTATTAAGGTTTACTGTTATTAGGAGCAAATTATAACCAATATTTGTAATCCTTTAAAAAAAACTTTTAAAAAGGTTGTACAGGTACACAACATATAAATAATAAATTCTGTCTATGTGTCCTACTAGTTTATTATGACAGGTTTCTTTCTCAGTACGTAGCGGCTAAGTGTGACAGGTGGAGAGAGTGTGCTTGACTGACCACCCAGAGCTGCAGTGAAGTGTTGTTTTGGTAGGAAGCTGTCATAGCTGTTCAGTCACACTGGTTGTTCTTGGTGCAGGCTGTGCTGCTGTGCTAACCACTGCAGCAAGATGCTATTTCCGTGTCCACTGCTTTCAGGTATTCTGGAAAAGCCCAAAGACGAGAATCTCAGCTCAGCAATTTCAGACTGATAACAGCTCTATTTAGCTATGGTCTGGAGCCAAGACCCAACAAACATCAGCTTTAAGCAGACCTGGATGATATGAAATGGTGGATTTCATGCTATGCCAGTAATTACCAAGGGTTGGAAGGTCTCAAAGGTGTTCCTGTGGTATATTATGGGACTCCAACACGCCACCTGACCACTTTTACAATTCCGCACCACATATTTTTTCACTAGTGTTCACATTTATTTATGGGCTTCTGTTGCTTTATTTATTGCTATTTCTGCAGAATCAAAACTTGTTTAATGTGGCTATTCACCCAAAGAGCCAGTGGCATTAATCTCCTTTGTACAGACCATTCACACAGGTGCTGAGTACGACAAGTCACTATGTAACAAATATGGAAATAATGTGACTTTATGATAGACTACAGATTATATAATTCCCAAACTGTTCCTCTCTGTTCTTTCAAAGCAGTTTCTGTGCTCGTTTATTGCAACAATGTGAACAAATTAAGAAGCACCTGCAGTTAAACTGAACACGAGACTCTACCATATCTCCAAATATCCATTAACCCACTGAATGAGAGTCCATAGCTGAAAGCATAGATTCCAGACATAGAAACAATGATGTTTTTTTCTTTAAGCATTACATGCCAATCGCCATAGATATTATCTTGCCCTTCATTTGTATATAGAAAACACCTCAGGAGAAGAACAAAGCCAAGGTTTCAAATCCAAAAATAATATCTTTATGGCCATCAAATGTCAGATTAACTTGAAATATTTGCTTTGGCAAATAATCAAAGTAATAAACAAGACTGAGCTAATCATGTACTGCAGGCATTGCAATCTTACATTTTGTTATTTTAAAATGGCACATGAGAGCTTCACGTCATAAAGGTTACTAGTTTGCTATGTTGCATACTGATATTTTTATCTAATGTCCAAAGGGACTGCAGACACAGTGCTATATGTTGACTGTGCCATATGATAGCTAGAGGAATCTTTTTCCGGCTCAGTGGCATGTACCTGTCCTACAGTGGAAACCATTTTTCGGCAGGTGTGCAGATGGCTATTTGGAAGCTGCGGAAATAAATGCAATCACAATATAAAATATAAAGTTTTGTCTTCACATGTCGGGGTAGAAACCAGCGAAGCCAGACCTGGAGCAGATACTGATTTCACAGGCAGACTGGTCTGTCTCTATAGGAGTTGCTAAATCAGTGAAAGTTTGGGGTTATGCTGAGAATAACATCACACTTGTAGGGAAACCATGAGCGTCATTGGTGTGAAGACCTGCACCAGTGACAGGTATGTGCTTAGAGTGTGTGATTAGGCAGGTGCATAGAGACTGCTATAGTCGCACAGCAGAGATCCATTTTACCTAAAGTATACTTCTGAAATCCTTTGTTGCTTATTGTATGAAGGTAATTTTCTCCAGGAACTGCAAGAATAAAGCAGCAAGGTGTTGTTCTAAGCTGTACGTTATTTGCAAATTGTTTTTGATGCATAAAAGTGTGAATTTCTATGTTGTAAAAGCTGATAAGACTAGTTGTGTGTGTGTGTGTGTGTGTGTGTGTGTGTGTGTGTGTGTGTGTGTGTGTGTGTGTGTGTGTGTGCGTGTAGGTGTGTGTGGGTGTGTGTGGGTGTGTGCTTGCCTACAAAGCCAACAATGGACCAGCTCTATTGTTTGTGTGTAAGCAGGAGGGAGAGAGAGAGAGAGAGAGAGAGAGAGAGAGAGAGAGAGAGAGAGAGAGAGAGAGAGAGAGAGAGAGAGAGAGAGAGGTGGACTAGGAAATAAGAGTTTCACTGAGACCAACATTAAGGATCTACTGGCATAACTAAACAGTAGAGGGCCTTTCTTACCCTGTGCTGTAAATAACTATACACGTTGTTATTTGTCTACTGTTGTAATGTGGAATGGCGAAAGGGAAAATGGAAAGACCTTCAACACAAACTTAGGTTTCATCTTTTTGAATTTGATATCATGACGTTTCGAATCTTATCATAATTATTATACACTAGTGATTAATGTGATTTTACCAGCAATCATACATAACTGAAAAGATTTGATTGCTTATTAAAGTGGGAGGGTGTAGGCTATGTGCTGGAGCGCAAGCACTGCACGCTCAATAATGAGACGCGCGCCCACAAGTACCCGCCACTTTTAGTGCGTAGTGGGAGTTACCATAATAACAGCGGGCGGTATGTCTACAAACGTGGGAGAATGTCGCTCATCCTTTCGGAGCGAGGATGGTTCGTGAGCCTGAATGTAATGGTACGTGACAGAAACGAATAGGATGTCCAAAACGTCGTGTATTTCGTCTCGACGCTATCACGTCTTTTTCTATGATTTAGTTTTTGGCTAAGTGGCGTGAACAGTCTTCAGTATCGTGAGTGTCCGCGCGCATGAAGAAGTAATTACAGATATGGAAAAACACGACCAGAAAGTAAAAGGAACGTCTAGAAAATCGAAGGCAAATAAACACAAGGACAAAAAGCAAGTATCTGGGAAGCTATTTCGAAAAAAATCGTTTAAAGCAGTCGGAACTTTTGTGAATAAGATTTTTAAAAGTTTAGGCACCTGGGCTCACAGTGGAGATAACGCTGACTCGCTAGACGCAGAAGACGATGACGGTGGATTTCGAGACGGAACACCTTGCGTTCTTAGCGCAAATTCGGGGATGTCAAATTTGAAAGATGACAACCGGACGACAGAGCGTCTAGTGAAAAGTTCTACGCTTCAGTCCCGTTACCCTGCAAAAGAGCGGTTGTCTTTATCGTATGGTGATAAGACTCCCGGCGTGTTGGGCTTGAAAAACCACGGGAACACGTGCTTTATGAATGCGGTTGTACAGTGCCTGAGCAACACGGACCTGCTCGCCGAATACCTTGGCTTGGAGCAGTACAAATCGGATATAAGTCAAAGGAGAATGAACGGGGTTGTGAAGACCGAAGAGACATCGCAAGCCTTAGGAGAAGTGACGGAGCAGCTCGCGGCTCTTGTGAGGGCGCTCTGGACTTTGGAATATACGCCTCAGCTGTCGGTAGAATTTAAGGTGACACATAAAACTCATCTTTTTGCAACATTATTCATTTTCGCTTTGAACCGATGGTTAATCGTAATCTATACAAGCTCAGTATAGGCTAAACTCAAATTAGGCTACACTGTGCGTTTCGTTGATAAACCACCTGCCAAACCTATTGTCTGCGCTTTCATGTTACCTAAACACACGTGACTTGTATAGTGTTTAGGTTCAATGAGGACAAGGGTGGTCATTATGTGACAAAGAGCACCAGTTTGTTTTTGCAGTTGGCACATTATAATGTAAAGGTTAATTATACATGTCTTAAGTAATCGATTTTCTTGCGAAATCTTAAAATGGTACGAAAGACCTTGAAAGCTGAGAACTATTCACCTTCTTTAGAGTATCAGTTTTCTGACCAACACAGAGATCCTCCAGAGTCATTGATTTGTTGTTGTTAATGTGGTATGTTTGATGTGCTTTGGAATCTGAGAGTGATGTCACCAGGTGTGTGAACACGCACTGCCTGCCCTGAACTCGCATTCTTTATAGTCGTGTAGTCCGTGTGCACCCCGAACCTTGAACAATGCCTACAGTGGTCCTTCTCCTTCAGAACTAAACCAATTGTATTTAAGTGGTGACATGCAGCACAATAACAGCTTTAAAAGGAGGAGTAGCTCTCACAATCCAGATCTTGTGAATTATAACCTGTCACTGTCATTAATAAAAGACCTTTAGGTAGTTGTGTATTTTTCAGTATAACATACAGCCGCTTCATACAACTGCAACATATGCAACTTCATACAACATAATTAAATGATGTGTGAAGAATGTCAAGTCAGACAAACTCTAACCATTTAACTGATTACTTATGTTTAGGGTTATGACCACTCTTAAGTTTTAATTGTTCCTTTTCAGTGACCAATGCTTCTAGATTGTCAAGCTTCTATTGCTCTAGAAAGCATGCAAGGGCATACAGTCTAACTGCAGAATGTTTGTGGCAAGTTAGCAGTCCAGTATGGGAGTGTGTATGGCACAATGGTGTAGTAACCTGACTGTAGGAGCCAAGGGTTCAGTTTTACACTCCCATAATAATCTAAAAAATAATGCTAGGTTGGAACCATCTTTTTGCTTATAACTTTGACATTCTCATGCTCCTTTGGGTTTTTCCTGTGAGACAACAATAGCCCAGTTTGGGGAGGAAAAGAACCTCATCTGTCTTCTTAGGCTCTAAAGCAGGCCGAGGCATATAACTCAGAGCAGGAGGGTCTGAACTGGGGATGATGTAGAGTGGATTACTTCTCTGGAAATATTAATCATTGTATAAGTGAAGGAGGTGTTTTATAGCCAGGGGGTAAACCTACTCTTTTGAGATGCAGAGTTCTAATTCAGTTTGAAGATGTGTGTCTTTGCTCCAAGCACATGTATGTCTTTACCTGGGTGTCACCTGCTAAAGGTCAAGTTCTGTTTCTCATTCGCACAGCAACAAAATTTGCTGCACTTTTGTTCCGTCTGACGGGTTTTTTGTTCTGGTTTGTTTGTTTGTTTGTTTGTTTGTTTGTTTGTTTGTTTGTTTGTTTGCTTTTTTACATGCCTTAAGCTAGAAACTGAGGTATCACCTGCCCGTTTCCCAGTAAATATAGTAAGACTGGATTGTTAGGACCAGTATTGTGACTATTAAACTTTTCGACCTGTAGTTGCATGTTGAACTTCCTAGGAGTTAGGCTCAGATCCAGAATAGCTGTAAAATAAAGCCTCTTTACTTTTAGCTTCTAGAATGTGGCATTCTGTCTTTCTTTTTAGAGTGCATTGTTGTCCCTTTAACATTTATTTACACTTAAGCTCTTTCTCATCTAAAGGCATTTAACGTTATAACATATGATTGGGCATTCCCTGGGTTTGGATATTTTGGTATTCTGGCCAAAGGTGTTGTGACTGCAGGGGTTCTGAGGTCATATTTGGGACATCTAAAATTGCCATGTATGTTACCACACATCAGTCTGTAAGACAGTCTGAATTATCGCATACTCTTATAGTCTGACGGACTTAATGGATACCTTGCATTAGATGAAGAGATTTGTCTATAAACAATTAAATTACTCTGTCATTTCAACCTCCCACTCAGTGAAATATTTGGTGACGCCAGTGTTCTGTAACTATCAGTCATCCAGTATTGCCCCTTCATGACAGAGGAGAAAGCCAACAATTGGCACATCAGGAGCTTCTGAACTGGAGAATGTACCCGCTTCTGGAACGCAGCAAAGTCCCAGATCCTGAATGTATCCGCTTCTGGAACACAGCAAAGTCTCAGATCCTGAATGTATCTGCTTCTGGAACATAGCAAAGTCCCAGATCATGAATTTTGTTGATATCAGTTTTTATAAAGCGAATTCTGTATTTAATCAGTGAATTTAGGCCCTGAGTAACATAATGAGAGCATTTGAAAATAAGGGGTGGGGGAGTGAGTGATTTTAACTGTGGCTTATAGCAAAAAATAACTGAAATATGTTATAAACATGCTTCTTAACAATATCTGGAGAATAATTAGCCTCTGCACATCTTCTGGTTTAAAGCAGGGATGTTAAAGTCAAGTCCTGGAAGGCTATAGTACTTAAGTTTAGTGTTTCCTCTTATTCAACACATTTGCTTCAGCTCATGAAGGCTTTTGGGAATTAACTGATGAGCTAAACCAGGTGTGTTTTAGAAAAGAGGTTGACTATATGCCAAACAGCTTGAGTGACTCAAGTTCCTAGTCCTGCCTGCAGTTTTATTTTGTTTCCCCCTGTTTAAAATAGTCTGGGACGTGATGACAAAATTCTTGACATTGTTGTAGTCAGATAAGCGTGTGTGGAGGTTACTTATGAACAGAAACTCAAACAAAGTAGTTTAATGCCTGTGTGACCTGTTTATAACTGAGCCTGAGGCTGGCATGGCGCTTCCTAGGTCTCGGGTTCAAGTTGTCCTCATTCCCTGACAGTGAAGCTCAGTGGTATGCAATACACAAAGTAGGTACTCCTTCTGCCCCCCACCCCCAATAAAATTGAATTACACATGGCCTTAAATTATTAATTGTACTTCGAAATACAGCTCAGCAGTCCTCAAAATGCAGCAGCAGGTGATGAAACGGGAGTGGATTCTATTCTGAAGGCTAGCTGTTAGCTAGCCATATCTCATATAGGCAAAAAACAATTGTAAATCCCTGTATCCATATTAATGAACGATTTGGACTAGTTCCACTCACAGAGAACAATGCATCCTATGGTAACCAGTACGTAAAGAAGCCTGTACGAATATGATGATGGTTTTTATTCATGAAATATATTTATATAATATTTTTCTGTTACCCCTTCTGTGAATGGTTAGAAGGGCTTGACTGCATACCACTGGTGTAACAACCTCAGCCATATGGTGTCTGTAAAGTACTTCACTGCCAATTGAAGTGCAGAACCACTTCACAGGAAAAGAGATCACACCCTTGAACATAAACATATGCTAAACAACAGAAAAACAGAACCTAAATAGTTGCAACACTGACAGAATATGATCTCACGGTTTCATGGCTGTCATAATGCATTCTGAAGCGGAGGTGCATAACGAGGCGTGGTGAAGCTGTCTGAAAGCTTCATGAACAGTGGATGAGAACTGATGCTCATTAGGGTGGAAGGAACAAACGTGGCTATGATTAACTTAACAAAATGGAAGAACACAAGAACAGTTAGAAACTCTTGAATAAATGTTCTCAAAAATTTGCGATGCCCGATACATGACTGTTATTGCTATTTGCTGTTGCAAGTACGAGGAGGTTTGAAAACACGGTACTGCTGAGCTGGAGTTTCTGCAGGACCTTGAGGATGAGTCAGGAGAGTTTGTCTTATGGATGACTGTTGTCCACATACCCATCTCTTTAACCATCTCTTGAAGAAGACTACTGTTCTTTATAGTGATATTCTTCTGCTTAAAAATAGCTGTAGCATCAGGCTATGGTAGTGCTGGACTGAGGTTACTATATGCTTAAAAACCACCAAGCTCAGTGGTATTCCTACTCATTTTGGATATCAACAACACTCCACCTATGGCTAAAGTTAATCCCCCTGTTTTGAATATTGGAAAATGTAAGAAATCTCTTAATCTCTTAATACTGTTGTCTATTGGAAGGCGTGCTAGTGTACCTCACCCATGGGAGAGTACTTTGAACACTATAATTTCCTGCTGTGAGCTCAGTAATATGATACCATGGACAGCAAATAGCAGCTTTTATGATAATAGCCTGGCATTAGTTAGTCTTTATTGTTCTTTTTCTTAATAAGACTATGTTAAGTGATGACCTGTGGGAATATTTTTAAAATGCGCGAACGAATCTCTCCCTGCTAAATCCTGGCTCAAAAAAAAAAAAGCTAGTGTCCTCGTGACATTTAGCTCTAATTTTAGCTTAAGTCAAAAGTAGCTTTGCAGGCTTTAGGGGCCTCTTTTTCCGTATGAAGAAGATTCACTGTACCTTTTAGTGAGAACAAGCAATCTTTCTGGATCCCACTGTGTGAAAGTTCAGGACCTCATGGGAACAAATCTAAGAGGTGTTAAATTGTGTTTGCTCTGGCATTTGAGTGTCGGCTGATTTACTTTGTGCCCAGTGTCAGCTCTCAGGCTGTGTGAACGGCATGCTAAAAAAAATGGTCTTTGGATTAGGGAGGACGCTGACTGGACTTTAGCTGAAGAAAGCCTTATTTGCTCTGTGTATCCTTCCCCGACAGAGTAGAAAATGTCAGCTGTTATGGGAGACTGACTCCCTGTTCATCTGGAGTGCTGTTTATTTACCTGCAAGGCCAATAAGGAGACCAAACAGTCTTGGTTATCGCTGTTATTACTTGACAGCTTGGTGCATGTTGTCGAGACATTTTTTAGTTGCAGACTGGAGATCTCGTCCACTAGTAGTGGCTAATTGCTGGCATCTTTATTATCTACACCAAAAGAACAGCTTTAGCCACACACCTTTATCAGTCCGTGTGGTATTAAAGTGTGGAGTTTCATAGGCCAGAGTTCTATGTTGTGTGTACTGTGATAAACAGAATGCAGTTGCAACATAAGCAACGTACTGTGGTAATTAATTAATTACTGTGGTAATTAATTAATTACTGTTTAGTTTCACATTGATTAAGGGTACAGTTTAAATTCTACAGAATTTTTATTTAAAATTTACAGGGTTATTGATAAACTTAATATAATGGCCTAACAGGCACAGAAAGAGAAAAGTAGCACAGTGTGAATATATTAAACAACTAATTATATAATACATAAACAAATCTAATCAATCTTTACACAATCTATAAGGAACTTAAGTCAAGAGAGCTATTATTTAATTTATCAGTTTGTAATATCAGAATTCTGCTTTTTTCTTAGGTCCATATTCCTATTATTAACAGCAAAGTTCATGTTTTCAGACGTTTCAAGGGTATCATACGTCATTGTTTACATGCCTGCATCATTGCTTGTGGTCAAAAGAGTAATTACAGAAATGATCTCTGTGGTATAAGTCAGTTTTAAGGTGTGGAACACAAAGGCCTTTTTATTGCTCAAGCACCATTCATGTTATATTCAAGCTCTATTCATGCTCTGAGCTGTCTCATCATCTGTCCTCTTCCTGTGATATGAATCAATCACGCTCTCTGTCATATTTTGCATCATAATGCATCATCATAATTACTGGTCTCTTTTTGGGTGTAGTGTTCACCTTGGACAAAATACACTTGAATAACTTCTTTGAAGTTTAAATACCATTGGCAGTACATCAGCAGTACAGCTTTGCCAAGACTAGCTTACCTCCTTCTGATGATAGCTCTCAAGTATTTGCCCTTTTTCACTGTTTCTCAGCATGGATTATTTAGGATTATTAAGATATCTCAACCTTCAGTTCTTTTATGTAATCTGTCATTTACTTCCAGCTGCTTGCTGAGGTTTGTGTGGGTTATGCATAATTATTTTGTGTTCCTCAGTATTAAAATGGAGACGCAAGATTATCTCTACCTTGGAACTGTTCATTCTGGTGGTGTTTTTTGATGACTATATTCATGGTCACACTGAAGATACTTAACCAGGAACTTTTGGAGCAAGATGAAGGAATTGGTTTAGCATGGATGTTTAAACTAGACGTGACACAGGCACCACTGAAGAAGAGCTTTTGCTAATCTGAAAGAGAGGTTCTTTGACTTTTTTAAGAGTAAATCTGGTACATGCCTGATGTTTCAGAGCACAGTTTATTTTTTGCTTGCTTTTGTGAAAACAAATGTGAATGCTCAACATTGCTTTCATGTCTAAAATTTCACATACTTGAAAAGCATCATGGGAAATGAGATTTTTGTGTTAGTTCTGACAGACGTGCCTGATAAGACTAGACCTTGCATTTTTGGCCACAGACTTGTGCTAAATAGTTTATGACTGCTGTAACAGTGATTGCACACTTCCGACGTTAACAAGGCTGTGATGAACACTGAGTAAACATCCTTCGGCCATGCAGCAGAATGCAGTTTACATCCTCCAGCTGGTCCCATTTGCATCCCAGTGCCTAACAAGCTGTCAGTCCCTGGATCAGCTAGCTATCTGCTTTCTGTGTGCCCCACTGTTTTCTGAGAGACTGCATGGGCAGAACTCACACACGGTAAGATGGATAAGTGTGGTCAATGTTTTATTCACGAAGCTGTAGTTTGGTCACCGCGTTTCCTAAAATAGGAAGCTGCTTGTTACGTTTGTGATTTGAAAGTGATTATTCAATAAATGCAGGCAAACCTGGGGTAAACGGAAGTAAACATTGAGTAACACATGTCTTATCTGTCAATTCCAGATGATTGTGTCTAAGTATGGCACACAGTTCCGAGGGAATTCTCAGCATGACGCTCTGGAATTCTTGCTGTGGCTCCTGGACCGGATCCATGAAGATGTCAACTCCTCCACCCCATCCTCCTGTGGAAACAACAGGAGCAAAACCTGTGGGAAGGTGTGTATGCATAAAAGATGAGCTGTCCAATTTTTCAAAATTTCAGTAACGTCGTCCTTACCTCATGCATGGTTCGTTGATGAGTTTTAACTGTAGACATTTCATCATACCACTCCTCTCATGTAATGGGAGTGAACTGGGATACGATTTATGCTGCAGCATGGTACACTTCCATTATATGAACAGTCTGGAAGTTAGAACACACCAGAACTCCCGAGACACCAGATCTCCAGAAACACCAGATCTCCAGTATCAGCCATTTAGAAGTCAGAGGAAGCATACGTTTATACAGGTTTGGAAGAATAAATGATGAACCCGTTTTTGCTCTTTAAGCAACTATAGACAGTTTTTGTTTGTTCCTGCCTAAATGTATGAATACCTTCTGACCTCTTAGCCACACTATGGTGGTCGCATGCCTCTGACAACCCTACGTTATCAATGTTATCAACGCTACGTTATCAGTGTTATCAACCCTATGTTATCAATGTTATCAACCCTACGTTATTAGTGTTATCAACCCTATGTTATCAATGTTATCAACCCTATGTTATCAGTGTTATCAACCCTATGTTATCAATGTTATCAACCCTATGTTATCAATACAGCAGGCCACAAGCATCACCCCAAAACTCTGAGCTGCCAGAGAATGGTCTGATAGTGTAAACGTTTCTCCCACTGGTCAGGTCTTGGCACTGACATTCCCTACTTTTGCTTAAATGGAAACATTGTGCTGGCAATAGGTCATCGGCTATTGGTTTGAAATACAGTAGTTGACAGAAATGGCTCTGTTTGGGTGGCTAAATAATAATAATTTGCTTCATGTTCATGTTTCTGCTTTTTAGCATTATAAGAACCTGATATTTCCTCTTTGTGCAGTTTCTGATACATAGTGTACATCTCTGAATGGAGATGCAAGTATGTAGGTGTGTTGTATAGGTGTATGTACACAACACATGTGTTTATGTGTGTGGATGAATGAGTGAGAGAGACAGAGGTGATAAAGCTTAGCTGTCAAGACTGGCATTGTTTCTCTCTCTCTCTCTCTCTCTCTCTCTCTCTCTCTCTCTCTCTCTCTCTCTCTCCAGCCTGCCCCCCCCCGGCACCAGACTAGGCCACTAGCTATAACTCATATTTATCATTACTGTGGTAGTACTTTCATCTGCTCTGTCCACACCATTTTTGGAGAACATAATCATCTATTATTAAGGGAGTGTTTTCTGTACTCTCTGCCTCAGTTTCTTTCTAAGTGCTATCAGGTCTTCACTTGAAAGGACTAACCTGATGAGCCACGTGCCTTGGGTACAGAGGAAGTATCTAGGGGTTGATGGTCCAGAGGTCCAGTTATTCATTTTGCATTATTGTTTCTTAAATATCATATTTTTTCTATAATAAGATGTTTTTTAATTAACATTAAAGTAAATATTGAATTTATACATATGAGTAAGTTTGAGGAGATACAGTATTGTGTTATATTCAGTATATTATTGTGTGAAGTGTAATATACTTCCAGTGTATTAATATTTCCGGTGTGGATACTTTTGTACTGAAGGTGAAGACTCATGACTAATTATGACTAATTATGCCGAGAACCATCCAGAAAGTAGTATTTATAAAACCATAATTTATCATTTTACATTTAATGCATAAGTTATACACATCTTCTGGCCATTTTTCTTTCATAAAAGTGCTATTAGCTACATATATGCTGCCTCCACAGACTTCACTGCTCTGTTTAGGGCTAAATGTTTCAATGGAATCACATGGTGTATGGAGTCAGGCACAATATGTCTGATCCATTAAACACATCCAACTACTGCTTGTTATCACGTTAATCACGTTTTTGGTTGACCAACAAAATTGAATACACATGTTCATATATGTTCATAGTGGTTGCTTTTTACAAAATAGTGATTTTTTTTGCTTTGATTACTATTATTAGATATTTTTGATAGTTTTTTTGTTTTTGTGTTTCTGTGATTACATTCATAGTTCTGCGTATTTGATTAGTGCAGGCCTTGTGCAGATTTTGTAGCCTGTATCTAGGCTTTCTCACTTGCATCCATCTACTGAAAGTGCTCCGCTCCAGGGTTGAGAGGGGCAGTGTCTGGGGTGAGCTGGGTCAGCTGTGGTAGTACCAGCGGATTTCACAATATGTGATGTTGAATATGTCCTGAAGGGTTGCTCACAAAAGCACAAAAGGCTCAATGACTGGCTGCTTGTAAATGTGCCTGTAGTGCTCCTTATGGCTACTGAGCTTTGATAGTAAAATACTATTTGTTTAATTAGTCTTCATATTAAATGCTGCCTTCTCTGTATGATATGATAACAGTGTCTTCAAAATGCATTTTAATGGCATGAAAAATGATGAATTTAGAATGTCTTTTACTATCAGATGTAGACTAAAGGTATTATTAGGTAGAGATGAGCTTTTCTAATTATGTAGAGGTAGGGCTGGACAATGTGGGCAAAATTTATATCACGATATATTTCTTAATTTCGTTGATACGATATAATTCCGATATCGATATGAGCAATATAAAAGCCACAGAAAAACTGCTAAGAACATCCACAATGTATGTTTGTACCTACAAATGTCTGAAAAATGTGTATGTAACAAAACTACATGTTCACAGAAAGACCAAAATATTTTAATACTGCCATTAACCATCGAAACAAATGAGGAACAGCATTATAAAAATGAATAGAAGGATTTCCCATGAAATGAAAAAATTACAAACAGAAATAATACACTATATTGCCAAAAGTATTCCCTCAAATGACTGTGCACCAGTGCACAAAGCATAAAGACATGGATGGCAGAGTCTGGTGTGGATGTACTTGACTGGCCTGCACATCAACCTGATAGAACACCTTTGGGATGAATTAGAGCGGAGACTGAGAGCCAGGCCTTCTCGTCCAACATCCGTATGTGACTTCACAAATGCACTTCTGGAAGAATGGTCAAAAATCCCCATAAACACACTCCTAAACCTTGTGGACAGCCTTCCCAAGAGTTGAAGCTAGCTGCAAAGGGTGGACCAATGTCATATTGAACCCTATGGATTAGGAAAGGGATGTCACTTAAGCTCATATGTGAGTCAAGGAAGGTGAGCGAATACTTTTGGCAATATAGTGTATATGGAAAGAATTTTTTAACACCTGTTAAACTAGAACGTGCCGTGTTGGAGCCGAACTGAACCTAGCCTAGCCTGAACCTAGCCTAGCCTAGCATAGCCTGCTACTGCTGAGCACTTGCTGTGTGCCTGTGGTGTGCATTTTCAGCTCAGCTTGAATGCAATGAACTGATGGTAGCGCCCTGTAATGAATGTCAGTCAGAGCAGATGTTGTAAATAATGATTATCAAAATATTGGAAATATCTTTAAAAATCATATCACTGTTATTGAAGCATTTTCTGTTGCAATATATACTGATATCGAGATATTGTCAGAGCTTTATGCAGAGGTCTGCACTATTTTACTGACAGGTTGATGGGGCTCAGTTCTGCCATCAACGATAAGCTCTGTCATTACAAATAAGTGTTGTTTTGAAGACAAAACCACTACTGTTGTCCTGTGTACTGTGGTGCTGCGAAGTGGACAGGACTGTATATTTGCTTAAAGTAGCGTTTGCTGATTTTTGTTAAGTACATTTTATTAAGTACATTTAGTTTTTTAAGGTGTATATTTTAGAACATAAAATGGTACATAGTCTTCATGTTCTGCAGTGTATTTTGCTACTTTTACAGACAACCACGCAAAACCAAGCTTCTGTAGGTAGAGAGCACCCAGCAGCGAGGGGTTCCCTGCAACCAGCGTGGAGTCTGTATCAGACCTGGACAGTGGGTACATGAGGCCCGCCACAGGTGCCAGATACTCCTCCTGCTCCCTCTGCCACCTACCCACGCTGCCGAAGTGCCACGGAGCACTTTACCCATTTCCCTTCTCCCTTCGGCATCCTGAAGCGGCCGGTCTACCTAACGGAGTAGCGCCTAGCGCTGAGGGAAAGGAGGCAGGATTAAAAAAAAGGCTTTTTTTTTTTATTTTGACAGGACAGACATTTAACACCACAGCCACGACACACACACACACACCGAAGCACATACTCGCATAACAGACACGACACATGAACACACATTACCATGGACACGTCCACACAGACACGCGACAAGGAAAGAGGCGAGGATGGCCACCATGACATATATATATATATATGTGTGTGTGTGTGTGTGTGTGTGTGTATGTGTAACATCTGCTATTTCATGGTGCCAGTGTAAATGCTTGGCTCATTTATTATATATATTCCCAGAGTGCCAATAAGGGACAGCTCGTGGCGAGACTGCTCTGGTTTCTGTATGTAGTATTACTCTTGATATTCCTCTGGGTGTTGAGTCGTGCAAAGAGCTGCAGCATATGCAAGAATTGCTCTGAGTGGCATGTGTCCATTCAAGAAATGACAGTTCTAGTGGTTTTGGGATGTAATTTTATGTGTGATGAGTTTTTTTTTTTTAAACAAGATTTAATTATGACTTTTTTAATGAGTACAGAAAAGGCTATAGCTTAGATGTGCGTGCATGTGTGTGTGTGTGTGTGTGTGTGTGTGTGTGTGCGCATGTGTGCGTGGGCATGTGCACAAACACAAATGCTTTTGCTATCCATGGTAACGACAGCAGTTAAAAAAACATTACACAGTCCAGGAGTGAAAATTCAGAGGGTTAGGGTTCAATTCTGAGGGTTAGGGTTCAATTCAGAGGGTTAGGGTTCAATTCTGAGGGTTAGGGTTCAATTCTGAGGGTTAGGGTTCAATTCTGAGGGTTAGGGTTAAATTCAGAGGGTTAGGGTTCAATTCTGAGCATTTACTTCTACACATTTTCACTCCTGGACTGTTGTAGAATGAACTGGATACTGTTTCATGGTAATTTGAGGATATGACTTTCCCAACATGTTTCAAAGGACTGGACCGATTGTAATTTATACTATAAAGTATTCATAATAAGTTAAATTACAAGCACTGCTCTGTTAAAAATTAAAGTATGAAAGAGCTCAAATACTTCAGTCTTTTATCGCAAACCCACTTATCAGAACACAAGTGCACAGGGAGGACTTTGGCGAAAGAAGGGAAATCTTTTGTAACATTTGCCTCTAATGTGTAGTGCAGGGTGCAGTGTGTAGAGAAGAGTGCGTGTGCGGCGTACCACTGTCTCCATGCATCTCACCTTCATCAGCGTGGAAGCATGTGCTCTGATAGGGAGGTGCCTGGTACGGCAGGAATAATCCCCGCATTCTCACTGCTCTGGACGCCCTAACGGGAGGAACCCCACAGCTCTGCTTTCATCCTTCACATCTTCTGCTTTATTCGCCGTTGTTCACGCTTCCATGCCGATGCAAAGACCCTGCTTTCAGAAGTCTGCTTCCCCCAGGGTAGAGCACATGACTGCCAAGCAAAGGAGCAAGAGAAAAATGGGGTCTTTGGACTGGAGAAAATCTCTGTGACCTCCCTCAGAGTTTCACACAGCTAAGATGGAGTTACTGCATCTACTGTATGAGAAGCTGACAGGGTGCAGGATGAAGGCTCTCCAAAATGCATATATTTACTTTCTGACACCTTCCACTGGCATCAGTTTTATGGTTCAGTGCTGAGGCCAAAAGTTTTGATCAAGTTGTGAAGTTGCTCTGGAGAAAATGAGAAAATCTTAAAAAGGTACCAATTTTTTTCTTGTTTGTTTGTTTTTTGCATTTGGCCTGTTTGACTTCTTTTTACTACACAAAAGCCCAGGAACCCCCCCCCCGCAGGACCGACAGACTTCAAAATGATTAAAGTTGCATGGCGCCTTAAACTCAGCTCGCTCTGATTGTGTGGTGCACGCAGTGAAGCTGGTGTCTCCTGATAATGCCCTCCTCTGCTTCCCTGCCTTCCAGCCGCTGCCCGTGTTGTCCTGTGCGTAGAGTCAGGCAGAGGACAGCACGAGGCAGGGCGCCTGAAATTCACCTCGCTCGCCAGTCCACGCACGTCCCAGCGAGCCAGGGACGTCCCGGCCTACCCACTGCTCTTGTTTCTGTAATTATTTTCAGCGCGTGTTGGGTCATTTATCAGGGGATAGACTCCAGAAAACAGGGGAATTTCCCCATCTGTGGCCCAGGAGGGAAAGCACTACTGAGAAAGAAACTGTGCAGTGTGATTTGAGCTTACTGTGTAAAATATATATACACACACACACACACACACATTACCGAGGTTTTAATGGAGGTTGACAAGTGCAAACTTGTTAACACGTAAAGATAGACCCCCTTAAACACGCAACCAGAGAGTCCCAAGGCCACCCATTTTCGACTTTCCCTTAGGTTTGTTTACAAGGCATCACTCTGGTAACAGAGCTGGTGTGGAGCCACGTCTTGCAGGAATGAAAGCAGACCATTGTGAGAAGGCGGAAGAAAGAGGAGTTTGTTTCACACGTTTGGGTTGGAGGAGAGAGAGAGAGGTGAGAAACTCCTCCAGCTTGGCTTAGCGCAAGAGACCGGCAAGCAGTTCAACATATGAAATTGATAAGTCTGGCATTCATGACAAACTCCTGAACTAGTTTCAGTATCGTTTTTGTCTATCCTGTTTTCTCACAGGCTGCTCCGATGACACTGCAATCTGTTTGGTAAATGATTGATGGTATTTCTGTCGCACCAGTAAAAGCCTTTCTATAGCAGTATGTCCAGTCAGCGTGTGGTTCTACTGAAAGCTGCAGCAGATAGATGCTGACTATAGATCTCCTACTGCACTGCTGTCTTCATTCAGGACATATTTGAAGATTCAGACTGGCTATCTGAAGATTTTCTCCGCTGATAAAATATGAGAATTGCAACTTATGACCCTGTGTAACCATGGATTTACAAACAACCGTTAGAGGAAGAGGCAACAAATTGCATGTATGTGAGAGAGAAATTAGAATCATCAACCCAAACGTGCTAGTGGTAAAAATCTCCACGTAAGACTTGACCACAGCTGTGTGCCAGAGGAAATATGTTGTGAACCAAACAAGGAGAGGCTAAACCCAGCCTCACTGGTTGCCAAGGCAGGACACTGCGTGTGTTTTGTGGTAAGAGATTTACACAGGGACAATAAAGAGAAGCATCTGACGCAAGGCTTTGGGAATATTTTAGGTGTCCCGGTTCCACCATTGGCAGAACAAATCAGAAATGACAGCAGTTACAGAATGAATTCAGGGGGTTTTGTGTCTTTTTTAATCAACTCTTTGCAGCCACAGGTTCACAGCAAGCCCACAGTGGGCTGCAGAGTGGCAGTAGGTTTGAGGCTCTTGAGCCCCACTTTGCTGCGTGAACTGTTGGATTGCACTTTCGGCAGCGACCCACAGCACTCTCTCTGGGTGAGGTGTCCTCAATGTGACTCTTTGACTCCTTAGTAAACTTTCTCACAGAATACAAGAACATGACACTTTCCTGTTCCTTTACTCATGTGTGTATTGTGTTGCTCTCTGAGGCCAAAGTGCAGATCTATTGTGTGTGTGTGTGTGTGTGTGCGTGTGTGCGAGATTGTGCCTGTCTTCCTCCCCTTTGATTGGTCCAGCCCTGTAGGATGTAAATGGCTTCCTGTGGGCTGGGTCTACCCAGCTGGAGCTCCAGCAACAGTCAAGAAAATTTGGGCCCAAAATGACCAGCTGCATGTGAACTTGTGTGCCCTCAAATGGCTTTTGCAGAGTTTAAGTCTGCATGCTGAATGCTCTGTAGATGAGATCCAGGCTGATACAGGAGTGTCCAAGGGCAAATTTGAGTTGCGTGGTTGGGGGGGGGGCTTGGGTGTGCTTGAGTTGATGAGGTTGTGTTTATGACAGTGTACTCTCTTGGGGAGACCACAGTAGTCGTGGACGTTTTAATGTTGCCTCCCCTGCCTGGAGCCTTGTTCTTGAAAAGGACCTTTGTGAGTGTATCAGGAGTGGAAAGGGGAAGCGTACGCTGAAGTTACAGACCCAGCTGAACTGTGAGAGGCTGGAACATGCTCAACTTTAGACACCACTCACCACTCCAATCATACACTCCTGCAGCAGCTAAGAAGGGCAGAAGCAGACCTGGACTTCATTCTCTAATAACCATTGTGTCCCTCTGTGAACTAATGTGGAAGGTTTCAGTAAAGAACTGCAGGATATTGTTCTCTACTGGAGCAACATATTTATTTTATTATTTTTGTTTTGTTTTGGTTGTTTTTTTGTTTGTTTTTTTTAGATTTTTAAGAAAAATGAAAAACAATATTAACTCGTGTCTTTTTTCTCTCTTGGCAGTGAGTTGCAGATCTCGCTGTGTGTGTACTTAAGGGGTTGATCTTGTAGTGCTGCTCTACTCAGGACACCTGCCTTTCACTGGAAGTGATTTCTTCCATTCTACAGCAGGTGCCTTTAAGAGTTAAACGGCTTTTATGAGTGAATATTATTCATTTCACATCTTCATATCCGGCGGCAAGCGTCAAAGGGGGGAACTGAGAGGAAATAAGTACCATTTTGTGTGTGGAGCTGAAAGGCTGCCAAGAACTCTTCTGCATGGAGAACTAAGTGTTTCTCTCTCTCTCCCTCTCTCTCTGCCTCCCTCTGACTCTCTCTCTCTTTTTTTATCGGGGCCCATGGCATCTCCATAGAAACGAGCACTGGGCAGGACCTCAGCTCCTCTGAGTACAACAGCCAGAGAGGGAAGGAGATGGAGAGAGAGAGAGAGAGAGAGAGAGAGAGAGAGAGAGATGGGGTGGGATGAGTTAAATCTTAAATCACCATCTATTTCACCCAAACTAGGAAACAGCTGATCTGGAAACTGCTTGCGCATAATCCAAATCCTCAAGCATTTGTACAGTTACACTCTGACAGGCTTACAATCATCCAAAGCTTTGGAGACGCCGATTTATGAATCGAGCAGAATGTGCCGTTAATGGGATGATCTTAGCTGTGGGTCTGGATACAGATGGGAAAGTGAATCACTGCTGAGTGAATCACTGCTGAGCGAATCACTGATGAGTGAGTCAGCTGCAGCTCGCCTCCTGGGCCCTTTCTCCCCGTCAGCTCCGGTCCAGGAGCGCTCACGTGGCACTGCCACCTCGTTTGTAAGGGACGGAGGGGCCAGCGCTGGCGTCCCTCTTCACGCGTGATAGCCCTCGTCTGGCGCGGCCGCGCACTACCGGCTGACGTGAAACGCCCCGTCTGATAGACGGAAAGAGGCAGACGGAGAGCAAGTCGATGCTCCTCCCCTCAGTCTGTGTGGAGATTTGCACTGCCTTTGTAGCAGTCATGAAAAGAAGCATTTACATTGAGTCAGGCACGGGAAGTAAGCTAAATTCAACCAGAGGTGTGTGTGTGTGTGTGTGTGTGTGTGTGTGTGTGTGTGTACTCCACCGCCACTGCTTATGTGTTCCAGTAACGTTACAGTAGTGTGTATAATGTGGCAGTAATGTGTGTTCAAAAGGAGGTGAAACCTATTCGTTCAGAGTGATACATACACTGTGGTTAAGCTTGAATTACCTGTAGATTTTAGAGCTTTACTGGTCACCAGCCAGTTGCAGTTCATTTATCCTACACTGAATACCAGTTTATTACTACACCGCTGAAGCACGGCTGTTCCTTTACCAAGCGGCCTGAGCCCTGTAGACTCCTCTTAGGTTCTAGGTTCTTCAGAGTCATGTGGAAATAGACCACGGTGCAACAAAAGTAAATTGAGAGGTTTCAAAATGTTGATTTGTTTCGCGCATAAATGAACGATCATTGCACGTAAAGGAATGGATTCTGCAGTTTTTGATTTTGTTAAGGGCTCCGTGGGCATGGCACGCTGAGGATCACTGCCATCCCACACACTTACATTTAATTAAACGCTTTGAGAGGAAGCCTATGGGATGTAACTGAATCACCCTGAGAAAGAAACCTAATTTAACACCATAGAAAACAATCTCTTTTCCTGCGTCTTTTTGCAGAATGTAATTTGCTTTGAGATTTAGAGGACTGTTTGGAAGTGCCGTTTGGAAACCAGGAATGACTGGAGTGCAGCAGTACCCATCTGTCAGCAGTGATCATGACTTCACTCTGCTTTTTTGTGTGTGTGACGGATCACCTCGTAAGGGAACACGGAAGGACGGGTTTATGGGACGGACTGCCATTTCCTTCTAAAAGGGCTTTAGGTGTGTGTGCTGATGCAGGACTGCTGGGATCTGGTAGAAGGTCAATGGTTTGCCTTCTTCCCAATGCTGCTCCATGCACCTGGTGTGTATGTAGGCCTCAGGTGAGCTCCTGGTCCATGTATCATGTAGTAAATGATCTGCTGGGACTTTTTGTTATGCTTTGACAGTCTGGAAGTGTAAAGCACCAAAAAAACACCAAAACCTTCATTGTTAGTAAACACACACTCACCCACTTACTCTCTCTCTCACACACACACACACACACACACACACACACTATACATTACTAATTAATATGTCTATATTATTAAATATACTACTATGAAAACTGAAGTTTCTAAACCAAACAACCCATAACGTCACTAAATAGAGATATTAGAAAATCTTCGTTTTCCCTTGCATGTTAAAGATTCTGTGCTTTCCCATGCTGTCTCCGCAGGCTTCATCTCACTTCTATTTAAAATATATAGATGCTGGTCCTCTTTTATTAATCTTTGTTCATTTTATTCTTCTACATTTTATGACTGTTCTGCACTCATTACTCAATATACAACATTTAAAATGAAAACCAAACCTGTGAAGAGCACCTCACCTTTTTGTTTTTTCAAAAACTAGCATAGCTAACCAAAATATAATTCAGTCCAACTTTCAATTATGTTGTTCCTCCAATGTACAAGAAGCAAACAAAACTTGTACTTACGCTTATAGAAACTGGCACATTACAGTTAGTAAAGTTTTTTTTTTTTGTACTTGCATTAAGTAAACCATTATAGAATAAGTGAAAGCTGATCTTATCAATTTAGCTAATGTTAGTTCAAGCTAAGCTTAGTTCGAGTAGTGTTAACTCTGTGGCTAAATTGTGATCAAGCCCTTTGAGGCCACCATTATATCTCCTGCTTTGCGTGCCTGGATTTGACGTTTGAACACTCTGTACACACAGTTCATTTTAGAGCAAGCCCAACTTCACAGAAGGACAGGAAAACATGTATATTTGGCACTCTTAAAAATGTGCATAAAAACATTTATGGCCCTGTTTTAAATACCAACCTGAGTTGGGAGTTTGATGGAATGGTTGTGTGAATGAAGTTCCCATCTGATGTTTCCTAATTTGGGTGAAATAGATGAAGCCATAAAATTCATCTCTCCCCACACCATTTGTTTCTCTCTTGTTCTCTCTCTCTCTCTCTGTCTTTCTCTGTGTCTCTCACTCTCTCTTCCCTGAAGGGGAAATGTTAAGAGAGGACCCTGGCAGGTAGCCTATCACCGAGAATAAGAAGTCCATTAGTCAGTAACGTTGTGTGTGGTCCTCTGCTTCTGTGTCAGTGTCCTGTCTGTGTCGTGTTCCCTCGTTTTGTTCATTGGAGTAGCACTTTCTTGGGGTACATACTCATATTTCTGTTTTCATGAATGTAAATTATTCATAATTGTGCTCCTGTAGAGCTATAAAATCTCTTCAGAATCCATCAGTGTGATTGGCCGGTCGCCTCTGTGACTGGTACACATGGTTGTTGTTTTTTTTTTTTGCACATGTTCTGTGGCTTAATGACATCAGGGTTAATTACCGAGGGGTTCAAGTGGAGGACTGCAATCATCTGGCTCTGATGATGTCCCTTGTAGACACTGGGCTCAGAGCCGAGACGTGGCTCGGAATATGTGGTCCTCACTAATCAGGAACAAACATGAAAGATTTTGCTTCTGCGATAGTAAGAAAATCAGTGCTACTGGTGATGATAATCATGATGACGATGGACATGATTGTGATAGCTTGTTTATGAGTTCACATCTCGCATCTTCCAGTGTCTCGAAGCCTGCCACATGCATTTTAATGTCATCTCCTTCAGAGGAGAAAGTCGAGATTACCTTCAGCCTGCTCTTTTTGGCGATGAATGAATGCTTGTCTAGGGACTGCAGACCATAACAGTTCCCAAAGCAGAGGGATCAGCACTCTGCTGCCTCGTTGGTTCAGCTCCGTCCACTCACTCCCATCTGTGTGTGGACAGGACCTGAAATTGGTGTCCAGACTGCTTACAACAGTCTCCTCCTCCAGTGCTCCAGGCCATTGGTCACGCCAGCTTAAGCTAGTGGATGACAAATCCAACTGTTCCAGTCCATACAGTAGCAGTGGGTTTGGAGCTACCTGACATGAACCTTACTGTCCTGATCATTTCATACATACATAATATAATTTCATACATTTTCTTTTTGAAAAGTGGGCTGTTGGACTTACCTGTTGGTAATTCTATGTTTTCTTTGTAGAAAGATGCAAGTAAAATGTGCCAGTTCTGTCACTTCTCTTTTGGGTCAACGGTAAGGGAAACAACGACTATCCTCAGACAGCAAATATTTAAAGCACAGTGTTCAAATCAAGCTTTTTAATGTTAGTGCCCTTCATTCTAGACACTCGTTTCAGTTGCTGAACCGAGTAATTAAGTGCAACAATGATTCTGTTCACAGGCTGTTCATTGGAAGTTGGCATTCAAGAATAAAACCTTGAAAGTTGTTAAATTCTGAATTATGGATTCTCTGGGCTTAGGCTATCTTCAGATAATTTACACGCCTGCTATATTAATAGCTAATCGATAGGAATGTCTTTGTTCTTGAGATTGAACATAATTTAAATGTATCATATAATCCACACTATAATCCACAATAAATTTCAGATGTGCCGTAATTAGTACACAGCTGTTGCCGGAGAGCTGCTCTGCATGTCTGGCTGTCGACCCCAAGCCTTTTGTTTATGTATACAATATTCTACTTTACCCATACATAACAGAATTTGAGTCATTTGTCTGAATCGGTAAAATCTGTGTTGATCCAAGTGAACTGAATTATTCCCTTAAGGTTCCCGTGGCCCCCCAGTACTGAGAGTACAGGTATTTTTACCTGCTTAACAAATCTCACCACATAGTATCACCCACCTTGTGGTTTAAATTTTAGGGAAATAAGAGAGAGAGAAAGCTCTTGTTTGTATATCAAAACAGTCCATCTAGCGATTATCTGTTCCTGCAGTCAGCAGCAACTGCAAAAGATCTGCAGATGTCACAACACAAAGCTCATCTGTGACTAACTGGGTTAATAACAGGTTGACGTCATGCAAAAAATATAACAAGGCTAAATGCGAATTAGCTACAACCACTGGTAAATGTTAAATTGCGCTTAAGGAAATCAATGATCATAAAAATAGGAGATAATTGGGAGATAATTTTTTATAAAAAAAAATAATTATATAGCAAGAACGACAGCAGTGCCATTGCATGTAGTTTGTGATGATTAGCATTTTTTAACATGTTATGACAAATGAAAATTGCTTGTTGAACAGAGGTGTTATAGAGCATGTCCCGGCTTTTTGGACAGTTTGATTGGGAGCATTTAACAGTATTCCTGCTACCTACTGTGTATAGGGAGGATGTATCAGTACTAATTTTACATTATGTTTACAACATTTGGCTGATGCTTTTATCCAAAGCAACTTACAATCATGACTGAATACAGCTTGAGCAGTTGAGGGTTAAGGGCTTTGCTCAGGGGCCCAACAGTGGCAACTTGCCAGAGGTTTGAACCAGCAACCTTCTGATTACTAGGCAAGTACCTTAACCAGTGAGCTACCACCACCATGACAAATGAAACATGTTATATTTCACTCCTGTTACCTACTATGTATTGGGAGGATGTAACAGTACTCCTGTTACCTACTATGTATTGGGAGGATGTAACAGTACTCCTGTTACCTACTGTGTATTGTCATAGTACTCCTGTTACCTACTGTGTACTATGTATTGTACTCATCAAATGAGTGAAACAGTTGAACAAATTTTCAGCCCTTTTTGAATCGTTCTGCCTCCTGTTCTACCTAAGCATCACTTTCACTGAACCATTCATCTTCTGTTGAGCTGCACATAAAAGCACATTAAGTGTATAGTTTAATGGATCTTTGAGAATACATACAATTCAACGCCATGCACATTTTACAGTGGTAGATTGTATTTGCCTTTCATGGCACTTGACGTTTATGTATATTTGTGTTTGTGTTTATGACAGCAGATATTTGTCAGTCAACACCTTTTTTTTTGAAGTGTGACTCAGAAATTGAAGGTGGTTTAGATTGTTGCACAACTCTGCCCATCCCATAATTAGATCAGAATGGCAGATGACTACATCTTTGTGATTGTACTTACTGGCACTAGCAGTGCTGACTGTTGTTCTCCATTATGTCCACAACCCAAGTGATACATGCACATCAAACCATGTGTCCTGAGTCAACGTTTGAGTCGATTTGGTAACTGAGAGAAAGCAAAATGTATGTATGCATGTACGCACAAATATTAATGCCCGTCCTCTTCTTTTTAACAGAACTAAGTGTCCTATAAGATACCTAAAGCCTGCCTGTTTTATCATTAACACCCAAAGATCATCGAGCACCGTGATAGCTGGCCAGGAGGTCAGAGCAGATAAATCTCGAAACCTTTGGATGCATGAAGTGAAAACATTTTCAGACACTGCTTTTGGGAAGTGACACATTTGGCTGCCTTCAAGGTTGGCAAGCTATCAGATAATTGTGCAAAAACCCTGCACAAGTGGACCAGTTCAGTCACCCACCACCAGTTTTGTTTTCTTTTTTCTTTCAGGGCCTTTGATGTTGTTCACCCTCCTGCTTCCTCTCAAGGAGTGATAGCATACAGGGAAAAAAGCAGGGATGTGAAAATCACCACAGATAGAACTGCACTGAACCAAGCTGTGGAAAATGAGTTTATATCTAGCTGACCCACTTGAATTGTACTGTACATTATATATGCCATGTATTCAATTCAGTGACAAGCCTTTGTTGTTTTACGTTCTCCTACTGTGTGTAAATCCTGCGGCACTGATCATTAACCTTGAAACAGAGCCGTTTGTCCTAATGATTTAACCTACATAAATGGTTATATTTCTTAAAACCTGTTTCTGTGTTCAATCGCCGAATCAGTTCAAATCAGTTCAAATTCCAGCGCTTGTTGGTACTTCTTTGACTTTTTGTTGTCGCTTTGGGCAGGTTAATGCAAGCCTTGCTAACAATCTGTAACCGTGGAATAGCTGATAAAGGTTTGACTGTCCCTATGAAGAGCACAAGCTGTAGCCAAATCAAGCTCCAGAGTTTTTTTATTTCAGGTACATTTCTGTCTGTGCTTGTGATAATTACTCATAATTGTTATAGGCAATACTTAAAAGTTATTCTCAAGCATTCTCAAGTTTCTGTTCCTCGTTAAGTCATCTTGGTTCTAAATTAGAACATAATGTTAATAAATAGAATAATTAATAATTAATAGAACAAAAACACTCAATGTCACTGCTATCTAATTTTTTGTCTTAACTTGGTGACTTGTGGGACCATTCAGCCAAGATCACTGACCATGTTACTGTGTACATGTGTGCCTTACAGTCTTCTCCCTCATGTGGTAGAACCTGTTATCATATGAAACCTCACAGTCCTCCCACCGCAGTGACTTGGCCAGTCAAGGGAATGTAGGGAGGTGATAAGGGAAACGAATGCTCTGAAGTGTTTTACTTCTCTCAGTAAAGATAAAAGCGGAATGTATTCGTGCAGCAGTGCCTTTCCCACGGTGGGAAGGATGATTGGGCCAGGGTTACAACTTTTGTGTGGGAGATTTCAAAAAGAGTAGACAGAATGGGTGCTACCAGATGCATTTAGTTTTGCAAAATGTTACGAGTGTGCCCCAGCTCTCCTCATTTGTCTCTCAGCAAGAAATCCTGACTAACTTTCAAGGCCGTTTACCTAAAGCTCATGCCTGAATCCCTCAAGCTTGGATTTTCATAATGATTTGCTAGAAACAGTATCAGACATACTCTTTTGGCTCAGCAGCAGTGCGTCCAATTATTCAAGCAATATTGCACTTCCTAGAAATTGGGGATATCATACCTGTGATTTCTGCTGGGATAAAAACATGATTCGCCAGGTATTTCATCTTAGTTTGCTACACTGGGACATTCTCATTAGAAATCACCTATTTATGAGCACCAGCTTCCTGCTGCTGCAGCCCTTTTGGTTACGGCTGGCAGCATGAAACTACTTGACCCACAAGAGCTTTAATTCCACCAGAGATGCTGCTGAACCTTCCAGCCCCAGCAACCGTCAAAGAGGCAGCAGACAATATTTTTGTCCCTCGTTGTGTGTTTGCGTGCTGCTTTGGGTGTACTTCAGAAGCCTAATTACCAGCTAAAGAGCATTAGATAGACCAGGGAGTGAACAGAGCGTAGCAGGGAGTGAACAGAGAGAGTATCAGGGAATGAGCAGAGAAAGTATCAGGGAGTGAACAGAGAGAGTATCAGGGAGTGAACAAAGAGAGTATCAGGGAGTGAACAGAGAGAGTAGCAGGGAATGAACAGAGAGAGGCAAAAAGTGAGAGGCAAATAAGAGAGACTGAAAGTACTGTGAGACGGAAAGAGCAATGCTGATAGAGAGAAAGAAAGAGAGAGAGAGAGAATATACATTCCCCATTGTTCAAAGTAGCTTTTTGTGACAATTTAGATTTTGATTCATTCACTGACTGACACAAATCAGTGTCTCTATCAAAGCAATGCATTAAGCCAGGTTTCACAGGCTTCACTTCACTTTTCGGTTCAAAGTTTCCATTTACACCTGCTATTAAAGGATGGAGCAGTCATGTCTCTGTAGCCAACATGGAACTTCTGTGTTTGTTTCTGTTTATGTGTTGTAGTATTTCTGTCTGAGATCAGTTTGGGAGTCAGTTCAGTATTTAAACGCTCCTTTTTTCAGTGCCGGTATTGCTTCAGTTATGTATTTTGAATGAGTTTGTGATTTGATTGACATTGTCCATCACTGTTCAAGGTAAATGAATGCAGATGGATGTCTCAATATTCATTTTGGCTCACTAACAGTTAACCAAGATTTAATGCAGTACATTTATGCTAATTAGACATTTTAACCCCTAGAAACACGAGGAAGCATTAGCAAAACTATTATACTTACACTGATAAACCATAACATTAAAACCACTGACAGGTGAAGTGAATGACATTGATTATCTTACAGTGGTACCTGCCAATGGGTGGGATGTATTAGGCAGTAAGTAACCAGTCAGTTCTTGAAGTTGATGTTAGGAAAGCAGGAAAAATGGGCCAGCGTGAGGATCTCTGTGACTTCGACAAGGGCCAGATTATCATGGCTAGATGACTGGGTCTCAGCATGTCTGAAACCGCATGCCTGTTCCTGGTATGCAGTGGTTAGTACCTACAAAAAGAGGTCCAAGGAAGGACAACCGGGGAACCGGTGCCAGAGTCATGGAGGCCCAAGGCTCACTGATGCACGTGGGGAGTAAACGCCCATGTGGTCTGATCCTGCAGAAGATCTTACTGTAACAGAAATCGCTGAAAAATGACAGAATGATAGAAAGGTGTGAGAACACACAGACTATCGGAGTATGCTGAGTATTGGAGCACCACGCGGCCACAGTCTGGTCAGACGGACCATACTGAGCCCTGTCCACTGCTGCAAGCACCTACAGTGGGCCTGAGAGCATCAGAGCTGGACCCCAGAGCAGTGGAAGAAGGTGTGGCCCTTTTCTTTGACATCATGTGGACAGTGTCGCATGATGGCATCAGGATCTCTGCATACATTTTGGCTCACTGTGAAGTAACAGTGCAGTAACGTTCTGTTACGTAGACTACGTAACCCTTCTTCTTTTAGATTGTCACCTTGCAAAAGTGTATGCTTGCTTGAATAATATTGTTACTGTATACTGTAATATTGTTACTGTAATACTGTAAGCAAATTGTAGCAAAATTATTATATACCTATATGTTTATATCTACTGTATGAAATTCGGTACCATTGGATATCCACAGTATTTTCTACATTGTATGCTGATATTAGTGAACCAAAAATCGAGCCTTCAGCACTGAGATCTGCACTCAATACCCTGTAACCTTCTATATGTTGATCTCAGGCATGTACTGTGATTAGGAGTGTAAGGAATCATGATGCCCAATATCATTTTATCACAGATCTGCTGTTATTTGTTGTAACAATGCACCATGACCCTTTTTGGCGTGCTCTCACTTCACTGTTCCCTAGCTACAGAGTTAAGTAGTGCTGCTGGTGTAGTTTTCTGAAAGCTTCATCAGAAACTCACAGTTATATTGCTTTTGTTTATGGCTGTGCTGTGATGCCAGGGAGAGAAGAATGAATTCTGTCATCCACTGCTGATGACGAACAGTCCTCCCTCTCTCGCCCTCCTCGTCCACATCTCTTATTAGTTTAGGCGCCTGCTGCTGGTAGCTGAGTGGTAAAGCTGTACTCGTATTCCTGTCTTTATCCATCTCCTGAACAGATCTCGCCAGTATCGGGGTGATTAGATAAAAACCAGGACCCTGTGGTCGAGAGCAGGACGTGCAGCGGCTGTGCTCGTGTTCGGATTAGATTGGATGTTTCACTTGGCTTTGAAGAGTATTGCACGTTAACAAGCAAGTGCATGACGTCAAGTGGTGCATATCAAGTTATAAAGGTGACCCAGGGCTTCAGTCGAAAGCCTGATGAATTTGAACCGATCTCTTGGTCGAAAAATGTTTCCTGTTGCTATGAGAGACCTGATGTTTGTGTAAATGACATCAAAGGTTGCACATGGCTACTCTCAACACAGAATTTTATTTATTTACTGCAGTCATGATAAATAATTAAACCGTAAAATACCGTCTTTCTAGCCTTTGTTCAAGTCAGTACCTAAAGTGCCTTTATTGTATTTGTGTTCAAGGGGTTTTTTTTTTGTTTGCTATTTCAGGGCCTTGCTGGAGGCGAGGAAATGCCAGTGTCAGAGTCTCCTGCTCCAGAGCGTCAGACTGGTCTACATCACAGCTTTGTACAGGAACACTTCCAGGCTCAGTACAAGTGAGTGTCTAAGTGGCGCTAACCTCACTACACGACCACTCTGTGCAGTCTGTAGGGGAGCAGTCCACCTCCCCATGGTCTTGAACTTCATGTAAGTTAAACATAACCAAGACTCATCGTAATCTCCTCTGCATGGTGAGAAGTTGCATAATAAAGAAGCTGAACTTTGTAGCTGCTACACGGTTCAACAGCTGGACTTGTCTTGTTAGAGCAACACGCCTGACAAAGTTGGTACAATGGAGCAGCAGTGACGAGAAGAACGGGAATAAACCGAAGATGTTATTGTGAGACTCCTGACAGCAGGTCGAATCGTTATCCTGTCTGTGCATGGCCACCCTGTAACCTCATACATCCCTACTACATAGTGACACTTTATAAAAAGATCTTCTGCATGCTGGGCAGGAATTGTAGCTTGCTCACTTGGCAGGGTATTATGTCCTTAATCTCAGGACTGCAGGACTGTACATTTTACATTTAATATTTAAATGTTTTGTGTTGAGGGGGGTGATGTCAGAAGCTGGACTTGATTTCCTTTATTCCAACAAAATCACAGTGTCCATGTCTGTCCCACTTTTCTCCAGCAAGGTAGCTGACATTTCTTACAACATCTTGCTAAATAAGATGAGAGAAGAGGACGAAGACGGTAGCTGATGCTGGTCCAGGCAGGTTGTTAGATGTTCAGGGCATTCCATGCGCAAAAGGTTGTGGGTTCAAGGCCACTGCAAGCATCAGCTTTCTCAGAAAAGTGCTTTGATATGAAAAGAGAGCTCTGCCTTTATATCTGCAAATCTGGAACTTCCTTTGAGCAGCATGCCAGCACCATATTCTGACAGCAAGCTGAATTCTCTTTAAGCCAAGAGCAAGCGCTTCCCTTGATGTACCCTCCTACAGAGTTGTCTTAAACACCTCCTTCCAATATTCAGAACCCTCTGAAGACCACTAACAGTCTGATATGATCACTGACTGCACCACAGCCACTTTTATAATAAACATGATCCAGATCATTTCTGACTCATAGCCATCAACTGGAAATGAGACGTTCAAAGACAGGCTTTGTGCTGTGACACAAGCACTAGGTTGTTTTGGTCAGAATACTGCAATAAAAATGTTCAGAGATGAGTGAATAGTTTCGTTTAAGAAGCTGAATGCTGTCATCTCATTTTTACTTAGATAATATTTGTACAGTTTTTACATTGTGGCATGTACCAGCTACATACATTCAGTTATTTATCAACTTGTTGAAACATCTTAAATTCCCAATAGTTATCTGTACAGCCATCTGAGAATATAATCCATTCTTCCCACATTATACTTGCTTCCTCTCAGATCCTTGAATTATGCCTTAATTACCGGAGCCAGCTCTTCTAAACTAATGGTAGTGGTATTAATATATAATATCTGAGTCTTAAGGGACTGATGAGGATGAGTGGACCTTCATTATTTCACCATAGTTGGAGTCATAATTATTCAGTATGTGTGGTGTGTGTGTGTGTGTGTGTGTGTGTGTGTGTGTGTGTGTGTATCAGAGCTCCATATACTTCAGCTGAACCTCTGTTCTTTGCCTTTTGTTCACGTGTACTTGCATATTTTATAGTTGGCACTGAGGGGAGAAATAACTCAGTGTTCATTCATATGCGGTATAACCAGTTGGCATGCAAATCAAAACACAGTCCAGTTGCTCGCCAGTGATGAATTTAACATGCACGGTAACGGGCGGGCTAGAAAGATGTGAAAGAAAGAGTGGTTCAGTGATTAACCATCTGATGTCAGTACCTATGTGGCTGTATGTTTAAATCCCACATGGTGCATCACAGTGATACTTAATCGTTGCTATGCTCTTCCTCTTGCTATCCCTCATTCTGCCAGAATTACTTTTCCCACTTTTTCTCTCTCTTTGTTTTTGAATTTTTGGTTGTATTTTAGAGAACCCTTTACTAAAAGGCAGAAGCAGAGGTTTTCTTCCAGATATGACATTTTAGTCCTTACTGAGAAAAAAAATTATTTTTTTATGTCCCTAAAATTATTCATATGTTTGGTAGATTTGAATCTGCTCCAACTATCGATGTAAGTGCAATCACTGAAAAATGTAAAATAATGTCCTTTCTGTAACCATGAAAGACTGGTGATTACTTCATATTGAGCAGCACTACACATCTCCAACATGCTCTGTCATGCTTGCTATTCATATTTACATTCTAATTCTACCTTCATGTTTGTGGTTCTACCATAACAAAATTCCCAGGAGCTGAAGAACCTAAAGCTTGTTTTAAGAATGGATGTCTGGTCTAAATTAACTGCAGATGTTTTCTCAATAATGTAAAAAGTCTATGTTGCCTGGTCTGAACTTGCTGTTGATGTAGAACTGGTAGACACAGATAAGCCCACTGATAGAGACACGTTAAGTGGTGATGGGTAGGGATTCAGTTGGTGCTGGCAACATGAGCATGGAATGAAATATGGAAGAGTTGTTCTTCTAGAGCACTGTTACTGAAAATCAATACCAGTCCCTTACCATCTCTCCGTTTCTCTGTCTTTCCGTCTCTCACTTCCTTTCTCTGTTTCCCCTTTGCTTGATCACTTATTTTCTCAACAGAACCACCTAGGTGACTGTAAACTAAAGACAAACTGATTAAAATGATCAGTCCATGTTTACTGTCTGAAGAATGCTAAGTTACATGCTGTATGTACATCATACCAGACACCATTTTTGTGTTTGTGTTCTCTCATCCATCTGCTCATAACTGGCTAAATGAGTGGTTTAGTTTTTAGTCAGTGGTGTACCTGGCAGAACTGCGCTCATTACCAGCCTGCTGTGAAACTCAGAAACACAAACTTTTCCGCTTCTGCAGCTGTCATTTGGGTGTGTCCATACAACAGCTAGGCTAGGTATATGTGGCACACACACACACACACACACACACACACTCACACACACACACACACTCACACACACACACATACACTCACACACACATACACTCTCTCTCACACACACACACACACACACACACACACACATTGGACTAACATCTATGCTACATGATGAAATAGGTCAGTTAGAGGTGCAATCTTATCTCCACCACTCATGTAGTCTGTTATTTTGCACCTAAGTCCTATGTCTAATTATTGTTTATCAGGCAGAAAATATCAAGGTGTTAGATACCTCCTACCGTTAAAATTTATAAAATTTATATAAGTTTTATGTTTTGCTTATTAATAATAGCACCATATTTTGTACAACATGACCTATTTTAACTATAATACTATAACATTCTTTACTATTGTGGAAAAAATAATAATCAGAATCCTTTCAGTCTCACATAGACAGGATTTTTTATAAAATTTCTTAATTTGTTTGTTTGGTTTTTTTTTTCAAAAAAATGTTTTTGTTTGTTTGTTTTGTTTGTTTTGGGTTTCTTTTTCATAGGGTTGAAGAATCTCTTGTTCTTTATGGTACACTGGATTTTAGATCACCCCCCTTGATTTTTCCTTGTTGATATGTGTACTTATAGAAATTGTTAAATATGATTTGATGAATTTGGAGAGGACTGCAATAGCAAATCTTTTGGACTGGATTTTGCACAGCACTTTATTAAAACTAGAACTCTGCAAAAAGACTTCAGTAGATTTCAGTGTGACAGTAACTGCCACGTCAGTATAGGCCAAGGAAAGAAAACTGCTCAGAACATACGGCCTCCAGATCAACAGAATCAGATGTGGAACACCTTGCAGCGCCACAGGAGGTGATGGTGCAAACCATCTGCTGGAGAACACTGGCTTCCTGTTTCTCATGCTACAGTGTGTAGGTGACATGAAAGTGCCCGTACACACTGTGTTTCTACATCATCCTGAAATCTGCATTACAACTCCAGTGCAGATCAGTGGTGCTCCATTAAGGCTGGTGCAGGAGTGTCCATGCCTGGGTTTGATTTCATCCAGAGATCCAGAGGGTATTTCTGGGATCCACATGCATGTGCATTGGAGAAAAGGCTGGGTGGGGAAGCCACTGATTTGTTGTTCAATTATCTGATCCTGCTTGGAATTTAGATGGCTCATCTTTCATCCATGTGGCCATCATAGTAAAGATTCATGGGTCCATATTGCATGAACAGAAATCCCATAAATGTCTTTCCAGTGTCCAGTGTATCTTTGAATTGTTTGGGGTTGGTGCTGTTAAATGTAAAAAGTCATTTTGGTGCCAAAATTAATTTTGGCGTAGTGGAAGTAAGGTTTGGTCTAGGCAAACAGGTTGTCCACATAGTGATTTATATTTAAATCTTGTGGTAAAATATACCGTAAAATCACCAGTTCATGTTGTTCACTACAACAAACACCATACTGCTCCACATTCTGATATAACAGGAATACTTACTATGAATCAAATTTCAAGCGATTTTTAAAGCTGTATTTTGTCAGTTACATTTTTGTTCTGTTGCGTTTGAGTTCCTGTTACTAATCAGTGTGATCAAAACATGCAAATACGTTGTAAAACGTGTGTTTGGAGCTGTAACCTCTCAGACTCACTAAACACATTAAGTAAATATACAGCCAATACTAGGCATTTACTGAAGAATCACCAATGGTACCTCTGTACATTGCCCTCTTTCCTGCTTCACTTGAATACGTTTTGTGACCATTATACCAAGAAATGTGGTATCCAAAGTTTAGCTTGTAACAAATTAACTTTAGTCATTTTACTAAAGTGAATTTCTCTCATTGTTACCCTCACTGCTGTCATTCAATGTAGCCATTTGCCCATTTATTACAATTATACCCACACTACATAACGACGTGTACCCCTAAGTGTTTAAATCTGATGTAATGGGGGGAAGGCAGTGTGTGGGCTCTACATGCTTTGGAGCCTGCGATCCAGCAGCTTTGTGTATTAGACCTGTGATCCAGCAGCTTCGTGTATTAGACCTGTGATCCAGCAGCTTCGTGTATTAGACCTGTGAACCAGCAGCTTTGTGTATTAGACCCTCTCAGGCAGTAGTAAGCAAAGCACTGAGCATCTGCGCAGCTGAGGAGGAGCCTCACTTGTGTTTGTATGCAGGGAGCATGCGCAGCTGATTGGTGTCCCTTTCAGGAATAGACATCTGTGGGCGAGCTACAGCTCTAACGCTGTGAACAAGAAAGTAAGCAAAGCAGAGAAAGCCAGAGAACGAAAGGGGCCAGCAGCTGGCTGGAGCTGAATAAGCCTTTCTTCAGCCTTTCTCTCTCTTTCACTCGCCATATGTCTCTCTCTCTCTCTCTCTCTCTCTCTCTCTCTCTCTCTCTCTCTCTCTCTCGTTCCTCTCCTCTCTCCTCCTTCTCTGTGTGTGATCTTCATTCTCTACAGGGCTGTCAGGTGCAGGCTGTGGAGGGAGTTGAGCAATAGCATGATGTTGAATTTGATGATAGCCCTGTTCCCAGTTGGGTGCATCTGTGTAAAGAAGGACTGTTACACTGCATTCAGCTAAATGGTACCATGGAATGCCAGGAACAATGTCAGGTTCTGCTGTGAGAATCACCAAAAGTATAAGAATTTCAATCTGAATCTTTCTGATTCTATTAATAGGTATTTAAAGGTTTATTAGTCAAAAACAAGACCACAAAAATGTCTGTGGTATCTTTCACCCTGACAAGCAACCTGCTTTTGATCTCATTTACAGTCAGTTAGTTATGTATTGGTTTCCTGTTAGTCTCTACTAAGATCAATATGAAAATACATCATTTGGTTCATATGTTAAGGGCCCATAGGAAACATGTCGTTTGCGTAAGACAAGATGTTTAAAAAAAAAAAACTGTGGTAAGAATGATACAACAGAGGAAATGGTGTTGTGTGTATTCCTTCCCTCGGCTGGATAATCCTCTTCTGATAGTGATTCACTGCTTCTTCACTTCCTTAAGAACTTAACATTACTCCCATCTGACATATGTGTACTGTCTATGCCATACACTATACTACTGCTCAAATACACTATACTACTGCTCAAATGCACTATACTACTGCTCAAATACACTATACTACTGCTCAAATGCAGTATGGCAGCATCTTGCTAGTTGCTAGTTGATGTCAAACAAAATAGAGTGTTTATAATGAACCACGCCGTGTTCCACTCAATGGCAGACTGTGCGGTATATTTCTGTTCTTGTCTTCTTTAGGTCTTCTCTGACATGCCCTCATTGCCTTAAGCAGAGTCACACCTTTGATCCCTTCTTGTGCATCTCTCTTCCCATCCCTCTACGTCAGACCAGGTGAGTACGGCCCAGCAGCTGGTGCTGACTCATCACATCTGCTGTTGCATTTTTACTGCGTTTCCTGGATGCAGGACCATGGCATTTTGGCTCTTAGAGCATCAGTGTTTCACCTTTAACATCTAAGCACTCGGTGATTTTATGAGGAGCAATCAAGCAGAGCCTTGCGGTTTTCGCAAAAGCTCGCTTTGCGTAGCACCTGTGACTGAAGTCCTCACCTGTCATACAATATGTAAACGTAAAGGAAGTATCTGTTAATGACACTGTCCCTGTAGGCAGAGAGGGAACTGAGCAAAGCTCTCTAGTTCCACTCTGAGACAATAGGCTGAAGTTGTAGAGCCCCTGCTCTGGAAACAGCTCCTCCTAAATCACAATGCAGCATTCAGACTGCAAGCCAGTGGCACACCCCACCCTGCTCACACTGCAGCTTGGCCTGCAGGGGAAATCCTGACATTTTAGGGCAGTAAGAGTGCGTACACACACTAATGCCCACAGGCATAAGACCACGTTCGCAGACATACACGTGCGCTGTGGCGCTAAAAAAAAACTCAATCCGACACGCATCGTTTACAGGCTGTACACAGACAGATGTAGTTTTTTATTGTATTTCACTATTACATGTAATACATACACTTATTAAGCATGTTTATATCGCTAAACTGTAGGCCAATGCAATAAAACTCCCCAGATAAATTGTAAGTTTCTTACAATAAAAACATTAGGTTCATAAGGCAGGCCTGTATTTCTCCTGTGGTATATTGTTAGAGAGTGTGCATGTGACAGGCTTCTCCAGCAGATCAGCAGTCAGGGAGGTGAGGCTGGTAATTAGAGAAGCTGATTTAGTGCTTCTCTCAGATTCCTGCCTTATGGCATTGAGACAGGGCTGCTTCTCCCTCCCACACTCCGAACACTCTAGTGATGGTACTAGGCTGCGCTTGGCACCAGTTCCTGTCCACCTCTCTCCTGTGTTTCAAGCGCGCACACACTCATACACAAACACATATATAAATAGATTGATGGATTATCCTTTGTAATTAGAAAACCTCAAATCTCTCAAAATCGAACTTTTTTGGACCTCTGCCAGAGTAGCTCACTGCTTTTGCATTGACTTACTCTTTAATTCTAATATTATTGTTTAGTTTAGAGGCTTATATTAAATGAAAGTGTCTTCTCTGATGTGTAAACAGTGAAATAAACACCCTTTCTATCATTCCTTTGTGCCGTGCCTCACCAGGAAAACACACAAATGAGCCCTTTCATTACATATTGTGACACTAAAACAGTTTTAGTCTGTATAGCTCTACCTTAATTTCATTCCCTAATTTTTATTGAAACGTTTTCACAATTCTGCACAAACATATAAACATACAAACAAAACATATAAACCAGTATGTACACATCTCCAACCAACCCCCCTGTTATCTTCTTGTGTTTCTCTGTACTGACTTCTCCCAAGTGATACATGGATATATATATAGAAACAATTAGAATCCCTCAGCGTGGTATTCCAGTTGAGGTTCCCGTTCAGTAGGCGGAGCTGAGTTTTAGTGGCATGGAGTCATTAGTCAGCATTAGGAACACTTCCCACAGCCAATGAGGATTGATTAAATGCCGGCCTGCTCTATTTGTTGTTACAGAGACTTGTTGGCTGTCCATGAACATATTAGCCTGTTTGTGTGTAATAGATTCTTGTCAGATTTATTTTAAAGGATTTCAATTACTGACTTGTTTGTTGCTACATTTCAATTCGCAGGTTTTTGTATTTCAATTCGCAGGTTTTTGTATTTCAATTCACAGGTTTTTGTATTCTTTCCAGTCACTCCAGACTCAAACTTCGTAGTCTTGTGATGTAACCTGAGTAATGTTATTATCTAACTATTATCCACTATAAAACTCACTGCACATTAAGACAAAACTGGAAACTTTTAGTGGAATACACAATAGTGCCAATTAAGTTTAGACAGTGTATTTTCTGTATGTGCATGTGTAAGTTTAAGGTTTCACACTCAAAGTGTTCTATTTCATTTATTTTTGTACTTGTTCACACTCAAGATCTGTGGAAAAACAGTCAGTTTTATTACCAGTGAGCTTTGCTAATGTGAACAGCCCCTAAAGAGTGCAGTGTTGTTAGCGACATGAAGCACTGCCTTTCTTACATGTTGCCTATTTCAAGTTATATTCCAAAATGATGATTATACCAGCAAGAGTAGCAACACAATGTGGTGTTATTTAAAGACAAGAGTAGATTCATATGTAAAAAAAAATGTATATTTTTAAAAGGTGCTTAACACAATACCCTAAATATGTGCAGGTAATAAAAACTACACCAGGATTACACTACCAGTCTAACAATTTCCAACCAGTACTAGGACAAGAAAGTGATTCTGCTGATTTGACTCTACTCACTGGTGCAGTCAAAAATAATCGTTGAGCTGTTGTCCTTCCCCTGGTGGTCCGTCTCACTGTACTGAGACACACAGGACCCAACCCAAGCCCTCACTCTCCCTCCAGTGACCCACCTGCCCTCTACCCACACCCCTGCCTCCTCACCTCAGGCCTCTTGAGCTATCAGCTGTGACCCCAGAACACGAGGCGTGTGCTCACCTGTGGAGTACTAATAATAACTACACCCACAATCTGATTCTCATAGGTCAGACATACAGCACAATGGGGGGTTTTATGTTTCTTTGTTTTGTTTTGTTTTTGTTTCTTTGTTTTGTTTATTGTTTTGTTTTTGCTTGTTTGATTGCATTGTTGTTGCTGGATTTCTTTTTGAATGATTCCATTTGCCATACATTTAAGAAGAACATTCAAGCTCCACATTTTGCCAGACTCTGAGAGTCGTTAGTTACCCAGAGGTGGGACATTTAAACAACATGAGAGCAACATGAGAAATCATAAAATCATCTGCAGAATAACTGTAAGTGAAATGTTTTGATAGCTAGTTTTAACTTGAACTAGATTCCAACTGAACAAAAGCTGTTAGATCTGTTGAAACTTGGTCTTGGTTGAGCGGTTGATTCGTTTACAGTTTTGTAAATGTTTTGACCAATTTTAAAGCACTTCAAACCATTCAAGAAGTCTGTTTGTGAACCAGGCATTCCATAAGAATGGAGCTGGTTATATACTAAATGTCAAATTTGTTGCTTACAATCAAACAAATAAACCTCTATGAGTTCCTTTCCAGCTAAGCCTTAAAAGAGGACAACCCAGCTGTGCGGCCTGGTTATCACACACTCACAGCCACCCAAGCTATTCTCAGCACCTCATTGTTTATTCATAGTCCACCCAGGCCATTCAGTAGACAGATACGTCTTAAGTAGATGCAGTAGTTGTTGCCCTAGCTAAGGCCACTTTACTGCCTCTCTGTGGCCTTGTCAGCTGAAGCACTTTCAGCCTCTCAGGATTATAGATTACATTATTCTTTATCCATAAAAAACTCATTTTAATTATACATTATTAATGCTTTGAAGCAAAAAAAAAAAGATCGTACTATACAGGGCTTCATGTTTGAACACGCTGTATCTGTTATTAATGATTGTTTTATTATCTCTGTGTCTCTCTTTGTCTCGGGTTGCACCTCTGGTTTAGGCCACTGTGTGTGACTCTGGTGTTCAGCAGTAAGGGGCAGAGGTATCTGAGGGTGGGCCTTGCCGTCCCTCTCTTCGGCTCTCTGGTTTGCCTGCGCAGGATGGTGGCAGATGAGGGCAAGATTTCCCCTGACCAGGTAGCAATTCAGGCACTTACGTTCACACTTATGTGTTGTTTAATACACTCAGTGGCACTGTACAGTTTAACTGGAATCAATCTTAGGATAATTGGGTATTTGGGGTGGGGGGTGGGGGGGTTCTGTTGCTAACCAGGCTTGAGCATATGAGTATGACCTCATAAATGTGCCATGGACTCTATGACACTATGCATGCGAATGGGATACTTTAGAATTGGTTGAGAAACTGAGGCCACATGTGAATGAAGGGCATGAGGAGAATGCAGTGAGACTGCCTGCTTCACTGAACTCTGCACTACAGAGTAAATAAATGAGTAATCAGCCAATCACTCACATTTGTCCATATACAAGTCGATTAGCCAAACTCCAGGCCACAAAATCCACTGCGTTGAATTTTCGAATGTTTTATTGTTACTGAAGCTCTTGAGTAGCTAAATTAGATGTGTTAGATTAGGGTTTTAACAAAACTCTATAGCACAGCAGATTTCCAGCGCAGGAGTTTGGTACCTCCGTCTTTTCTCTTTTAAAACCTTTTTCTTCTTATCAGCACTTTACGTGAGGTCAGTATTAAGAGCAAAGTAGCCAGACACACAGAATCCCATCAGCCATGACACATGAAACATAAACACAGTCAAATAAAAACCAGCAGGCACACTAGATATAACTTGCAAAATGCAGAAATTCTGAGTGATAACTTAGGAATTCTATAGCAGTGTTCCAGAGTTCCAGTGTTCTAGAGTTCCAGAGTTACAGCATTCCAGAGTTCTAGTGTTCCAGAGTTACAGCATTCCAGAGTTCTAGAGTTCCAGAGTTACAGCATTCCAGAGTTCTAGAGTGCCCCCTCCATGTTCTTTCTTTTATCCCATTGTCTCTTTGTTTATTCCTCTATAAATGTGCAAACTGTGCCATTTCCTCCTATAGGGAAGTGATGAATCAGTTCAGTTTCTGCAGTTTATTTAGCTGAACATGTCAGTGTGATCAAGGAAAAAATACTGAGGCTGATGTGAAATGTAGTAATTACAGATTATTGATTGGAAATCTCAAAGAAATGTGCTTTAGATTTAGTAGCTTCATTAAAGTTGTAACGTAAATGTGAAGTATAGATATTTAAAAACAGTTTCTAAATCCATTAATCATTCAAGTTTTATCCACCTTTCCTTTTTGAGTAGTTTATTTTCAGATAATTTTATCTCTTCTCTTTCTTCTCTATACTTCTCCAGGTGATTTTGACAGAAATTTATTCTACGGGTTTCCAACGTTCTTTTTTTGATGAGGACGACTTGACCAGCATTGCGGAGAGTGACATAATATATGCCTTCCAAACCCCACCCCTTTATATCAGGGGAGGGTCTGCTCGAACATCAGGTAACCATAGAAACATCTTTTTCATTTTCGTGATTTTACCATAACGAGCATTTAACACACACAACCAGATGTCTTGTGAGCTTGTAGAAATAAACATGTCTAGACCTAAATTACATGTAAATCGAATGGTGTTACATTATACCTTCGCATTATATTTATTGTTATTAAACTACCAACAATAAAACTAGAGATTAAATTAAGGACGGATAGTCCATTTTGCATCTTTGCTTGTTCCTGTTAAAGAATTTAGCATCTAAAAATATAGACCACAGCTTATGTCTCGCCTGCCTAAAACAAAGCTCATTGGAGTGCAGGTTCAGTGACAGATTTCTTGGAAATATCTGTTGATGGGTTTGGAATTAACTCTTGTGCTATTGGCATTCTGTATAGATTCTCAACATAATGAGCATGCACATTATACATGCATTATTCCTCCTCCAGATAGCCCAAGGTCATACAGCTATATGGTCAACATTAATAAGGCCAACGACATTGTCTCTAGATTCAGATCGATACTCTGATTAATTTACGAACATTTCTGTGGCTGAGACCTTGCATATGTCCTTGCTCCAGACAGCCTGCTCTAGTGTCCTAGAAACCTCTCTTTCATGTTAAAATCTTAAACTAAATGAATTGTTAACCTCAAAAACTGAGCCTGACTGAAGCAAGAAGACAGAAATCAAATCCATGTTGGTGTCCTCTGTGCTAGTCTCCCTGGGGCAGAACTGTGTCTGGATTGGATTGTATCTTCAGCGCAGCTCAGTTTCAGAGCACTAAAACCTCAGTCCTCACTCTATAGGATCCACAAATGATACTCATTCCAAAAATGGATGGGCCTTTCTCTATATCCAGATAATACAGATATAGATTTTTACAAGGCTTTGACATAAGCACTGATTCAGATACAGCTGAAATGAAGCCATTGCATATTTATCAGCATTGCATTTGTATAGTTTCTTTTTGCCATCTCCACTGTGTTCACATACACACATAAAAACCCCTCGCACACTGATTACTCAGATGGCTGGAAGACACCAATACTAAGATGGAGACAGATAGGAAAGGAAAGCTACTCCCCCCCCCCCTCCACTTTAAAAACTGCGCAGCCTCAAAGCAGCGCCCATGAGCTTTGCCCTTCCCTGTAAGTGAAGTGATGGCTTAGTTAATGTTCTCTGACCGTGGCAGTGTGGATCGGGAGCATAGACCTGCTCTTCAAGGGGGTAGAGGTGTTTAATTAAGAATGTGGCAGTTTTGACTTCCATTGTCACATATGCAACCTTGAGGGGATCTTCCACAGCTGTTAAGGGATTTACAATAAGAACCAGTGTGACAGTTCCTCTGTGAGAGAGGAACCATGTAATGTCCATTTTAAGAACTGTGTGGTAGTTTCTATTATTCTTTGTCTAGTATTAAACATAGTAATGTAGTTTTGCTGTGTGCGTGTGTCTGGATGTGGTTTAGGTATTAGAGTTGGCTGTAATTTCAGGAGAGCTGAAAAGACCTTAAGGCAGAAACACCCACAAAAATCACTCTACCTGTACCTCAGCACAGGCTTTAAAGTTAATATCTCTCTGCAACATTATAGAGACCTTCCTTTCTCCAGTGTTTTTATGATCGTATATATATCCTCTAACTCTAATATGCACAAGATATTTTTTCACGAATCGATCCATAAAGGACTGAAGTTTAACCATACGTGTGTTGTGAGCATGAACCTCATGTGAGCATGACAGGATGCAAATTGCCGATATGGTGGTATGAGGCACGTGCTTGATCGTAGTGTTTATGACCTGGACTCAGGAGAGAGCTTCAGTCAGTCCATCCCTGGGGCGAGGCTAGCTGGCTCCATGGAACAGTGCTGACTGGGATGGAGATGACACCAAGGTCTGCTGACAGTAGAGGAGAGCAACACGGGCAATGTCGTGATATTCAGTGATATTTTGATGCCGTACAGCAGATGTCACTTTTCTTTACAGTGTTAGCAAAGTTGCTGAACAGACACAGCCCAGACCTGAACTGTTTGCCCAGAGCATTGCCCTGTTTGAAAAAGAAAATGATACAAAGAATGAAAAATTATTTTTGGCACATTGGTTGTGCTTTTCCTAATAACTTTTGTTTTTTATGAAAAACTAAACATTTTCTCTGCTAATGTTCACTTAGTTCATCACAACTGTCTCTCATTCTGTCTGTTTTTTCATGTTATACTGTGCATGCTAATCTATTTTCTTGATTTTATCCTCCCAGCAGTAGCAGATAACATGTCTTCAGTGGACTGGCCTGCAGTAATCATTGCCTCATATCTCAGGGTACCACCACAGCCTCCCCTCCTCACCGTACTCATCTGGGCCGGAAGCTCAGAGGCTGGCTGCGTCTGGTGCACTCTCCACCGAGTTCCTCAACCAGGGTGCAGGAACGCAGAAGATACTACTGCTGGTGTGTAACGCAGCAGGATCAGGCCAGCAGGCGGTGAGGTGAGGACCTGCGCTTTTCAGAAGAGTCCCTCTTTGCTGACCTTTTTCATAATGGATGTTTGTTGCTGATGACACTGTGATCCAATCGTGCCGTTAGATTGGAGACTCATGCCAGCTCAATCTCTCAATGTAATGTGAGCCATTCCCCTTTATAACAATTGTTAAAACTCCCTGCCCTCAGGCAGAAATGCTGAATAGGCATCTTCAAAGTTGAACCTCAGTTCTAAGAGTTTTCACTGTTAAAATCTGACACACCATAGTGATCCTTCTCATAGACTCACAACGGCTGTCAGCCAAAGATCAAGACGGCTCCCGATGAAAACCTGTCACAAATGGTATGAACAAAAGAGACATGGTGAGAGAGACAGCCTGGAAAAGGAGAGAATGTTCTAATTGTGATCATTTTAGTGGTGAAGATGTATTTGAAGGCAAAAATGGTGGAATGTTGAGAAAGTAACATCTCCATTGTCCTTATTATCTCTCTGATAATCCCAACTATATGTAAAAGTCTTTTAAAGAAGGAAGTCATTAAAACCTTCTGCTTCACTGAGCAATAATTTATCATAGTTTTGGGATTTTGTTTGTTTTTATTTTTCCAGAGTGAGGATACAGATATCTATCAAACAGAAATGTCATATTTTATCACCTTGGGTGAATATTTGGTCCATAGCTTGCTTGCACTGTGGAGGGGGAAAATAATTCTGGTAATTTCTTAAACAAGAAATTACCATGTACAAAAGGAGAATTGTTATACCTTTTGCTAATTAGCCATGGTAGTTTCAGAAATGTTATTAGGCACAAAGTGTGGGACAGCCTACAGTAATCTGTTATCTTTGTACAGCCTGTAGTAGATAACATAGGAGGTCACATTAGGTTAAGGAACAATGATTGCAATAATTAAGCTAATGTTAACATTTGAATCATAACAGCATGAATCATAATGTGCTTGAACAATTTGAGCCACTTTCTTAAAATTCCCACATAAAGATTTTGTATGCATGGACATGTCACGAGCAAGTGCCCCCTAATAAGACCATAAAATCCCCCATAAAAGTTCCGTGAAATACCTCAAAAGATATTAAAGTCAAAAAATAACTGCAGCCCATGAATCTAGATCGGCTCCCTGTGTGTAGACAGGCTCGTTTTGGATCCATTTTGAGATTTTTTGGTCCTTTATGAAGCCTGAGGGAGTCAGGTGGCCATTTTTCATTTTTAGTGATATCATCATTAGGCTCCCCCTCCCAAACCCCCCACCAGCAGCAGCGTCTGCCACTAGCAACCCAAACGTGACCCAGACCGATGCCGTTGTCATATTCGCAAGCAGGCAACGTGAAGAGATACCAACGACAGGGAGAAAGACGTAGCACGGTTATTAGTCTTTACGGTGTGATGATCTCATCAGCCTGCCTCCGCCCTGCTCAGCCCGCAAACCCTTCCTGAACTCTCACAGTGGGAGGGACGTGTGTTTCGGAAGTGATCGAGAGCGAAGAGGGGAGGAAGGGGGAGTTCAAGGCTTGTTTTGGTTGGTTGCAGTGGGAACCAATGACTCAGAGGACCCGGCCTTTCTCCTGCTCCTCTGCACACGGCTCGGCTTCGCTCGGTTGGGAGAGCTGCTCCATGTGTAGGGCTCTACTTATTTCACAAGAAAAATTCATTTACTTAATTTACATTGCATACATCATAACAGAGCATAAACAGTAACAGTGAACGCACTTTACCCTGTACTCTCACCACTCCCTCCCATCAACAGTGCCGGATGAAAAAGAAAGACAAAAACAATAAAAAAAAACCCCCAAAGATGCAGAACATTTATGGATGCTATAAACATTTATGTGTTTGATACTTCTGACATCTACATAAACATACGTAGTTAAGAAAAGGATTACAGGTGTCCGATCTACGAGATTTTCTTTTCCATAATAGAAAGGCCTTATCTGTTTGTGATGGTGGGAAAGCATGATTGAAAGCAGCAGGGGCCAAGCACGAGTCTCAGGGAGTGTTCTCCTCATCCACTACCAGATTTTAAGACAGTGTGCAGATTTTAGCCCCAGCGTACCAACGTGGTGCGGTGCTAGAGCTAGCCTGGGGCTAGATGCCTCCTCTAATAAATTAAACCCTTGCATTTCTCTTTCAGTAATAAGGATGAAAGGGGGGTAAAGCCAGACCCTCAACAACCCTGGGTTTACAAATGTGTGTTTTTGGCTATGCAGTATACATTATATCCTCAAATAAAATAATTCCCTGGTAAAAAAAAAAAAATAATAATCTAAAAAATAATGGAGTTCATAGATTTAGAATATGTATTAAATATTCCTTCATAGCTAGGGCAGTAACTTGACCTCACCAAGCTGGTCTGGCATGCTAAGACACCTTAATGCTGAGTGGTAAGCACTGAACATCTGGAGATGGTGTTAGGCTTCCTTCTCTCTTACCAAGATGAAATTACTTGTCCATGTTTTGACACAGCTTTCTCATAACATATAATTCATGGAAAGGCTGTCAAAGTGTAGGTAACAGCAGTGTTTGTCATTCCAAGGTAAGGTGTGTCAGTGATTATTAATGTTAGTGTTTATTACATTTAAATCCACATCAGAAATCCAAAGGGGAACTTGTGCAGCTCAAAAATGCATAACATGACATTACTGCTTTTAGGAAATCCCCCGCACGATGTCCTCCTTTGACTCATCTCCATAGCAACAGAAAAAAGCCATGAGATCTGGCCATAGCATTTAACTCCGCACTGTCCAGTCAAGGCACATTTCAGAAGAAAAAACATTTCCTGGGAAATTGAAGATTTTCATGAAAAATCGTGACGTTTTACAGGAAAGAAAATTATTTCATGGCCCTACTTATGAGCCTAAATCATTGGTTTTATTGACCTGGTATTGACTTGGGGATCTCAGTGCTTTGCTCTCAAAGGGGCTGGATCATGACTCAGCACTTTACTTCAGGAGGCCATTAATCTGTAAAAGTTGGTGTACCAGGCCAAATTTAAAGAACAATGAGAGGAGAGAGACATGACTGATAATGAAACATATGTGCACACGCAAAACACACACTCACACACACACACTCAAAACACACGTACAACACACACACACAAAACACACACACTCGCACACACGTAAGGGTGATCACGAGCGTAATTTGTGTTGCTGTACATGGAGGGTATTTTTCAGCGCTGTACTAATCTTGATCACATAGATTGCTTCAAGCATCAATAGAGTTCAAGCTCAAGAAATTAAACTTCAGAAAATTTGTTCGAACTGTGCTATAATCTAGAAGTAAGGTAGTGTACAAAGGAGTTCTGGCCTCAGCTAAATATCTGGCTAATCTGATTCATTAGTTAGTCAATTGACAATTAATGCTACTGCTGAGCCTGTCTCATACATGTCTATGTGTAGTTCAATGCTAGCTCAGAGGTTAACTTGCTTCTTTAGTAATTAGTAGGTTGCTAGTTCAAGATCCTCCACAGCCAAGTTGCCATGCTTGGGCCCTGAGTAAGGCCCTTAACCCTCAGTTGCTAAAGATGTATTCCATCATAAAAGCATCTGTAAAATGGAATGCTGTTTTAAATACATAAGAAACTAATGCCAAGACAGTTAGTACAGCACAGAGAATACCAGCACACATCAGCAGAAGGGGAAGCAAGGTCCAAGTTTGTCTGCTCCATAAATTGTTTCCTGTTCAGAGGTCAGCAAGCCCAGGTGTGAGTCTTAAGCAGTAGTTCAGGTTTCCTTTTACAGTTGGTGATGACTGGAGGGTAAACAGTTACAGAGCAGCTCTCTTCCAGAGTGGCTTCAGAAGCTTGTTTTTATGTGGGGTATGTCAGTGCACACCTTTCTTTATCTTGTTGCTGCTAGGAGCAAACTGGAAACTTGTCATCGTGGCTCACTAATTTATTGTGTATATTGTACGTGCCGCTGGCGCCTCTTGTGGTCGCACTATATAAAATCAGCCTGTCCTTAGATACAGTTCATCCTATATGAAGTGTCTTTTTTCAAAACGCTGTGGTCCAGGCAGATGTGCTACTTGCTGTAGAACTTACATACTGCACCGTAGCCGCAATTTATGCTGGAGACACTTTCTGAAAAAGACCACTTTTTGAACGTGACCTTCTGTCTACGCAGAAGCAGAATGTTTGAGTTTAGACTGTATGACAAGATAAGTACAACACAGCTACCATGACATGAAACAAATTATGATCACAATAAATTGAAAACAGTAATACTACTGTTAAGTTTATCTTAAAACATAGTTCTGATGTGTCTTGTGTTGTTCGGTGCCAGCAGGCTTTACAAATGTGTTCATAAAACAGTTCTTGAACTTCTGCCTTTCAGTCCCAGCGCTAATTTCTTCTTTTTGAAGACGTACGCCTGAGGAGTTGATCTCTTAAAGGGAATGCAAATTTGAGGTGCAGCCGAATTGAATGCTGTACCTGATCCATCCACATTTTGGTCCCAGGAGTTTTCAGAAGAGTTAGATCCATTGTCATTTGTGTGGGTGGGGGGGTCTGTCTGTGATCAGCTAATGCAGAAGGTTTTTGAGGCGCAAGATGGAAGAAACATCTCTTTACCTGAGCGCAGTGTTCTCCTCCCCACTTCTGCGCAGCAGCATCGCACCAGCACCTTCAGACAAAGAAAGAGAGTAGGGATAGAGAGAGAAAGAAAGACACAGAGAGGGAGAGAGAGAGAACATGGAAATCTAGAGATAAAGGAAGGGAGGGAGGGCTGTACTGATGCAGTCCTGGGAAAAGCCTCCATTGTACTTGGGGGCAAAGTCAGAATCAAAACAACCAAAGGAAAATAAAGCCCATAACACCAGAAAAGAGCAATGCTGCGGCAAAGCACAGCAGCTTGACTGGATCTGCCATGTTTCCTGGGACAGAGAACCAGAGGACCAGAAGACTGCTTTTGGCAAAACCCCAGAACTATTAACTGAACCCTCTACTGCCCCTGTCCCTACACACCTCCTTTTCACGTTTAATTTGCTTTGATTTCTGGTGTGTTTTAGTTGTTGTTATGGTTTTTTGGGGGGTTTTCTGGCATCGGTAATGTGTGAAGGGAATTCTGGCAGGGGATTTCAAAGATGCTCCTGCTGGAACAACGTGTGGCACAGGTGCCGGCTATATAGTTGACTTAAATGGAGAGCAGCATTCAGACTAATCTGCTCTCGTGTATTTGGAGTCTTTCCACGCTTCATGTGGAAAGGAGGGGTCTTCTGTGGGCCCATGCAAGGCTGTAGCCTGGCTGGGTGTTTGCAGTGGTGTGCTTCCTCTCTGCTTCCTTCACACAGACACACACACACACACACACACACACACGCTGACATACACAGCCCACAGAGTTGCTTGCAATCATGCACAATCATTCCTATTCACACCAGCTCTCTCACACGTGTGCGCACACACACACGCACATGCACTAAAGCTTCATTTATGGCCAGCATGCTTTGTGTAAAGTCTGTGGGATTTCTGTTGGTAGTGTGGCAATAAACTGGCATTTCTATGAACATTCAGGAAGCATGGGCTTCCTCTGAAGTGACCACCCATCATATACACTGTAGCATAAAGGTATTCAATAATGATAAATGCACCTTGTACTAGCCCTGAACACAGGATGAATCTCTCTCTCTCTCTCTCTCTCTCTCTCTCTCTCTCTCTCTCTCTCTCTCTCTCTCTCTCTCTCTATCTCTCACACACACCCTCTCTCCTCCATAGGTTTGGTCCTCCGTTCCTGATGCGAGAGGACCGTTCAGTGTCATGGGACCAGTTGCAGCAGAGCATCCTCAGCAAGCTCTACTACCTGATGGTGAACGGGGCACAGCCGCAGGTGGGAACCTCCACCCCCTCACCGGAGCGCGAACGAGCAGCTCTCTCCACCCAGGCACATCCAGCTGTGCATCCGTGTCCAACAAATCACAAGCCTAGGCCGCCATCCACACCACGTTAACTCCCTGATTACCGCACTCCACGAGCGGGCTGGCGCTCTGCTGACCGCTCTGATGAGGCGCACGCCAATTAGCATGTCACCCCGCAACAGCCTGAGAGGCTCGTTAATGGTATTCGCAGCGCATTCCGCCGGAGGTAGTGAGGAAAATTGGTTTATTATGAAAGGACAGGGTTGAAGAGATACCGAGAGGGAGAAACACAGAAGAGAGAAAGACAAAAGGAGAGAGAGACTGTTAGGGGAAAGAGTTTGCAAACCTGCCAAGAGTTTGCAAACCAGAGAGGCACGAACTAAAAGGTGGTACAGTTGGCTCCCCCAGTGAAAAATCAGGACATATAAAGAGACGGAGATGTTGAGGAAGAGACAAAGAAAGACAGGAAGTGAGAAAGAGAGGAAGTGTGAGAGTCTAAGAGACAATCAGCCTGAATTCAGCTCCTCCGAGTCCAGCCTCCTTTCATTATACCTTCACAGCATTCCTCCTGTTGTCTGTCCTGCTCCCCCAGCGAGACGTTTGATTAAATCTCTCTCTGTTTAATCAGCGTGGGTAGCCATGTGCTGCTCAGTAGAGGGCCTTGTTCCTCCTCATTTCTCCTGTACTCCTCTCTCCTGCTCAGAGGACAGGCTATGCCACCAGCATCAGTCACCAGCTGGCACTATTCTTCTCGCTCTCTCTCATGCCTTTCCCCTCTCGCAGGTCAGCAGACGGGTGGGACTTTGGAAACATCTCTCCATCTTTTATTTTTTAATTTTTTTTTTGGAATTACAGGTCCTAGTTTTCTTTATCTCTCTGGTTCTGTGGTGTTCAGATAAGCATGGTTCTGTACATCAGCGAGAAGTGTTCAGTTCTAACCTCTCTCATCCTCTCTGCTTTTGTTGTAATAAGGCCCAGCTAGATCTGAGAATTTGCTGACAAGTTCTAACTCCAAAAGCAATTACAGTTTGCTAGGTGTGCAATTTTTCCTTTATGGTAGTTCAACCTGCCTCTGTCTTGATTCCTTTTTTATATAGGAAGAGGAGGTATATAAATATTTGTAGACATAAGATCAGCTCATGTTAATCTGGTATGTTCATTTCTCTATATATTTTTACAGTGCTAGAATGGGTGGTTTTCACAGATGGGCTTACATATGTACAAGGATCTTAAAATAACATCGAAAAACTTAGATGATGGAGTAACGGCTGAACTTTGCACTTTGGATGCACCTAACTTCAACAACAGATCATACATCACTGAGTGGGAATTTCCATTTTACAACAGGGGACATGCTTCTATGTGTGTGTGCATGTGTGCGCATGTGTGAGTGCATGCATGCATGCATGCATGTCTGTGTGTGTGTGTGTGTGTGTGTGTGTGTGTTTGATTGTAAGAAAAAGGTAGTGAGTGACTACCACAAGCATTCTCTCAGGGGTAATTACACAAGAGAGAGTTATCTAAGCAATGTACTGCGTTTGGTGGTGGACTTGTTCAATAAATAAATACATTTAGCTTGTTACTTGTTACTAAAGACATATTCTCTATAACAGATCATGTATGACCTTGGACATCATTATTAATCAAACATAATGGATCTGAGATCTGACAGATTTACTGTAAAGGACATGGCATTTAGCATTTTGTCCTTAGGTCTGGTACGCTCTGGGAAAGAACACTATTTTCACACAGCATCACTCCAATCAAATAAATGTAAATGTTCTTTTGTGACATTTTTCCAAAACTAGAGTTGAGGTTAAAGTTAATTGCCTCTAAAAGTTATGACTTTATAAAGAATCCCTATCACAATCTGTGATATTGATTCATTTGGTTTGGGTGTCTGACATACACCTTATTCTGAGAGAATAAAATCATTCTGTTGCCTGAAGGACATTCTAACATGCTTTAGAAGCTATGGCTGCTGTATAGCAGATCCAGTCATCATGGCTGGGATTCTTTACAATCTAAGCTTAAAGTTTAAAGATCTCAATCAATGTCTGTTGACGTGAATGAGTTGTGTTAAAGTCGTCCCAGTCTGATTCCAGCTCTTGAGACCTGTCGCTCTGCACAGGACTCTGAACCTGCTCTAACAGTTATGGCTCTAATTTTAATTAGCAGTTGCTGAAAAAGTTAATGAACTGGATCATTAAAACTGGGTTAGCACCAGATTCTGTTGATTGATAACTCTCTCGGACCAAGATTGGGAATTCCTTTCATAGTTTGCTTCATTGAATCTCAGATGTTCTCCTCTGCTCCCATACTCCATTCATTAGTTAGTGTCTGCCCTCTGCTGGGCGCTTTGAAGACCACACACTCCACTAGTGTTTATGGTACCAGCCCAGAGCTCGTTATCAGTATGATAACCACCAAAAGTGTCATGCAATTGACCAAGATTTCATGTCTGTCTCATCACCGAGCTCATCCTCTAAAGACGATGTGGTCTTCTCAGACATTCTGATGACTGTCTGTACGCTCTGAACGCAGACAGCATGGTAATTCAACCCCAACTGCTACCATCCACACATCAGCAGGCTTGCTGAGGCAATATTGCTCACATCTCTGCAATCAGGTTTGAGAGTTCCAGAAAATCCCACAGAAATGGTCCCCATTTCCCTTCTGACAGTTCCTTTTCAGGATCCTCTTGTCTGTTTTTTGCCGTCATTCACTCTCTCTGCTGGACTCCTTGTTTCTGTGTATCGTGGTGCCATGTCAACAAAATTCAAGATTTCACTTTGAAAAGGAAGAAAATTCCATTAGATTTTTTAATGAAGCAGCTTTTCCATTTTAGAATGCACAAGGCACATTTAAAAGAAACGTTGGAATGTTTAAACTTTACATTAAAAACATTAAACTTTAAACTCCTACATATTTGTAAGGTTTTAAAAATGTGTTCAGGCTTAAATCAAACAGAGATTATACACTGATCCAAAATGCTGATTGGTGATTTGCTGGGAGACTATTCCAGTAGAACATTCTTCAGCTCTGTACAAAAGAAGAGGAGAACAAAGGGAAGAGTAGTCTTTTACTTGT
>JAOXYF010000001.1:21754715-21787750 GCA_028565775.1 Sternarchorhynchus goeldii | reverse complement strand
AGACTATTCCAGTAGAACATTCTTCAGCTCTGTACAAAAGAAGAGGAGAACAAAGGGAAGAGTAGTCTTTTACTTGTTAGCAGACATTATTTTACCTCTGTGAAATACAAGTCACTTCTTACAAAATATTGACTTTAACTCCTCTGCTGACAAAACTGATCCTAAATCTGTAAGAACAGACAACCTCTTACAGAATTTAGTTTGATGTCAATGCTGAGCTGACTTCAACTATTGCATAAGCATGAATTTCACTCAGTGTAATAGTGCCACTTAGTGGCTATTACAGTTGTTTATTTTGATTATTCTGCACTGTAATCGACTAAAGGATATAAATACATTTTACACTTTTATAAGGAGGCCACCAGGGGACTCTGAGAAGGAGAAAAGTGTCTTGATGCTATCAAGACTCGTCAAGTATTCCTGCGGCCTCAATCCTAGACATCGTGTTGATAAACATCAAAATCACAAGGTTCTTTGTAAACATAAAAAACTGTATTTGCCACTTTGTAGGTTATCTAAAGATTCAGTCAGTAATTAAAGAAAGTCCATTATAAATGTCACCAGTTCCTGGAACTATAATGGCAAACCCCATGTTGACTTAATATCTACAGTTAGAAATTAACTATATTTTTTGCCCAGGTGGTTTATTTAAACGAGTGTTTTCCCACATTGTATATTTCCTTGTATAGTTCAGTCTGGTTGTATATTTGTTTGACTGCAGAATTCCAGAGTGCTGTTTAGGCTCCGGGTGGTTGGGGGATCCGTGTCCTGCAGCTACCTGAGTCCTCAGGACGGACGACCTCTTCACCATCCGGCAGTGGACAGGTGAGTGTGGGAGAGTTTGTGTAAGCACTGCCACTTCTTAAAAGTGCTAAAATGCAAACATATTAGTCACGTTATTAGTCATATTATGACATATTATTTATGTTATAATGGAAAAACAGGTTGAAACGAGCTGGCCAACTGTCACGGGACACCCTCCGGGGCGCCACAAAAAGGGGGCAGGAATGGGGGGGGGTAGGAATGTGGGGGAGTGTTTATTTTACTTTCAGTTTTCATAACGATAACGAAGAACAACAGCCATGATAACAAACAGACAACAAACGCGATGCCTACGACACACACACAGACGTACACACACACACAACCGACACGACACATAAACACACCTCCACAAAGACACGAATGTCTCCACAAGAATGTCACGGGTGAAGTACACATTTAGAACTTTAAAATGACATTATGAATTCCTCATACATCCATGACTTTATGGATTATGAACTTTACCAACACCAAGTCTCACCATGCATCTCCCAACTCATTCCCCATCAGACACCATACTGGGAATTCTTGGTCATTATTTTAAGACATGTATCCTAAGGCCAGTACATTTTGTGTCAGTGTTGCATGCATGTACACAAAAGTAAGATATATATTGTCTGATGTCTCTTCCTGGTATGTACACTAAAAGGATGAGTAAAACGCTAAGGGTTATTTTACCTGGCAACCCACAGAAATCCAGTGATGCAAATTTAACCGTTCTTCAGGAATGAATTGCCCTAACAGTTAACCAAATGCACAGGTCATTGGCCTCCATCAGACTCTGAGTCAGTTTCAAAGTCATTGGCTTTGGAAAGCTGCACTCAAGAGCTGACCTGGAGCACTTCAGGGCTGGTTCTCTTCTCAGAGGTCTGTGTTTTCAAGTCTGTTCTAATTTAATTAGGTACAAGAGTCTGAAAGAGATTACCTTGAGACCTTGAACGGAACATCTCCACTACACTAACTAATAATGAATGGTAGTGTTTCCACCTGGGCAGAGACCTTGCAGGATTATTGGTTTGTGATGAGTGTTAATCTCTGTGTTGTTAACCTTGATTTAAGATGGGTCTTTTCAAGCCTTGCGTTGGTCTTTGATAGGACTGCTTGTCTGTACAAGACACTGACCATCTTTGGTTTTGTTACACTCTAAATACTTTATCTAAGGAGCTGAAAATGCACCCCTGGACTGAAAAGAGGAACTGAAGTTTTCTTTGGTCGTTTCCTTAGGGAAGCACTGATATCAGTCCAAAAACAAAATACTAACTGGACATCATTAAGGATGTGCAGAGAACTCATCCAACTTCCATCCAGCTAACATCCAGCTTGTTAGTAGGTGGTACTAAAATGCTCTCAGGTAATGGCGCCTGGTGTGTGTTTCCTCAGAGCTCTGAAGCTGTGTGGTACAGGTGGACCTCCCCACGTGAAGCTGATCGTCGAGTGGGAACACCGAATAAAAGACTGGTGAGTCAAACCATCATCATCTCCAGTCGGTTAAAAGTAGCAATAACCCATTTTCCCTGTGATTCTTCTTCACATTACAAAATCATTACACCATGTCATTATACACCTACGCATGGGTGTTTCAGAGAATCTGTATAAAATCTATTTTTAACACAGCCATCTTCTTGTGAAGGACTTGTTCTGTGAAGCATCAGCTGGTTCATTTGAGGACTACAAAGTGATATGATTCACCTGATGTGAGCTGCACTTTATAGGAAAAAATGTAAAAAAAAAAAAATCATTTTAATAAGTATTGTATGCCACTTTTGATGGTAAAAATGACTTTAAGATGAAGGCACAGAAAATGTTATACACAAACCAGCCTACACAGCCTGTTTGTGGGCATCACCAGCTTTCTGTGCGTCTTTAGTTGTCTTGTGTTTAACACGGCAATCTAGTGAAAACACCAATTACGAGATTTAGAAAACTCCCCTAGTGCAATGTGTGTGTGTCTGTGTGTGTGTGTGTGTGTGTTCATGCATGCGTGCGTGTATGTATGCATGTGCATGTGTGCCTGTGTGTGTGGGTGTGTGTATGTAGTCTGTTTGGTAACATTCAGGAGGAGGTGGTGAAGGACTCGGAGAGTGTGTGTACTCAGCAGCAGCAGCATGCTCAGCAGCACAGCTGCACCCTGGATGAGTGTTTCCAGCTCTACACCAAAGAGGAGCAGGTAACACAGCTAGAGACACACCAGAGAGGAGCAGGTAACACAGCTAGAGACACACACCAGAGAGGAGCAGGTAACACAGCTAGAGACACACCAGAGAGGAGCATCTCCCACTGAACCAACCAGCTGCTTACTCTCCTCACACTGACTGTGTCCTCCAGTCTCTTGTCTTCATCCTACAGTGGAACAATGGGGCTCTTCAGATTGCGCTTAAGAAAGCAAGTTACAGATCATGTCTTTTCTGTATATTGAAAGATGGAAAAAAGGGGAAAAAGCAGGAAAACAAATGATGTAATGTTGTACAGATTTGGCCATGTTTACTGAAGGGCTACACATTTTAAACTTGTTCATTAATTGTACTATGGAGTATAGACCATTCATAAAATAATGATTGGCTCTGTCTATCTCAAATATTATTCCCTTTTGCTGTTTTGCCAAGAACCTTCTAGAACCTACAATTCATGATGCAAATGAATATTCGTTGTTTATCTTTAGTGGCCATCAGGTTGGTTCTAAATCAACCATATGTTGATAAATACGAAGCATTATTTGTAGATAACTTTTTATTTTGGACCAAATATTTCAAGGCACATTGCACAGAAACAGGTAAATGAAACATTAACAAAATAAAACTGATACATATTATTACAACTCTTATAATGCAGTATGGAGTTGCAATATAGGTTCTATTCAAAGATTAAGTCTAGAGTCCTTGTTAGAACCTTTGCTCAGAAATAGACTTAACATGCACTGAGTTATTACTCTCCTTACTTACTCTAGTCTAACGTTATGTTGCTGTGTTTTGCCTGCCATTATTGATGTTGCTAGCCATCAAAACATGTGCACAAACCTAAACAAACTTAATAAATTAAGTTAAAACTTAATCACTCTAGCTTAGTTTTAACTCCATCCAGTTTCTGCTTCTCTGCACTTTAGGGGACATATACTGTATAATGGATTTCATTTGGAGTGCTTCAAGATGTACCTGTTTTCTCGCTACTCAATACATTTTCAATCATAACAGCAAAACCTATGAATCAGAGCCGCACAGCAGGCACCTAAACAAGAACAGAGATTTGAAATTTACAAGGAACATAATAGAAGTCATGAACTATTCACCTTTTTTACTTTAAAGTTCAGTTCATTATTATTGACGTTAGCTTTGCTAGTCTTTTAGCGGGAAACATAAAAAATGCTCTTGATGTTTTGCTGATTATATGACTTTTCTAGCCTTCAGTTAGTGCCCTTGTGGCATGTCTTGAGCCCAGAAGTAGCTTGCGGAAGCATATCCACCCTGAGCAGGGCTTGCTCCTTCTCAAGCATAAAAATATGTAAATGCCATGAATGTGTAGGCCTGTACTATTCAGCTATGATAAGATATGTACCCTAATATTATATCATGGTTCGAGGGAATGTTAGGGGCTGTTTGGGATTTGTCTGTATGAGAAAGTAGAAAGCCATGTCCATTAAAAATTTATAAAATTCCACTAGCTTTGCTACTATTGCCACTGTAAGTGGAAGAAAGCACAATAGTTTAAGTAGCTTTGCCTGTGTGTTCTGATATTGTTTGATCAGCAGTTGAAACAGTTCAACAGGCCCAGCATCCTTGAAGGTACATTAATATCTAGTGAAATCCATTCATTCCTCTTTAAATATTCCTCTATAAATATATGTCTTCACTTTGCATTCAGCTGGCTCCTGACGACGCATGGAAGTGTCCTCACTGCAAGCAGCTCCAGCAGGGTACGGTCCAGATGAGCCTGTGGACGCTCCCTGACATCCTCATCCTCCACCTTAAGCGCTTCCGACAGGTGGGCGAGCGGAGGAACAAACTGTCCACGCTGGTCCGGTTCCCTCTCACAGCCCTAGATATGGCGCCCCACATGGTCAAAAGGAGCAACTGCAGCCGTCTGCCATCTGGCTCAAAACAGCAGGCCCATCAAAGGGCTGAGGCGACCCACCATGCCCAGGACTTTCTCTACGACCTGTACGCCGTATGTAACCATCACGGAGGCATGCATGGGGGTCACTACACAGGTATGCAACCCAGTAATAAACACCAGCCTGACAGTGGGTTAAGATGTTTAATGCCAGGTCTCAGAAATCGTCTGTGGTGTGCTGATTAAGATGACCCTAGTGACAAGCATTTAACATTGAGAGCATCCCTGTAAAAAAAGACAACTTTGTAATGGAGCTGTCACGTTTGATGTTTGAAAGTGTGTGTGTTACCTCTAAAATTACACTCAGGCATTTTATTAGAAACAGAGGTATCTTGCTCTACCTCAAACACACTCAAGCAACTATACACGACTGTGTATCACCATTCATCCCTATACACCTGTTGACAGCATACTGTAGGAACTCAGTGGATGGCCAGTGGTACGGTTATGATGACAGCAGCGTGGAGCCCGTGCCTGAGGGGGAAGTGTGCACACGCGGCGCTTACATCCTCTTCTACCAGAGACGCAACAGCATCCCTGCATGGTCAGCAGGCTGCTCTCTCCGAGGTCAGCTTTCATCTCTGTGCATTAAAATCTGTGCACTATTTTCCTAAAAAAAAGACTTCCATTTACATACACACACATACACACACACACACTTACAGATTACAACTGAAATGGTGTAGCGCACTATATATGATGCTTCTGCTTAACAAAGTGTGTTTAGATACAATATTATCTTTTAGGAAATTGAGTGTAGTGGTGAATTATAGCACAATCGTAATCCATTTAGAGATTATGATTGATGTTTTTAATTTAAACTGTGGAATATCACAGTTATTTATATGTTCTGGCCTCACTGTACTGCCTTCATCAATCCTGTCCGCTCTAAACCTCATAAATGAAGCTGAGAGCTGCGCAAAAGGAGAGGATGAAGTTACTCTGAAAAAAATATCCTTAGAGACAGAATTTGAGTCGTTTTGAATTAGGATCTTTAAAAATAAAAAAGAAAATATGGATGTAAACAGCTGATAGACGACAATTCTGTCAGATGGAAGATAAAAGCCATCTAATTGCTACAGTTGACAAGGTTGTAATGAGTGATGTTCCCTCTGGTTGTTTTCTAATTGTTATTGCCAGCATTTTAATATGAGGAGAACTGACAGAGTTGTTAAACACTGATATGGTGTCTCCTCCTACAGGCTCTACGAGCCCCTCAAGATCTAATCATTGGCTCATCCGTCTGACATCTCTGACAGAACATCGCCAAACCTCTAGCCCAGCAACTAAGATCTTCACTTATTCTTCAGCACCAGAGCCCCAGACACCAGCCTCCCCTGTGCTCCATGTGCAGCCCACTAAAGGAAATACTGGTGAGATCTCCATTTGTTTCAGTGCTCAAGAGGTGGACTCGTGGTGGAGACTGCTAGTTAAATGAGGTGTTGTAGTAATTTATTGTTTTCATAAATAATGTATTAATAGTTACATTATACAGTATTATAACGTATTAATGTTATATTTAGTATTAGCGTATTTAATTGTCATGGGAGAGCTCTGCGGCGCTGCAAAAAAAAAGAGAGGCAGGAATGCCGAGCATTCAAAGCCACACCCATTCACACACAGAGACACACACACAGCCACACGCACACACTGAACAGCAACAACACACACCCCTCACACAGACATGCCCACACCGGCACGAGACAGATGAGGAGGTCAGGGAGGACAAGGTGACACTAAAATATAATTTTGATACTTTTATCTAACAGGAACAATTTTTGAAAAACACCAAAGTGTAGTTTTAAATTAAGTGATAAATATAATATAATAAGTGTATTAAGTGTAATAAGTGTTCACATACGTTCTTTTCTTCTTCACATCCTAGATGGTTTTGAGGCACGACCATTTGTTCGAGGCACACAGGCCCGCAGTGTAAGCATGCGTTCTCCCTCCAAAAACAAAGAGAATCTGGGCAAAGTTCTTCCTCTTCGCTGGTCTTTCGGTTCCAAGGATCGCAAAAAACCTATTCCTATCCCTCATACACCAACTCAGCCTGGAGAACTGGTGGAGTACCTGGAATCTGGCCGGAGACCCCGGTGCACCAAGGAGCCCATAGTGAGCCTGGTGGCTAGCCCTGCTCAAGTCACCACCCAGCACCATGAGGGAGATTCACTCAGCTCCCCTAGTGGCAGCAGTGGCTTTAGTGGAGTAGAACGAGGAAGCTGTCATGGGCCAGACTCACCCAGAGTGCCTGAAGGCCAAAGAAGACCTGCTCTAGACAAAGGCGCATCTAATGCCTGTGCTAAGGTACAAGATCAGGGCTCACTAACCAGAAAGAGCTTGAAGAGGTCCAGGCAGGAGCAGCATGGGAAGAATCAAAATAGTGTGTCCAAGCAAGGTTCCTGTACTGGCCAGAAGCCAGGAGGTAGTGTAGGCGTTAGTGCTTCTAACTGTCTGCCTGCTACAAGAGACTCCACATTAAAGAAGCTCTGGAGCCAATCAGCTGGAGTTTCCAGGACTCTGGATAATCAGTCCCGAACCGAGGAGGTAGGTGGATGCAAGAACGATGACTCTTGGAGCCCAGATGGTGTTCTGTCCTTTCTAAAGGCAGGCTCTATTAGGAAAGACAACCAGTCAAAAGATGGTAATGCTAGGGAGATAGGTCAAGGAAAAACCTCAACCAATAAGAACTCATCAAAGCTCTCTCTGTCCAATGGCTTGCTGAACGGAGTGGTAACAGAAGAGAAGAAAGCCAATGGCATCCACAGGAGTAGCAATGGGCGGCACAGCAGCAAGGCAATGGTCAATGGAAGAGGAAGCCTTAATGGTTCAGCTGGTGTAGCTGATATTAAGCGAGCACACAGCTCTTCCAGTATTCAATGTAGGCTGGACATGAGTCTGAGGAGGACAGTGTCCCTCCAGCGCAGTGGGCCCCTGGTACCACCCCACAAAGAGCTCACTGCAGATAAACCCTCCTACGCTACATTGCAAAGGTCTAGATACAGCACCACCTCACTAGGCAGGCAGAGACGTGTCCCTGAATCCTGCTTCTGATGTGAAGGAATCATGTAAGTTTGAATTGAGTCAGCAAAGTGCAACTTTTTATCTATGTATCTCCTCTGCCAAGAAAACACTAAGCTCCTTGGAGTGTGTTAATATTTATCTGTTTTATCCATATCCAGGAGCATATTCCATATGGAATAAAAGCATATGAAGAGCTACCAAACCCAAGTCCAAACTTTGTGGGTAGTGGCTGCAGATATGGGTCCAAGTGCCAAGTCTCTTTTGTCACTAAAAGAAAAGCATCATTTGGAGTATGAACCTGCCAACCAAACATCCCGACATGCTATTTTAATTACATACAAACTCTTATACTGATGTAAATTGTGAGATGCGTTTGTGAAAATCCTGTTTCGTGTGTTTTAAAATACAGGAGTTGTGGTGGTCTCTGCAGTTTTGACCAGACATATCAGCTTCCTTCAGTTCCAGTTTCAATATCCAGTCCGTTTGATCCTTCAGAAATGAGCACAACCAAATTCCTATTGAGTGTAACATTTAAATTTGATAGCAGATTTTTTGCTTTGGAAATGTCCAGCATGTCAGATGATATGAAAGACCCACAGACTTAATAACAACCCAATTAAACAAATGTCTAGTTTTACCCAGTTACATGGTAATAATGGTGCAGGATACAATGTGAACGCTCTACAGGTAGATGTTTCTTAAGCCAGAAACTGGAGTTAGCATCTTTCAACAAAACTGGGAAGATTTCAGTTGTGACGTTTGTTTCTCTAAGTGCCTTTTTATAGTAGTTCTCAAAAGAGCATTAGTTTCACAACCTGAGTAGCATTATTGTTTTCTACATTCGTCATCCATACATACTTTCTAAAGGGCACATGTACAATTGTTGGCACAGTGGTACACACACAGGAGCATACTTAACCAGTATAAGATCCACACTAAGTGGTCGATATAACACAGGTCACATATAGGACACAATGTACACTTTGTAGAAGATACTATACTAACATCAGCTCTTTTGCTCCTATGCAGGTACAATCCAAGCAGCAGTATGCTGATGTATTAATCATGTTCCTTTCTGTCTTCTATTTTGGCACTGTGATCAATGCAGCCAATCAGCACTGACTACACGTCCATGTGATTATGATGTAGAAAAGCTAATAGAATTTATCCTCCTCTACAGATATCTTGACACCGTGTATGGTTTCCTTCTTCCACGTTGGTTTAAACTTGCTAGCAATGATGTGTGGCATTTAAAGTGCTGTTTTGAATTTTAATCGTTGCGGTAACCAAAATGTAAAGAACTGACTAAAAAAAAAAAGAAAAACTTCATGGATCTAGTTAAGGAATGTAATATTGCTAGGGAAAGAAAAAGATATGTTGTTTTGTTTCGTTGTTTTGGTTCACAACCCTTTTGTCAGCCCAAATTCCTCTTTTCATTCTAATGGCCAGTAATGAGATCAGTGTGCATATATGCAGATATTCCTGAGAGACAGCTAGCCAAACAGTGTACTGTATATTAGCATCAGCCACATCTGCCCTCATAGGTCATTCCTGTGTGTATATGACAAGTCAGTATGTTGTCGTTGTGAGTGGCCTTGACAACAGAGTTCTAACTGACTAACTGAGCCAGCAATCCATCTTAGTGCAACAACAAATCATGCGACATTCACTGAGCCTTCAGTCATTGTTTTAAAGTCCCTTGAATTATTGAATTGCTTCTTCAAATAATGTATCTGCTTATATTGAGACCACATTATTCCTAGCTTGTCAGAGAAAATCTTTGTGCTTGGATACAATCGCAGTAGTTAAGTGGGAGTCCATTGCTTATAGTGGGTTTTGTAACAACTGTAAGTGTTTAAACAAACTTCTTGCAGTGTGTAAAGACTGGCATGCATAAAAGCACCAGTAAACACTACTAATCAACATTTGAGGACCATTAAATTGCATTGTTTGCAAATGTACACTCTAATTTAACAAAAGTTTTGATTTGCTTTGTACAATCCTGTATTTGTGATACATCCACACAAAGGCTGCAGAATGTTACCTGTTTATTTTTGTTTCAGTACCTTTGTAGTACTTCTATAATAATAATAATAATAATAATAATAATAATACAGAAGATCTCAAAATATAAATGAACCCTTTAACAAATCCTGAACATGTATTATTTGGTTTCAGTTGTTTCAAATGAGAGATTTGTGGGTGTTAATAAATCACAACATTCTCATGATCAAACAAACCTAATAATAATAATAATAATAATAATAACAACAATATCCAGAGTGATGCAGGCCAGTCTTTAACCATATCACATTGTGTTCTACAGTGTGTGTTACAATATTGCAGTTGACATTGCAGTTACATCATAATTGTATAACTGCAATGTTGTCCATATTATGCAGCACTAATTTACATTCATAAAAAAAAATAGTAAAGTGTTATTCACTATGCATCAGTATTTATTTTTTTAGAATTCACTAAGCTTTCTTGCAGTACCATAACACAGGTTTGCTGTTAAGGATTAAAGGACAGAGGTGTGTTTTTATGCAAAGTTTTGTATTGAACCTTTTTAACTAAATTGTAATTAATGTAAATAGAATTGTACAATGTGTAATTAATTATATTCGGATATTGATCAGATGGCAAAGCCTTGAAAGAAATGGGTGAAGCACAATTATAATTGAAACACTGAAACCTTATATTTGTTTCTACTGTCACTTTATATAACACATTGTATTTTATTTTATTTTTAATATAGCAGATTTAGCGCACTCTTTGTCATGACTCAATATGTGTTATTTCTAAATCAGACTGGGCTAATCGTGGTGCTAATTTTAAAAGTGCAGACAATTGACTAATATCGTTCTCGCTACATGAATATGTCGTTGGACATTTGAAAACTGAGGTCAGACCAAGTCTTTTCCCATCTTTGATGTGATTATAATAAGACCCACCGTGAAGGAAATCCTCTGGATTTAGCTACTCTAAACGGTGCACATGGGTTCACATGAATTGTTTGCCTTAATAGTACACCCTATATTAGAGCATTTTTAACAATTCTGTGTTCAAACATGAATTTGTTAAATTAAACACGTGTTATCTGGTGTAGTATATTCAGTGTTTAATAGTTAATTTCTTGTTTTTCTGTGATAGGAGTGAGTGCCAAATATACGTCCACACACCAGTTCCTCCTCAGTGTTTTCCTGTCCTTCTAGCCAGACAGTAAAACAAAAAGTATATGCTTTACTGATTGTCTCAGCATCGGTTCTGTTCAGTGTTTTTTTTTAATCAGTGCTTTGATTTTACATAGCAAAAGGGCATTTGATTTATCCAAAAATATTACACTATCTATGTTGGATTGGGCCATTTTGTCCAGTAACTTAAATTTACTGGATGTATCTGCTTGTAGATCTAGCCTTCTTTGGCAGGAGTGAAAGATAAATGTGAACTACTGTAGTCATTATCATTGTCAGAGGCCAGGACTCATGGAAGGCACGGAAGAACAGAAACTAATGGAAAGCCTTAATTATGTTCCACTTTATCATTTACTCCAGGCTTCACAGGTTAGCGTTTAAAGACCTGAGAACGTTATCCTGAATGATCGCGTTGACCAATGTTGAACTGTCTAGATTTTCCCACAAGCGTTAGCTTTTTATTATATCAACATTCCCCCATTTCACTTTTGTGATCATTCCAGCTTCAAATGTAAGATGACATATTTATCACCTTATGAATATTTTTTTCTTGGAAGAAGTAATCTTGTAACGCTCATGCAAACTCGCCGAACCCTGCAGCGATTAAATATTTGGAACTTGAATAAATCTTTTTGCTTGGTTAGGACAGACTTGACTGTACTATAAGGAAAAAAAACATTTGTCGCAATGAAAGGGCTGCTTGATCCAGAGTCTGGATACTGATATACATGGATACTGATATACATGCCAGATCAACAGAACAACCCCAAAAGTTCCCAACACCCCGGTGCTCTGCTTTGACGTTAGTGATAAAGGTATAATCAAAGCTGATCATTTGTACTGCAACAGCAGGTGTGCCCAGGCAAATTACATTAAGCCCTGTTTTGTTCTTCAGAGCTGTTGGAGACTGTCTGTTGAATTATTTGAAGCTCAGAGAGAGTGATGGGTTTTGGAAACAGCAAATTATTCTTCCATTTGTGAAAAAACATCCCCTGCCATGGTAATTAATAGAAGTGGCACATACTTAGTCGTGGTAGTCTATATGTGTGCCATGCCACAGTTCTTACTCATTTCCAATGCAAGTCACTACTGTCCCCAATAACAGAACACCTCCACTTCATGTTTTCACAGCATGGCAGCCAATCAAACAAGGAGATCGGTGACACCGTGTCTATGGGGTTTTTTTTTTTATAAATGGGTAGGCAGCAGCAATATATTCACATAGTCTGAGTTGAGACATAAAGCATGGTATGATGCTTACCGTTATGGCTCTCCAAGCCATCTTGATAGCTCATTACCAAATTTAGTACACCACCACCTAGTTCTACATATCACTCATGTTTCTGTCAAAGCAAGCTGTCACACAGCCTATGGAGCCATGTGAGTATAGAACAGTGTGTGTATTTTTATAGTCTTTTTCCTATACTTTCTGTCATACTTGTCAATTTCAGAGCGTGAAGTAGAACTAATGATGCGTAGACACGTAATCAGAGTTTTAGCAGAGCCGTGGTGACAGGAACATTCAGCTGCTTGTTCACAGCCGGTCCTTTTAGGCAGCAGGACCGTGGAATTTGGACCGTGGAACCAGTTCATGGAATTTGCTTTTACTATTTCTACCATTCTTCTAAAATCACTAATTAAATCCTCTACCAAGAAAGTTTTTTTTTTGTTAAAAGAAAGAAATCTAACACATTGATAACAATAATAATAGTGTATTGGTAATGTGATTTGTTGCTTAATTAGATGTCTATGCAACAATCGCTCGCAGGATGTATATTTTTGTCATTCGTGTCCTCTAACTACCCAGCAGCTAATACACACTGAATCAGCAGCAACTGCCTTTGCATATCAAGTGCTTCATTTACATTTGTTGTTGTTCAAATACATAGTAAGAAAGAAACAAGCAGGAGCCAGAAGCATTTCACTGTATTGTCAAATGCTGTGCTCATGTTTGATGCGTATAGCAGTACTCATCCATAATATGTGTAGATTAAGCCTTAAATACTCAGCCATTCAACCCCTGCTAGTTATGATCACTTAAGGATGTAGCCAGTATCAGAAAACACTAAACCATTGGAGTTAATACAAACATGTTCCAAGGTAGAGGTTTTTTTGTTTGGCTTTTTTTTTTTTTTTAAAGGCTCTGTTGAAAAGATGATAGTGGTTGATAGTGGTGCTGCGTGTGATGGCAAGTAGCAATGAGTTGTTGAGAAATCCCTGAGTGGGCAGAAGGGCACCTGCCCACTGTAGAGTGACTCAACCCTGCATCTGTCCTCTGTAGAGCAGCTCAGCCCTGCATCTGTCCTCTGTAGAGCAGCTCAGCCCTGCATCTGTCCTCTGTAGGGTGACTTGGAGTTTGAGAAATTCAAGCTAGTGTGCAGGATGTACAGAAAAATCTAGAAAAAAGACCAAAATTGCAGGTATGTTTCCAGTTCATTCAGTCAGAACATTTAACAACCCCTTCAAAATGGTGAGACGTTTATAGAAGTATTGATGCAAAATTCAACAAGGCAGCTTTGTAAAGCCCTGTAATAATATGAAACCGTTTAAGACTATCAGGATAGAAGTTTGAGGATCTGTCATCTGTCGCTAAACAATTTTTATTATATAGCATACTATATATAATATACCATTTTATAGACCTTATACCATGATATACAATTTAATATCTGTCATAAATTAACATAATTATAATTATACAATTATCAAACAAATATATTATTGCATTGCGTTGTACAAGGTGTGTGTGTGTGGTTAGGTGATCACCATAGAGAGAAGAATACCCCAGCATTACCTCAGAGGTGCAAACCAGTGGTGAGCCTCAAGAACAGAAACACAAAGTTACAAGTCTGTCGTGTTTTGGCCTTAAAAGCTGTGATTTACTCCAATAACCTGAAGCTCTCTTCAGTTCTCCATATAAACTATACCATATACAGTACTGTGTAAAGGTCTTAGGCAACCATTAGATTTGTTGTTTTAGTAATGGTATAATGGCTATATATGATCATTATACCATTGTTAAATCAATAAAACAATAAACTTAATGGTTGCCTGAGACTTTTGCACAGTACTGTATGCCACAGCTAGAACAGATACTGTTCACACACTACTACTTTTGGGCTACTTCAATCTTCTGAATCTTCTGAACATCACTAAAACATCCCTAGCTGGTTCTCCTAGGGACAGACATGTATTTAGTCTAGTATTGAACTAAATTGCAATGCCAGTGGTGAATCACTATTGGACTTTATTTTATCTTTGGTCTAATCTGGATTAGAGAAACTGGTTCTCTCCCTTAAGCAGTTATTTCATATTTCTATAATGTAATTTCCTCTACTATTGGGAGCCTCAGTCTACCCAACAGTCCTGAGGTTTCACTGCGAAATTGTACTTGAAATTCAAATGACAGATTTATGTAAAACTGTTCAATATAAAAGGTTCAATGTAATTCTAATGTGTTTTAATGATACATTATGAAGCACTATGTATGTATTTTTTTTAACCTCATTTGGACCCTTTAATTATGAGCATTCTGAAAATTTACATTTTTAAAATAACTGAAGGATACACCTATACACACACACACACACACACACCCATGCACACACAAGCCTTTACTGAAACAGGGAAAATCCCTGTAGTCAGGGCCAAAAACGTCAGACTAAAGCAGCCAGCAAAGGCAAACAAGTCCAAATGGCAAAATCTATAAACAAAACTATTAAAGATAACGAACAGAGATCAAAACAAGGATAACAAAGAAAACAACACTCAGAAATGCTGTAGAGACGTTACTAAACCCAAGCCTAGACGTAAACACTGCTTTAATGAAGTAACGATTACTAAAGGTGTGGAACGCAGTTCAATAAAACGGTGACAGTGACCTCTGCAGCTGAAGAGGGGGATCACTGGGGCAGGGCAATGCAATGCTATTTTAGAAAACATTAAAACACTATATTTTATACAGTATATTTTTATTGGTAGCACATATAGTGCAGATAGTGCCGATTTGCAAATAATACACACTATGTGACTCACGCATTTATTCATATTTAAATTAACCCATTCACATTTTGAGCTGAACAAATTTTACAGCAATTAAAAATAAATGTATTAACTGTAATGAGAAAAATGTTTAGCTATATATAACTACTAAAATCAGTATTCAGTAAACCAAATCAAAACTCAAATCAGTGCTTCCCAGCAACAGAGCACATTATTACTGTAATTTGAATGAAGGAAAAGTGACCACGTCTGAACGACCTTAGATCTTTGAACCTCTTCTTGGGAGTTTTTACTGTCAGATATAATAGTAGTGACGTGGCTGAATGACAGATGTAGCTATTCTGAAAGTCCATTTCAGATATTCCAATGGAGAAAAACCTTTGACCATGGCATTTTTGTTGGTGCTAGACAATTTCTTTTAAGTAATTCAGAAAGTGATCTTTTGGAATTTCTACACAGAACACTAGAGCTTATAAAATAGTGCAAAACAATTAAAAATACAGTAAACAGCAGTTATGTGATCAGAAATGCCTTGTTGATCAGAGAAGTTAGAGGTTAGAATGGTCAGATTGGTTCAACCTGACAGGAAGGCTGTGGTACCTCAAATAATCTCTACAACAGTGGTGAATATAAGAGCATTTAAGGCAAAAATCAAATCTTTGCATGTCCTGTGGTAATTGCAATGTCATAAGCATAGAGGAAGGCCAAACTTGGTCTCTGCATGCCTAGCTGGGTGAAGGCAGATGGCCATCACCATCCAGGACAGCTTCAGGGGGTGGAGGCCTCAATGGGTGGCATGGTGGCAGCCGTGTTCCTAAGGATCTGGAAGAAGACCGTGCAGATGACGACCAATGGCAGGGCAAAAGCAAACCAATAAAGCAGAAACCAGTAGGCATCTGTTGGCGGATAGGTGGGCAGCAAGGAACAGCCAGCAGAGCCGTCTTGCAGCTGCATGAGGCCTGTGTATGTAAACATGGATCAAGTATGGACCAAGGACAGAATCCAGACCAGTCTGACCAAGGAGATGACCATGAACAGGGTTTGTATACTTTTTGACTGTATTGTAGATGACTATGCAGTTTCCAGTGACACCCATGAAACAGATGATTCCACAGATGCTTGACGTGAGAACACTGTTATAAGACTTTGCTCATCTCTGCTAGAAGCCCAAGACGAACTGAGGAGGAAGGGCTTTAATCCTCCAGCCATCAATGGGCATGAGTGGACAGGGGCTAAAGATGCTGAAGAAGTTCTCTAAGTTACTGTCCTTGTTTTATGTTTCAAGAATTTTTTTTTCTTTAAGCGGCTGCGATTATGACAACAACTAATATTGGCAAAAGTGGATTCTTGGGCTGCTCGCAGTAGATTATGATTTGTCCAAAAATCATTTTAAAGGTGATGGTTGAATTGTCATTACATGTAAATATTTGCGGTAAGGTCAGGGAAAATCATGTAAAAGATGGTAAGCTCATGTGTGGAGATAAAGGAGATTTAAGGAGATTTATTTACTTCATAAGAAAGTCCTCACTGTCCACAAACAGCAACTATGCAAGCTCCATGCCCTGGCAAGTAGCCCCGAATTTAATCTCACAAATCAAGGTGGAGACAAAGCAAAGGTGGAGTACAACAACCACACTGAAAAAGCTTGACTTAACCCTGAGAATGTGGACTCAGCTCAGTCCACATCAGCAGTCCCAGCATCCCATACTCCTGTAGTACCTCCCTTAGAACATCTATGGATATGCTGTCATATACCTTCTTCAGACCAACAAAACATATATATACTGAAGCCGCAAAACTCCCATGTCCTCTCACATTTCTCAGAAAGGGTAAAATAACAGGTCCGGCAATCCACAACCAGAATCCGCATCGTTACTCCTGAATCCACGTTTGATAATCGGATAATGTCGCCTTTCCAGTGCCCTGGCACAGACTTTCCCATGTTTGTTTATCTCACATAATCTTTGCAATATCCACAAGTTTATCACACATCGCAACTTATTTGTGTGAATCCTACTGTTATCATTTAATTAACTGTCCTGCGCAAATTCAACAAATTGGACGAACAGAAAAACTCAGAACATCTAAAAGTAGCATAATCGAGAGCAGATTGTGTAGAAGACAACATTCCCATAAGAATGAAAATGCTTTAACTTTATATCATACATAATACTCTATGTTTACTTTTAGGTAAGTAATCCACAGCTTTGTGTCTCGCTTTTACTGTTTTTCTAGTAAATTCCAAACGTTACTAACTATTCTGTTAGTAACAGAAACTGTCCCCTAGAGGGCATATTGAACCCATGTAAGTGGGCTGCCACCTCCACAGGAAGCGGAAATATATACTTCAAACTAGCAAACCAAACAAGCCTCTAGCCAAAGATTCATCACGGTAAAAGTGACTTCACTAGCCAGGGAAATTAAGCGTAGCGAAGAAATATTATTCAATAATAGGACCTAAACTAAAATACAGGAAAGTAAGGGTATTTCACACGGGTGAGAATAACTTTACTTTTTATTTCCCGTTGACAAATTGCCAAACATGAAATGATTTTTTTTTTTCATGCCTAGGCTAAGCTATAACGTTAGCTAGCCAGCCAGGTTCGTGTTAGCAAAACAAGTTGGCATTACAAGGGCCCTCTTGTGTCGTCTAACATAGCTAGCTTTCCAGATTTGTTGCTTGAATTGTCAATCCAAGCGTCCACACTCGCTGATCACTTTTTGTGCCGCAAATGCTCATAAATCTTAAAGCGTCAGGTACAACTAGCTTGCTACTTGTTGTTTAATCTTCAGTTTGTATTTGCTGCCTAGCTAAACTATCTTGGTATCTTGGGTTTACTGATTAACGTTAGGCAGCTACTTGGTTGGTACTGGATAGTAAGCGTGCGATAACGTCGATGCGCTTCTATAAAACATACTAAGACACGTTATTTTCCTTTTCTAAATTAACTAGTTAGCTAGCTAAAGTGCTCACTTGTTTGTTTATTTTTTGCTTTACAGAATTGTCAATGGTAAACGGTCAGATCATTTTATAACGAGCTAATTTAGCTGGTGTGATGAATAACGTTAGCTAGAGAATGGTAAATACTCTAACTAATAGCTAGTTCAACCTACGTAGATTGCTGTTGAACGTAGTAAACATGTATTTTATTAGCTAACCTAACCATCTTAGGTTTGTTTAGCTACGTCGCGACATTGTTCTTTGTTCTATAAAAATCGATCGTTTGTTTAGCTAATTGTTACATGATTAGAAACAATTCATATTTTAAGAAGAAATATCTTACTAATTTGTAAACGTATTTGCTATAACCATAGAAGTTATATTCTTGTGTACCGATTTGTGTAGCCACATGTTTTGCGTATAACTGTCAACTTTCCGTGATGCATTAAAGTTCGCTCAGTTAGCTAGCTAGCTAACGTCTGGCGATCAATCAGGTTAAATAGGTAGCCTGCGGGGTAACTACTATAACGGAATTTGTCCTGGGGCACAACGGTAAAGTGTCCAAAATAGCCTAACCAGCTAGCACAGTCTGCTAGATTATTTTTATTTAACACTAGAGCTAGTATTAACTTTGTACAGTACAATTGATGTAAATTTAAAGTTGCATTAACGTATTGTTTACTTGAATAATTTCACCGGGTGGGATGGCTTTACAACCGGGCCCGGATCTTTTTCTTTCTTTGTTTGTTTTAGTTTTTAGTTTGTTTTGAGTTTTGCGAAATTATCCGTGCTTGTACCAAACCAGAGTGCCTTGTGCATGTGCATATGCGCCATGTCGTCATCGTACTTTTCAGTTTTTTTTAGTCAGTGGTCAACTACTGGTCCAGCACCAGGCTCTCTGCAGCCAATTGGATGTTTCTGTTGATTTTCTCCTCCATTATCGGACGATCTGATTGGACGATATGTTGTAATTCCAGAACGCAGTTGGTTCCTGGAAATGTCAAACAGACGAGTTTCCTTCCTCTTTATGGGGAGCGTTTTTAATATCCAGCCGTATCGTGGGCGCGGTCCATTGAACAGTTTAGATTAAAAGCAGTGCCATTGATTTTAGCTTCAGTATCAAATGGTGTATAGTGCCAGCATTTTCTTTTACCACACGTTTTTTTTTTGTTTGCAGGCATCTCACTGTGACCTTTATGTAAGGATCGAGACGGTGAGGCGCATGTCAGAGACGGGAGGAGAGATTCGGAGCCAAAGATCGTAGTACCCTGGACCTACCCCTGTGTTCACTCTTGAGACGTCATTGTTTGTATTCGGTCGTCGACAGGGACTAAACTGTCCGAAGAATCCTGAGACCTTTTCGACTGCTCTGCTGTAGTTAGTCACATTTCGTATCACGCTGAATCATGGAGGCCATAGCCAAGTATGATTTCAAAGCAACTGCAGACGATGAGTTAAGTTTCAAACGTGGAGAGATCCTAAAGGTAAGGGGTTCTTCTTAAACCTTAAATTCTCAGTTTGTAAATAAATTGTGAAGTGCCTCAGTGTGTAGTGATTTTGTGAGATTAGTCTATTGCAAACCCTTCATTTTGCCCAAATGTCTAAATATGTCATTAAGTGTTTCAGCTTGTTATCAAGTTACATTTACTTCTGCCATACCACTAAAGCCCATCAATAGGCAGGAAGATCTGACTTCTTTGTATTTTATCTGATTTTTTACAAGTTGGTTGGTTGTTGCGGTGTTTGTTTTGTTTTTTGGGGGTTTTTTTTTATAATGTTCTTGATCTGTATGTAATTCTCTTAAAACATTTATAAAATTCTAAAATTTGATTTGATTCTCTGCTGTAGTAATTAATAGTGAGGTGAGTACATAACCAATAAGCGTGTGCAGAAAATAGAAAAATATTAGTGGATAACCATGCATTTGATACATCTAGTAGATTTATGATTTTAAAGTGTTTTTGATTAGTTTAAAGATCTAATCCAATACTGTCTTGCAATATACTGTTAAACTAGTGGATGTAGTAGGGTTTGTTGGTATAATTTCAATTTATCTCCGTTATTTCATTTTGGTGAAGTAAAACAGTAGTTCTACACTCCTGAAGGTAGAATAATCTGGCTTTAACTGCACCTTTAAACTCTGTCACTCCAGTAGTTCCTTGCTAGTCTCAGTCTTTTGCTCATGATTTCTGTGGTACGTTTTGAAATCACAAAGAAACAGAACAGCAGTCTTGTGACGCACATCTGTTCTTTTTTCTGTCCTAATGAGTGCCCTTATCCTCACCATAGTGGTAATGTGATTGGCCCTTCAGGCTGTCGTTGCTCTGCTTGAGTATGAATGACTTCTGCCCAGAAAGGCTTCGGCTCGCCGTCTCTGAGCTTCACTCCAAAACAGTCAAAGTCCTTCTTCCAGAGAAGAAGGACTTTGACTGCACTGCCCTGGGATTTAAATGCAGCCGTTTATTCCCTTCCACTGAACATCATGAGATAGATGCCCATCTGACATTTATCTTCTTTAACTGGTTGACCAGGTCATTTTTTTAGGAGGCATAATATAAACTGTATCCGCTTGATGCTTCCTGATACTTATCTGTTTAGGGCCAACCAGGGTTATAATTTCATGAATGATTAAAAGCGCCATTAGTGCCTTTGGTGAAGATGTTTTCTGTTCAAATCTTTAGGATAAATAATGCAAAATAATGCAAGCATAGTTCAGAAAAAAGATATTGTAAACATTTGCCATCTAATTTATAGGCAGTACTTGAGTTTAGATTTTTCCTATGAATCTTGCACTTCTCTGAGAGAGTTAGGGAGTGCATAAGTACACGAGTACATCAATGTCTTGGCATTTTAAAAGTAGACTATAAGTATTGGCTTCATAAAAAAAAACCAAAGCAGGAGGGTGTTGCCTAAATGCATCAAGATAAAAAAATATATATAGTACTGATCTTGTGCTGGGCCTTGTGCACTGGTGTGTAACTACAGGAACTGTATAGCGATGTTTATTATTCACACAGGCCAAAAGTAGCTTTATGGTATCCAGTATAATTTCAGTTCTTCCAGGAAGATCTGAAATGAATCATGCCAAAATGCCCCCACCCTAATCAAGCTACCTATGTCCATAAAAATATTTTACACAGTGAAATATTCCTTAGTTTCAAAGTTGGAAGCTGCAGACATATTTAATAGGGTGTTAATCCATGATATTTCTTTCTCTCTCTCTCTCTCTCTCTCTCTCTCTCTCTGAATCAAAACTGATTTAATAGGAAGGACTAAAGGGTGGACTAGCCCTTGAATGGAGCACAGTAGAGCTGTTGTTTTTAAACCTGTGTACAAGACATTATTTTCCTTGCATGCATTAGACATCACTTGCTGGATAAGCTGCTGTTTTTATCATATGTAGAAAACACCTGATTTACTTTTTTCTTGTGCCCTGGGTCTGTATGTGATATCAACCTACTTCACCAGAGCGAACTACATTGAATTATACTGCCCTGTGCTGGGACTATGGATGAAATACACTTTTAATCAATAGACGTGCTTTTAAAATGGTTTCTCTTTGTATGCATTGGAAAAAGAATGTTCTAGAATGTTTAAATGGCACCTGTTCCTCTTCATATCTCTCTTTTCATCCTTTCAGTGAAGGAGCTCGAGTTGCTTATTTTTGAACTTCACGAACTGACTTTATTTAACTAAAAATGGCAGTGAAGCCTAAATTGCAAACTATTCGTCACTGCTCGTCTGTGAGAAACGCCCACCCCAGCATTTATTAATGCAGACGGACGGTAGTAGTCAGAAAGAAACAACACAAAACAGGAACACCATCTTATGCATTTAAAAAAAAAATGTTTTGAATAATACCGTGCTACATTCCACGTTCACACTTTATTAATACGACTTCTCGTTTTTTTTATTAATCTGACCTCACACCTAGCTGTTAGCACCTGTTGTAGTCGCAGGCATATAAGGCAAAGCGCCTGAAGCGGAAAAAAAACGCACTTTATTTGCAGGGTTCGTCTCAGCTGGTGTGTTCACCTTGCACAGGTTAACATCAGGCACCTGCAGCCAAACACATGTTGGTCGACCTGAAGTTCCAAAGCTGGTGTGTTCTTTATAAAGGGTCCTTTAAAATACTTGGTACAACCAAACTGAGCAAATTCAGTCCTAAAGAACGTAATGCGCGTAAAAGATTTCTTAGGATTCTGGGTGTAGCTGTAACAACACGGGCAGCGCGGGTTTGCCTTTGCTGAGATGAAAGGCACAAGGGATTGTGGGATATCTTTTGCCCTGGACTTCAGCAGCGCTGGTAGACCAGCGTGGGAGAGCGCGCATCACGGCCAGGCACACGCTTTGGTCGTACAGAAAGCGGAAGGGGCGTTCTGAAGCGTTGTGACTAATGCTGCTGGCCTGGTGGTGCTCTCATCCAGCACCGTCGGGTATGTCTGACTGCTCTTGCCTAATGTTTAAACGAATACAGTCCCATTGAGGATTTCGAGAGAGCCGTACCTCGCCGCGTCTGCGAAATGTAGTCCGCGTTTTCTAACATCAGCGGCCTCTTTGGTACAGCTTTGACATTAAAAAGGTTTTTTTTAATCCTTAAGAGTCGGAGGATTTGAATTAGATTTGTTCATTGTGTTCCTCAGTTTATTCCAGTTGACACGAGTCTCATAACATCTTGACGTTCAGTGTTTTTTTTTTTTTTTTATTGAAAGAGAAGCTGACCTTGCCTTGACCTGTTTTTGCCTCTGACTTGATTCTAACCCTGAGGGCTTTGTGAGAGTCAGATTCACAGAGCTTGCTTCATTTATTCATCTTGTCTGCCTTTGAAGCGATAGAGAGCCAGTCAGAGTAGGCCCTGAGGGTCATGTGTACAAATGATGAGGAGAAGTGTGCCGCTGGGTGGAGCCTCCCTGTTGCCACATGTATACCTGTGTCCTTTTTCCTGGAATCGAAAAAAAAAAAAAAAAACATGCATCTTACTCACACATGATTATTCCCCAGACTCTGTGTGTGTGTGTGTGTGTGTGTGTGTGTAAAAGCAAACACAGATCCCTATCGTGAGTTATATACAGAGCTACAGAGTTATAAGTTTCTTTGCGAGCAACTTGGGCCACGAAACATCCTTATTAAATTCTGGGGGTGGTGGTGGAAATGATTAGAATAGTATCATTTCCAAATAACAAATGCCGAAGCGATATGATATTTGGGGCTTTAAAGTGACGGAACCTTAAAAAAAAAACTAGGGTACTAGGGTTTGACTTTTTATGAGTTACCATGGTTCACCCCTTCAAACACACATGAATGTGAACTGTGTGAATTCTGCATCTCATTTGAAAGGCTTCCTCTAGGCAGCACTCATCTGCGCTGAGATCTGGCTGGCAATTGCTGACTTCTGTTAGTTAAGAAGCTTTTCCCTGATTGGTCTCTTAGGAGAGATCAGTTGTGCGGTGCACGCTGGGTAATGCGATTGCGATTCTCAGATTGCTGAAGAGTTAAGTTCTTTCTGAGATGTATGATGGCTATGTTCTGGAAAAACCTTTAGCTTTAGCCTTGGAAAAACCAGTAGCTAAATGTTGCAGGTCTTACTTGGTCTGGGCGGTCCTCCTAACTCTTAATGTCTTATTTACACAGAGAGAGCAGCCATGTGAGGTGCTTGGTATCCGTGCGTTTGGAGAAATTTTTTGTTGTAATGGTAGATAGGAGTCTTCAAAACCAGCTTATGGGCATCTGGACTCGAGCTGCTCAAAGCGGGACCTTCTGTTGCAGGTGTGAGTATTAAGGTGTTACACGTTGGTGATACTGAAATAATTCCTCGTGCTTGGATGGATTCATCTCTCAGGTCCCTGAGTGATCTTAGGCTGCTTTGATGATTTTATTCAGTACATTTTCAGCATTGGGGGGGAAAACCTATTGAATACTGCAAGTCCCTTGAATTATACTGGTCTGTGAATTAGCTTTTAAGTTGTTGTTGTTTTGGATTTTTTAATGATCTATATTTTAAAGTAAGTAATAATCAGTTAACTAGTATTTATTGTCTTGCTTCATTCTAGCTCACAAGTGTCAGTTTGATGGATTCGGCTTCTGATGTCGTGGTGTGTTTTTTTTTTAATTATTGTTATTATTTATTTTGCATATGACTATGTAAATGCATTCTGAATGAATGGCTCATTGTACTTTCATTTCCTTAATTTCTTCCCTTTTGCTCTGCTGGTAAATGATGGGTTTTATGTAAGCACTTTGCCCGTCTGTGAATGTGACTGATGGGAGGCTCTCAGCTTTTTTCCTCCTGAATGAATCGCCTCACTGAACTGATATGCAAAGCCTCGGTTTTGTTCTTTGTGTGCCACTACTAGATTTTTCCAGGAATAGACCTGCGTTTTTCACCCTGAAGCCAGAGATGAACCCAACGCGTGTCCTGGAGCAGGGGGGGCTGTATTTATTTTAGTGCTTCCCTAAAGCCACAATCCAGTTAGATCATTCCTGACCTCACCAAGAAGTGTTCGCACTAGCGATTTTATCAGAGCTTACCTTGCGTCCTAATAAAATCAATAGGCTTCGTGTGGCAATGCTATTAGATTTATGAGATTATAGTGCGACAGGCCGTGTGAAGGCGGTGTTTGGTGTTTTCTAGAAGCAGTGTTAATCACACTGTGATTAACAGTGAGGCACGCGGTTTCTCCTTTGCGCGTTAGAAAACCTGCAGCACTCAGCTCTGCTCAGGGTTATAGTTGGGCGATGTATTTGTAGATTTCCCGTTCTGAAAGAGTCCTGATTGCTTTAACCAGTCACAGCTGCCTGCTGCTTCTCCAATAAGTGACGGTTGAGTGTTGGGTTGCCAGTGCTGTTTCTTCTGGGTCAAATCCTGATCCTTTTTTTAAAGAGAGAGAGAGAAAGCAAACAAACATTTGATTGGTCTTGTTGCTTATATTTTGTAATATTTCTTTTTGGTTTGTTTCCGTTTCTGTAACAAGGTTTTATTGCCTGTTTTTATCGCATTTCTGCCCAAGAGTAATGGTGGTCAATGGCCCCCAGAAATCCAGCGTCATGTCTTTTTAACCAAGATGCTGACTCTAATAGTTTAGCATCTTCTTTTCAATAAGCCAGCAGGATGTGTACCAGTGTACAACACCCCACCCTGTGCTGAGGCTCTACACTGGGCCACTCAGCTGCTTCATGGATGATTTTAAAATGTGTATAGAGAGACTTTATTTTGCCATTGGTGATTATTACTTACCATTTTAATGGACAGATTTGTCGTTTTAAGGTGTGGAACTAACCATTAATGTACTTGCAAAACAGAATGAAATGAACACGATCAGCTGTTCTGATGCTGCACTTTGGTTCACGTCTGATCTTGTGTGATGTCTGATCCTTTTTCGTATTCATTAAAATAATCTTTACCGCCGCTAAGCCTGCCCATGTTGGAGGAACACAAAAACCATCTTTAACTGCAAAATGCTTAGTGCGAGCAAAGAGGTCTTGTGCTTTTGAATCATGGAGGGGGGGGGTGGAGGAGAAGCAGCTTATTTCTGTCTTGTTTCATTTGAGCTGACCTGTCAAAAAAAAATGCTAGTGGCTTGTGTTAATTGCTGTGATCAGATGAAGCAAATTGTCTGTGATTTTGTCTGGTGTAATACTCAAATATTCCTAGCCATTAGAAACCCTGGCTTATTACTCAAATATTCCTAGCCATTAGAATCACTGGGTTAAGTTTATCTGAGTTTCACTTCACCTGCCCATGTTTCTTTCTCTCTTCTGTCTGCATGTGCATGCATGTCATCACTTCCTGCTCAAGTAGATTAACTACCGCTATCAGGGTGACTGTGTTGGACCCATCTTTTTTAACGTCGGCTTTGTTTCACACTTTCGTACTTTCTGCCAGCATTACTTCCCCGACTCATGTCAGTACTACGGTAACAGTGTTGTTTTCACTGGTTTAATCAGAGTAGTTAATGCCCAGGGTGGTGAAGGCCATCGATTCTCCACTCAGCTCCTCCAACAGCAGATTGGAGTCCAGGACCTGGAAGGGAGACGGTTTGCATATAGCAGCAACCTGTCGATGTGCACGCGTGAGAGTTTGCAACCGCCCTTGACATCACTTTGTTCTCACTTCCTGTTTGGTGCCTCTTCCACCCCCAACAGCTTCCTGTCTCCATGGAGCTGCAGTGGAGTGTGTTTTCAGTTCATCTGTCGCACTGATGTGCCTCAAAACTTTGGCTCTGTGTGCCTTTGCTCCATCTTCCAACATCTCCCCCAGATTTGTTAACCGTAGGTCCTCTTGTCCAGAGGAGGCAAGTATTCAACACTGCTCATTCTGCACAGTTGGACTGGATCCTCCATGACAAGTTCCCTTTTCTGACTATTTTGAAATATGTAAAGTTGTCTGAAATTAGCTGTGCTTGACTTTTGTTTACACCAACTTTTAATGATCAACTGCTGATTAACTTCTAGAATTTCAGAGCCTGTATGGGTGTGCGTGTGCATATGCACGTGTGTGTGTTTGACTAACCTGGGCTGTCAGTTAAATGTAGCCATTACTTCTCCCTAGGTCTCTGCTCTGTTGAATCATAAAATGTATTGCAGGCCTTGAAGTGTGTGTACATGTGTGTATCATACCTCTGTCAACAACTATTATAAATGTGATCATATGATCAAATTTGTTTAAAACCCCCAGACATTAAATTGTGAATTATTTTCGGTTAATTCAGTCGAATGGTTAAGCTGCAACAAGCAAATTATAGAACAGCCATGTGGTGAGAGTGTCAGAGTTTGAATAAATATATCTTGAATAAAGCAGCGTCATCCAAATTTCCTTTGCGTGTCTTAAATTCATTTAAGCAAAATACAAAAGTGTAGGATGTGGTACTGACTAGATATTGAAGGCTAGAGGCACAAACTTCCCAATGGTTTGATTGTTTCCTGCTTCATGTCAAGGAAATGTTGTGTTAGTGTTGAAATAAATAAACCTCTAAAACTAGCTAGTTACATCTTTTGTATTGGTTTGCAAGCTTATGGACATGCAAAAAAAGATATTTGAATTGTCTGAACCCGTGTGTTTTTAAAAGGAATATCAACCATCGTTTGTGGCCCATTTTGACAGCACTGGAGCTCCGTCAGAGCATGTTGCACGCAGTCTTCCTGTCTAATATAGGCTTGGTTTTGTGGTGATGATCATCACGCTGAAGGTACCATCCGCCACCAGTTCAGCGTCTGCTCAGAGCCCCTGTACCCTGAGCGCTGACCGAAACATCTTCCCAGAGACCTCCGACTCTTTTTCACGTCTCGTTACTGCTCGCCGTGCGAGTTGGTGTAGATAGGAGCTGCTCTCCCTCCCTCCAGCAGCACCATGACCTCTGCTCCTAAAGCGTCTTCTCCACTACAGTCTTTAAACGAGGGTCACGGGACTGAAAAAGCCCTGGTAGAAGTAGAAGTGCGCAGAGACGGGACAGCGGGCTCTGACGCACCGCTACACTCGGCACTTGTTTTATGGAGCCCTAATCCTGTACTGCACCGCGTGAAGCTTGTTAGAGCGCCTCTCTAAAGCAGGAATTAGCATGGCCCAGAGATCGATGCCAGTGGTCATAAACACCTTCAGCAGCTCCGGACCCACCCTTGTTGCTGGCACAGTGAGATGGACACATCCAACAGGGCCAGTCCTGCTACGGCTTCAGTGTCCTGAGCAGAAACCGCAGCCTCCCGGCAAATGACAAGTGCACTGCCTGCACTTATCTGCAGTGACCTTGAACTGCATTGTTATTCATGTTTTTATTTGCATTCAGATTTGCATTGAGATTGTTGAAGTTATACATTGTTTTCAGTTACAAAGAGTATATATTGAGTTTATTATTGTTTTTTCTTTGACCATACAAATGGACAAACTGTAGCAACTGGTCATTTCCATCTGGGATTAATAAAGTAACTGATTTCTTATTTGGAATCTTTTGGAGGAGTTATGAATTTTGACAAAGATAAATTCTAATGCACTTTGAAATAGACAATTGATTTCTCAGCTAATTAATTCTCTTCAGGAGGTAAAACAGCTGTTCTGGAGCCGAGACACTGAGCTGTGACCGCTTTTTGCTAGAATGCATCAGGATGCATTGTACTGCAGGCTGAGTTTGGGTCTCAAGGGGCCACGGTATTCAGATCCGTTTCTGTGAACCTAGACAGGATAATGACTACTGAAAACTCAGGACACCAGTATGTTCATGCACCTGCCACAATGCACATCAGCAATGCATTGGACCTTCCACAGTGCGTCCTGATGCATTCCACCCTCCACACTCGGCCCTGCCTCTTTGAGCGTGGTTCGTGTTTTCCTGCTCATCATCCTAACCTTTTAAGAAAATGTTCATTACTCTTTTTACTTCTTGCTTGATTCTTAATTAACTTTTTTTTAAAAAAAATAGTACCATCACTAATGCCCTGTGAAATGCTTAGAATTTCTGCTTCTGCTCCGGTCAGCAAAAGCACAGATTCCTTGCGTGTCCAAGTGTGAGTTTGCCACTTCGGTCTAATCAAGGTTGAGTGGGGGTAATGGCGGTAATCGTCTGTGTACCCACCGCCCGGCTGCTCTGCAAGGGAAGCTGCAGTAATTAAACGTCCTCGTCACAGAGCTGACCGATGCTGAGAGACGAAGACCAAAGAGCATTTCCTTACGAAGAGGCCTCTTGAGAACAGCACTTCCATTACTCCCATTAAAGCCAGTATCCCCCTTTTTGACATCTGACTTGGCATTGTTCAGCCCATTAACTGGAACCTAATTTAAGTAACCTCAGTGTAGCCATCGAGCTGGTCCTCCCTAGAAGAGACACTTTCGTTTGCTTATTGATTAAAAGTCAAGCCGGTAAGGCAGTTATTGTTTTAAAGTCACATTCGCAGTGGGTCGCTGACCGATGGTCAACGGTGAAGGAGTGAAGACCTTGCCGGAGCAGGTCACAGCCCTGTGTTAACGCTTCAGTCTGACCTTGTGATGTGGGATGTTCATGATGAACATGGCCAAGGACATAAACATGACATATTTGTTTATTTGTTGCATAGAGCTGATGTATTAAAATATACCAGTAACAGCAGTTTCTAATACACTACAGTCCAGTTTGCTTTATAAATATTTTCATGCCGACAGTATAGTTATCTGGTATTACATTGTGTAACAGTTATTTATATAAGCAGCTACTTAGCCATTGCTAAAATGTGCATAAACAAGGGCTTGAAGGAATCTGATATGAATGTTTTACAATAAAACAATAAAAAACATCAGTGGGCTGAGATTTTGCTTCTCTAAGGGCTTTTGCCCAGTTGGCAGATGGTCACTCGGGTTCTCTGTTCTCTGAGGTTTCCAAGTGTTGAGTGCTATGCAGTCAAAACAGTCTGGAGAAACTAGGCTTGTATGGTTGTGCTGCTTAGTAAAGCCCTGCTGGGACTGGAAAGCGGTGGTTCCCCATTCCCCTGCCTGTGCTCAAGAAGGTCAGCCCTTTATTCCACACATGCTTTTTTGGGACGGTTCTTTTATTCCGTGTATGTAATCCACAGCTCTAGTTGGGTGGTGCTGTGAACTGGATTCTGTTGGTTACCGTTTGCTTGCTTGCCGTGGTCACTGGAGTTCCAGCTCATGGGTCATCTGTGGGGCAGGCTTAGAGCCTGGGTCGTGGCAGATGGTCTCATGTTGGGGGTTGGTTCTGCTCCGTGTTAATTACTACAGTGATTTATTACACGCTGTAATCTGTTCTCTAGCGTGTTAAAGAAAAGTCCTGTGTGCGCCTTGCTGAATTCTATCTAAATGCACACCTTAATATATACATAAATAATGCATTAATGTTTTTTTCTTTTCAGAACAGCACTGGGCAGCACTGTGTTTCTCTGCTCGACTGAGTCTTGACCAGAAGGCCTCTCTTTGGCTCCATCATGTTTCCTACGGGGCGCTACATCAGCCAAGATACGAGTCTGTCGTTAATAGCCGTTAAATTTGGCTCTGTTTATAAGGCTCTTCTCCAGTTCACCAGCAGCCAAGGCCCAGAGAGCCTGGTACTAACTTACACACTTGGAGCATTGTTAAAGGACTTGTAGCAATGACAGTGAGCCTTGTTTAGTGAACATCACTGTTCATTATGTTTTTGAGATGCGCTGAGGAAGCCTTTTGTTGAGTCATGGATTGGAGTGTTGATGTTGCCTGTGTGTTAGAAACAGCTTCCCTGATTCACGTAACTCCTCTAAAGGCCTTTATAGTTGTCAGAACAGCAACTCGTATTTGTTCAGTTGTCATGCTTTATTTGCGTTTTGTCATGTTCATCTGTCTTTTTGGAGACTTTCTACAGGAATTTGAATGGTATGCTTTCTCAGTAAAATAATATCCCAGCACTGAACCTCAGCATTGACTGTCATTCGAAATGTTGTTCTATGGTTTATTTGTCCAGTGCTTGGCTTCAGGGTCAGATGGCACAAAACAGCATGTCCTTGCACGGTCTCGGTCAGATTCCCTTTGTGCCACGTTTTTGTGAGAATAAATGATTGTTTGTGGACACTGATCCTGGACCTGAGGTCTGGACCAACCAGCAATAAAGGACTGGACTGAGTCTGTGTGCTGTCAGGCCAGCTTTAAATATTGATTTTTGTAGTGTAGTTCTTGAGAAAGTATATTAAAATACCTATGAATAATCCACATTAACAGTTTTTCTCGAGATCAACAATTGATTAAATCAAACATTGTGCCTTTTGGAAGTTTGAGATGTTCTTTGCTGGCAGCTCTAACACCAAGCATCGGTGAAGTTTTGCCGTTATGATCCTGAATGCCGAGGAATGTTGTCAGGTATAGTTCCGGAATATTCCTTTAGCTTACTTTTTGGCCTGAAGGCCAGCAGGTAATATCTTAACAGAAGCAAGAGTGACTTATATTTTTATCGTTCACGTGCATGCAAGAAAGGCCCATTATTTCTAGAGCCCGTGGACTAGCCAACAGATTCGTTTGCCCTCTTGTGTAATTGTGTGTAAGCACAAAGCCATGGGCAGCCCCTCATCCCTCTCTGCATTAGAAAAACATCACGCTTTGATTTGCCCTCAAATGATTCTTTTATTCCGTCGCTCTGGCCCTGTGGAGCACCTCTGTGTTTCTGACTGCAGTCCCGTGTGTTCGGAGCGCACTGAACTACACCAGCATGACCCATCAGGCAGGTGAACCGTTCCAGTACGAGCTTCCTGATTATCCCTCAGAACTTAGAAACATGGAGTTACAGCTTCCGTCTGAGTTGCATTACTCCTGTATGCATTCTGCTGTATTTCTTGGCCACATATAGATGCCTTATTTGTGTCTGATCCTGGACACAGTAGGTTTGTCAGTCACAGTAGTCCATCAGTACCAAGGCAGGTGGCGTTTGCCTCCTTGTCGGTATACAAACGTCCGTAAGGGTTCGGGGTGCTTGAAGGTAGTGAGCGCATCGGTGCTCTGATGATCGTAGAGAGTAAACAAAACTGGTGCTTTTCCGTGCCCTGTCGATACTTCATCTTCTATGCCGTGTAAATCATACTTGGATACAATATTTTTAGACCCAGGCACTTTCCCTCCAGATTTCTCTTTATAGTCTGTTGCAGTGGAGTTGAATGGGACTAAAAAGTGGCTCATTCTGAAAGCCACAGCAATGCAGTAAATACTTGGCTGTTCATTTATACCTCACTGTGGTTCATCACTGCATGTTTGTTCATTCCGGATCCCCCTGTTCTGTTAGCAAAATGCCTCAGCAGAGGCAATGCTGGCTATATTTTAAGTTCAAGATGCAGCATGTGTGTTCAGTAGTGTTGGTCCCGTGATGTTTCATGAATGTCCGTGTTCTACATATCTTCTAAACTAAGGAATTCATTACAGAACTGTAACCATCCTCGTTAGATGATGTTGACTTTTTTTTTTAACAAATTTAAATATCAATTACTGGAGGTTACCTTGCAATTAGCATAACTTCTAATTATTAATTTTTTCTAATTTTTTCTTTAGGTTTTGGTGATTGAAATGTCATGAAGTGTTTATGGTCCTGGCGCTCTGGCGCACCCCCAATTAGTAATAATAATTTTAGGTTTTTGTGATGGATAGTGATTTAGACAAACCTTTTTGTGGTTTTTTTCTTCTTTTGTGAACCACCTCATTCTAGCCATTGTTCTTTAGAGCGTTTTGCCTGATGGTGGGTGGCTGTCTAGTCATTCCAAAACCATGCTGTGGGATGATCATTTACATAGTGTTTGAGGGGGTGTTTAGAAGACAGAAATTGCAAACATGAGCGTTTGTTGTGTTGAGTGGGATGGTGGGTTTTTTTTTTTGGGGCGGGGGGGGGGGTTGGTTTTTGTCCTCAAAAATAATTCTCTGAATGGAGTTGTTCAGTTCAATGAGTTATTCTCTCATGTCCTTTGTTATTAGTGATATTACGAGTGCCACTTCATTCGATTCAGCAAAATGGACCGTACCATTTGAAAACAAGCCGGCTTGCCCTGTTAAACAAGTAAAAGAGAAACGATGTTTGTTTTGTACTTGGGTCAACAGGAAAGCTGGTTGTGCTTTAATGGGTTTGGAAAAAAAACCAGTTTAAGTGTACAGAAAAACCTCAAACTTTGACCCAGTCGACAGAGGAAATTGTGCAGTTTTTAGAAGCTATATGTGTTTTGGGTGGAGGCCTCCTCGTTAGTGGGCCGTACTTCGGTGAAGTGCTCGATGGACGACCCCCCCCCCCCCCCAGCTGGAGCAGGTGAGGGGGACGGCTGCTGTGGTGTCCACTCACCGTCTGCAGAGAAGCACACTGAGTGTTCAGGCCTCATTAAGCTGCAAATGGACACTAGGGACAAGCTTCCTTAACAGCTGTGTACCTAATCAATATTCTGTGATGCCAGAAAAGATCTCTCTCTCTCTCTCTCTCTCTCTCTCTCTCTCTCTCTCTCTCTCTCTCAAACACACACACACACACACACACACA
>JAOXYF010000001.1:21720894-21752784 GCA_028565775.1 Sternarchorhynchus goeldii | reverse complement strand
GCCACATCTCCTGCGCTCCGTGCCGTCACGCGTGTGCGCTCTCACACAAGCCCACACGCTTGACTTGCTCAAGCAGAAAGGCTAAATAAAGGGCTCAACTGTTATTTGTTTAGTCGGGATCCCTGCATGAAGTGCACACGCATCGAGTCACTGCTGTCTTTACTGGTCTGATCGTTGGGTGGTGATCTGTCTGATTCTGGATCAGTTTAACCCAAAAGTGCTTTTTTCTTTTCATTATGACCGCAGGTATTAAATGAAGAATGTGACCAGAACTGGTATAAAGCAGAGCTGAACGGCAAAGACGGCTTCATCCCCAAGAACTACATAGAAATGAAAGCACACCCGTAAGTACGAGTCTCGACAGCGCCCTCTAGTGTCCTCCAGGTGGGCCGCCCGTGTTCGGGAGGGCGAGATCCGTGGAAGATGACGCCCAGTTCCGAGACCACTGTCCTCCCTGCATCACTGGCAGCGAGACTCGCGTTCTCAGGAAGGGGGAGCTTGGCGGAGGGAGCGCGTGGCGGAGAGCGGCAGGTCCGAGGGCTCGGCCTGTCCCGGCTCGACGTGGCTCTCTGGGCTGCACCGCAGGTCGCTGGGCAAGAGGTTAAAGAACCGTCCCTTAACCCCGCCCCTGTGAGGGAAATGTGTATAATCGCACAGGGAGGCAGCTGGTGGTGATAACCTGACACGCTCTTCCTGCTCTACGTTGGTGGGTGCGTGTGAGACGGGCTGTCCGTAATAGATTCTCTGACGTCATTAGGAGAGTTGACGCACTCCCTTGCGTCCAATCTCAGACCGTCAGGACACTTTCAGTAGTCCAATATAACGCATTCAATGATTTAATTAAAAGTCTGATTTAATGCCATGGGCTTATTGATTTGTTTTTGTTGTCAGTCTGTAAACAGAAGTATCCAAAAATCTCACCGTATTGATCAAGGAAGGTATTTGAACTTCCTTATCTGTTTATTGTAATGTACAATCAGTACTGTGGCATCTAGTAGTAACTTAAGATCTACATCTGTGTCTGAAGCTGAGGTCAGGTGGACATATGAGTGAGTGTAACAGTTCTGAGGATTTCACTTTGCTGACTCACACCCTTTATACAGTTCTGACTAGTTCATGGGTTTCTGCGGAATTGAATTGTTTTGCTTTTGTGTGTTTGGGTTCATGGTTGTCGGTATGGTGAGAGATGGAGGTCTGTACTTTGTGCTGAAGCTCTTTCCACTGCAGGTTCCTTCAGACATTGAACTGAAGGGCCCTCAGGCTGTTTTGAGCTGCTCTGTTTGGTGGAGAACCATCATGGAGAACATCCAACTTTCACTTCAAAACGCAGCCGCGCTGACGTCGTTGACGGTGCTTCAGTGTTGACCTCTCCATCCATATCTCACCTCTTTGTCTTGCACTTTGGTCATTTTCTGTATTCATGAGGTTTTTGTTATTTTGCTGGACTCTGAGAGGTCTCCAGATGATCTCTCAGTATCACATCGTGAGCTGTAGGCAGCACGGCTTTCACAGGGAAGAGCGCACGGACGGAAGCGAGTTCATTCTGGGACACCCTGCCAAGTGTTCAGTAACGGCTGAACAAAAGCAGCTTGTCGCCCACCGTTGGGTGTGTAGGTGTGCAGGCAGGGAGCTGTTCTCTGCTGGAGCGGACCATGACTCCTCTCTGCTAATGCTCCAATGTAGAATACTTACTGTTAAAGTAAGTAAGGGTGTGTGTGTGTGCGTGTGTGTGTGTGTGTGTGTGTGTGCGCGCGCGCAGGTGGTTCTTCGGGAGAATTCCACGGGCCAGAGCAGAGGAGATGTTGAACAAACAGAGACATGATGGTGCTTTCCTCATCAGAGAGAGTGAGAGCGCGCCGGGTGACTTCTCGCTCTCCGTCAAGTGAGTGATCAGGCCCCGCCCCTTCCTGCTCTCTCGGCCGTCTCTCACACACACACACACACACACACACACACACATCTTTTGTCCTTTTTTTCTCTCTTTTTTGCTTTCACTTTTTATTCTTTAGTTTTCTCCAGACACCTGTGGTCATATCTCTTCATCTCCCAACCAGCAAAAGTTCAGAGGGTGTTCAGTTATGGTGGCCCTGTTTCCCAGTCAGAGGCTCTGTGTCTAAAGCTGGAGTCTGAGTCTGTGTTTCATATACAGAAAAGTATTTGTACTTATCTACTCGTCTGAAGGTGACGTACATCAGATGGGCAGATCTGCATTACCATTCATCTTTTTAGGTTCTCCGCTGGCATTTTTCAGATGCTGTCTTGAGAAGCTGAATCAGCCAGTGTGATCTAAATCAGCCAGTGTGATCTAAATGTTGTTGATGGTTCATTTTTGAGCCTTTCCCTCATTCATCAGTCCCGTTGTGTGCAGGCCTTTCACTGACATCTAGTGGCCACTTTATCTAGTCACTTCACAGGCACACGGCCTCAGAGTCCGCTCTGTTTCATTCACTTGCCTGTGTGTGTGAACGTTTCTCTTTCTCTGTGTCTGTCTGTCTTTGTGTGTCTTTCTCTCTGTGTGTCTTTCTCTCTGTGTGTCTTTCTCTCTGTGTGTCTTTCTCTCTGTGTGTCTTTCTCTCTGTGTGTGCGTGCGTGTGTGTGTGTGTGCGTGTGTGTGCGTGTGCGTGTGTGCGCGTGTGCGCGCGCGCGCTCGTTCCCTCTACTGGTTCATGTGAGGCTGCTCTAGCGGTCCATGTGTAGTTCCTTATATAGTTCCCTATGCAAAACAAATCTTGATTGTCATCAGTGTAATGACCAGCTTTAGCCCAGAGCAAGTTCTCCCAGGACACGTCTCCTCCTCGTCACCCTCGCGTGTGAGTTTGAGAGACACACAACTATTACCTGAGAGACGCACAACTATAGACACAACTATTACCAGATAGAGGTTTTTTAAAGTTTCATTTCCCGATCATGTCATCATAATTGGAGTCATAAAGATCAAAGTTTATTTATATAGCACCTTTTACAACAGATGTTGTCTCAAAGCAGCTGTATAAGTGTCTGAGTCCAAGCCCCCAGTGATCAAGTCAAGGGCGACAGTGGCAAGGAAAAACTCCCTAAGAGCGTGAGGAAGAAACCTTGGGAGGAACCAAGACTCAAGGGGGGAGCCCATCCTCTTCTGGCTGACACCGGTCACCGTGACAACAAGATAAATATATTGAAAAAACACAGTAGTAAATAAGCTATAACAAAGTCCGGGGCTGTGCCACAGCTAGGGTGCTGATGAGGGCTTCCATCCTGTTGATTAATCCTTCATCTACGTCTGGATAAGTAGGAGGTGGTTGATGCGGAGCAGGTAGCAGGAGAGCCTCGTCAGTCCTTACTTAGTACCAACGACAGCCATTAGCTCAGTAAAAGTAAAGTGAGACGGTTAATTCTGTATGACACATAAAATATAGACATTTCAGAAGCGCGGCAGCAGCAACTCTGGCAATTAACTATTACAGCCTAACTAAAAGGACAGAACCAGAAGGTAACACAGACTTGGGGGCACCCTGAGGCATTGGCATCCCTCCACCCCACCGTCAACAAACTTGAGTGAACGTGTGCAGTGGTGGGACATATGGGCTGCCATGATCGAAAAGATACAGATGGCCTTAGAGCTGACTGTCCGTCCATGAAGCCTGGCAAGCTCTCGAACCTGGATGGACTCGGTAGCTACATTGTGTGCGTGTTTTACTTTCCTGCTCTGGCCCGTACATAAGCTGTACTCCCTTTCTCACCCCTCCTCATCCCACCAGGTTCGGTAATGATGTGCAGCACTTCAAGGTGTTGCGTGATGGAGCAGGAAAGTACTTCCTCTGGGTGGTTAAGTTTAACTCTCTCAACGAGCTGGTGGATTATCACCGTTCAACCTCTGTCTCTCGAAACCAGCAGATCTTTCTCCGAGACATCGAGCAGGTGCCTCAGGTCAGTAGATCAGCAGCTGTGTACAGTAGGGTGAGGTTTACCAGTCTGTATTCCCTCTGACCCATGATAATGTTTACAGTAGTCACGGTGTTAACAGTATTGCATCTAATCATTGTCATACCTGAATGATCAGAGCTTTGCAGAAGGACTTTGCAATGTAGTTTTTAAAAGGAAATTGAATTTTGAATTGAATTAGAATGGAAATTGATGTAAAAGATGTGGACATCTAAACTTGTGGTGTTTGTGTTCTGTCTGCAGCATCCCACGTATGTCCAGGCCCTGTTTGACTTTGACCCTCAGGAGGACGGTGAGCTTGGCTTCCGGCGTGGAGATTTCATCCAGGTCCTGGACAACTCCGATCCCAACTGGTGGAAAGGCGCGTGCCACAGCCAGATGGGCATGTTCCCACGCAACTACGTCACACCTGTCAATCGGAACATGTAAAAACAACAGCAAACGTCCTCCTGTTCCTTCTCACACACACGCACTCGCATACACACACACACACTCTCTCTCTCTCAAACACCCCCCCCCCCACGCCTGTCCCTAACGCACCCCGTTTTTGCGGAGAGACACGAAAAGCTTAAAAAGAAGACAAACAAAAATATATATGGAGAGTGGACGTTCCCTCTCTCCGGTGATGTCTGGCCGAAGTCGGCGTTGATTCCTGAGAATGTTTGCAACAACACGAACGATTTCAGCCATGCCTGCACTGTCTGCTGGGTCAGTGCACACACACACACACACACACACCACACATACACACACACACACGTAAAACAGCACCATGTTTGTGTCTACACTCACCCTGCCGCTGACCCCCCCTTTAGTGTTGTTTGGGGTTGTTTGTTTGTTTTTGTTTTTTTTCCTTCGTTTTTTTCTTTCATTAATTTTTGGATGCATGTTTTAATCACTTAATAACGGCAAATTCTAAGGCTGTTTTAAGTTTTAAAAAATAGTAATAAAAAAATATAAAATATTAGATGCAACTTAAGACATCTGATGCTACATAAGTTTTCCAAGTCTGAAATCATGGGCACAAGATTGTACATCAACTTTGGGCTGTGTAAAAGAAAAACAACACCTGTAGAGAGAATCAATTTTTTTAAGAATATATATATTATATATTTGTATGTGTTTGTCTGATTTACCTTTCCACACATTTTTTTTCTAATTGTAAATTATGTTTAGTTTGTTTTCGGGTTTTTTTTGTTCGTTTGTTTTTGTTTGTTTTTTTAAACAGTGCTCTGGGACATGCTGAATCATCAGTATAATTTTTATGAATTACATCTGAGATTGCTCAGATAAAAACGCATGATATTTAAATCGCATATTCCATTTGAAATCATTCTTTTAGTTCTAGAGCTGTACTCTTGAATTGAACCGTTCATCTGAACGTTGCCATTGAGTGACATGCAAACGAGAGCCATTTACCCTGCAAGAGTTTGTCTAATGTGAAATCTTGTAAAGAGGCCAGACACCATTCACACCAAGGTATTTCACACAGCCACTGTTCTTCTTGGGCCATGAATGTAGCTGACTTTAGTCCTTAGAAATAAACATGAGGGAAGAAAGGTTGGAGATTCTGAACCACACAACCGCTCGTGACTTCAGACACGAGCCTAGTTACAGTGTCAACTATATATGACGTATGCATACTTATGAAACTTATATGCACAGGCACGTATACAGATTTTAACCGCAAGATTTACGTCTTGAAATGTTGATCATTCATTGATATGCATTTGCCAGTTTGCAGCTGGCAACAGTAAAACCAGTATGAGATGAGAGAGAGAAAATCTTTGTATGTGAATAGCAGATGTATCGGATATACTGAGGTAATTTCCCCTGTCTTGTGTGTTTTTGAGCACTTTTTGTGTCTGCCATTTTGACTCCATGTCTTATGTGAGGTTTGTTTGTTTTGTGGTTTGTAGTTTTCTTTGTTCTCTCTGGATTAGTGCCTTTTTCTCTGGTGTGTCAGTGTCTCCGGCCTGCTGCTTTGGCCTGCACGGCGGGCGCTGTGAGAGATCATGTCTGAGCTCCCGCCTCCAGCCCCGCCCTCAACCCCGCCCCAGACAAGATCTGCACCAGTGTCATCTACACACAACCAGTCCTTCCTATTTAAATGTCTCACCTTCTCTGAACTAATGATGCATCATTTTTGGCTGTTCATGTTTTTGTTTTGTTTTTCATTTTTGAGCTCCTTTTTAATTTGATTTTTTTCTGTTTTTCTTTTCAATTAATAAAAATGAGATTTTAAAAATGTTGAGGTAAACTGTTCTCATTTGAGTGTATGATTGAGTCCTGGTGTTACTGGTTGGTGTTGTACCTTTTTTTTGTTTGTTTTGTGGTAAGTAGACAGGTAAAGAGGACCTCACTGATCATTAGAGAAATGTTAAGACTACTAGCCCCCATCCCCCATGTTTCGGGGAAAGAGACAGCCCTCCTGAGCTGTGATTACTGAGACATAAAATGTTTTACTTTAGGATTATACTGTTAAAGAAGCCTAGGATGAAAACATGGGAAATGCTCTCAGATTTCAGGATTACTTACCCCCATAGGAAACACTGCTCTACAAGGACTATGAAAAGGACCTATTTATTTATTTATTTTTGGATGAGGGGGTGTATTTATTTGCTTTTGTTGTTTGTAATTGCAAAATGGACATTTGCTCCAGTGCTCAGAAGAGTTGAGAATGATATGCCCCATCTGTGTTTTTTTTTTTTTTTCTCTTGGAGCCTACACTCCTGCAGAGGCTCAGCCAGAACCCAAACCTTGCATTAGTTCCAGTCTGGTGAGCTGTCTGTGGTGTTTATCTCTTTGGCCTTACATCAACATTGGCCTTCACTGAAGCCCTTTCTTGGCGGCAGTGGTGACAAAATACTGGACATCTTTCAGTGATCACAGCATGTTGCTCTCATGTTCTGTATTGAAAGAGTATTGAGCCGTCTATCAGTTTTCAGTGGAGTTGTTGCCTAGAGAGCTCTCTTAGTTAAATACACCAACCCTTCAGAAGTTCACAGCTGAGACCTCAAGTCCTTTGCTGCTGTTCAAACCTAGAAGTCGCCAACAGTTAATACGTGCAGTGCTTGTGAGCGTCGATGTCCTGGAAACGGCGCTGATGCCACAGTTGGCCTGAATAAGAATACATAGTGTTTTATTACATCATTCATGAAAGCGTTTGCTCCTTATATTAAAAGTTTACTTTGCTGAATTGCACATATTACAACCCCAGCCCGTTTTATTAGCTACATATCACCTGTAGGCAACTGCACAGGATGTTCAAAGACGATTAAAAACCTTCAACGTATTACCTCAGGATTTGTAAGGGATATCAGACTTTTTAAAATGTACTTGTTTCATTATCTCTACAATCTTTAATAATTGTGCTGATAATCTTTAATACAAAACTTAATAAATAAGTAACTTATGATCTCTGAACACTGTAAACTGGTTTAAAAAATAATTTATTCTCCCGTTTTAAAGAATGTTGAAACCAGCCTCGAGGCGTTTGAAGTGGACAATGTCGTGACAGCACCACCTGCTGGCAAGATTTTCTATATTATTATTCTTAGGAAGTCTAATATTTTATTTATAAAAAAATAAGCTTACACTTGTTGCAGTGTCTACCCAGTCCTTTATACTGTAGCCACCAAAGGAACTTTACCTTTGAACTAGTCAACCATAATTTAGGAAACTAAGATTTATCGTTTTCACATAAATTTTAGGTTTATTATTGTTGTTTTCTGTTAAGTTGTAAGTACTTCGCTTACATCTGCTGAAACATGTCTGGAATCCTTGTGTACTTCACCACAATTTGGAATTTTCTACATATTTTACTACAGTACACTGCGTTTATATATATGGACTGACACAGATATTGACCAGTAAAATGTTTAATGTCGCAAAAGAATGAGAAAAACAAATTCGTAGTCGGCAGGATTCGAACCTGCGCGGGGAGACCCCAATGGATTTCTAGTCCATCGCCTTAACCACTCGGCCACGACTACTCTCTTGTACAGAGATCCACAAATCTATAAGTAGTTTTCATTTAGCCTAAAACAAACGTATATAAAAAATCGATGTGGTTTTGTACGCTATTTACCTATCTTGTTACAGAGCCAAACATAAATTATGTAATCTTGAAAAGACACATTAAAGGTGATGGGGAAAGTGTCTTACATCATTCTTTTATTTGTTAGCTAACTTGCTAGCTAGCTAGTTACAAGACTGAGTTTTAAAGCTCCAGACTAGCAATAAAGGTGTTTGAATTTAAATAAACTTAGAAAATCACTGCACGTAAAAGCACATGTTTGTCAAACGACAGTGCCTAAAATGTTGACGATTCACAGCTGTTTTGCAGGCAGCTCATGCTCCTTGTGACCAAACAAAGCAAACAAAAGCTAACTCTAAGAAAAACTAGGGGATGCCTTAATTTTAAGTAAATCAAAAATGAAGCCAGGTGCAGTACTTATTCGCATTTTATTACTTGCTTAATTTTCAAAAATGACAAAGTGGAGTTGTTTTTTGTTTGTTTGTTTTGTAAAATGAATTTTAACAAATAGCTAGCTGTTTTCTGATTTGGCAAACCCTAGCACAAATTCAAAACCCTAAGTACTTGAAAACGACTGGTTATTCTATAGTCCTTGTATAGCAACGCTTTCATCAACCAATTCCTTCGTGTTACACAGCCGTGAAGTTACACTCCAAATGAAGTTTTATCTACTGTCATGCTCTGGGGGACACTTCTATACCTTGGAGCTGCAGTGCAATACATTATATTATGTAAAATACTTTTAACATTTATTTATCCGGTGGTATACACGTGTTTTACATATGCATTATAAATGCACTACATTGCACATATACACTACACTTGGAGTACATTGCACGTTTAACACTACATTCTTTTTATGTAAAATTTCTTATCCCCGATCTACTCTGAGCATTTCGTTCTAACGCGTAATGTAGTGTAAATCTGAATGACAGTAAAGTCGATCTATGTCTATAAGAAGTGTAAGAAAGGAACTGAATGCTGTCGTGCGTGAACGTCCGTTTAAAGACCGTAACTGAGGATGGACACAATCAGCAGAATGTCAATGTCCCTAAATAGATGACCCCCCCCACCTCCCCCTTGTATGGGTGGGTGTGGTCCTGATGTAGCATCTATTCTCCCAGAAGCACATTATTAAAAAAGGGGAGTGAGTGATTGCTTCTACTTTAGATCAGAATAGGTCTTTCTTTTGAAGTTCACAACTTCATCTCTTTCTGTAATCTATTTTTTTCAACCTCAGATTAAGCAAGCACACACACACACACACACACTCACACACACACACACCATGTTTCCTCCTTAATAGTCTTAACTATTATTAGGTCTAATATTACAGCACATTTAGGACTAGAGATACTGCTGTAAAAGATCTAAAAATATATTAATATATTCTCCTATAATTGTCCATAAAGTTATGGAATGCTGATTCATAAAGAGAATAACATTTATATATCAGTAGGTTCTACTAAGGGAGTGGATTGGTGACATACAAGGATATTTTTAGCTTTTAGCTTTTCTGAATATTTCCAAACAAAACACAACAAACATGCTATTATAGCTATACATTAAAATGTTTTTAAAATAGCTTTTATGTGCATAGTTTTTATGTAATATATGAAAAACTTAGAGAGAGAGAGAGAGAGAGAGAGAGAGAGAGAGAAAGAGGGAGAGGAATAGAAAAGAAGGAATTATGGTATGGCTATGTCCATTTTCAGTATAGAATCAAGAATCAAGTATATACCTTTTGTCAAACATAAAACTATTCATTCTATACACATTACCTATCTACTGCACAGAATTACATAGAATTCTTACATGAAATAGTACGCCTTGACATAACGATATTCGAAATAATAAGATTCAAATTGAACAACAGTTTATATTTATCAAAGGTCGTCGCTCGGCACGACTATGCACATCAGATTATCAAAAATAATTATCATAATCTTCTAAAGTTTCAACGCAAAATGCCACTTTGAGGCATTCTATCACATTTGTAGAACAGTGACCACGTGACACTAGCATTAGGCCTACTGTCTGTTTTGAGTAGCTAGATGGAGAGAGGAAGGAATATGGCGGCTGCGAGCGACTCAAAGCGGGACGCCGGCCATTCGTTTTGAGCTTTCTCATGTTAACCGAGACCGTGGCTCTACGGGACTATTGCATCTACATCTCCACGAGATTAGCTTTCTGGTGGTGCCAGAAATTCCGACTTTTATGCGCTTAAATTGCACGCAAAAACTGAAACAGAAAAGAATAGATTTTATATATAATGAGGGGGAGAAGAGGCAGGCCGCCCAAAACCCTGCTGATGCAGGAACCCTCGTCGGGGCCAGTACGTGGTCTTAGACCCCGCCGAGGGTTAAGGGTAAGAGGAAGAGGTAGTACTGACGACGATTTTGTGACTCCCAAGCGAGGTAGTCACCATTCATCGCGGGGCCGAAGGAAAGTAGGATCCACAGGATCAAGGGGTAGAGGCAGGGGCAGAGGATCTGGAAGAGGTAGGGGAAGACGGAGCGCTGCTAGCTCAGTGGTGTATGATGACCATGAAAGTGATGAAGAGGAAGACGCAGTAAGTTTAGCATCAGAGGAGGATGAGTACATTGAAGAAGAACCTATAACGGATGAAGAGGATGAGGTCATCGACAATCAGTCGGACTATCTTGAAGAACTACCCGATGATGATGATGCCAGCTACTGTACGGAGAGTAGCCACGGCAGCACCCCAGGTAAAAGAACTACTAGTTGTGTAGCTAAGTCCACTGGTCGTGTTCAAGTGTGTGTGCTGTGAAACCTAGACGAAACATTGCAGATGTACCAGACCACCTGTTACTAACGCCTTTGTCATTTGGCTAAAATGTTATTTAACTGCTGTCTGTAACACTCAAAATGGAGTATGTGCTACTGAGAAAAGACAGGCCTAACTTTTAGCACACCCGTGTGTTAACTTGGTTAGCTAGCTTGCTGGCCAACTATCGTCCTTGCGAATATGAAGTGACATCATTGTGTTAAGTGGTTAATGGGGAGAAAATCTGGGGTTCAAATCATTGTAGGTTTAATTTTTAGTCCAAAGTTAAAATATCGCCTTCCATTAGCAAATATGCAACAACGAATAATGTTTGCTTGCTAGCAAAGTAACCTTAGCTAGCGAGTTAGCATGCTCGATTCACTCATCATCCGCGAATTGCACCTAGCATCTCAGCTAGCCATAGCTAACGTTAGCTTGCTAACTAGTCCAAATGAAATTCCAATTATATAGCTAGCTGTATAAATTATAGAACATTTTACATTTTTTCGCTAAAGTGATTAAGGTAATTTTGTCTTTTGGGACCATAACCCATAATGGAAAATAGTAATTATGTGCAAATAAATGCGATTTTTCATTGAGCTAGCTAGATGGCTAGCTGAAGTTAGAGAACCTTAGCTATAATGTGGACTCTTAATGTGAGCTCTTAAGCCTAACCTCTGTGTTAGCCGGTCGGTTTGCTAGATTATGTTGAGATAAGATTCACATTGTTGGTTAATTTTCCATAAAAATGTTTTTTTTTTCCTTCCACACCATCATCTACTAGTTTATTACTTTAGCCATAATAGAAGACTTAGGTTGCTTGTATGAGGGTTGGTAAAAAGAAGCTATGAAGGCTAAGTAGCTAGCTTTTTCATTGGCTAAATAGCTGCCTAGCTAGCCAGCCAGTTGAGGAGTTTGGCTAATGACAGGATACCATGCGTCCGATTGTTTTGAAAACGGGCGCCAGTAGTGTTACACCTGATGCACGGAGGGGTTTCATAACGGGTTGCCAATATCAGGTTGATGCATTCAAATGTGTTGTTTTAAAAACTCAGTATATTTGTAGACATTTCTATTTATTTTTGGGAATTGATTTCATATAACACTATCTTGTGATATGTAATTATTCTAGAACTTTGAAAGAAAATATTAAACATTTAGTATAATGCAAAATGCATTAGCTTTTACATTTGATATGCATGGGCGGTTCAGTTTAAACTATTCCACTGTTAATTAAAACCAAATTTTTAAAAAACCAAAGCGTAAGAGTTTAAAGAGCATACAGAATCATTTGAATGGATTGCTGCTGTGAACTCATTGTTTGCATGCTTGTGGTTTAATAGGCCGGAGGAGAAGAAGAGCCCGCCGACCGCCCTCCCCCATCCTGGAGCAGAAAGAGATCCCTGCTCTGGAACTGCCCAAGTCCTCTGAAGACCTCCTCATCCCCTCTGCACAGCTCCTCAATGCCTCAGCCATTTATGAGGTCCTGCGTAGCTTCAGCACTGTTCTGCGCCTCTCGCCCTTCCGCTTTGAGGACTTCTGTGCCGCCCTGGTGGGCCAGGAGCAGTGCACGCTGATTGCGGAGATGCACATCGCGCTGCTGAAGGCCATCCTCCGGGAGGAGGACACCTCCAACACCACGTTCGGCCCGGCCGACCTCAAGGACAGCGTCAACTCCACTCTGTACTTTGTGGACGGCATGACGTGGCCAGAGGTTGTGCGCGCCTACTGCCAGAGCGACCCAGAGTACAGCGATGTGCTGCCGCACCTGGAGGCCGACGACTACCCATTCGGGCCATTGGTAAGCAAGGTGAAGGTGCTGCAGTTCCTGGTGGACCAGTTCCTCACCACCAACCTGGCGCGGGAGGAGCTGATGTCGGAGGGTGTGGTGCAGTACGACGACCACTGCCGTGTGTGCCACCGTCTGGGCGACCTGCTGTGCTGCGAGACCTGCTCAGCCGTCTACCACCTGGAGTGCGTGAAGCCTCCTCTGGAGGAGGTGCCCGAGGACGAGTGGCAATGTGAGATCTGTGTGGCACACAAGGTGCCCGGTGTCAGTGACTGCATCATGGAGGTCCAGAGGAGCCGACCGTACCTTCGGCAGGAGCCCGTCGGCTATGACCGCCACCAGAGGAAATACTGGTTCCTCAACCGGAGGATCATTGTGTAAGTTTTCACTGTTGGTGCTGCAGACACTGCATGGAGAGGTCTCTTATGCAGGACTTCTGCGGCAAGACTAAGAAACTGTAGTCCTGAGAGAGCAAGAGACATTGTGGCATACTAGGTGGAGACTGGAACCCTTCCAGAATGATAAGAGGGGCCTGTTGTTGGTTTCTTGTTAATGGACAATGCAGAATGCTCAGCTTCCTTTAACTGGGATTAAAAAGTGATTTAATGCTTGTGCTTTCGCTTAGTCAGGTGCTGGTGTTCAGTATGAGCAGGAGTGTTATGTCCCTTCCCCAAGGCCAGCGCTCCTACTGTCGTGGTCCTACTACTCAAGCAGATATTTCTTTCTGAACCAGCAGGTTGCTGAGCACCTAATTACCCGTTACATGGGAGGCAGAAAGCAGTCTGAGGAAGAGCAAAAGATCAACCAGAAGTTCTGACTCTTGTCAACCTTTTTGTGATTATAGTACTGAATCAGTTGATACTTTTTCCCCAAAACGTGGTGATATTGCAGATCAGTTGCAGTGTGTGGTTAGTCTTTGAAGGTTTATTTTGTCTTTCAACATCTAATTACTTGTTTTGTGTTTAGATGTTGCAGGGGAGAACAAATGAATAGTTATTAGCTTTAAAGTTGATTTGTGTGTAGTGATTTTATTTATCCCTCTTAAGAAAAGGAACAACTGGATAACTTTGCTTTAAGACTTTACAACATACTGCCAGAAAGTTTTTCAATAATTCAGTAATTTTGTATCAAAATGCAAAATCCTCCTATCCGTTTATGCAAACCTCTAACTCATTGTCTTTGTTAAATGCATATGGAAAACAATACAGTCAAAAGGAAGAAACATTTGAGGGAAAGTCTTCATTGTCCACTGGCATGTTTGATCTGTTTAAGCAAAACAAATTTTGGAGCGGGAATATCATTGAAGCCCAGTATGGTCTCTTTGCATGTTATGCAAAGGAATATCTACAAAATAAGTGCTCAAACCTATTAGCTAAAGCATTGTGTGTGTGTGTATTTCAGGGAGGAGGACAGTGAGGAGGAGGAGGAGGGCAAGCGTATCTGGTACTACAGCTCCAGAGTGCAGCTGGCAGAGCTCCTGGTGGTGCTAGATAAGGAGTACTGGGAGAACGACCTGTGTGCTGTTCTGGAGGAGCTGCAAGAGGAGATCCACGCTCATATAGACATCACCGAAGAGCTCACCAGCAAAGCTCGCGGAAGCAGCAAGGCCTACCTATCAGTCGCCAACGGTAAGAAAAAAGTATAGCGAGATGATCGTGTAAATCCTCTTTCCTCATCCCCGTTATCTCGGTGGGTTAAAAAACCCTTTCTTCCCCCACTTGTCCCCTTTGTTGAGTGGTTTCTATTTTTACTGTCTGTCTGGAATATAATAATATTCCTTTTTTTTATGGAAGTTCTGTCCTTATAGGAATCTGTGCATTTTGTAGGGTGCAGAATGGAGTTTTGCCCATTAGATCAGATCCTGTTAGCAAGTACACTGACAGCCCGAGTAGACTCAAAGGGACTCATTTGTTATGAATTTGATTTTGTAGACAAGCATTTCAGCACAGACACCTGCAAGTACGTTTTCTCTCCAGCGCTGCTTTGGCTGCGAGGCGAGCAGGGGTGTTCTAATGAGTGTAAATAAAGCTTGAGCTTGCTTCTTATCGAGCATGGATTAGAAATCCACCTGTGAGGTGTGTGCACGTGTGTTTGTGTGGGTATAGCTGTGCTTAAGTAACACCGAAGGGCTTCCTGAGGGCTGAAATGTCGGGCAAAGAACAGGTTTATAGTTCCGTGCCGTCGTTTTAAAAACACTGATGTGCATTGATGAGGAAGGCTTAAGGCTTTGCTTGCATATTAGTTTGCTCCCCCTGCCTCTCTCTCTCCCGCTCTGACTCTCTCTGACACTTTTTATTCCTTTTGTTATCAACATCCAATTAATCTTATGGAGACGTTTAATTGATGACCCTCTATTGCAATATTCATTAAATAGTTACATGCAGGACCCTTTTGCTCTGTCCTGGAGGTGCTCTCTCCTTTTATTGTTCCACACTGTTTTCAGAACAGCCTGTATTATTGTCTTTGAAGCTTGGATCTATTAAATCATAGTGCTTTCAGCAGTGCAACCCTAGGTTTTCTGTTCATGAGTTCCCTGCTTGTGCTTTGGTTTCTCTTCCATCTTCCTGTAGTTAGAAACCCTCCTGACTCTGCTGGAGGTGAATAATGAGTCATCTGCAGTTCAGAAGACAGGGACGTCTTTATCTTCTTCTCCTGCTTTTTATCTTCATCTTTTTATCTCCATCTTTTTCTCATCTTTTCCTTCTTCTTCAACACACAGGCGCTGCTCTTCTCACCTGCAGTGTGTGTGTGTGTGTGTGTGTGTGTGTGTGCATTTGTTTATAAGACAAATACAAATTGGTAAAGGTGTTAGCCTATATATGAATGCATTTTAAAAAACACACACTTGCACAAACAATGAATTGTAGATGCACCTCCAACTAAGTTTTCTTTCAGAATCTTAGTCCCTCACCCTTCAAGTGCACTACACACACTGATGGAAAAGCATCATAGGTGGCTGCCTCATGCAGCTGGAGAACACTACTGGTGTGGAGCTGGGGAACAGTAAAGAGTGGCTACTTTGAACAATCTATGATCTAAGATAAACAAATATTGACTTATCAGCATAATAACATATATGTTACTTAATTGGTTTGATGTTTCCTGTTTTTGTTTATGTAGAAGATACTAAAAATATGAAATGAGTGCGTGTCCAAACTTCTTGCCCTTCCCAGGAGTTCTTTTTTTTCTTCAGGCTTGGGTTCTCTACCAGAGGCCTGGGAGCTTGAGGGTCCTATGGGGTATCATAGCTGCTCCCAGGACTGCACTCTTATGGATAGAGATCTTAGATGTCAGTCCTGGGATCTGGTGGAACCCCTCCTCCAGTTTGGGGGTCACAGCCCCTAGTGCTCCACCTACAACCTGAACCACTGTTGTTTTTACCTTCCATATCTTTTGTAGCTCTTCTTTCAGCCCTCGGTATTTCTCAAGATTCTTGTGTTCCTTGTGTCTCATGTTGCTATTACTTGGCATCGCTGCATCTGTCGGTGCGGCTCTCTTCCGCTGCTCATCCACCACTGTTATGTTCAGCTGGTTAGCCATTACCATTTTGTCTGTCTGTATCTAGAAGCCTCATGGGATCTTAGCTTGATCATTCTTCACCACCTTTGGGGGAGCATCTCACTTAGACTTGTGGTCCAAATTCGGCACGGATGCTTCTGTAAGCTATTCTAGCCACTTGGTTATGGTGTTGCATGTAAGCTCTGCCTGCAAGCATCTTGTATCCCAGTCTTATGTGATGGCTTGTTTCAAGTGCATCTTTGCACAGCCTGCATCTGGGGTCTTGCATGGTGTGGTAGATCCCAGCCTCTCTTGATCTTGTATTTAGTGCTTTTTTTTCTGCTGCCACGATTAGATGCATACTGTGTAAGGGTTTATCCTCCCATAATGGTTCCTGCTTCTCCACACTCCCATCCTTCTCAGGTTTCTGCTGTCTGAGATGCTCACTAAACACTTCATCACTAGGGGCTATCTTCCTGATGTTCTCAGTAGCTCTGATGCTCAATAGTCCTCAGCCCCCTCCTTAGTGTAGAATCTTATGGACTGGAGTGGAGAATGGAAAAAGAAGAGGAAAAAATTTTTATATCTATAATGTGACTCTCAAACCAGGAGAGTGGCTCCAGCAGATCCCAGGAACATTTGAGGTCTCTGTCCAGAAGAGTCCAACTCAGGGAACAGCTAAGACACTAGGCAGCACCCTCAAGCTCCCATAAATATATTTTATATACGTGTGTGTGTGTGTATCTACACCGTCTGTAGCATTCAGGTTTCTTTCAAGTAATAGTCTACTTAGATTTTATGATGTCTTTGTGAATAGATTAGTCCTCAACACTAATGCTCAAAGTGCAAGATGAAGGTGAATTCACTCCCCATACAAAGTAGAATGCCGTTAGGTGCATTTCCCCACAGCTATTTTTAGCGATGTAGAAGCTTGAAAGGGGTCCGTTGTGCGTAGGAGTGAAACTCGTCTTGTGCAGGTCTACTGAGAGTTGCTACTTGAGAAGACGGTGATGGTGTTTGTCTTGATTTAATTCATTCTTACTCAGTTTGTACAAAAGTCTTTTATCACTCCAAAACCTAGCTCTGTCACCTTTATTCTCTCTCTGCAGTGAATGAATATTTAAAAATATGAAATATATCTGCGGGTTTCAAATACTGATGTAAAATGTCAGTCTCAGGAGGTGTGAGCATGAAAGAGGTATCTTTTGGATGAAGAGCTGAAAAATTCTTATTTCTTTTGAAACTGCTGCCATTTCTTCAGCTAAATACCTCCCTTTTAATTACCGGCTGCAAAATAAGCCTACTGACAGAAAGAGAAAAAACATGAGTAAGATCTGTGGGGCGAGAGGGTTTGGTTTCACATTCAGGGGCCCCCAGTGTCACTGCAGCCAGTAATCCTGCTATTCTGTTATGCAAGATGGTGGTGGCACCATGAGCAGCACATGTGCAAAATATTAGGTGAACACCGTCTTTACCGTAGAGTCTTGACATGGAACAAGGACATTCATAACATCACATTTATTTATTTATTTATTTTTTGAGAGGGGGGGGGTACAGATGAAATGTTCTGATGTTCTGTTTGAATGTCTGTTCATGTTCTTAGAGGAGATTCTGGAGAGACGGAAGACCCGACAGGAGGTGGAACTTGGTGGTGAGGTGAGCCAGCAAGGTGCTGAGAAGGGCATGCAGGGGCCAAAGGTCAACGAGGAAAGCGAGGGCGCTAACGTGACCTCCCCTCTCGCTGATGGCTCTTGTCCCCAGCAGGACTCTGGTGACGGGAGTGCAGTGAGTGAGAAGAATGTGGCTGATGGTAAGATTGAGCATCCTACTGCTTCTGTTGCAATCAGTTTTTAAAAAAAATGGGAAACGACCTAAAAACCTTGCGGTGCAAACTTGATAAGCAAGTTGTCTTGTTGAGCAAAAAACGAACGTTCCAAAGGAACATTGTCCAGAGGTTTTATTGTCCCTGTGGCAGGAAAAAATGTCCTGTCATGATATCCATACACAACCACTCCTGTGGATTCCTGGAGCCTCCATTCTGATCTTCTCTCCCCTTTTGGACCTTTTTGTAAACCAGGGGTTTAAAAAAAGATGCCGATCATTACACATACTTCTGCAGCATGGCAAAACCTGCTATTTTCAAGCTCCAAGTGAAGTCTTTACTGATCTGGTCTGCTCTTGTTCCATAGTGGCGCCTCCCCCTGCTGGTGAGGACAGCAACAACAGTGTGCCCGGGCACCCTCAGGCTGACTCGCCTGGCCCGACCACAACCGACCCCCAGAGCCCTCCAGGGGGTGCACCTGCCACCTTCCCCACTGGAGAGGAACCTGGGGAAGGGGCTGAGGTGGAGAGGGATGGGGAAGGTACAGAGGAAAGATACTGGATAGTTCTTCCATCACTTGTGATCATTTGGATGTGTGACACTTCCATTCTTACCGTCTACATTTTTATTAGGTTTTTCATTTCTTTTCTTTTTTTTTTTTTTAAAGACATTTGGGCTCTTCCTACCTTTTCCTTTCATCCAGCACTTTAATTTTGTGGTTTGCGCTTGTTCCCCCTGCAGAATATTCGGATTGCTCTATTTTGTTCTCCACTTTTTGATGCTGATTACACAACGCTGCCGTGCTTTATTCAAGTTCATTAATGCCGTTGACTCTTAAATGCTTATTCACTGTCATCTTCCATTATCTAAAGCGCTTTGTGGGCTTCCTTTTGTCCTCGTCTTCCATTGCCTGTCGCCAAGCTCTGGATGCTGCCTGCTCTCCAACCTGCTGCATTACCTGAGCTGCGCTTACCTGGTCCAGGTTCTTTCAGGCCGTTTACACTGCAGCCTGGCGTCTCGGCTGCCCCAGGGAACGTTCTTGCAGACTTGCGCTTCTGCCTCCAGCAGGCTGAGAACAGAGCTCCAGCTCCAGTCCTCTGGGGGAACAAGGCCCTCTCTGGCATGGGAGAGTGTCTACTCCTCCCAGCCTCCTCTGCCTGACAGGCCCTCCATAGAGGGCATGCTGGCCTGGGGCCTTTCTCAGCTTGGGCTTTCACATAGCCTTGCTGTGCCTTTCCCCAGAGCTTGAGACATGCAGAGCAGGATTGTTTTTTTCCCCCAAAAAAGTGCATATAAAAACTCCATTCCATTTAATGTTAACATTGTCGTTTGTTGAAGACGTGTGCCATCAGAAATGTTAAATTGTCAACAAGCTGATGTTCTTCTACACCCTTGCGCATGAGAAACTGGGATTGACGTTTTTTTCTCCTGCTTGTGGTAGATAAAAGCTCGGAAGTGGGTTGCCACGGTGATGGGGAGCCCGCCCTGGAGAGCGAGCCGCCACAGACCAACGATGAGAACAGCTGCAGCAGCCACTTCTCCATCTCTGAGTGCCTGAGGGCTCCCGAGGAGGCTGACCTGGCAGACCGCTCCTCTCAGTCCTCGCTCACCAGCCAGGACGATGCCGGTATGTGCCCCCCGCACACGCTGTGCACGTGCACCCATTTCTCATTCGGCAGCTGTATTTCTCGCCCACATCCATACAAACGTTTACATATCAACTTGAAACACCAAGAGTTCCTTGTAGTCTGCACTTATCCAGTCTGCATCAGTGTTTTGTAACTAACATTTTAGCTGTGGAGTACGTGTTGTGAAGTTGTATATGGTGATGATGATGATGATGATGCGCACGTGGCAGGTGAAGGTAAAGAAAACGCGGACGGCACGAGGACGAGCTCAGGCACGCGCATGATCACGCGCCTTCGCAACCCTGACAGCAAGCTGAGCCAACGCAGGACAATGCAGGACAAAGATGGCAGCTCCCAGGACGGCAGCAGAGCACTTAAAGAGGTGAGCGCGTCAAGGATTATGACGCAGAACGGTGTCGGGCACAGCAGCCCCACCAGGGAACCAAGAATGGCGGGGAGGTGGTAGCTCACTGGTTAAGGTACTTGACTAGTAATCAGAAGGTTGCTGGTTCAAACCCCACCTCTGCCAAGTTGCAAAGCCCTTAACCCTCAACTGCTCAAGATGTATTCAGTCACAATTGTAAGTTGCTTTGGATAAAAGCGTCAGCCAAATGCCATAAATGTAAATGTAATGGCCAAGGAGATCCGTAAGGAAATCTAAACAGAAGGTCTTCATTTTGTTTTTTTTGTTTTTTTCCTGTGTTTCTTCCCCAGACCCCTCCGCTATCCTGCTCCAGCTCCATCAGGAAGGACCAAGCCGGGAAGAGTGGCTCTGGCGGCGGCCTCTTCAAACTGGGTCAGGAGGGCAAGTTCCGCGTCTACCACAACCAGTACAGTACCAACACACTGGCTCTGAACAAGCACCAGCATCGCGAGGACCATGACAAACGGCGCCACCTCTCGCACAAGTTCTGCATGACGCCCGCCGGCGAGTTCAAGTGGAACGGCTCCGTGCACGGCTCCAAGACGCTGACCGTCTCCACGCTGAGGCTCACCATCATCCAGCTGGAGAATAACGTTCCTGCGCCATTCCTGCACCCCAACTGGGCCTCGCACAGGTTAGGCCCCCCTAACCTTCCCAGTTATGCCAGTCCAGATCCAGCAAATGACAACATGTCTGTCTCATGAAAGATACAAGGAAATTTGAGCCATCCTGCTGGCTAAATGTAACCTTTGTAATGTATAGATATATCAAACTCAGTGGCTGTGTCTTTGTGGTTGGAGGTTTGCATCATTGATATTACTTTAGTTTATATTGTGTGATCTGGTTTTTTTTATCATGGCTTACAGTCAGGAGTCTGTTAGTGAACAGCATGGTCTGTGTTCAGAGTCTCTCTGTTTTATGGATGATTTATTCCCCCGATGCATTTTCCTCCTGCAGATCAAACTGGATAAAGGCCGTCCAGATGTGCAGCAAAGCAAGAGAATTTGCTTTGGCTCTGGCCATTTTGGAGTGTGCAATCAAGCCGGTCGTCATGCTCCCAGTGTGGAAGGATTCTCTGGGTCACACAAGGTCAGCATAGATGAATGCGTGTCATCTGTGCTTTTGAGTGGAATTGCATATGTGTGGATTAGTTCATCGCAGCCAGCCAGTGCACTTGATTTGTGTGTCCTGTCTGAAATTTATTGTTGTGCGCTTTTCATTGGCTCGTTATTGACGTGATGTGAAATAGTTTAGAAGTGTATATCTTTCCATCCTTATTTTATTTTTTTAAACTCACTATTCTGCTATAGTTTCTTACTAATGGCTTCTTTCAGATGTATAACGGTGTCTTTTGCCCTAAAGGTACATAAAAACAGTTTATGTTTAAGGTCAAACGATGCTTATTAAACAAGTCAAGGAGTCACTTTGCTCTTTTTATCTCAACTGTCTTTTCCCCTTTTCTCTGTTGCTCCTCCCTCAGGCTTCATAGAATGACCTCAATGGAGCGGGAGGAGAAAGAGAAGGTGAAAAAGAGAGAGAAAAAGCTAGAGGATGAAGAGACTATGCAGCAGGCCACATGGGTGAAGTACACTTTCCCCATTAAGCACCAGGTAACTAAGCCCAATGTCTCACTGGTACCTTTAACGTTTCTGAAATCTCTGGCAGGAACGGGAGGGCATGGAGACAAAGAAATAAAAGTGTAAGAACCACTGGCCAGACTTTTTAAAAACAAGATGCTTTCTTTTCTTTGACGATATTTAACAAAGCATTTTTAACAATGTACATCATCGGAAGCTATTTTTCCTGACGTGTGAATTTTGAGCATTTGCATCAAATGGAAAAGTTCAATGAACTTTTTCACTTCATTAAGCTTGTGCCAATCCTTGAGAGTTATAAACTTCATTCAAATATGTACCACACTAATAATTATCCATCTTATTTTGGAGATGTTATGTAGACTGAATTTATAGACTATGGGGGTCAGAATCTATGTTTGTCTTAATTTATATCCCAATCCTGAAAATAATTCATGATGATTAATCTTTTTAATCTGTAACTTAGGTTTGAAAAAAAACTGCCTCCTGTCTGACTGTGTTGTAGGTGTGGAAACAGAAGGGTGAGGAGTATAGAGTGACTGGTTATGGTGGCTGGAGCTGGGTCAGTAAGACCCATGTCCATCGCTTTGTCCCCAGATTACCTGGAAATACAAATGTCAACTACCGAAAAGCACTTGAGGGTAAGCATTTTTTCCCTCTTATATGAAATGATCTATTTATGCACTCTTATAATTGTTTGGAGCTGTTGCAGTTTACCAAGATCTATAAAGCCTAATAGGAGAACAATGAAATTAGACTCTTTGGTTGATTCAGACTGCTTAGTCTGTTTCTTGGTTGGAATATGTCTAGTAGTTAGAGCATGGAAGTGTACATGGTTTTTTTCTTTACTAGTAATGCTTGTTCTGATGGGAGAATGTGGTGTTTTTCCCCTACACTAAAACTCTTCCTTTTTTAGCAGCTAATACCGGCAAGGAAAACCAAATGTCCTACCCACAGAAACAAAACAACCCTGCACAAATGCAAGAAGTCTCAAATTCCACCCACAATCCCACAGACAAGGACAAACAGCAGAATTCAATTCCTGATTCCCCAAAGGACCACTCATCTGGTGAGGAGCAACTAGTGAAGGAGATCAATCAAAAAGAGGATGAGAAGATGGGGGCTGACGAGAAGATGGGGGCTGACGAGAAGATGGGGGCTGACGAGAAGATGGGGGCTGACGAGAAGATGGAGGCTGACGAGAAGATGGGGGCTGACGAGAAGATGGGGGCTGACGAGAAGATGGAGGCTGACGAGAAGACTGTGGAAAAGCAAGATGACCTTACCAAGAACTCTTCTGAACAGATAGACATGGGTGCCTCCGACTCCCTCAGTAGAGAAAAAGGTATTTATATAATTCTTGGTGGTTCTTCATGTTTAAACAGTATATTATAGTGAACATTGAAGCATTTCTTGATTATTGGTTAATTATGTATATTCATATAATTTTTCTTACATTTACAGTTAATATTAGAACACCACCCTCACCTTTGCTGAATGATCCATCTGTTGAAGATGCAGAATCTAAAGTCTGTGCAGCTCCTCAGCATCAAGACCACTTTGACTATGAAGTTGTAGACGTAAGCGAGGGCTTCCTTCTACGCACAGCTTATAAGAAGAAGGTCAAGGCCTCAAAGCTGGATGGTCTTCTGGAGCGGCGGGTCAAGCAGTTCACATTGGAGGAAAGGCAGAGGCTTGAGAAGTTCAAGCTGGCTGCCATCTCCAAAGCCACTACCAGTGAGAAGGTAAAGGAGGATCAGAAGAAAACTACCTCATCCCAAAACCAAGAGGTAAAAACTGAAAGAACCACCTTTGAAACTACAAAAATCGCCAAAGCTGATGGGATAGGGCATCCAATTAAGGACAAAGACCCTGTGGTCCAAAAGCTTGATTTTGACCAAGAGGAGGTAAGTTCTTCAGAACAGACTGATAATGTTGATGTCAGGTTGGATCCAAGTCCAAAGACTGAAGCAGCAGGTATGTCTCCTGAACAAGGGCAGAAAATTGCTGAGCTAGGGCACAAAACGGGCAATGGCCTATTAATTACGAATTCTTCTGAGCTTAATGGAAGCTCTCGGAAAGATCTTGAACCAAGTCTTAACATGAAAACAGAAATACTGTGTCCCAAATTTGAGAATATGGAGAGGAAAACCACCACTGAAAAAAATTCTTCTCTGGGTGAGAATGGCTTGAATGCAGACAAAACTTTGCCAGTGCACGTGAATGGGAAAGATGGTTCCATTGACTCTCCTCACACAAATCTGACTGATGGCCAGGAGGCGACGAGACTGTTACAGTCAAAAGAACCTCTGAAATCATTAATGAATGGTGGGTTGTCTCAGGAGGCTCAGAAAGAGAGGGTTAAACTTGATGAAGGGAAAAGGTTGACCAAGTCAGAGTATTTACCACCTCAGAAGGTACCCAGGGTGGAGAACAACACAGAAGGTATTGCTGACCCTACTGTTAGATCTTCCCTCTCCCAGCTTTTCCCAGCAGAAGCTATCTTAAAGCCAGACATGATTACTAACAGTGCCATGGTGGTGCCAATAGAGACTGAAGAAACCAAGCCTAAATCTCTCAGCCCGTCGCCTGTTCCATCAGTGGAAGAATCCAGTCTAAGCAGTGACATTGCTGAGAACAGCAGTAGCAGTGGTAGTGGGATGAAGACCATAATCACGCAAGTCACCACAACTACCACTACAACCACTACAGTGTCTACTGAGTCACGCACTGTTCAAATGACTGAAATGTCTACTTCGCTTGATGCTACTGCTAACAATGCTTGTGTTATGTTTGCATCAACTGAACCAAAGGTGGAGTCCACCGTGTCTGTTTCTTCTCTATCTACTAGAACTACTACCACTGTCACCAAGGTAACTAACCCAACCCATGGAGCCAAGATAACAGAGGAGAGCAAAACTGTGGTCACCGCAATGCTAACTGATGCTAAATTAGGGCCCTCAGGCTCTTCTATAACCTCCATGACTGTGAGTAAGGAGTATTCCACCAGGGACAGGGTACGATTGATGAAATTCTCTCGTTCCAAGAAGACTCGGAGTGGGACTGCTCTGCCTTCTTATCGCAAGTTTGTAACCAAGAGCAGCAAGAAGAGCATTTTTGTTCTTCCCAATGATGAACTGAAGAAGCTTGCCCGACGGGCAGGTATCCGTGAGGTGCCCATCTTTAACTACAATGCTAAGCCTGCTTTAGACATCTGGCCCTATCCATCCCCAAGACCCACTTTTGGAATCACATGGAGGTCTGTATGTTTTTGGGACATGATTTTGCTTTTGTCTTGAACTTTAATGTGGATTTGGCAGTGAAGAGCACCAACAGCCTGTAAATGGCCTTTCTTTCTTTTATTTTATTTTTTTTTTAAAAGTTTGTTTTATCTGGTGTTGAATTGTATTGCACTTGTCCCCTCACAGATACCGGCTTCAGACAGTGAGGTCTTTGGCTGGAGTGAGCCTGATGTTAAGGTTGCTCTGGGCATGTCTCAGGTGGGACGACATGGCAGTAAAGCCGTCTCCGGCTGTGGGAACAACACGCACAGGTCAATGCCCCCCCCCCCTTTTTTTTCCTTTGGTGTAGAACCACCAGTATAAGGGTATATTATGTGCTAATCACATTTTTTCCTCTTCATTATCACAGAAACATCTGATACCGATATCACCACCACAGAGATTATCAAGCGGAGAGATGTGGGACCTTATGGAATCCGTTCAGAGTACTGCATTAGGAAAATTGTTTGCCCCCTTGGGGTGCCTGAAACTCCCAAAGGTAAGATTCTGAAAGCCAAGACAATAGAGGAAGCTTAACACACTGAAAGGAGGGTTCATTGGGTTTATCTCCATTTTTTTCCTCACCTGAAAACTTGTATGAAACACTTCCTAAAAGTGCTATATACCTCAGGTTTCCTGAAAATGTTTTCCGTTAAAGGTACCATGGTAGGCTTTTACACAAGCTTTGGTAGTGATTCACACGTAAAATTAGCTTTTTATCTTTTAGAGACCCCAACGCCCCAGAGAAAAGGCTTGCGTTCCAGCGCTCTGCGGCCAAAGAAGCCAGAGCCGTCTAAGCAAACGGGGCCAGTAGTCATTGAGACCTGGGTGCCAGAGGAGGATCTGGAGCTCTGGGAGATCCGAGCCTTTACTGAAAGGTGCTATGCCATTTCTGACTCAGGATGGCAAAAAATGTGTATTTTTGCTCTTTTGTGTAGAGGAGTTAACTATGTGCTTTTTTGCCTACAGGGTGGAGAGGGAAAAGGCACAGGCAGCAGACCCAGCTAAGGTTAGTGTGCAGAAGAAAGCTGAGGAGGTCAAGGCCCAATTGGAAGCTCAGCTAAAGCACCAGAGATTGGCAGCCCAGCAGGTGGGAAATTAGATATGTGCCCACCTGGGGATCTCCTAGCAAAAGCCAAGGGGCAGAATTTTGAGAGGGAAAAAAGGTGTTTTTTTTGTTTTGGTTTTTTTTTTCCAATGGGCCTTCGTTTCAGTCACAGCTTTTTTTGGTAATTGCTAGCATTTATTTACAGTATTTCAGAAAGTTAATGGCATTTCAAGCACTTTGAATTTTGTCAGAGTAAGTTTTTGTCACTTACACGTATCCATTTGTATCTTTATTTTTGTTTTTATGTTAAAACCAAAATTTTAACTCTTCACAATAATTTCAGTTATGTCTCCTCTTGTGTTAGGATTTCTTGAATGTGAGCCTCTAAATACAAGCTTCTGAATGATTGTTTTGTAGAAACGGTTGGAACAGCAGAAACCAGGAGCCACTGCAATCCCAACCACTTTGGCAAGCGCACCCACTAGCGCTGTTACATCCACCCAGAAGGTGGTGGTAGGCTCTCTGACCAGTCCGGTCACCCCTGGGACGAAAGTGGTACTGGCCACCAAGTTAGGTACTCCAGTGACATTCCAGCAGAACAAGAACTTCCAGCAGACATTTGCCTCCTGGGTCAAGCAAGGCCAAGGAAATACAGGTGAGTTTCTGAGGTTGTAAGGACAAAAAGTTGAGACCACACACAGTGGATGAGTGTTGATTGTAAAGCCTCCTTGGATAAGGGAAAGGCGATATATAAATCTCACTACTACTGCTGCTGCTACTAATAATGATGTAAACTTCAGTGCTTTGAACTTGGCATTTGAATTTTTTTTTTGTTACACAGTGGATTTTCATTCCGTGTTTTGTTTTGTCTGTTTTTATATTCTGTTTTTATTCAGCTTGCTGTTAGTTTATATTTGCAGTTCCATTAAACGCATGAAAGCAGCTTTGAAATGGTGAACAGGATGTGCTTCAACCAAATTAGACCCCTTAAGCATGATTGAATCACCATAGTCATGCTGTTGTTAAGTGCAGCGAGTTGATGCTGATTGAACTCTGTGGATGTGCATGAGCACCACTGCAACAGATACGTTTATTTCTATGGTTTCTGCTGCGGCTCTATCCTGGCGGTGACGGTCAGTCGTGTGTCTTGCAGCCTCCACCACTTCCGCTGCCTCGGTGGCAGTGAGTAGCGTCAGTGCGTCTGGGCAAACATTCCAGATCACTGCTGCCCCAGGCCCCATGGCCGGCAATGTCATCACCGCCAAACTACCTCTGCCCGCCAACAGCAAGATAGTCACAGTGAACGTGCCAACCACGCAAGGAGGTAGGGCAGGCCTCCACCCGCTCTGGCATGTTTTTCTTTAACTAGGCCTGCCCGCACACATCGAGAGCGACAGTACTGCGTGCTATCGGTCAAACGAGAGGCTTTGCCGTTGTTTTTCCGGAGACATAGCTGGTAGGCGTGGTTTTTTAGCAAAGCCAAAACTTTGCTAAAATTCATGGACGGTTCGAAGAAAAGCGAGTAAAACATAAATGTGAGTTTTTGAGAGCCTGCTATTTGGATCTGACTTTTCCCCCCCGTGTTTTCACTAAAATTCATTATTGTGTGTATACTGTTATAAAAACGATGAACCAATCGTATACGGTAACCTAAAGCAACAACTGAATTGAAAACTACCCCTTGGAAATTGACATGTGTTGGAGAGATTGATGCATCAAACCAGGCTGTCCATATGCAAATGAAACCCCGTGAATGTGCCTCTCCACAGGTGTTGTCCAGGTGCAGCAGAAAGTGGTGGGCATCATTCCATCTAGTACAGCTGCTAGTGCACAGTCCTTCTCTTCATTCCAAGCCCGTTCAACAAACATCAACATCAGACCCAACACCAGCACATCTACACAGCAGGTACACTTCATGCACTCTGCACAACATCTCCCAAATGTGTTGGTGGATCAAATTGGAACCTCTGAATTCGTATTAGTTTATTATGGTCTCCTGGTTCAGATATAGTACTTGATTTTAAGTAAGACTTTCAGTATAGAATAAGCCTAGAAGCCATCGTCATTGAGTTAAATAAATTGTTGTTCCCAAATGGAGTTTATATGTTCTCTCTGATCTGAGCAAATGGATAAAAATAATGTCCGACTGCCATGCCACTCAAACATCTGCAGTGCACGGAAGGGTTTATGCTATGAAAATATTTTTACTTTCCAGGTCACCGCAACTGGAACCCCACTCCGGCCCGGGATGACGGTGGTCCGTTCCCCTCTCCAGCAGGCAACGGCACTGGGCAAGACCATCATCCGCACTCCCTTAGTGGTTCAACAAGGTATTCTTCCTGCAAGTAGGTCTTGTGCGAGTTCTCTGAGTAAAACCTGCATGCTGCGTTTTAGAGAACCACTTTCTAATTAGTGAAACTCTCGCAGGGGGTGAACTCCATTTGTTTCTCCTGCATTGTTTAGGATACTTGGATTTTTGTTCATTTCTGTTTCAAATCATATTTCAGGTCCCGGCCAGCAGGTTGTTACTCAGATCATCCGGGGTGCACCTGTATCCAAGGCAGTGACTAGCACCAGCCCGGCACAGGCCAGTGCTGGACCTCGGGCAGTGGGCTCTCCTCCTCGGCCCTCCACCCCAGGCCAGCCCCAGACACCTGGCACCACCCGGCCGCAGCAGGGTCAGGTTAAACTCACCCTGGCTCAGCTCACGCAACTCACGCAAGGAGCTCAGGTTTGCCCGACACATTTACCTTTTTTAAAAAAAAAAAAAAAAATTCTCTCTTCTCCATCTTGATCCAGTTTTGCCCTAATTGTGCTCACATTTGGGATGATGTGCCATTGGGACGACATTATTTGGGAGGAATGTTAAGCTCACTGACTTCTGTTCATTTTCTTTTTCTTGTCTTGCATTATGTTTTCTTGATTTTGCTCATTTGCTATTCATTAGTCCACCATTCAACAATTTTTTGTGAAGCTTTACTGGTCTCAGACATGCACCTTTTGTTTCACTGTCCTGAATCCTGAATTGTTGCGCTGTCATTTCTCTCATCATCAGTATTTGTTGATCAACTTGGCTGAACCAGATTTCTCCTTCCCCACTCTTCTCTCTCTGAAGGGAGGGAATCCAGGGTTGACTGTAGTCATCCAGGGCCAGGGACAGACCACAGGCCAGCTCCAGGTCATCCCTCAGGGGGTGACCGTCATACCAGGTCCTGGTCAGCAACTTATGCAGGCAGCCATGCCCAACGGCCAGGTCCAGCGCTTCCTCTTCACTCCTACAGCTTCAGCTCCAGCTCCTGTAGCACCTGCTGCACCTACACCCAACACTTCAGCCACCTCATCCACCCCAGCTACCACTACCGGCAACACCACCACACCTACAATACCCACACAGCCAGGTAAGATGTTTCATTGTTTCTTTTAAGATGGATTCTCGTCGAATACACATTCTTTTCTTGAGGCCACAGCCAGTTTAAAAAATGTAGTTCAACCAAAGTGGGCCAGGATAACATGATTAATTACCCAGGGCAAGTTTAAGGATTCCTGTGGCTGAAGAGAAATTTCATACCAACTTTTGACTGCAAAAAACATGTGTGTGTGTGTGTCATTATTACAGTGAGGCAACCTGGAGTACAGGCCCAACCTCCTACCCAGCCCTCCAATGTTCCAACATCTCCACCTTCTCTGCCAACATCCCAACCCACCCAGCATGCAGCTACCCCAGCCCAAACGCCAACGCCTTCATCCCCACTTTCTACTCTGCAACCTCACCTTTCTTCTCCTCAACCTCAGCTGCAGCCCCAGGCCCCACTTCCGCAAACCCCTTCACAACCCCAAATTCAACCGCAAACCCCTTCACAACCCCAAATCCAACCGCAAATCCATTCACAACCCCAAATCCAACCCCAAATCCATTCACAACCCCAAATTCAACCCCAAGTCTATTCACAACCTCAAATACAACCACACACCCCTTCACAACCTCAAATACAACTACAAACCCCTTCACAACCACAAATTCAACCACAAACCCCTTCACAACCACAAATTCAAATCCAAGCCCACTCACAACTCCAAATTCAAACCCAAACTCTCTCACAATCCCAAATTCAACCACAAACTCTCTCTCAGCCCCAAATTCTACCCCAGACTCTCTCACAGCCCCAAATTCTATCCCAGACTCTCTCACAGGCCCAAATTCTACCCCAAACTCTCTCACAGCCCCAAATTCAATCTCAACTCCACCCACAATCCCAAATTCAACCTCAGCTCCATCCACAAGCCCAAATTCAATCTCCACCACAGCCACAACTTCAATCACCGCCTCAACCTCAACTCCAGCCGCATCTTCAGAACCAGCCCCACCCACAGCTTCAACCGCAACCTCCACCTCACATACCCACACAAACCCCTATTCAGCCATCTCCTACCTTACCTGTCTCGCATGTAGCCCAGGTGACCTCCCCTCCAGCACAGGTAGCCACTCTCTCGGTAGCCCCACAGGTGACACAGACCACAATAGCACAGGTTCGCCCTCAGCTCCAGCTTCCTGCACAACTTCTCAGCGTGCCTGGGCTCCAGCAGCAGGTACTTTCCCACATCCAGAACCAGGTGGCAGCCCAGCTCCAAGCCCAGGCCCAGCAGGGGACCCTCCCCCAGCAGATCAAACTGCAGCTGCCCATTCAGATTCAGCAGCCGGGTGGCGGTCAGGTACAAACGCACCAAATCCAGAACGTAGTTACCATCCAGACAGCCAGTGTTCAGGAGCAGCTCCAACGACTCCAGCAACTGCGAGAGCAGCAGCAGAAGAAGAAGCAACTGCAGGAGGCTAAGAGGGAGCACGTCCAGCAGGCCACCAGCCAGAGCGACCTGCTGCAGAAACAGGTACGCAGTCCCACAAGGTACACAGCTGATTTTGTAGAAGCTCTTGCATAGAGTGTATTAATAGTAAAAAATCTACAGAGAACCTGGAACAACTCTGTAGATAAACAAAAGTAAGCAGTTTTTTTTTTTTTTCTAGCTTACTCTGCATTCTTTGAAGCCAGAGTTCAGTGCAGTTTTGTGCTGCTCTTAACACGCCTACTAAAACTAAAGTGAGGAGTTGAATCAGGTGTGATTGAGCAGGGGAACTGTACTGTACTCTTGTTCTTCTGGGGCTAGAGTGTGGTATCTTGAATGAGTGCAGTTTCAAGCATTTCAAAAGTGCCTTAGTAGAGTAAAACTAACATTTTATCAAATAAATTTATGTTTAAAGACCATTGGCATTACGTGATGGAAACAGAAAGGATGCTAATGTCTGTAAGATTGGGATTGATTAAATTATTTGCATAAACTAGTCATGATACTCTGGTTTTTGATGCTGTTTCAGGTGGTGATGAAGCAGAATGCAGTCATAGAGCACTTAAAGCAGAAGAAGTCCATGACCCCTTCAGAGAGGGAGGAGAACCAACGGTAAGAAAAACATGCCCTTCTTCACCTGGAGACTCTTTTGTCGTTTGCACACCATAACAAACTTACCACATATTCTCTCCCATCTGTGCGTGCAGCATGATTGTGTGCAACCAGGTGATGAAGTTCATCCTGGACAAGATCGACAAGGACGAGAAGCAGGCAGCCAAAAAGCGAAAGCGGGAGGAGTCGGTGGAGCAGAAACGCAGCAAGCAGAACGCCAGCAAGCTCTCGGCCCTGCTCTTCAAACACAAGGAGCAGCTCAAAGCCGAGATCCTTAAAAAGAGAGCACTGCTGGACAAGGAGCTGCAGGTGGAGGTGCAGGTGAGTAGAGCTTTGAAGTAGAATGACGTCGTGAGACCTTGATGAACAAAAAAAAAAAAATGAACAAAAACGGAGTTTACCAAAGGTGCTTTAATTCAATGGTTCTTATTTATAGTAACTGTACACTTTGAGGTCAGAACAGAGATTTTAACTGTTAGAAAGGGGGGGGGGGCATTGTATAAAAGCAGAGGTCATCATCAGACTGCGCTCCGGTGTGAATTAGTTATCTTCACCACAAACGTCATCCAGTGTGAATTAGTTATCTTCACCACAAACGTCATCCAG
>JAOXYF010000001.1:21696223-21720794 GCA_028565775.1 Sternarchorhynchus goeldii | reverse complement strand
CATCCAGTGTGAATTAGTTATCTTCACCACAAACGTCATCCGGTGTGAATTAGTTATCTTCACCACAAACGTCATCCAGTGTGAATTAGTTATCCTCATTCTCTGCTCACTCCATGCTGGTTCCTGTACCCTCCCAGGAGGAGTTGAGGAAGGACCTGAGCAAGCTCAGGAAGGAGAAGGAGAAGGCCCAGGCGGCCGCGGCCCAGGCGGCGGCCGCGGCTGCCAGCGCCCAGGCGGCTGCGCTCGCCTCTCCCACCGCGGTGGTCACGTCGCCCACGTCAAGCCACAAACGCAAGCGTGACGAGGACCGTGACGCTGCCTCCTCCAAGAGCAAGAAGAAGAAGATGATCTCCACGTCATCCAAGGACAGCAAAAGGGACACCAAACTGTACTGTGTGTGCAAAACGCCTTACGATGAGTCCAAGTAAGAGCTGTGTTGTTGCATCAGACAAATAAAGTTGTGAGCAATTTTAATGGGGTCATTCCTCTCCTAACAAGAATGTTCTTTGCAGATTTGGATATATAATTATGTAAGGCAATACTTGAAATGTTAAAATTAAGCGAATGAGTTTTGTTTTCTTGAAGCTTTCTTTAACTGCTGTAGCATTTTAATTTTGCTCGATTTTGATTTTGTTTCTCACCCAATTATTATTGTGCCGGTAGTAGCAAATATCGTCCGTTACACCTGGAAAGTGTCTCGAGTTCATGCTTTTGTGTTACTCTTTGTAGGTTTTATATTGGTTGTGATCTCTGCTCGAACTGGTATCACGGGGAATGTGTGGGGATCACGGAGAAGGATGCCAAGAAGATGGACGACTACATCTGTATGGAGTGTAAAAGAGCCCAGGAGGGCGGCGCCGAGGAGCTGTACTGCATCTGCCGCACACCATACGATGAGTCCCAGTACGTGATGGTGCCTCTGATGGTGCCGTTGTGATTTGGGCGTCAATGTTCCATTTTAGAAGCTTTTAAGCAGCACTAAGAGCAGCAAAGTTGCTCCTGATGAATATTGAAAGTTCAAATCAAATAAAGCAAGATCGCTTCATGCCATCAGCGCTTCATGCCATCAGCGCTTCATGCCATCAGCGCTTCATGCCATCAGCGCTTCATGCCATCAGAGCATCATTTGAGGGCTTTTCGTGTTGCAGGTTCTACATCGGCTGCGACCGCTGCCAGAACTGGTACCACGGGCGCTGCGTGGGCATCCTGCAGAGCGAGGCGACGCACATCGACGAATACGTGTGCCCTCAGTGCCAGTCCACGGAGGAGGCCATGACCGTGCTGACGCCGCTCACGGACAAGGACTACGAGGGCCTGAAGCGAATCCTCCGCTCCTTACAGGCGAGTGTGGCAGCGCACAGCCGTAACATGGACCTTGAGGAGTTGGCACTCCGTAGCACTGAGAACTGAGGCGTGTTTAGATTTTGCTAAATGTGAAATGTCTCGTGTGTGTGTGTGTATGTGTGTGTTTGTACGTGCGCACGTCAGGCCCACAAGATGGCATGGCCGTTCCTGGAACCTGTAGATCCTAATGATGCTCCAGATTACTATGGTGTCATAAAGGAACCAATGGGTAGGAGCACAATCACTATATCATAATGACGATATTGTTTCGTTATTTAATGTGCCTTTCAACTGTTTAACGTCATATAAAGGGTTTACCACATCCCTGTATTGCACTTCATAAAAAGCTGAACAGTGATGCAGTGTGAGTTTTGGTTTTCTAGGCCATTTGAAATGAAATGACTAGGAGATAAAAGTGCTTTAAATGAAAAGATTTAATTAAAGGGTATGAACACCAGTATTGTGGAAATCACAGACATCAGGAATCATTAAAAAATTATTACTATTTGCAAAATTGACTAGATGTTGGGCATCTTTTCTGGTAAAGCTCTTCTGGCCTGTAATATAGTTTGTGCTTGTAATATATATTAACATGGCTAGTGACTCCACATTTTGACCATGGAATCTCCACAGTTGAATTAGCAGTGTTTCAGGTTGTTGTAGTTACTGTTTCACCAAGATATGTGGTCAGATCTGAGTGGCTGTGAAAGTTCTGCGCACCTCAGAAGAATTCATCTCACTGCTAACATTGCTAGGCTTGTTATCAAAGACAAGTGAGCTGGCAGCCATGTGCTCTCATGACACCAGATGCTGTCACACCGGTAGAAGATAATCTGTATCTACCTGTAAGAGCTGTTCTAGAACTCTACAGGTTTTAAACGTTTTAAAAAAATGATATATATTAATCTTTCTGTTCTTGAGTGTCTGTGGGTTCATAGGTCATATGAACCTCTTCATATTAGTGTTCAAATGGGTTGATTTATCTATTTAGTTTTTTTTTATGCTTTTTCTTGTAATTGATGTGATTCCTGCATGGGTCGGTCAAAAGTGCTTTTAAATACCCTTAAATTAAACCTGGTATTGTCACTTTAAACACACACATTTTTCTTTTCAAATCCTGAGCCAAAATACCAAAAATTGCTGCTGATTTATGGACTGATTATGGACTGCACTTCAAGCCTCGAAGATGTTGTGTTTACCTCTTCTTGCCTGTTGGGGTAATATTATTATTTTCTGTCTCACCTGCAGACCTGTCCACAATAGAGCAAAGGATACAGAAGCGATTTTACAACAAATTAACAGAATTCGTAGCGGACATGACCAAAATTTTCGACAACTGCCGCTACTACAACCCCAGTGACTCACCTTTTTACCAGTGTGCTGAGTTCTTGGAATCCTTCTTTGTACAGAAGCTCAAAGCTTTTAAAGCAAGCAGGTAAGCCTGGCTCCCGGTGGACTGCTCATCTGAGGGACCTTTCTTTGCTTTTGAGTTTTATGTGTGCGTCTGTTTTTAGTATAATAATGTGCATTTAAGACCAGAGAGAGTTGGAACGGCTTTATTTGTAGAACAGGACCCATGTTCACAAAGCATCTCTGGTTCATGCAACATCTGGTTTATACAGCAACTTGGCCACTATGTGAGTAATTATTAACCTTATGCTTTGTGAATAAGGGCCTGGATCTCTAACCAGTCTGAGAGAGACTAGCTCCAGCAGCCGTGCATGTCATAGAGTCTGCTTTAACATAGTGCTGTGTTTATAACAGTGTTAGAACTGTCACATGACTTTGTGTAGTTTTTCATCCACCTCAGTTTGTGTTTGTACCTCTTGCATGCCATTCATGCCACTTGTTCTTCTCTTACAGATTGTGATGTCATGAGTGTGAACTGTAGCTGGAATCTGTGCTGAATGGGTGGAGTTTCTCTCTTAGAGAATCATGGAATTTGCTGTTTTACAAACAGCTTAATCCCCATATAATTTTATATTTAAGTGAATTGAATCATGTTTCTAAACGTATCAGGCAAGAAAAGACACCTAAGTTAAAAGCCAAAAATCCAGACAGACTTTCCCTGACAATCACTCTATGGCAGCCATGTTGTTAAACAATGAGTGCAGAGTATTTTCTTTTGTTTTTGAAGTCTCTTGTTGTTGATGTTCGAGTAATTGTGGTCGGTGTAAAACATGGACAATAGGCATTTTGCGTACTTCAAGATTTAAGCAAATTTTATTTGTATTTGCCCAACAACTTCAGTGATAGTCACTCAATTCTGATCACCCTGGCACTGAAAAAAAATATTTTGTATATTTTATTGTCAGAGATGGAATTTAGCTCTTTAATTGGCTGTACTTGTTTACCAGTTTGTCTGAGTGTCTGTTTCGAGGACTCCCTGACTGCTGGATTAACTGATCACATGAGCACAACTTTAATATGATGCTCAAGACTCGTCTGCAACACACAGATCAGTCTAACATTGATAAAATGTGTGTATATATCAAAAAAGTATGTATGGGGGAATAAAATATGGTTTTATATCACTTTGTGAAGGATTTTATTCTTTACTACCATCGTGAGTGACTGAAAGAATTCAAGAATTTACTTTAGCGAACTTAGATATTTAATCACTATACTAGTACATTTACTTTTTAGTGAAGAAGGAAAAAATAATTTTGAGGAAAATGTTTGATTTCTTTGTTGACCAGCCAGCCTCTCAATTGGGCAAGTTCTTAAAACACCACTGAGTGACTAAAAAGCTTTCTGTGCATATTATGCCAACATGGCTGCCATGTTCTCTCCCATTCCTTCAGAGTATGTGTGTGTGTGTGTGTTTGGAAGGTTATGTTTTCCTTCTTTTGCTGTATGTCTTACTTCATTTTGTCTTGTGTTCTTGTCTCATTGTCTGCTGTCCAATAAAAACTTCCAAGGGCTCTTAATTTCACTTCAGTTTGCTTTCTCTTGTATTCTGTAGGTCTCATAACAACAAACTACAGTCTTCAGCCTCATAGAATACAACCACACAGTGCTAACATTCGTCCAAAAGGATTTTTTTGGGGGTGGGAGAGGGGTCCTTAGAACTCTGGAACCAGGCATCAACTGTGCCTTGGATGCCCCCCCTCCCCTCACATTCTCCATTCTTTGTGTGGCCCTCCTCCTCAACCCAAACTGACGGTTCTTCCCAGTCGACCAGCATCGCACACATAACTGCGGCGTTCAAACGGGCTTTTCTTTGACCTGCCCTGCTCTCTGACTGTGGAGTGAATTGGGCGTGGAGGAATTGCATCAAGCATTTTGTAATGATTATTACCTCAAATCAGTGACTTTTGAATGGGAACCCGCCCCCTTCCCCCTCCCCATTTTTTAAAATCATGTTTGCATAATCCGGGTCTACAAATATCTTTTTCAGAATAACAGCTTTTCATGTGATGTACAAGGAGGGATATAAATATCTGCAAGAAGTAGGTAGATTCTGGACCCAAGCAACTGGAATTTGAAGTGGGGAGTAGGGTGCTGTGCAGGATGCCTTAAAGGATATGAGGTTCAGAATGGTGGAGTGACTAAAACAGCTAAAACCAAGCTGAGGAGGAAGGCATTCTGTTTGTATGTCTTTTTCTTTCTTTCTTTTGTATTACAACTGAAGAAATATTGATGTATATGAAACATAAATAAACGGAAAGGGTAGACTTCTCTTTCCCACACTGATGAACGTTTCCTTATTTGATTGATTTGCTTTCTTTTAAATGTATGGTACTTATTTAGCAAACATATTTAAACATGTTTGATAGCCAGTCATACAGTGTGATGTCACTACAGTGATATATAAAACCATATGCTGTATCTAGTTTAAAAGCCCAAGGAGATCAAATGTATTCCTGTGGGATTCATATTTCATGTTGTTTGAGGTTTCTCTAACTTGTTAGACATAATTCTAGTTATATTTAATTTCTACATGAATAACAGAGAATGCCAGTCATGAATATGAAATGATTTTGAGGTATGCATGCTGTGTACACACATCTCGCACACACACACACACACACACACTGTACTGCATGCTGATGTGTGCTATTTTTTAAGACTTTTTGACTGAGATAACAAATTGCACAAAACCTAAGAGATGCTTTTGCTTTTCTTCCAAATTAGGTTGAACCTATACAATTACACAACGACTTGTCAAACTAACTAGCCTATAAAAGTCTCGTATTTGGGTTAGGCACCATCTTTGTCTTGTGCTCACTGATATTGTATATAAGATTCCAGTTAACACAAGCGGATACATTGTAATCCAGTTATGAGTATACATATTATTGTTCTGCTCTTTTAAATAGTCGAGTAACAAATGTATTAAATCTCGCGTTATAAAACGTTGTCTAGTCATATACTACCGCCCCCTTTGCGCCCTGTGATTTTTCAAAATAGTCCAATCGCACAGTGCTTTTTCTCAAATAGACCAATAGGGTTGTTCACACCGGGAATTTAAAGGTCAGTAGAGCATTTTTGTCAATCAGTTTCTTGGAAGAAAGACGGTAAGGTTCATTGTCGTCTTGCGTTTTCAACATAGCTTTCAATTTTAAATAACGTTTAAAAATTAAATCCACTTTTGGGTTTATGTAGTGGCCTAGCTATATATTTTTTATAGTACGGGCCAGTGGTCGTGTACCCACGTTGCTAGCTAGTTATTTCAAAGTGTCTTCTCGGTTAATGCTAGTGTCATGAATACATGCTGTTTCTAATTAAACCGGGTTCTCTTCCAGGTTAATCGTTCTTTTAGGCTATACCCAACTTTCTGCTTTGAGATGTCTGCTTGTAACGAAAATAGTCCACGATTGAATCAATTCAAAAATAAAGGAAAGGATGCAAACGTAAGTAACGTGAGCGAATTGGCTTGCTATCATCCTGGCTGGATAGCTTTCAATCTGTGAGATTTGGTGTTTATGAGCCAACTAATTGGGTAACTTTTTGACGAACTAGCTAAGTAACTGACCGCTTGACCGCCCAGTTTCACGAACAGCACAGTGAATGTTCGCTTTGTGAATCCAGGAACTGAGACGCAGGAGGATTGAGGTAAATGTTGAACTTCGTAAGGCAAAGAAGGATGAACAAATTTTGAAAAGGAGGAATGTCTGTACTCTTCCAGACGAGGCGACTTCGCCGCTTCAAGAGAAAAGTCAAAATTGCCAGGTAGAGTAAAACTGATACAATATTGATTTATTCTTTATAACTTGATCTAAGTATATGCGACTAAAGCACAAATTGCTGTAATTGGCTAGCTATAAAACGTCTTAAATCGGTGCGAATGCTTAAATTTAATCTTGGCTAGTTTTGTAGCCGTAAAATCACGTCATTTGCTTTTACACTTCAGGCTCAGCACTGGACAGTAGAAGAGATCGTCAATGGGGTTAACAGTAACTGTCTCGAAACTCAACTGCAAGCGACCCAAGCTGCAAGGTAAATGACCCCTATGGTTTTCTTAGTCCTGATGAGTGGGGAAAATGGCTGAATAATCACTGTCCTTTTTGTTCCTTGCAACCGTTTTCTTTTTCTGAATTTAGGAAATTGTTGTCAAGAGAGCGACATCCGCCAATTGACCGAATCATCACCGCAGGCTTGATCCCCAAGTTTGTGGGCTTCTTGGGCATAGTAGATTCTCCTCCTATTCAATTTGAAGCAGCCTGGGCCCTAACTAATATTGCATCTGGGACATCTGACCAGACCACAGCTGTGGTAGAAGGAGGGGCTATCCCAGCCTTCATCAGTTTGATCACATCTCCACACCCTCATATCAGTGAACAGGCAATATGGGCACTGGGCAATATTGCAGGTGTGTATAATTGGTAACCTGCAAATGATCTTAAAATGCTCGAGTTTGAATGTAATTAAATCTTTCTGATGTTCCCTTTTAGGTGATGGTTCTATTTATAGAGACAAGGTCATTAAGCATGGAGCTGTTGGCCCCCTTCTGAGTCTGCTTGCTGTCCCTGACATTTCTGTGTTTGCTGTAAGTTCAGTGAGTATGATCTTGTTGGAGATTTGAAGTAGTGTGCAAATATATGCCAGAGATCTGTACCCAACAGGCACTGAAGTCGTATGAAGTCACGAACTGTAGAAATCATCCCTTACCACTAGGTGGTGTGAAAGCTGAAGTAATCTTGCCTTACTTTTCCATGTCTCCTCTTCTACTTCTAACAGCCTGGCTACCTAAGGAACATCACCTGGACTTTGTCTAACCTGTGTCGCAACAAGAACCCTGTGCCACCTCTCGAGGCAGTGCGGCAGATTCTGCCTACCCTTGTCCGCCTCCTGCATCATAATGATAAGGAAGTGCTGGCAGACACCTGCTGGGCGGTCTCTTATCTGACTGATGGGCCCAATGAGCGAATTGAAGTGGTGGTCCAAACCGGCCTAGTGCCTCGCCTGGTGCAGCTCCTCGGTTCTGGCGAACTCTCCATTGTGGTTGGTGATCCACATAGTCATCTACTGTTCATTGGCATCTTGGTGTCTTTATTCTGTACCAAACTTGACTAATTCCAAAACTATCAGCATGACTGTTTACAAAGTGAAGGCTTGTACTAGTTGGTTTTATGCTGTTTAGTCTTTCAGTGATGCAAAACCTCAGACCATCATGTGCCATCCATATGAATTGTGTACCATCTAGACTTTGTTAAACCCACATTTTCTCTACATTCAGACTCCCTCGCTACGCTCTATTGGTAACATTGTAACTGGTACTGATGAGCAAACCCAGGCAGTGCTGGATGCAGGGGTCCTTGGCATGTTCCCTGGTCTGCTGAGACACCACAAGAACAACATCCAGAAGGAGGCCTCCTGGACCCTGTCCAACATTACTGCAGGAAAGGATACTCAGATCCAGGAGGTCATCAATGCTGGTCTGGTGCCCTGCCTGGTGGAGGTTCTCAAACGGGTATGCTTGGGCTTTTATTGCCTCTAACATTGGGGTAGGATGATGCCAAATGTGCAAACAAAGCCTTAAACACATGAACAAATTGAACTGTCTTAACTTGTGGCCATCAGCTGGATTCATTTGATCTTATTTCTCTTTATGCAGGGTGATTACAAGACCCAAAAGGAGGCTGTGTGGGCAGTAACCAACTACACCAGTGGAGGCACTGTAGAACAAGTAGTATTTCTTGTTCAGTCCAATGTGCTTGAGCCACTTCTGAATCTTCTGTCTGCCAAAGATAGCAAGACTATCCTTGTCATTTTGGATGCACTCACCAATATATTTTTGGTATGACACCAGTTTTCATTGTGCATGAATACAGCTTGCACTCCTTTTTAATGGCGTTTTCTGAAGGCACTAGGTTGCTATTGATTTTTATCTTTCTTAAAACCTTTCAGGCTGGTGATAAAATTGGTGAGACTGATAAGCTTTGTCTAATGATTGAAGAATGTGGTGGCTTGGATAAAATTGAAGCCCTGCAGACCCATGAGAATGAAATGGTGTACAAGGCATCACTCAATCTTATTGAGAAATACTTCTCTGGTGAGGTAGGTCTATTAAAATGAGTTCTCTTGAGGCAACCACTTTAAAATCCTCATTAGAACTGATGGTGAAATGTTATTGATGATTGGAACTGCTAAAATGTCAGTTTTGTGTGTTGGTGGGTTTAAAGCAACCTGGTTTTACAAGTCCTCTTTCTGCAGGAGGAAGAGGATGAATGTGTGGCTCCAGAAGCAACAACTGATGGCTATGCATTCCAGATCAATGAAAACCAAGGCACTTTCAACTTCTAGATGTTTTCCTGTGTTATTGTTCTGTCTTGTCTAATATCTGTGTGATGGACTCCTGACTTGTTCTTGAATTGTACATATGGAACTGTCTGGATTTTATTACTTTGTAAATAAAGTAAATGAAACGTCTGGGTGTCTTGTTGAATTCATTGGGTTACTAGGGATAGGTTAGAAGGAGGAGACGGATGATGTCACTGTTGAGCAGCTTGGTGGCCTCCCTCCGAACTGAACATATGCCAGTTAGCTGACGAACTACATGAGAAGGCGCTCAGTTGGTCCGCATCTGCCCAACTTTCCACAGGCTCCTCGTCATTTGTCCCCACTCTAAGAGAAATAGAGAAGTGTTAGGTTTCAGTAAGCTCGGTGCGCGTATATTGACCGGATTATCGTTGAGTAAGCTGGCTCCCTTTGCTATAGAGGTTGGCGTTGGTCATTTATAACCTTGGGAGTCGTCTGTATACAGACGCGGAATCCGTCGAGCAGGTTAGCCGCTATGGACATGGCAGTTCTATGCACATCCGGGCCACAATATCGTGACTCCATTATTGTCAGTTCACTGTGAAAGTAACTGGCCAGTTAGCACAACAGAAAGGGACCTTTAAAACCCAAGGGGGATTTTTATTCTGAAAGTCTAACCAAGCTGGAAAGTTAAAGGAGATGTCTAATCAAGGGGGAAGGAGAAACGGACCCGTTAAGTTGCGTTTAACAGGTAAGAACATAGCCAGACAGCCACCACGGGCGTACAAGCTAGCTAAATTGGTTGCTTGCAAGCTGGCTAAGAATTGCCTGCAAATGTTGTGGTGGCTCGCTAACCGTGCATTTGTTTTATTATTTTATGTTGCACAAGGTGCCCTTTAAAGCTGTTAATGTAATAGGTTAGTTAGCCAAGTCGGTAAGTTTGTAAGGTAGCTGCATTAGCTAGCTAATGTAACTTGGCTAACCCCAAATGAACGCTAACGTTAGCGAGCTTGCTGTGGTGAACTTCATTGTCAGCATGCAGTGCTTCTTATTCTCAGTTAATATCGGTTTATCTGATTTACGTCTTTTATAGGGTGTTAATAGGTAGGAAATGGTATTCACAAGAATATACTCTTAGAGGATTCAAATTATTGACTCAACTATGTGATGGTTGACTAGTCTAGGTCGCTATCTTGGAAATAAGGAATCCCTGCCCAGAGTCGGGGTTCTTATTGAAGAATCGACTGGTTAATTTATCTAATCTGTATTAAAACAAGGTGGCTTGCTAGTAAATTTCTATTTTTTTATTTGACTTGCTCATTCAGCCTGCTAGCTATCTGCTTTTTTTGTTACCGAAAACGTCAGATAACTCGATGGCGTATTGATTTTTTTTTGTTTTTGTAATTTCAAGACCGCAACTTTTGTACCCACCTCCCATTCCCTACAATTGCTCTGCTTTCTAATCATATTATCAATTGACGTGTTTCTGTCATCACTGTCAATTTAAAACCATGCATGGTACAGATCTGAAGTTAATCTGCAGTTATAGCTAACGCTTCTTTATATTTACACACTGTAGTTTTAAACTGGCTTCTTTATTAATTGCATATAAAGTGCACTAATATTAATCTAGCTAGCTCGCTAGTTGTTTAGAAATGGCATACCCAGCTTTTCCTGGTACCTGGGCTTTTTCCTTGGGCTGCTACAGAAATGTGATTATTGTTTCTTTGCTTATCTGCTCTCAGGTAGGTTTTGTTGGTTTGTGTTTGAACAGAAGCAGCTACCGGAGCATGAGAGTACGTTGTTTTGACTGTAACAGAGAGATGACAGCATCTTTGTTTGATGTACCTCCAGGATCAGTGTTGAGACAGATTCCAGGATTTCCCTTGGTTTAAAGCAGCCAAATAAAAGATTTAATCCAGTATTTTAATTGGAAGAGCAGAGCAGAAGAGATAGATGGCCAAATGAAATGCTTTAAGTTAGTTGAATCCTGATATTCAAAGTTACCATGCTAGTTTATCTGCCGAATGAGGTGTTTCACAGAGAAAGTTTAAAGATCAACCCAATGTGTGGTAAGTTTCCCATGAAATTTCCCTGCTCTTTCTGTTAGAGAGCTTACCCTTTCGCTCTGACTTTAGTGAAGAAAAATTATACCATTTGTTCTGCATCAAAGAAAAGCTGTTTTTAAACCAAACTGCAAAATCATGAGGGACAAATATTTGCAGCCTGTAAGTAGCTGTTGACATAATGACTGCACGCTAAGAGCACTACACACCAAATTAAAAGCTAATGTCTTTCTTGTTTCTCTTGTTTATACTGTGTGAACTGTGTCCCGCTACCTTTTTTTTTTTTAAACACTTTTTGAACTGCCCCTTAATTTGGATGGACTACTGCTGTTAGTCACTCGAGCAAAACCCATGAGATCCTGAGTCTGTTCTGTGTTGACATTGCTTTTAAAGGAATGGTGTCAGCATTTACCCATGGCAGTGACTGCTGTCGTTCTGCTACTACTGACTTCTCTACTCCACTAATGCACACGTAGGCATGTGTCCAACACTAGACATGGTCGGCTCTTGCTAGTTATGGAACCAGGATGCACGAGACATGTTGGATGGACTTTCCGTTCTGGAATGCTATATAGATAATCCATTGGCAAACAGTAAAAAGTGTTCACTTTAGATTTTTTTAAATACCTTGATGTTTTTATGGCTTTCACTTTGATGAGAAGAAAAAACTTGTTTTAATATGCTTTTGCTTCCCTTTGTCTCCATAGATTTTGAGGGCTTGGAGCTGCTGAATCATTGGTTTGCCGTATTTTTTACATGTGAAATTACATTTTTGTCAGAATATACTGACTGTAATGTAGATAATTCTATTTCTTGCTCTGATTGCCAACACATACAGGTCAGGCATGTGTTTCAGGCAAAAATAACGATGCCAAAAATAATACTGCCTACTAAATATGTAGTGTTTCTGTGCATAGTCATCTAAGGTATGTTGCAGACCGGCTGCAACAAACCACAATGACTTACCTTTCACTTTCGATGTGACTAGCTAATTTGGCGTATAGCTTGCTTTGGCTGGTAAACTATTAATGCCGTAGTCTGAAAGATTGATTCACTGTAATTTAAATTGCTTATTTTTAGTGACGAACATTCATGCATTCAATGTCTTTAATGGGACAGGGACATTTATACTCGTTACCATTTCATAATTATTGCATTATTAGTGTAGCGGTTTAGGAAGTTTCTTCATTACGTTACTACACAACATTTTCATGGGAAGAAGAAAAGTTAGAATTTCTCTTGATGGGTATCAAATAATGGTTTAATTTGATAATAAGTATGAAGGTAATTTAAGGCATGTAACGTGTTCACACAATATTTGTAGTAAAAACAACCATTAGTTGTCATTGGTGGTGACTCTGCTGCCAAACGTCAAGACTGTATTTGACCACTTCACTGTTCTGTTTAAACAGCAGCAAAAACAAAACTAAGACATGTGATGGGGGGGGGGAATGAAAACTACAGTAATTGCACGCCATTTGTAAACGTTTTTCTTTTCCGACTCGGTACACTTACAGTTCCACCAATTAACAGACTGGGACTAGATTTCCTGTTGGTTCAGCTGCCCTGTGGAAGGGCTAAAGGCAAAGGTACTTGTGCTTTAGAGGCACCGTCGCCGCCTCCACTCCCGCAGCCAGACGTAGAGAGGAAAGTGCCGGCAGGACGGCATATAAAGGCCTTTTGAACAGGTAGACCTGTGCAGGACGAGCAAGTGCAGGTGATGAGCAGCTTCAGCTGCATCAGTAGCCTGAGGCCAAGCTTCTCGTCTCAAGTCTCGATGAAATGGGGTTGTCAATTCTTGCACCAGTGGCAGTCGGGATCTTTAAAATTGGGACTTTATTCACATCTAGGCTGTTTAAAATGATAAAGTAATGCATTGCAAGAACCAGGCATTTAAAAGAAAGACCCAGTTAGTCCTGTCATTTAAGCAAAGTGTGCTAAGATGAAAGACGTTTATTGATTCATTTATTTAAGCTCTTTATTTGTTACTGCTTGAGGGTTGTTCAAAAAATCCAACTGTAGAAGTACAAAACCAGCCTGTCAGGCATATCCCTCATGTCATCATCAGAGAATCAAACTGATTTGATTAATCCCAGAGGGAAATTTCAGTTGTAACAGTCGCAGCCATTTGTGTGGAAGAAGAAAAAAAAAATACAAAAACACTGCCAATATCCTCTTTATAATAAAAAAAAAATCTAACTACTACATTAAAGGGGCAGTGATAAATATGGAATAGACTGAATAAAGCAGTTCACATGATTACACCTGTAAATACTGCACATATGGACAGTATAGATTGTACTGGCATGTAAAGGTCATGCAATCAGTACAAAATATATTTAGAATAATATTTCCATATGCATACATGGTAGATTTAGATCCTCTTTGAATATAAAGTTTAGCACAACTGGGTAAAAGCTTATTTCCTTATTTACCCCAGGCACAGGAGAAACAAATATTTCTGTATTCTAAATAATTCCATTGTGCATTTGCAAGCAGTTGGTTGACTATGTATTTTTAGCCTGTTTGGTGATTATTTTGATGGTTGTCAACAGATTTGTCTCATTCACAGTTTATATCACGGTGTACATGTCATATTAGTTTGCCCTCTGTATCCCGCATTATACGTACAATCTTGCAAAGCGTGTCTTTAATAGTGAAAACACCTGGGGCAGAATAGAATTCACCTGCGTTGAGAAATATGCCAAAGGTATTGCATCATCTGATACATGTACCTACTTAACTTCTGGTTTTGTTTCAAAATTATTATCTTTTATAGCTGTCTGTTCGCATTTTATTGAAAAGTTTTGTTTAGCTCTATAAGACACGTATCCTTTTTCTGTTTTCATAGGCTGTTTTCTGAGCCTTATTTGATTATTTATTTATTTATTAGGGTTGCTGGCCAGATATTTTACTGGCTATGCTAATCTTTTATATAGAGTTCTGTGCTGGACATACCCTACCTCACTTTTCAGTGATGTGTGATATGAATAAGAATGCCATCGCTCTTGCTCTTTATGTGACGGGATGTGCTCAAAAGCTTTTATTGTTTATACACTGGTCTATCTCTGTTCAGGCCCCTATAAAGCACCTCTCTTTCTAGATCAGTTTTGCATTTTAGCAGAAAGATGTGCACTGTAACAGACACGGGGAAATCGGATCCCGGGTCTGCACTTCATAACCATCCCACAGCCCACTACCAGCTGTGTCAAGTCTGCATGGCTTTTACCACAGGTCTGCCTGAAAGCTATAACATTTGTAGACATTTCCAGAGCACAGTCTAATTCTCTCATTTCAGGACTGAGACCTTGAGGGCCTTGTTCCTTTCGAGTCTTGTCTGAGACTCCCAGTAATGTTCTGCAGATGCTGAGGTAGAGTGCCTGTTGCCAACATCTGTGATTGTAAACCCCAGGTGTTCAAAGTGCTAGCTGTTGCCTTTTTGCTGAGAGAGTTGCTGTCTTTCTCTTTTGTCTCTGTCTGTCTGTCTTGCTCTCTTCCTCTATCTGTCTCCCACTTCCTCTGTCACTCCATTGATCTCATATTGCTCTTGGAACTTGGTTTATTTAAACGTGCCACGTTTTGCACCTGTCAGCATACCAGTGATTCTTTGTTCTTTGGTCGTCTATGTTCTCAATCAGCAAAGCAGAACAAAACAATTATTGGATAGTTCCGTGTCAGGATCAGGTGATTTTGCTCTTGTAGCCCTTTCTCACTCTTTGTCAAATTGGAGGTAATATTAACATTTTTTTCATTTAACCTTTCATGTTGTATCCGAACCCTCACCGACCTCCTTGGTCCCTACAGAACCTTTTGTTCTACATGTTCCTCAGGGGACATAAAAAGACATTTTGTGGAGAATCATCTGGATTTCTGTGAAATGAATTTAATTCCCACGTCCACAAAAAGTTAGTTACCTTTGCAGTCCGCCATGAAAAGCCACAACAAATTATTCATTTAGCAGAAGGCAATGACAGACAAGCATTTCTGCTCATGAAAAGGAGCGGTGTTGCATAATGCTGTGCTTTGACCCCTTCCACACATACACTCCCAACTCCCCTTGCTACAGTATTTCTCCTCCTCATGGTGGACATTTCAGACATAGACAAAACATGAGCTTCGGTACAGGAGTGCCCACACCAGTCATCTCCTGTAGGAACAGTGTTTACCTGTGGCAGGTACAGAAATCCTGGGGCAGTGAGCCATGCTTCCTTAAGCCTGTGTTGTTTAGTCTGGCCCTACAGGTGTCTGACAGTGCAGTCCTCCCGTATTCTGCCCTCATCAGCTGAAAGGCCTGACTCTGCTTCTCCTCTAGGGTCTCGCTTGGAACATTCTGCGCTCCTGTCCTTGAAATACAGGTGTCTCTTTTTTAGTGCAAATTACAGAAATGGGGAATAAAATTCCTTAAATATTTTGGAAAACCTTTTTTTTTAGTGTACAAAAAGATTATATTTTAGTTGTTGGCTATTTTAAAGTTTGACTATAGCAGTTTAATAAAGGGTAAACAAGTCTGCTTGTTTTGGTTTTTAGTGAAAGAAATTCTGTCTCAAAGCTAACTTCATTAATTAATCTGCTCTTAACTGTTCAGGAATGCATAAGATTTTCCTCTCAAGCTTAGCCTAATTAAATAGAACTAATAACACCTTGTTTAAACTGAGCAGTCTAAGTAGCTTACAACAAAAGCCCCTGTGGAACAGGACACTGTCGTAGGAGGAACGAGTAGGTTATCGTCTGGGGCTCAAAAGAGTAAACCACCATTGGTACTGAAAACATAAGAGGGACTGCTCTCTATTCCGACTATACCCATTAAACTCGGTGGACACACAGCGGTATGATACGGTTAACGCTTGAAATTAACCATAAGCACTTAGGTGAGGCTCTTGTAGATCAACTTCATCCAGTTCCTGTCTAAACTGGCTATAATTTGACTAAAATTAAGGTAAAGTGTAGACAGGAACTGGATAAAGTTGCAAACTTTACCTTAATTTTAGTAAAATTATAAAGAGTGTATTTCCAAAGACGTTATTCGAGTCTGTTGGTGATCTGTCCAGTGGCTGTGGAGGAATTTTCTGCCTAGGTTATACTCCTGATTTGTGTGCCTGGCTGAAGGTTTGGCGTCATCCTTCTGTAACTGCCTGTGTGGTTAGAATTGGGTGGAAAAGTATTATGAAATCATGGTGCTTATCCAGCACTGAGGAAACACTCTTCCATCCTTCACCTGATGTAATACAAATATTCAGCCAAGCTAAGACACAACCCTCCAGAAGCTGGAAAATGTGTCAGTGCAGTTCTTAGGTGAACGATGCTGGCTATTCTCTTGGCCATTTGGCTCGTGGTGTCACCATCTGTGCGATCTTGGAACAGAGAGATAGTAAGGTGGTAAATCTGGAGGGTTCCTTGCACAGCAGGAGGAGAGGGTGTACAGGCCTACCTGTTTGGTGTAAAGCTGGTGTAAATTACACCTGTTTGGTGTAAAGCTGGTGTAAATTACACCTGTTTGGTGTAAAGCTGGTGTAAATTACACCTGTTTGGTGTAAAGCTGGTGTAACCCAACCTTGTTTTTCACCTTCTTTGCCTCAGTTTGTCAGTTTTGGCTGTTGTGGTAGTGTTGATTGGCGTAGACGCAATCCTGCCTCCCAGCGTTCAGTGTCTACCGTGTAAAGCTGTACTTGTTACCCACGTTGGCCACTGTCGTAGTTTTCCACAGTCGAACCTAAGCTACATCATAGCTCCTTGGATTGCCAAGCGGCGATAGTTTGCTGCGATCGTTTACCTTGTTTATAGCAACAGCAGCACATGGCCGTAGGCGCAGTGTTGATATTGATAGAAACCTAGCAGCCATTTTGTTTTTTAAATGTACATTTAAAAACCCTTTCAATCAAATTGAATTGTTATGCAGCACTAGTACGGAGGAGTTAAAAAACACCATCACACAAAAATGTGATTTTTTTACGACCCAAAATGGCTTATATAATTAAAGTTCATTCTATTCTTCGGTATAATTTATTAAAAAATCCTGGCAAAGGATGGTTTGATCTGAAATGTAAACTGGGAAATTAACCTCTTAAGAGCAAGGAATGTCTTATGCCATTAACTTTACTAAGCTCACCAAATGTCCCGTCTCTGCTAAAGACATCAGTGGCCTCCCCTTCCTCTACAGCTCTACTCCATTACATCATATTAGTCCAAAGAGCCAAACTGTGCTCAAAAATCCCCTCAGTACCTTGTTCTTTAGGTTTGGTCTGTGACCAGTTTATTTTACTCAAAGTCTAACTTTAACCAGAGGGGGGGGGAGAGGTAAAAGTAGTTTTGAATAAGAACCTGTTTGCACACGTAGGTAAAACCACACTCACCATAACACACACACATTTGATTGGTTCTTGAGGAAGAGGTGGCCGTTTTCGTGGGAGCTGTGAAATCACATACGATCAGTCAACTGAAGAACTGGAGAAAAATAGGAATGCTGTCTCAGGTGATGGGTGGATGGAGTTACAAATCAGGTCAGGAGTTTAGTGAATCTTTAGCTTGTTCGTGGTGTTTTACACAGGCAGCTGTTTCCACCTCTGATAAAGCAGTTTCGGTGTGCAGAGTAGCCAGCGTGGACTCTTACTCAGCCATATAAGGTTCTTCATTTTTATTTCAGTCTGGGATGACATTTATTTCTCTCCATAGTACCTCCATGTTTGCAACAACAAAAATATTTCTTAGAAACCATAGTCCTTTGAATGCATGACTCACCTTCGGGTTTGAATTTGACTGCCCTTGAGGTCTTTTTGAGACTACTACTTTATTTGTGGAGGTTTATGATTTGGAAGTTTCTTCAGCTCCTGTTGAGAGGAGTCTCCATCATTACTTCTATGCCTTTCCACTAGCCAGTGTCTTGGGGCTTCTCCTTGTGGTTTGTGGACGTGAGGGAGTCGCTCTGTGCTCCCCACTCATTGCTGGATGAAGGTTAACCTAAAAAGCCATCTTCTGATCTACGTCAGTACCTGCTCAAGTTAGAAGTTGCTGGCAGGAGATTTATACGCTCTGCCTTTTGGATGACCCTACCGTGCTCATCAGACTCATAAGTTTACACTCTAGGCTCCTGGTTATGTACTATTTTGACAATCTTGGTGTTAGCATTCACTATACTGGAGTTGCTAACAGATAAGCATGACAGTGTAGCAAGTTCTTGTGCATCTCTTATATTGTGTCCATGCACCACTAATTGGAACTATAAACCATACATAGAAGAAATAGTGGGTCAGATTTTGTGGATGTTAGCGTGTAAGGAAGAACCTCCAAGTCAAACTGAGAACCCTACGTCCACACTGATATTTTACCAAGTTAATAGAATATTGTTCTAACAAGAGGAACAGGATGATCTGTACTTTAGTACCACAAAGGTAACTACCCAGAAGATGGAAACGAATAACCTCAGTTTTAAGCTTTGCTTCGCTGGACGGCATTTAGCTACTTCCTTGAGAACCTTACGCTGTCCTTCAGTCTCTCCACTCCTAGTTTGTCACTTGGCCTCAGTTCCTCTCTGTCGCCACAGTGTCCAGCTTCAGATAAGCACATGTCCTGAGTCAGATGTGACCTCGTACAGACGAGACATAGAGTCAACAGCCCAGGCTAATGAATGACTGGGAGGGTGGGGGGGGGGGGAGGCTTTTAAGAAGGAGTCTGTGTCCTGGAAAAGGAAGCCAACCTGAGATTAGACCTGGGGCTCCCGCCATTCCCTCCATTGCTGTTGTAAGAAGGCAGAAGGGAAGAGCAGCAGGGGTGGAGGAGGAGAAATGCCTTTTTTGTTTTTAAAAGAACAATGCTGTAAATGAGAGCGTGTGGCCCCAGAGCTGGAGCCCAAACATGGCCAGAGGCAGGCAGTGATGGGGGCTCTGCATTCCACTGAGACACCTCGGCCTGTTCCGAGGGCCTGGATTAGACAGTCTGATACCAGTGAACTGCTTGGTCCTAGTTTAACAGTCCATTCCAACAATGTCATGATAAAGTTTCTTATTTAGTTATATGAAAGCTAGAGGAACACAGGGACAAACATCAAACCCTTTCCCTCCCAGGCCCTGGTATTGTATTAAAATAGCTGTGCAGTATTAGGTGCCAGGTTTTAAGAAAAAATAAATAAATAAAAAAAAGATTTTTTTACCTTGTTAGACGTGTCGGGGCCTGAACTGGTGGTACAGGCTACTGAAAGTCAGATGCAAAAGTCTTGACAACGCATGGGGGAGTGGGTTAGAGGGTTGGAAAGGCTTCCATTGCAAACTGGGTTAGGATTATATTCAAAGATTTAATGAGCTGGGAAAGTTTGGCTTTTCCTCACTCTGCTCTCTCACACCTCCATATCTTTGCATATATTTTACAGAATGGAGTGGTTGGCTGTTAACCACTAACCCTACAGCCTATACCCCAGAGCACCATGTGAACCTTTTTTCCCCACAAGGCCCATCATCTCACATATCACCATTGCGTGCTTGTGTGTGTGTGTGTGTGTGTGTGTGTGTGTGTGTGTGTGTGACAGAGACAAAGACAAAGAGAGAGCAAGTGAACGATTACAGAGGCCCTTTTTGGTCTCGGTAGTAGAAATTTAACCTCTCAAGGTCCATGGTGACTCTCCTATGCCACACTCTAGAGATATAAGAGAAGGGTGAATGTCCAGTATGTTTTTGAATGGATCTTTCAATACTTTATTTAAAAAATAATTTGCTGCCTTTAATACACAATATTATAACAATTCTTTTAAACATTATAGTGAAGTTTATTAAACAGGTCACATATAAAGTCAAACCCGCAGGAATGTAATGGTATAACTCCTCTCTAGCAGGTGATGGAGGGGCTGAGTTGTAGCATATGCTGGTTTAGGAAGCCTTACGTTTCTTAAACCCTTTTACTTTGCAGTATGTTGTTATTTTCCTTTGTAACCCGCACGACAAGTCACCTTCACCAGTGCCATACTGACATCGTTTTACACTCTCGATCAGCCCTCAAATGAAGCTGACTTGATGCACATGCACGCTTCAGTGGCAAAGCAGGACTCTGCACAAGGCACCCGGCCTGGATCGGTTATATTCTGGTACTAAATTATCCCGACCAGGCAGTCAGATCAGTATTCGTGGTAGTAAAAGCCACTAAGGAACTTTATTCATGCACAGTGTGTGTGCCTAGGGCCATATTATACTGTACAGTACAGGTGTGGAGTGGGGTGTTATTATACTGTGTAGTACAGGTGTGGAGTGGGGCGTGGTATGGTACTGTGTAGTACAGGCGTGGAGTGGGGCGTGGTATGGTACTGTGTAGTACAGGCGCGGAGTGGGGCGTGGTATGGTACTGTGTAGTACAGGCGCGGAGTGGGGCGTGGTATGGTACTGTGTAGTACAGGCGCGGAGTGGGGCGTGGTATGGTACTGTGTAGTACAGGCGTGGAGTGGGATGTGGTATGGTACTGTGTAGTACAGGCGTGGAGTGGGGTGTGTTATGATACTGTGTAGTACAGGTGTGGAGTGGGGTGTGGTATGGTACTGTATAGTCTTAATCAGTGTCTATGTGTGAGTGGTTTAGTTACATCGCACGTTCTACGCTTTATTACTTATAATAGTTTTTGATTTTATTACTTATTTTTATGTAGTAACAGGTGCATATGTAAGCAGAAAAGTTAAGTGACCAAATGCAGGTCTCTTAATATAAAAAACTACCTTTATCACAAATATTTATTTACAGTATTATTTGGGCTACATCACATACTTGTTTGTGGTCAGGTTTAATCTGTTTTGCTCTTGCTGGCCTTAAAGGTCCAATTTTTGATGTGTCCTGTCCACCATCTGCCCTGTCTCTTTGCCACTGCTCTGTTGAACTGAGTGTGTCCTGTTAGTTCCCGCAGCCCGATTTGCAGGATCATGCGCTGAATGAGAAACACGCCGGCACACACAGAAGCCTCTCTCTTCTCCCACCGGCCATGTGACTTGAGCCTGCCGTTGCTATGACGACCCTGCCCTTCTGTTGCACTGGGTGACAGACAGTGGCAATCATGTTTTTATTGGTTGTGTGATTAAACACAAACTACAAATTTATAGTATAATAATTATACATATTTAGATAACACGTTCCTGAGGTCACTCCATTTGCACTTGCCAAATTAGCATGTACCTATGACCGATTGTTTTGTAGCTTTGTCCAGAGTTGTTCCCACCATAACCAGTAAAACTTTACAATCCAGCCTCACAGGTTTAAGCTGCCATGTTTCTTTTTGTCAAGGAAAGCTCTTGTCATCACCATCACTTTCCGCTCAAAGCTTGTGGCTCCCCCCGGTGTTTAAGAGTGACAACTGATGTGCATCGTCACGGTTACGCTTGCTTTATCTGCTACATGGAGACAGAGTGAGAACGAGGAACTGAACAACCAGGCCCTAATGGGTTTCATGTGCTGAAGATTCTAACGCGTTTTAAGCTCTGTGCTGGGACGAGGTGTGTAGTCTTATCATCTGCCCAGAAGTGCATCTGTCATGGTGTGGAGCTCATGGGGATTCATTTGCAGGTCAGTTTTCTGTGGTCACAGCAGCTAGAGTTGGCCTCTACTCAACGGGTTTTGATTCTCAAGTCTTGCTATGCTTTTAGGCGCGTCAGGGATTCACTAGCTAATTAACAATTCTGTGGACTCTTGAAAACTTCCTTTTCATTCTCCAGACATTTGATCAGCCCACCTAAACCCACAATTGCCTTTAATTCCAAATCCAGTTCGACTCCGTATCCATTGCTGTGCAAGACATTTCTGAAGCAGTTCACTAGTTGCACACAACCACTTAGAGTAGCCCAAACTATATAATTACTCTCACATGCTTCATATAACTTTGTGATGCATGTTTTCCCATCTTTCTGCCATTGGCCACACTGGAATAGAGCCACCGTGTCGTTTATCCAGGTTAACTGTTTTTATCAGTGAACACGAATATTAGCCTAATCTTCTTGTTTAACCAGACACGTCGATTGCATAAGAAGGGTATTTCCTTATTAAGAACATTGGCCAAGTTTCGGTGCAAGCCACAGCAAGCAAGCATAGCCAGAACATTTGAACAATTCAATTGAAAGTAAATGCGATGATGCAGACGGAACAAACTTGTGGAGCACTGAAGCAGCCTTTAAGAAATGGCTTCCCCTCAAAACAAGCCCCTCGCTGTAGATGCACTGGAGTGACACTTTTGCGCTCTCTTGCACACATCTGAGCCACTGCCCGTCCCCCCCCAGCCTTTCTTGTCTTGCATTCCCTTCTCTGTGGATTTTACCACTACTGTTCCCCCTATTATCCTCCCCTGCCCTCCCCTCCCTCCCCACTTCACACCTCCCTCCAGGCTCTCCCTCCTCCTTGCTGCGATGAGACAGTGTGAGGAAGTCTGCAGGGAGTGGCTGAGTGCGAGACGGGTGGGGACTCTTCCCAGCCACAGGTTTGCTGGGAAGTCTCGCAGGGTGGAAGTGTCGCTCGGCGCTGCACGCCGGCGGGGAAAACCCCAGACTGACGGCGCTGCTCCCTGGTATCAGCACCGTCACATTTCTCGTCTCGCCTGGGTGCCTGTATGATTCATTGGAAGGAAATAACAAGCTTCCTTTTGAAATGGCCCTGTAAATAGGACCTCTCATGCCAGTACGGTTGGCTAGTCATTTTCCAGGGAACCCACCAGGCTTGCAGTCAATTTAATATTACTGATGCTGATAAATGGAAAAATCCTAGCAATGGGACATGGTTAATGATATAGACGGTTTTCAGTTGATCGCTCCCCTGCACACACACCGAGCTCTGTCCAGTGCAGTGTCCTCCTCCTCACTGTGGTTCGCGGTTGTCTGAGGGGAAGCCCACTGGGAGACTGGCTCTCACTCCTGACCACTTCCCTTCCTGGCGTCAAATGTCTCTCACACACAAACACACATTCGCATACACAAACACACACACACAAACACACATTCATATTCGTTCTGTCTGAGTTGGCTGCTCTCAGCCTCCATGTCTTAATTTAGCTTGTGGGGGCATAGAAGTAACACAAAACTCTGAACCATCTTGAGTGTGCAGCACATGTGTATACCCACCAAAGTGAAGGCTGCATTCTTCAAAACCTTCCTAGTCTTTGTGGGAGGCTGGGGTGATACCCTGGGGTGATACCCTTGGGCATGAATGTGGGCGGCTGGAGTGATTTCTCTCTCTCTCTCTCTCTCTCTCTCTCTCTCTCTCTCTCTAATAAATATATATATACACACACACACACACACACACTTTCATATCGATATTTGTCATATCTCACAGCTTTAGACATTCTAATATCATAATTATGTGCAGAATGTTATGGATGGGCCTTTAAATCTGCTGTAAACCAACTAAAATCCCCATCCAAAGGAAACAGCCAGTGAGCCAGTCCACCCCCAGGCATGGTACATATGGAGATGTCAGATGGTCTGTGAACATTGCCAGACTGCTTAGTGAGTGTGTAGCGTCCAGTTATACTGTACAACAGACTGAGAGACACATGCTTTGGCGTTTCACTATGTGATGTGAGAATTACTGCGGACTGAAGCCCGTGTACAACTGATGAGCTGAAACCCTTTCCCAGGAATCGCTCTTAATTTGGGCTCTAAAGGTGAAATAACCTAGTGTTTGGTTTATTTAATAAAAATATATAAAAGCTTGAATGTTTTTGTCACAGTTGGTGAGCCTAACTGTGATTTGCCATACAGACATTGGTTTTTAAGCAACATAAAAACTATTCTTGAGGGGAAATATAGCAAGTTTCATTACAAGCTAAAAGGGCAAAAGTGTCTTTTTTCCATTACTGAGTCAAAAAGGAGCTCCATAAATTGCTGGATTAAATTGGTACCAATAATCAGAATAAAGTGGTTTAACCCCCAGCTTTGCTACCTGTAGCCGTGCTACTGCACAGCTATCGTTGTTATTCGCTGAATGAAATATTCAAATGAGTAAGACCTCTATCAATAATGCTAATCTTTCTAACAGTGAATTCAAATTATTATGTTATGCAGATTGGATCATGCATAAGCCCTTTTGAAATAATGTCACACAATTCCCCCTGCTTTCCCAGTTATTAGGCATTATAGCAGTCAGTCTGGAAGGCTGCTCCTGAGGCTCTGTTAGTGTGCTGCTCCTGTTGAGGCTCTGTTAGTGTGCTGACCCAACATCGCCATGTTTATTTCACCAACAGTCCCCCCACAGCCCTCTTTCCTGCTGCCTTGAGACTGTCTGGTGTTTCCTGTTCAGAAGGGAAAGAGGTTAAAGATGGAAAGCTTAAGGCCCACTAACCTGCAGACCTCCCACCCCCCTGGTACACACACACACACATGCAATCTGTGAATAATTAATGACAGAAGCAAACTATAGGGCAAGGTGCTGAAACTATAGGTGTGTGTGTGTGTGTGTGTGTGTGTGTGTGTGTGTGTGTGTGTGTGTGTGTGTGTGTGTGTGTGTGTGTGT
>JAOXYF010000001.1:21649384-21682732 GCA_028565775.1 Sternarchorhynchus goeldii | reverse complement strand
GTGTGTGTGTGTGTGTGTGTGTGTGTGTGTGTGTGTGTGTGTGTGTGTGTGTGTGTGTGTGTGTGTGTGATGTATATAAAAACACAGCGCTGTCCTGCTGCCCTCAGCATAACAGCGGAACCTTAATAACCAGACAGCAACTGACAGTTAAACCACATTTAGGTACGAACAGCCCCATTAGGGTTTTGAAACTCTCTTTCTCTCCAGTCAGAGTGAAATTGTCTTCATTAATGCATGAGTGGATTTGTAACCACGTTAAAACTCCATTTTGTGAAAAGCCAGTGCATCTGCGAGGGTCACTTTCCCAGCGTTCTCTATGATTGCTCTATGGTCATCTCCGAGCTCTCTGCGAGGGTCACTTTCCCAGCGTTCTCTATGATTGCTCTATGGTCATCTCCGAGCTCTCTGGCTGAACAGGCCAAGCTGCGCACACGCTCTGCTAAAAACATCTTGGTGGACACTTGACTGCACATCTGTCTCCTATCAGCTCGGAGGAGCTCCAGCTATACTTCTCCATCCGCCAACGTGACCCAACACGGACCTTCTCCATCACTGTCCTCTTTCCTGTCTCATACAGTATACCCATCTGGTAAAACGCTGGAATAAGATCAGTGTGGACCTCTGTGTGTATATACATATACCCCCCCCCGCCCCCCCGGCTCAGGAGTCTAGATTCAGGAGGCAGGTTCAGGAGTGTTCCAGGAGTCTAGAGCGGTGATTCCTCCATGCTGATGTCAGCCACTGGAGTAGTTTGGGGGTGAGCTGCTCCAGAAGCAGGAGGGAGAGGGAAAGAGCCGGGGCAGCCTTCACGCATCTCCCCTGGGCTGGCCCTGTCCTCCACTTGTGTGCAAGCTCTCCCTGCACACACTCCTCCCTCCTCCTCCTCCTCCTCTGGCTGCACTCCCTGCTGTTTCCTTATTGCTCCTCTCTCCACTCATCTCTCCCTCCCCTCTTTCTCCCCTTTTTTCCTGCACTGCTCTTTCTCTGTACATCATCTTCCTCCCTCGGCCCCGACAACCTCCCCACCCCCATGTGGTGTGTAGTCGGCTGAGCAGCTCGGTGGGTGGGTGTGTGGGTGTGTGTGTGTGTGTGTGTGTGTGTGTGTGTGTGTGTGTGTGTGTCAGGATGTGAGGATGTGACTGTTCTGCTCCCCTCTGCTCAGCAGGGCGAGGCTGTGCAGACACCACAGCTGCTCAGGAATGCTGGCAGGCAGAGAGGGAGAGACCACACTGCATACCAGTCCACACACACACACACCCCAATATACCCACAACCCACTGTCCCACCAAGGCACATGCAGAGAGAGTATGTGCTGCTGAATGACACAAAAAGGGGGGGGGGTGTGACTTTTCTCCATTTCACTACTGTTATCATATTAGAGCATTAAAGCACTTCTGTATGTTCACTACATAACTTGGTTTAGGTATGAAATATGAAAAGGGAAAAAAAAAGAGACTGTAGGTTTGCTGCAGTGGTTTAGAGGGCAGTGTTCATCCCAGTCTGGGCCGCCGGCACTGCGGTGCCAGCCTGTGAAAGCCTGCATGCCACAGAACGCTAAACCGGTGACCTCAATGGAGGTCATGGCCTTTTTAAAGGCTTCCTCTGTGTAAAAGTGCTTTGTCTTCACTCGTCTGGGAGGGCGGGGTTACGTGGGGAAGGCGGAGTCCTGCCCTTGTGCTGGCCCTGATGACAGGGTGTTGTGGGGAGATTTGATGTTTGGTCAGTTTATATGTATGTGTTATCAAAAACTCAGGGAAGTAGTGTTTCCTGTGTGTGTGTGTGTGTAACATTTTCTCCATATGTATGTGATAATCCATACCTCTTCATTGTGTGCATGTTCAGATGATCTCTGATGTTCATGCTGGGTTGTTTTTTAGTGTTATTAATTGCACATGTGGGTGTGGAGGTGTGCCCTGATAAGCCTCTGGTCCTTCTCCTTGTCTTTGAGAAGTCGCGCAGGTCAGCTGAAAGACCAGGCCCAGGCAGCGCTCTCCCCAGGCAACCTCCCCGAGGACTCTGAGTGCCTGACCGTGCCCAAGTACAAGCGTGACCTGGTGCAGAAGCTGAAGATCCTCCGGCAGGAGCTGTCCCAGCAGCAGCCGCAGGCAGGACACTGCCGGATCGAGGTCTCCCGAGAGGAGATCTTTGAGGTAAGACGACCAAAACTAGCCACACACAGCAGTCACATCGCAGGCCTCCTTGTGTTGTCATGTCTGCGACTCGGGCCCTGATCTTTGAAAAAAATCTAGGGATGAACATAACTGGATTTCACCTCGACAGGGTTCTTTTTCCGCGGTTTTTTCCCCTTTCTTTATGTAGGTGGTTCACTTGCCCGATGGAAGCGGCTCTAATCTGCCTTCCCTTTGTTACGTTAATGTCCTTGACTAATTGCCCTGACTGCTGATTGTTTGTGCGCTCTGGGTGCTCCTGTGCCCCCCAGACGAGGTGTCCTTCAGCACGCGTGTGGTTTTTAGACGTGTGCTCTCTCGATTCTTCATAGTGCCTTTGTACTTGCTGATGCTGTATCTGAGTATATGGGAACTCCACTTATTTATCAACATTTCACCTTAATTTGCTCACTGAGCAATAAACGATGTCATGCATTCTCTATTTATACAAGAGAAACATACCCCGTTTCATTACTTCACGATGTTTGTGGTACAAATCAGGGATTATGACTTCAACAACATTAAGTCTGCTGTTTTTAATGTTTTTGTTTACTTCGAAATAAACAAAAGTAATGGAAAGTTATCTCGACTTTAAGATCCGGTAGCTCATGGTTTAACTCTTGTAGTTAAAAAATGTCACCTTACCATATTCTAAACTACCATACCATACTCTAAACTACCTTACCATACTCTAAACTACCATACCATACTTTAAACTACCTTACCATACTCTAAACTCTACACACTGTTATCTAGAAAAGATCTGTACTGACCAGGAAACCCTGTTATTATTGCTTTGTGCCCAGATCCTGTCGACATTATTTTGTTACCACCATTTTTCACAGTTTACCAAGAACACACCAAACACTTTATTTACCTCATTTTCAGTAATGGCGTGTGATTCACCATAGCAATTACAAATGGCAGTACAGTGGGTGTTTTTATTCAAGCAACATTGTATGACCTGGAGTTTGAGATCGTCTTTCTAAGAGTATTTAGTCACATTTTGTTTTTAATTGTAGCTCTCCACTGCTGTCTCTAAGAGTCCTCTTTGTGTTCCTGTCCTTTCTAAGGAGTCCTACCGGCAGGTGATGAAGATGAGGCCGAAGGATCTCTGGAAGAGACTGATGGTGAAATTCCGAGGAGAGGAAGGGCTGGACTATGGAGGCGTAGCCAGGTACAACCTCGACCTGAAGCACCTTTATTAATCACCTTTATTAATAGAAGGCCCTGATTACATTCTATACTGATAAATTTTGTTTTGTTTTTGTATTGTGGAATAAATCTTCCCTTTTGTCATATTTAATATGGAAAGGTATGATTTGAAAGATGAAAGACTTATTCTGAGTCATTTGAGTCATAGTCTGAACATAGTCCCCCTTGTGGTGACAGATGGATATTACACTGTGTACGGCTTGAGGCTGTGGTGCTGTTAGAATCTGAAATGCCTCTTGAACTCCTAAGCGTCTCATATACTTCCAGGAACTAAAATGACATTGACCTCATCCATGATGACCAGATTTAAGAGCGGTTCAAGATCAAATAACTGGTGTTTGTGTGTTTGTAGGGAGTGGTTGTACCTCCTGTCACATGAGATGTTGAACCCATACTACGGCCTTTTCCAGTACTCACGTGATGACATCTACACTCTACAGATCAATCCGGACTCTGCCGTCAACCCGGTATATAAGCATGTTCAACGTGTATATGACCGTGTTGATCACGCAGCCCGACATGATCACACTGGGATGTTTTCAGACGTGTGTGAAACCTTTTCACATTCGCGCTCCAGTTAATAACTGCAGAACGTAGGAGTGAGTTCCATGGCAACAGCTCACAGGAGTTAAACCGCATCCTTCTGTGACAAACGCATTAATGAAAACTGCAGTTAGACCAAGAAGCACTGAGCTGCACCAAGAGTCCAGCTGTAGTCACGTGTGCCCTGCTGACGCCTGTGGAACTGCTCTCCTCTGCAGGAACACCTGTCTTACTTTCACTTTGTGGGCCGCATCATGGGCATGGCTGTGTTCCACGGTCACTACATCGACGGTGGCTTCACGCTGCCCTTCTACAAGCAGCTGCTGGGCAAACCCATCACCCTGGACGACATGGAGTCCGTGGACCCAGACCTTCACAACAGCCTGGTCTGGATCCTGTGAGTGCTCTTTAACACCCACCTTAACCAGGCACCCGAGTCCCATCCCGTACACGTCTTCGGCAGGTCGACGCCCCAGCAGGCCTGAACGGCACAGATAATCCAATCTCCATCACCAACCTCCATCACCTCGGCGTGCATCACACTTGCATGGCCGCTTTTTACTTTCACAATCATCTTATGGCACCAAGACGACGGGTTTTCATTCTCAAGCATCTTTGGCGTCAGGTGGAAAAGGCTGTTTGCAAGTGATCTGATTTTGCAGCCACTGAGCAATGCAGTCATTATTGTATGGTACATCACTGCTGTGCACCACATGCATCATCTAGTAATGTCCAAGGGCCAAATCAAGGAACGCAGAATCAATTTAACACGGGTCACTCCTTTAACGTGTATTTTTTTGGTAGAAAATCAGCAGACCAAACAGACTGGCCACTGAAACTGTGTGTTCAAAGCATAGATAGTGAAGTTGTGCTTTGCGCTGGTGGAATGAACCCCCTATCCCAAGTTAGCTTATTTGTTGATTTTTTTTCTCTGGTGATGGGCATGATACCCATAGCATTACAAACATTGTGTCGCAGAATAGCAGTGATTCTGGCAAAATGTAAAATATATATTTAATTCTTTTCCCTTTTTCTGTTCTTTAATGTGTCGATCTGTAGTGACAATGACATCACAGGTGTGCTGGACCACACGTTCTGTGTGGAGCACAATGCATACGGCGAGATCATTCAGCACGAGCTTAAACCCAACGGCAAAAGCATCCCCGTCACCCAGGACACCAAGAAGGAGTACGTCAGGTACGTTTGAACTGGGCTGCCACTCCTCCAGGCCTCTCCTCCCCACGCAGCCCGGCCCCTGCCCCTCTAACGCCGCGCCTCTCGCCCCGACACAGGCTCTATGTGAACTGGCGCTTCCTGAGGGGCATCGAGGCTCAGTTCCTGGCCCTACAGAAAGGCTTTAACGAGGTCATCCCACAGCACCTGCTCAAGGCCTTCGACGAGAAAGAGCTCGAGGTACCAGGATGCTTTGTGACTTCACCGAAACGCTTTCCTGTCACTGCTAAGTTGGTCACCATTATAGTGTACAAATATAAGATGGTCTTTGTTACTGTATGCATTTGTTAGTGAATAATGAATTAGTTTCGGTCTTCACTTTGTAATGAACGTTAACAAGCCGTTTGGCGCGGTGTCCCGTGTAAGTTTTACTGAACCGGCCTTTTAAGAGTAGCCTTTATTGCTCTTTAATTCTCGCCCCAACTCTCTGCCCTCCACCAGCTGATCGTGTGTGGCCTGGGGAAGATCGACGTAAACGACTGGAAAGCTAACACACGGCTCAAGCACTGCACGCCCGACAGCAACATCGTGAAGTGGTTCTGGCGGGCCGTGGAGTCGTTCGACGAGGAGCGGCGGGCCCGGCTGCTGCAGTTCGTCACGGGCTCTTCCAGGGTGCCCCTGCAGGGCTTCAAAGCCCTCCAAGGTGAATCATAGAGCAGGACACTGATCCCTTCCTCAGCACTGTGGATCTACCAGCTGTCTGGGAAAGTATCGCATGCACATACAAGCAAATTCGCATTGTTAATGCTGTAAACTGTAGCTTGATTGAATTTTTTTTCCATAATTTTGTTTACTTAGTATTTATTTGGGATGGGAAATTTCCTCCATTTATATCGGCAAACAAACATTTTTGGTATTATGTCAGAATTGCTAATATGTTCATTTATATAATAAACGCATTAAAATGGAATTGAAAATATCTTCGAAGTGCTGGCACCTCGCTCCAGCAAATCAGCAGGTTACTAAACACAAACTCCATTTGTAATTCCTTTGCAGGGAGACAGCAGCAGTAGCTTCCACCATGACAGTTATTGGAATTATACAAATTTGAGAACGATACGCTTGTCATTGGATTTTATATTGCCAACTCATCCCTAGTATATATGTTATATAGGATGAGTGAGTTGGCCTGCTGAACTTCACTGATTGTGTGTGTGTGTGTGTGTGTGTGTGTGTGTGTGTGTGTGTGTGTGTGTGTGTGTGTGTGTGTGTGTTGTGAAGGAGCTGCAGGGCCACGTCTCTTCACCATTCATCAGATTGATGCCAGCACGGACAACCTGCCCAAAGCCCACACATGGTGAGTAGCACCGCTTCAGACCAGCCAGTCCTCCAAGTTCAGTAATGAAAAAAGCTAAATTCCTGCTGACAGGTCTGTGTGGAACTTTTCTTATGTCGTATTCTTTCGAATGTGGAATTGGTAACTGTTTTCAGTGGCTCTGTTACTGTGCCCCCACAGCTTCAACCGCATTGACATTCCTCCCTACGAACACCATGACAAGCTCTATGACAAACTCCTGACGGCCATCGAGGAGACCTGTGGCTTTGCCGTGGAGTGACTGCCTGACGCTTGTGGGTGTTCGAGGTGAGGACAGGTCAGTCTGCACAAAGAGGAGACCTGTCACTCGACCAAGGGGTGTGGCTTATGGCCCAGAAGCCCTGCCCCTTTTTTCAGAAGAGGGGTCAAAATGAGGAATAGTATGATGAGGGAGGATGGAACATGCAGCACTCTATGCCTGGTTCATGTACATGGGTTTTTTTCCTGCATCTCTGCATATTTTTTAAGAGAAGAATCGACTTTGTTTTTCAGCTGCTAGTAAATTCCTGACTTTTTACCTTTTTGGAACATAGATAAAGAATGGCTCTTCCTCTTCTGTTTTAGCATTAAGAGGGGAAAAAAACAAAGATACAGACAGTATTTTATGTATCGTCTGTACCAACTGACTGAGAGGGGGGGGGGGGGAGGGTTGCAGGCAGTAGTGGGTTGCTCACAGAGCATTGCTGCATAAGCTAAGACAGGAGCACCCCTGCTCTTACTGAAGATAAGGCTAGTGGAATATGCCCGTGGCAAGAAAGGACCAAAGACACACTAGTCTGCTTGCCATGTACAGGAAGTGCAGGAACAGGAAGGAAGCCCTCGTAGCAGCTCCTAATCTTCTGATGTAGTGCAGGCTCTAGAACACTAATATCTTGTTTCACGGTGGACATTTTGGGGCCCAGATATACCATGGCAAGGTACAAGGGCACTGTGATAGACACTGAGTAAGGATCCTAGCACGAGTGCCCTACTGGCTGCTGTTTAGCCGCTAGATAACATCCAAACTTCTTGTGCTCCATGCAGTAAGACCAGTCACATCAGCATTCTGATGTAGAAGGTTCTCTGAATTGAATGAATGAATGAATCGGTGGGTTGGTGGATTGATGGATGAGTGAATGATTATATAGGTAGTCGAGTGTTATTTTTATATGATGGGAGGGTTATTTAGAAATAAAAAGATCAACAAAATTATATAGATATATAATTTATTACCCTTATTCCAGAAACATTGTCATTGTTTCAAGAGTAAAAATGAAGTAGAAAGTATACACTGCTTTACTGTGGGTGAGTTGCAGATGACCTTAATGGCTAATCAAGAAAGAAAAGATCAACTGAATGTTAAAAAAAAAAACAAACAAAAAAAAAAAAAAAACATATTTTGGTACCATTACACTTTTGATTTGACTCCATCGAACATCGAGTCTTCTATTGCCTAACCAAATGTGTATGTATGCAGATGTCACAGGAGTGTAGTAATTAGTTATGAAGTGGTAGATTCCATTTTATGCCTTTTAGTCATCGAACATTTCCTATTGACCTGTGATTCGAAAGATCCTCACTCCAAAACCAAAAAAAAGGTTGATATTTAAAAGAATATTGAGTATTAACACTAATTTTGCCCATGGTTGCCCTGGGCAACTGAAGGGGTTAGAGTTTAGCATAATTAAATATAAAAATTTGTGTGGGGTGAGTTTGTTTTTTCTCATGTATCTGATCCTCCCACTTGAGCTTCCTAAATTTGAGCTGAGAGTACTTATATTCTTGCTGTGGGGTGGATAGTGAATTGGTGCAGTTTCAAAGTCATATAAACAAAAATAGAACATGTTTTGATTGTTGCCTGGAAGCTTAAGAACCTGGCAATGATGTAACCCAGTGGTTTGTCAGTGTTGTTATGCCCTATAGCAGGGTACCCAGCACTAGGGGGAGCTGTTGTTGCAGTTGGTTTTGGCTAAATAAAAAAACTTCAACATTATTAGTGATACCTGAATGCCTTGAAAGCATTTTTTTTTTTAACGTGTAGCTTCAATTGTGGTGCCACACGGTAATTCCAGGGTCTAGGATTCCCCAGCAAAATATTTGCTTCTTATATTATGGGTTGAATTTCTAACTCAATCTACTCTTTAACAAAAATATATCCCTCATATTTATTTTATAAGCTCATATAGATGGTTGAATGTTTGAAATGCTACTTGTCTATAGCAATCCTCTATGACCATGGACTGTTGTTACAATTTGCAAATGCTGAAAATGAATTACATTTTGCGTTATTTTACTTTTTTATAGTGTGGCAGAAGTGAAAAAGAAATGCCTTGGGGTAATTGATTAAAATATCCTGAAAAGGTGCTTTGTACAGTAATAAAATATTATCCTTATACAGTTGGCTTTGTGGATCACAGAATCTGTCATATATCTTTAACTTAAATAGAAAATTCTAAAAAAAAAAAAAAAAACATTGGGGAAAAATACATTTTGCACACATGCAGACTGTAATTGCTGTAAATAATAGGCAAAATCTATTTACCAAACTCTATGAACAGACTGATTTTTTTTATGTACTTTATTTACTCAAGTCCAGTGCACACATACAGACTCTATTCTTGTTTCGTTTTGTTTTTCTTTCTGTCACTCCATTGTTTTACAGCTTCCTCCGGGATGTCGGACTTGATGTTGTGTTGGCATGTTAAACTTGAGAGGCATCTCTGGTTTATTTGAGCATGACTTACTAGCAGGACTATATCTCATAGTTGACCGGTGCAATTTGTTTAATGTAACACAATGTAATACATCAATTTTGTAAGAGTATTTTATTTTTGTGTGTAATTAGTTCTGATTAAACTGGCCTTTGGCTGCCTGTATCTCTGTGTACACAAATTGCTGTCTGTATCTCTCTGTGCATCTAGAACTTTTTAATAAGTGGTTCAATATAACTTGTTATAAAAGTGTTAGTGTTGATCTTTACTAAACCAAATTAATCTTGCATTTTCCATGTTTTCAAAATGTCAGCTTTAATGGTGCAAATTTGAGATGTACACTATGCATTGATATTAGACTCTGTGTTCTTTTTCCTGGAAATGGGCAATTCTAATGAGAGCAGTTGAACCTGATGTAATTTAGCAAGCCAGGATAAAGAAATGTCATCTATTAGAATAAAATAAAATAAAAAGAGACTTGTTCTTTGTATTGAAGGGAGTGTGTAAAAAACAAAACAAAACAAAAAAAACAACCAGACAGGTGCCACCTGAACCTGAGGGTGTGAGGGTAGGTGCTAGTTTAAATACTGTCATTTGTCACAGGGCAGGTGAGGTATTTGATTCTTATGTGTTTATGGAATGTTCACTGCCCAAGGTGAAGTGCCATAACATGTAACCAGGAACAAAAGGATGATGTTCAGACTTCTTACCAGAATAATATCAAAACTAAGTGGTTTTGAATCAGTTTAGTAAATGTTGGTCAAATATTTGAGCTCTGAGCTTTTGTATCTGAAAATGCATTATTCCTAAGTAGAAACTAGTATGAAAAGACATCAATAGATTGTATTTTATTGATTGATTTCATAATGAGGCATAAAGAAATTGATGTTACTGGAGATATAAAATAAATGATTGCTAAAAACCTTGAAAAAGACAATTCAACCCCAATTTAAAACTGTCAAATACATCAATTATTAGTATAGCTGAATGAAATGCAGTGTTGTCTAAAATAATCGTGAACGTCATACAACGGGCCTTTGAACGAGAACAAAACTTTGTTCACAGGTTCAACTGCACTTGGGACCGGTTTCTTTGGAGACCAGGAAGAAGTCAACAGCACATTTCAGTGACGTGTGTTCCCGGACGTCGTTTCCTGTTACTATAAAACTCCAGTTAGCTCACGCCATTACCGGCATTTACAGCACCATCACTGCCGGTGGAGAAGGAGTGGGGGGGCAAACTATCGTTACGTCGTTTCATTTTATTTATTTGTCTTTTAATTTATAAGTCTTGTTAGCAAATATGCCTGGATTTTCCGATAGAGATCGTAGCCGAGACAGAAGGTATGCTTTTCCCCTAATTTTTATTAAGGTCACAAGCTAGCTAATAACTTAATTCGGCTAGCCTAGGTAGCTTAGCTAAAATTAATCGGTTATCTTCATAGCTAGCGTTTAGTGTTACATCTTAATTTGCGGTGCTCCTAATCTAAAACCAGTGTCAAAATAAAATTGTTTTGGCAAAAAATGACGTGGTTGCGGGTAACTAAGGTAGTTACATACTCATTCGCCTTGCAGCTAGCTAGCATAGGATTTTTTTTAAAAAATAATGAATTATAGCTAATTAGCTGGTCGATTGTCGTTAGGTGACAATCAGATTGTCTTTGTTCATTTAGACCATTTATCTACGTTTTTGAACTGCTTGTGATCGTCGCTTGTATAGATACAGTATGAATATTATTTTAAGTGAGGCCTTGATACGCCATGTGGCAGATACTGATGCTGGTACAAAATGCCGGCCGGTTTTTCTTTGTTTCCCTGCCGGCAAGAATTAAAATGGCAGCGGCTTAGAATATGACGCAGAAACAGAAGCTGCTAGCCACAATACCCATGTTGCTGCTGCTGACCTCTGGTTCATAATTTCTTTGTCCAGTTTATTTCATGATATGTCTCAGCCTAAACGCTAACTACATGCATTATACAACGCTACAGTTGTTCGTTAAACTGTTCGTTTTAAGTATACAGCTAGATAGCTATACGCCGTTTGTGAACGGTGTTTTTGCTAGTTATCAAACCGCAGCGGCTAAACACATTTTTCTCGATCAGTTATAGCGGTGGACCGCCACGTTTTGGAGGAAGTCGGGGTGGGCCGCCACAGGGCAAGAAGTACGGAAATCCAGGCGAGAGACTGCGCAAAAAACACTGGAATCTTGATGAGCTCCCCAAGTTCGAGAAGAACTTCTACCAAGAGCATCCCGATGTGGCTCGAAGGTCATCGGTACGTCAACACACACGATTTTCACTGTATACGTACTTAAAATTATTTATGCAAAATATACACACACAGAAGTGTTTTATGGTGTGGCTATGGCCTTCAGGTACTTCAACATGGATGTTTTGCTTTTCTTTGCAGCAAGAAGTTGAACAGTACAGGAGAAGCAAAGAGATAACCGTGAAGGGGAGAGATTGCCCTAAACCTACAATTGGGTTTAATGAGGCTGACTTTCCATGTGGGTTTAAGCTCAAAACATCAATAAATAGAACTGCACCAAAGATTAACACTGGCATGCTGAGATGTTTTTGTTACTGTGTTACAGCTTATGTGATGGAGGTGATCAATAAACAAAACTGGACTGATCCAACTCCTATTCAAGCTCAGGGGTGGCCACTGGCATTGAGTGGCAAAGATATGGTTGGCATTGCCCAGACGGGTTCTGGGAAAACTCTCTCGGTAAGAACATTTAAACTGGCTGCATCTTATGCCTGTAGCTGTATATTATTGATGTTTTTTGGTAAATGTATCAAGCATTTTGTACCGGAACCTTTTTTTAAACTGAGCCCCATCTCTTCAGTATTTGCTTCCAGCTATTGTGCACATAAACCACCAACCATTCCTTGAGCGTGGAGATGGACCTATTGTAAGTAGCCCAGTATGTCAGCAAATTGTTCATGCTTAATTTAATTGCTCTGAGAATAATCTAGGGTCTGTTCCACAGTGTCTTGTACTGGCTCCTACTCGTGAGTTGGCGCAACAAGTCCAGCAGGTGGCAGCAGAGTATGGCAGAGCTTCTCGCCTCAAGTCCACCTGCATCTATGGAGGAGCACCCAAAGGACCACAGATCCGGGATTTGGAGAGGGGTATGTGGGTGTTTGTTTGTTTATTTATTTATTTCCCCAGAAACTTAACTAAAGATAAAGGTACCTAATTTTGTCTTTTTTTTTTTTTACCCAGGGGTTGAGATTTGCATTGCCACTCCAGGCCGACTTATAGACTTCTTGGAAGCTGGGAAGACAAATCTGCGAAGGTGCACATATCTAGTGTTGGACGAGGCTGACAGAATGCTCGATATGGGCTTTGAACCCCAAATCCGTAAAATTGTCGACCAGATCAGGGTATGACTCCCATTTGAAATTTTATTCCTACAGTATTATGCAGTGAAATTCTTGGATCAGTGGGCAGAAAACTTGATCAACAAATTTAATACTTCCAAAATGTACTTAACCTGCATGTTCCTGTAAAGAATTTACTTTAAAGCAGAGGCTTGAGCTAAAACAATTCTATTGCAATCGGACCACCACGTGTCACTGGACAATGAATTAGGTCTTGGATTTGTCCATTTGCTTAGGTACTAAAATGTGGAAATCTAGCAGGCTAAATCTATTGGTCTGTTAATGGTGTTGAGCCCAACAAAATGCAGTATAGCAATTCCATTTTTAAGAATCCTAAAACCTTCTGTCTCAGTTTGTGCTATTGGCTCCAGTTTGGCACCTGTATGAAACGACTGGCTGCTTCTGTTTCTTCTGAAGTATGTTGAAGCTAATGAATTGTATCCCTCTTCAGCCTGACAGACAGACTCTGATGTGGAGCGCCACTTGGCCCAAAGAGGTGCGTCAACTGGCTGAAGACTTCTTAAAAGACTACGTCCAGATTAATGTGGGTGCGCTGCAGCTCAGTGCCAACCACAACATTCTGCAAATTGTGGATGTTTGCAGTGATGGGGAGAAGGAGGACAAGTGAGTGCTACTGAGTTCACTTGAGGTTGATTAGCATATCGGTGGTGGGAGCTAATTGTATGTAGCTGCATGATTTGCGTTTCTTAAAGGCTTGTCCTTTTGTCTAGTTATCAAATTCCCCTTCACCATTAAGACATTTGATTTGTTTACTGGTGGTGTGAATCATAACGCACCCTTCCTCTCCAGGCTGTTGCGTCTGCTGGAGGAGATCATGAGTGAGAAGGAGAACAAGACCATCATTTTTGTGGAGACCAAGAGGAGGTGTGATGACCTCACCAGAAGGATGCGTAGGGATGGGTAAGTCCTGGTCATACAGGACACTGAGCATCTGAGTCTGTCGATGCCATATGGTGATTTAGCCAGTGTTAATTTACATCTCATTTGTTGCAGGTGGCCTGCAATGGGTATACATGGAGACAAAAGCCAGCAGGAGAGAGATTGGGTGCTCAATGGTGGGTGTTCAGCACAATGGCTTTTGTGTATTTTTAGTACTCTACTAACATTTGGGTGTGTTGGGTGTAACCGTGTTCTTTTCTTTCCCAGAATTCAAGTTTGGCAAAGCTCCCATTCTGATTGCTACTGATGTGGCCTCAAGAGGTCTAGGTATGGATGTTTATATTCCTTTCCTGTTTCAAACATGAGGAGTAATGCATTTAAGTGAATTCTTTTCCACTGTCTTGTTTTAAACTGCTTTCTTTAACTACTGTCCTTCTTCAAGTCCTCACCTGAAGGTGCAGTCTTGGAGGCAGGGCCTTGGCATGACGCGTTCAGGGTCTCCGGAGGGGTCTGGAGCTCCATTGGTGGAGTTCTGCCTTTTCTGCCAGCCAATCAAATCGCGTACAGAGGTGCTAGGAGGTTTTGTATGCCCCTGGTGCGCTGGCCATCCACTGAGGAGCGTGGCATCGTGGGATAGCCTCGGTGTCTCCTGCTCGCAACTGCTCTTGAACAACTTCAACTGCTTCATATATGTGCACTAATCCAGGGCCATTAAGTGCTGCTGATTTGGAAGCATATTGTAATTGTTGAAGGCTTCGAGGTCTTACTTGGTACATGGGCCTCTTTCGTAGTATTTGGCTTTGAGTGAGCAGTTCTTTGCACACACCTCTGTACTGAATGCGATTCTCAGGCTGGTTGATAGTTCCCTCCTTTTCTGGCTTCTGTCATGTCGAGTCCTGCCAAAGAGAGACATTTTGTCAAGTGCTCACTGAGTGTTGGGAAGATTGTATGGTCAGGTTTTATCTGACCAGTTTGTTGGGTTTTTTTTATTTATTGTTTTTTGGGGGCTGGTCAATGATTGGTCTTACCTCAGGTCTCTGTGCAACATGGCAAAAATATTGCCTCTTTGAGGGAAACACATGGTTGTCACTTGTGGTATATGAGCTAGAACAATGACCTAAGCAATGATCTTTGATCTTCAGACTTGAATGTATTGGACATCTTGTTTTGATAACTGTTCCTTTCAGTATGGTAAGTTCAAACCCTCCTGTTGACGGCCATGTTTATTAATGTGCCTCTCTGCTGCTGTGGCGGTGTGCGTATTGCTGCACCTTCCGTTTTCCGCCACGCTGCATTGCCATCACTTTTACAGATGTTGAGGACGTCAAATTTGTTATTAACTACGACTACCCCAACAACTCTGAGGATTACATCCACCGCATTGGGCGCACAGCACGTAGCCAGAAAACAGGGACAGCCTACACCTTCTTCACGCCCAACAACATGAAGCAGGCCCACGACCTCGTCTCTGTCCTCCGCGAGGCCAACCAGGCCATCAACCCTAAGCTCATCCAGATGGCGGAAGACAGAGGAGGTAAATCCAATTGGTGAGATACAGGAACTGTGGCTCATCTGCAGCCACGTTTTTTTCCCCCCTTTTTTCATTTTTCCCCTTCTACGGGTTTTTCCTCTGAAGTGTTTTTTTTCCCTGTAACATTTGATAGTTTTTTTTTTTTGTTTGTTTTTTGTTTGTTTCTTCTTTGCTTTACTTCCTCTTAATTTTCTTGTACTACATCCCTGGAGTTAACTTTGGACCTTTCGTGTTCCTGTAGGTCGTTCAAGGGGCGGTCGAGGTGGAGGGTTTAGAGATGACCGTCGGGATCACTATTCTGGAGGCAGACGGGATTTCAATGGCTATGGCCAAGACAACCGCAACAGTGACCGCAGTTATGAAAGTGGACCAAACAAGATCTTTGGCAACAAGACCCAAAATGGAGGAGCATATGGCAGTGCAGCTAACAGTTTCAATGGCAACAGCAATAATGGCTTTAATGGGGCTTTCAACAATGGACAGGCCAACTTTGGTGGAAACCAGGCTGGTGTCTTTGGAAACCAGGCTTTCCAGAGCCAGCAGTTTGGTGCCAACCAAGGGACCCTTCAAAATGGTATGAACCACAACCCACAGTTCCCTTTCAACCCCCAGCAACAGCCACCCCAGCCCATGGTGCCCTTCTCTATGCCTCCTCCTGCCTTCCCCTAGTTAAACTTGCGCGAACAGCCGCGTACGCACAGTGTAATTTATTGCTTATGTCCTGTATAACTATGTTCTGTATTTCAGGACTGTAACATTTTTCTTTTCAAGCAGGAGTTGAAGCAAGTTCCACCTCCCACCTTTAGAGTCCCAAAGTCTGCAATGCAGCAATAGTGATGGTGCACTTTTGTGGAATCTTATTTTTTTTTCCCCTTTTTTTTTTTTTATCTGAAGTTATTACATCTTTTATATATACTTTTTTGTATTTGTTATACACATTAAGGACTTACATCTGTAACGTTTCAAGTGATCCATGGACATTGCATGGTCCTTAAATAAAAACAACCAAACGATCTACCATGACTCCTGTCGTACATGGACTCGTCATAAACCAAACGCAGCGACTTTGCCGTCTGTAGTCATGCCACAGCCGCTTTTGTCTGCAGTACATGGGCTCAAATCTGTAGGATGAGGACTGTAGGTCAGTATAGGGATTGTTCTCTAGCTTGCTTGCTGCAGTAATGTACAATACAGTAGCATTTTTTGCCTGGTGTTCCTTTGTGATGACCTCCATTCCTTGTGGTTTTTCAGCTCTCTAAAAGAGCCCACAAGTACTAATACGTTACAAGAGCAATTCAGTTATTTTAAATGTGATTTGTGGCTCAAACTGCTAGCAAATCGGTTGAGAGACTTAAACTGCAAACTTGACAGGGTTATCTGGCTGAATGCTCCACCACGGTGTCCACTTTCAAATGACTGCATAATCTCATGGTGTAAAAACTGCTTGAAGATCAGATGTTGACTTCAGTTGTGGTCTCTGCTTTTGGTGTAATCGTAATTCAGCTGAAGACATCGTTCTGCTCTGCCACCATGATGCAAGTTTTTGTCGATTTGCAATTTTCTTTATTTGCTATTGCACAAATTGAAGTGTCGGATCACCATTTTGCATTGGTATTTCAATACCCCAATTCCTATGCAGTTTACGAGTGGTGGCTCGTGCAGACGGCTGGTGTAAGCCATGCATCTGACCGGGTGGTTTCTTTGGCACATCCTAATGATTTGAAATGATGTTTGCTCACTGCAAATGTACATGGTGCAATCCCTGCTGTGTGAGGAACATATGGTAATGCTGTACAACGAAAAGGGCTATGATGCATTCCAACAAACTTGTTAATGGTTAGCCAAGCACGGCGCATGATCCAGCATGGTATTACAGCTCTCGACTGAGTACAAGATATAGAGAACATAAGGTGTGGGCATAGCGTTTCTGTTTTCACTATGTATGTGGACTAAGTCTTCATATCAGGATTTGAGTGCCAGTGGAAAGTAGAGGTCCTTGAATAGTTAAGGTGTGTAAGGGCCCGCATGTACATGTCCTTACTGCACCTGTTCTTTCCCACAGGGTGAAATCGGGTATGAGTGAGTATTTATCAGTACGTTCTCTTATGTAACAGGATATCAAGTGGATGTGGGTATAAATGGTAGCTTATTTAGAACAGCCAGTGCCTTGTTTCTTTTACTTTAAAGGTAGTTTATGTTCTGAGAGGTTCGAGATCATGGATTTGCATTTCAGATGGACGTTTTTTCTATTTTTGGTTGTGACCTCGTCTCTCTCTGATGGTAAGTAATATTTTCTGTGTTCTTGTTTCTTTAACAAAAAACTAAGAACGGTCACCGGTATTTGTAAGATAATTAATACAAATTAAGTATAAAACCAGATATTAAAAAAATATTTTTAAAGGACTATTGAAATAAACTTTGATTTTGTATCATAGACTAAGTATCCCACACATGGCTTAGGTGTCCATCACTGTGTAAATCAATCTGTGAACCAGTAGTTTCTCCTGTGTGGATTAAATGCTAAAATAAAGTATGTTGCTTTCAAAGTCACAAGGCTATAGGTTCATAGCTATAGATGGCTTCCTGTGTTGACTATTTAAATCATGTGTTCACGTCTATATTACTTCACAAAGCTTCAGTCTTCCTTCAGTTTTAATGTTCCATGGGTTTTGATCAGCAGTGTGTATGTTCACTGACTGCAGGCAAGTTCCCTTTTTCTAAATTTCAAAAAGGAACACAAACCTCCAAGGCCATCAAGGACCATCTGGGGTTTTTCCTCCAGGTGAAAAAAAGCAACCAACAAACAACTGGTTTTTGTTATTCTGATTGAACAAACTTGTTCTGTGGGATTTTTTTTAGTGTATAACAAGTATTTCAAACATGGGTCATAAACGTAAAAGGACGAAAGAAATCACGGTTAAAAATTCAGAAGAAGAATGAACATAAAAAAACACATCAAAAGTACTGCGGTGTTATTAAAATATGGCTAACTGAAGAAAAAAAATACCCAGTTAAATTCATGATAGGCTTTTTATTCATTATTAATTCCTTACTATACATCGCTGTTAAAATATTCCAGTAAACATGTACTGCATCTGTAGTGTATATAATCAATTACTACATACAATATTTGTGACTTTTTCCTGTGATACCTGTGAATTGTAACAAATAAAAGTCTTAGCTCAGTTGTGATATCCTGTTAATCATTATTTGAAACATGAAACTATATAACACTTATTCAAGACTACAACAAAGACCCTAAGATAAGACAAACATGACCATGTTTAACAAACTATTGTGTCATACAAAACTTTTTTCATGTGTGTTTCTATAGTATCATTGTGTAGAAGCAGTAGCCTATCACAACTAAGTCTTCAGTCTGAAAAAGCAGTCCCATCAAAAAACAAATTATATAGGTTTTATTGCTTTATATTTATATTTATTTTTAAATCCTTTTGACAAGTATTTATCAAAGTATTCTAGAAAATGTTACTCATAAAGCTTAGTGAAAGAATACAAATGCTGTCCTTGCAAGTGTGTTTCAAGTTTTTGCTTCGAAGTATTAGGAAGCCATCTTAAAATTACTGTGCAGTGCAATTTCAGCAATTGAAATACAAGTGCTAGCTTATCTGTCCTCAAACTAATTCATTTTTGAGCTGGTTGGCCTAAAGCCATTTGAAGTGGATAAGAAAGTGTTTGAAAACACCAACCAGATGGTGACAGATACAATATGTAGAGGTAATTTAAGGCCACCTGTTTTTCAGTGACTTACATAATTAACTGCGTTTTATTTGACTGTTTAGTTGTTGGACAATGTTGACAGAAAAGATATACACATTTTAAATGCTTCTACTGCTTTGTTCATTTTTACATTACATAGATATTAAAACACGGCATATGGATCACTTCATCAAAGTAGTGGAGGCCATCGAGCTGGAGAACCACATGCTTGGCCCTTTGACCGTAGTGAGGGCTCTGCGCAAAGCTGCAGGAGTAGATACACCCTTTATCCAGCACTATCTTGGTTCCCTCAGTGATGATGCAGAGTCACTCCGTCTGCTAATAAAAGCTGATGTCACTGAATACATCACTGAGGTTATCAAACACAGGGTGACGACATCAGGCGTGGAAGAAGGTGTAGTCCTCACAGCAGATGGAACCACTGTAGCCCTCACCCCTCTACTCCTGGGCATCGAGGCTGGTTTGCAATCCACTCCCTTGGGTCATGTACGTGGCCTGTACCCCCTCACCTTCACCAAGGACCTGGGCCTCTCTTTCTTTCACCATGCTCAAAGCAAATCTCCTGCCTCATCACGCATGTGGCCTGGAGGCTGCTGGGACAGTGTGGTGGCCCCTCAGATGTTCACCCTTTCTGGGGTGGCACCACTGGCTACAGAAGCATTGATAACTGGAGGTATGGATGGAGTGATTCTGGGCAAGTATGTCGCTGAGCACAGCAGGCGTCCACTAAGATTGAGTGGACTTCTGAAACAATACTACAACCATCAGCTGGGTAAAGAAGGACTAGATGCTGCACCTGCTCTAATTAGCCAGCGCCGCAGGACCAGATTCAGAAAACTGGCCAACCTCCCTTTACTAAAAAAACAAATAAGAAGGTCTGTGGCTTTATATCAGAGGTTGGACAAAGACTGGAACAAAGAGGTCAACCTAAAGCTTGAGAGGACCAAGATAGAAGAGACTGTAAACGAGGGCCTGAAGGAATTTGTCCACAGATTCATAGGTAGGTTTAGATGTGCACCATGAATATGGGTAACAGTCAAACATCTTGGCAAACATCACATGTAGGTTGTGGGTCCTTTAATTGCCCTGATACATAAACCAAGATGGTTTTCTCTACATTTTGTTGTAATCCAACTTAATCAGACTGTCCAGCCATCATTGCGCGGTGCATGTGGGAAGCCCAGCCCTATCGTGGCGTTCCCACTCTGCTGTCCCTGCCTCTGTCTTACCTGTTCATCCATCACACCTACGAGCCTTCCCAGCCTTGCCTGACCTTCCAGCAGTGCTCTCGGGACATGAGGGCCATGCAGCGCTTCCACCAGGACGACCGCGGCTGGGACGACATCGGATACAGGTGGGCCTGCACCTGCCCACTAGGTATTTAGCATAAGGTTTAGCAGGACATTAAAGCTACAATTTAATCACAGAACTGCAAATGTGTGTTTCATATTGAAGTCTGGGCTTTCAACCTATTCAACAGGCCATAAGCTCCACAGTACATCCTCGCCTTCATCCTCTGCTTTTGTGAGCACATTCCTGTAAACTGTGCCATGTGCCGTCAAAGGGGAGGGGATCAAAAACCCAAAAGAAGTCAGCATGCTGACCAATGAAATTTTGCCTCCGCTTCCATAAGCCACAATCTGCAGGACATCATCATATTCAGCGTTGTTTATCCTTTCTAACAGCAAAGCTTTATAAGACTAACACTATATACATAAATTTAAATATATACGTCCTTGAATCAGAACAAATGCAGAACAGATGCAAAATATCAAGTTCAGAATAACCGAGTCTGGAAACGTGTACTTCACTGCAGTTTTTACTCCCCCTACACCTTTTACTACAATACTACTTGGAATATTCTTTATATATATTGGTGTTAATTTATATGAAATTGTTCATCACAGTATGACATGGAAGTTTGCTGTTTAAGTTAAATTAGCATAAACAACTGCACTTTGTGGTAAAAACAACACACGCAGTCTTACTGACTTTCTAAATTCCTGTAAGGCCAGTGTAAGATGTTCCAAACGTTTGTTGACCTTGTTTTGCATGGGACACTGTTGTAAAACACTGAATGCTCTTAACCACTGAATGAAACTTGAGCCTAAAAGTGCATAGCAGCTGGTGATCAAGCTCGACCCACCCACAGGCCCTGCAGTCCTGTAACCTTGTTCCGCTCTCCCTCTCTCCCATTGGCTGTTTTCTAGCTTCGTGGCAGGCTCTGACGGGTACCTGTATGAAGGGCGTGGCTGGCACTGGCAAGGTGCTCACACCAAGGGGCATAACTCTAAGGGTTACGGCGTGTCCTTCATAGGAGACTACACCTCCAGCATCCCATCCCAGAGCATCATGGACCTAGTGAGGTACCGGCTGGCAAAGTGTGCCACAGATGGAGGGAAGCTGGTCTCAGACTTCACTATACATGCACATAGGCAGCTGGTCAATACCTCCTGCCCTGGTGATGCCCTGTACAGTGAAATTAAAGGCTGGAAGCACTTTGGGGTAAGAGATGAAGTGATGGGTGTCATGTTACAAATTGTAAGGGTTTAATTTTTGGGGTGTGTTCTGAGGATATGACCCCAGACTGCATGTGTTTGTGCATGTCTGTGTGTGTGTGCATGTGTTTTACAGGAGGTTCAACGTTAAGGAGTGCTGGCAATTTTTGGAAATCCTGGCATTCTGCATTGCACAATAAACATAAATTCTTACTTACCTCTAACCGACAGATGTTGTATTATGTTAATATTGTTAGTTATAATTATTAGTAATTATTCTACAATTACAATGCATCAGTGCATAAATAGTTTTGCTACATCAGTCTTCTGATTTGGTGTTACCACTGCAGTGTTTTTAGTCTAGACTCTTTAAAAGAGACTTAGAATCCAAATGCAATGAAAATATTAATAGGCTGGAGGAATCCATGAAGCTTTGACCGTAACTGGTCTTTTATTCCACTAATGTTCTCTAATCTCTAACTTTAGGGGAGGGTCCTTAGGCCCCGCTGAGAAAAGACAATCCAATCACATGCCGTGAATACGATCGCAACGTTGAACCTAATAGGAATTTATCCGGCCTCGATTTGCAGAACCGCGTTTTGCTTTGTCTAATATTTATCTAATATTATCCAGGTGTAACATTTTACTCTTAAATGTAATATCTATATTGAGTTTCATCAAATATCAGGACGAACATTTTCGTCATGTTAAACTTAATTAAATATTGTTAATTCTAAATGTATAAAATATTGCACCTTACACATCTATAACAAATCATCACACGCTACACAAGATACATGTAACGTCATAATTTCTTTATATGATTTCAAACGAATTGTTTGTTTTGTTAGCTACGCCACCGCATTGAAGTGTCCAGTAATCATCCTACTTACTATTGTAACCTCTGACCAGCTGACTCAGTGCAGAACAGTTGTACTTTCACTGCAACAACTCCAGGGTTAACAGAAACTCTTTTCCCCACCCAATGAACGTCACCATCGCAGCCGTGGCGTCCCTGCGAAGCTAACAACATGGAGTCGGATGGTCCCTCTGCAAAGACAGCTCCCACTGCTCGCTGAGCCTTCATGCTTTTACCGGTGTTCTTGCAAGAACGCGTAGACGAACCTCGCATATTGCTAAACACGCATGCATTACGCGGGCGTGTATTCATGCGACTTTAACCCAAAGAGAATATGGACAGCAGCGTGTGATTGGACGCAGGACATTCCATAGAGTAGCCAGGCAAGCAGGCCGTTTCGGTGAGTATTACAGTTTTTGTCTCCCGCATGTATACTTATCCAAAGGGATATTTAACATTTATTGAACGGTCTTTTTTCCGCCGCTGCTGGAAGTCCACCTCAATCTCGGTTGCCGGGCTTCTGTTTCGCAAACCTATCACCGTCACCGTTAGCGAGAGGAGCGTTGCCTTCTCGCCGTTCGTCATCACAAGGACAGCGCTAAATTTACGGAAACCAGACATATTGAAATAGGTCAGACGGTCCCAAATTACAGCGTGCAGGTAATAGCGAATAAGTAAAGGAATTTGACACTTTAGCTTTTTACTTAATTGAGGTGGCGTACGCACTCGAACTAAAATTGGGCGGGTAGGCTAGAGTGGCCTCACATTAAAACATGTCAAGTTGTTAAATAGCCTCATTGAACAGTTATTCTGTTATCAGTCATTCTCATACCACGTTATAAACACTAGCGGTCTTTGCCAGATGTTAGGAGGATTATCTGTGTGTGTCTGTCTATCTATCCATGTATGCTACCAGAAAACAAAACTATGTAGGTGAAGTGCAGCAGACGAGCACAGTACGCGGTGCATAATCGGCCCATGGATCCTGGAGTGGGTCCTCTCCCAAATATGGATGCCCATGATCCAGCATCTGTCTGTGGGCCATCTGTATCACCCTCTCTACATAACAACCTGAGAGTGAGAGATTTAGCACACCTCTTTGCACACCTTGCATCATCAATTATATTTGAGCCCATTTTTATTTAAGACTGTGCAGAATAGCATTGGTCACTGTAGCCTGGTACAACATTAGACGTGCCTTTATCAATGCTGAAATGTGGGCTTTTATATCTTACTGTGTTCTGTACTACATCCATAATGCACTCTTTCTTATTTAACACATGCAGAGTGGGTTGACCCAAGGTGGTGTTCTGGAGAGTTGTGATGGAGATGTGGATAGTGGGGTTTCAGGAAGTGTTCTTCCAAAACTTGGACCCCATGGAAAAAATCAGAAGAAACCTCGTTCTTCCGCTTTCCCCTCATCTCTAACGTGGGACTCAGACTCTGAGAAAGAGACATTTGATGGTAATCGTGTTCATTATGTCAGTGTGCAGCAGTGAGTCTATAAAAAGCACTTTGTATTTTTGGTTGTTTGTAATTTGTCAGTTAGTGATTTATTGTTAGAGTTGTGTACAATGCACCAGGCTTGAATTGCCCTTTAGTTATTACAATTTTGTAGCCTGTTTTGTGTTTATGTTGTGTGAATGATGTTCCTGGGAAAATGCTGCAGGTTTCTGTGTGGGTGGCTCTGCTGTGTTAAGTTGCTGTGTTGGTGTTGTTTCCAATTGTGTATGTCAGAAGAGGATCTTCAGAATTTTTCTAACCCTCATGGACTAGCTGCTCACAGCCCAGGAAGTCCCACCTGTGGACAGGAGCAAGACAGGTGAGGTGAAGTTGCACAGGTATTGCTAGAGATACATTTGCTTGTGGATTTAAAAATGTTAGCACCAGTTATCTGTATGGATATGGTCTGAAAATACACATACCTTTACTCAGGCAGATGAATTCAAAGAGATGTTCCTTAAAAAGCAAGATTAATAATCACAAAGACACCAATAATCATTATTTCACTGTATTTTCTACTTGAATTAAAATCATGGTCCATGTACTCTCTTTGAAAATGATTATATACAGACTTGATTGTGAAGTTTACCAAACAGCTGAGAAATCCAAGAATCTGCTCTTTGAGAACAAGCTGACGAGCCCTAAGGAGGTCCGAGATCAGGGTAGAGATGACACATTTGGAGGCCCAAGCACAGCAAAGTTCAGCACCCAGCAATATGAGGGTGGGAGGATCCATTTGAAATTGTATTTTTATTAGAGAAAAATTAAAGTATATTAATAAGAATGTGCTTTACAGGATCATGTACAGATTCTCCCAACGGTGTGCTTTGTATTAATATAGCATCCTCTTCTATTTGTAGTGGAAAAGAACAAAGTCGAAAGTTCATCGGACCAAGCTGGGCCATTTATTTTTTCTGACACAGAATTAAAAGAGGATCACCAAAAACAGGAGGAAGAGGTAAAAGAGTCCGATCCGAAGGAAGAAACGAACACCGTTCCAGAACGGGATGTATATACCTTTCCAGGTGATTCTGACCCAGAGAGTCCACCTCCTGGTCCGTGGGCACACTGCACCTTTATCCAGCGTAGGAGAAAGAAGAGGGCCTTACTGAGACCTTTCTCTGGACTGGGCCCATGGCAACGCACAACCGGGACAGGCAAGAAGAACAGAGCAACCCCTTCCAAGGTAAAGGAGCACAGTAAAGTGGAGAACAACGATGAAGGGAAGTTTGAGTTTAAAAAGGAAGAGAAAGTCCTGGACAGAGAGAGGGCACAAGCAGTCGGCGGGGAACTTTGCCAAGAAATTTTCACTTGTGTGGAATGCAGCGTCTATTTCAAAAAACGAGCACATCTACGAGAGCACATGCATGAGCACGGCCATGCAGGCAGCGGCAAGGGCCCGTGTGGCGAGGAGGGAACAGCCAGGAGAAGAGTCAGAAAGAGTGGCTTCGAGTGCATGGAGTGTGGGCAGGAGTTCACCGACAGGCTGCTACTGGTGGACCATCACCAGCAGCATCAGGAGTCACGGCTCAGGATCTTGGAGGAAATGGGGAAGCTGAACGATGGAGGTAAGGGAGGAGAGGAGCAAGTCGGCCGCAGGAAAGCCTCGCGGACGGCTGCCAAAGAGTCGCCGTCCGTCTGCGGACAGTTTGTGTGTCTCAAATGCAACTACAGTTCCGACGTGCCGCAGGAGCTCGCAGACCACGCCAGGACGCATGGGGCCCGGGCCAGGTCTAGCGTCCATCGCACCTCGCCCCGCATCCAGCAGAGGTCCCGCAGGAAAGGTCCAGCAAAGAAGACCAGGCTCTCTGGTAATGGAGCCTGGAGCGGAGACGCTACGGCTCCCGGTGAGCGCTACCCTACCAGAGCCTCTGTGCAAACAGTTGAACAACAGCTTGACAATGAACACTCACAGGACCGTATCTGTGACCCACGGGGCAAGAAAGAAGTGGAAGCCTTTCCAGAGACCAGCAAGGACCATCTGGCTTGCATGACTCCAACAGAACCCTCTGACCGACCCGAGACCATGAGCCCTCAGACAGACACTGCTCCACATCCAGGTCCAAGCCTGTGGGTGGAGTCTGGGTCAGGTCAGGCTGGGCTTGCAGGGGAGAATGTCCTAAAGCCCCAGCCTCCTGCAGCAGGAGTTTCAGAGTCAAAGACTGCACCCCAGCGCAGGGATGTTGCGTTTAAGAGTACAGGGAATCGGCGCTCCAAGCGGCTCGTGAGGGACATGATGGGTCGCACTCGGGCCAGCAGCAGACTGGACCCTCAGCCTACTGACTCTGGAGAGCCAAATGCTAAAGATACAGCAGAACAGGGCCAAAAAGTTGCGTCACTACCAGAACAGGATCCTGATCCAAAACCTGCCACCAAAGCAGGTAAGACAAGACTGTAGATTAGTCAAACCGCATCCTAAAAAGACAGCAGTCACAAAAATCACAAGCAGTCATTTAGTAATATGCAAGATATTTTTTTCCATTTTGTACTCATTTTGTTGTGTCCAGTAAGCACAATTGTTTTTCAAGCATTTTCATTAATATTTTACAAAAGTAACAGCATATCTTCTTGAGCTGTTGAACACGTGAAAGAATTTTAACAACCACACATTTACCAATCAAAAGTTCATATTAAAGTTTTACATCTTGATCATATAACTTGTGCTTATTGTGATGCATGCATATGATGTGTCTAGTGTTAAGTCATCAGTTGCATTAAAGGTATGTGGTGCAGTCCCCCCTACCATTGGCCGATGCTCATTACCGGCTACTGTTGGCAGCAAAGTGTATTTATACCCTTGACATTTAAAGGCAGGTGGGAAAGTGCTGTTTTTCTAAGTAAGTTTCCATCAGTGGCCCTAGTCAGCAAGGGCCAATAAACGGGAGACAAATGCCCCGCCTTACAAGTTCACATATTTTTCTATTCATGTGTGCCACTCTTGGCCATATATCTGGGGTATGTCCAGGTCTCTCCTCATGTCTGAACCTGGTCGACCCCTTGCTTCCCCTGCAGACCGTTTGGAGACACCTGCCCTGGCATTGCAGCTGAAGCGCAGTTTCTCAGCCAGCCTTCGGGGGGCGACAAAGAGGCTAGATTTGGCTGAGGGGCAGCAGGCCCAGCTCAGACACAAGTTACCCCTCGTCCTCATAAACGCCCTCAGCTCTGACCTCCCAACTGCCCTCTCATACGGCAGAGTGATGGGTGAGTGACAGGCTGAGTCTCAGAGGTCTTTAAAGGATGCAGAGTAGCCTGTGTGTTTTTTTTTTTTGCTTTGTTTTATTGAGCATTAGTGGAATTACCATATTTATGCCTGTAGGTAGAATACATAACACATTGTTCATATGTCAGGGTCTCCCTAGCGCAGAGTTAACGTAGTTCTAACTTTTGGTGTCTTCATCTTCATTGCATCCTTCCACTCTGTGCATTTCATCTACTTTTGAATTCTCATTGTTATAGTGAACAGTCTGCTCTCGATCAGGGTGCTTGTGCAAAACTGAATTTATACATTCTGGACTTCCATGTAGCCTGGAGATGGATACATATTTCATGTAGCATATAGAAACCTATATATTTCTTATGAGAGAGGTAGCATGTTGATTATTAAATTTGTCCCTATACCAAGGACTGATTACTTAGTACTTTCTTTTTTTAATGTAGCAACTTGTAACCTCAAAAGAAATACCTTTTAATGAATAGTTAGGAAGATTTTTATTAAGTTCATTAATTAGGTTTTCTGCTTAGTCATAATGTATACACCGTTTAGCTACATAAAAATTGCTTATATTATCACGAATCTTTTACTTGTATGTATTATTTTTATTATAGATTGCCCTGTAATAATATGTTAACCAGTCATCACATACTGGGAAATGTATTCCTTGCAAATACCAGTGAGCATAATGGTAATTCATTAACTCTGCATAAAAGAAAATGTAATTCCACTTCACACCAATTTTGCTGTTTTCTGGATAATTATTCTAAACTCTAAACCCAGTCAATGCGTTTTTTCTCAACTGTCTATTGAGAACATAATAGTATGAAAAATTGGAATCTAAAAAGCAGACCAATTAAGATTTGGGGGAAAAAATCTTTACAAAAGATGGTATAACCAAAGATGTGGTTTAACTGAAGGAAAACAAGCACCCTGTCGATGCATTGTAGCTTTTACATCTTGAATAGTGATGACTTTAACTGCAGCCATCATTTCCTGGCTACCAGCTTAAGTCAGATTTATGTACAGATGATGACTGAGCAGCACTGCTTAGAGAGCCAGCATTCTCATAGCTCTTCACAGATCTGCTCAACTGTCACCCTGTAGGAGAGGATTCCTCTGCTGTAGCTTCAGGCCTCAACACCTCCTCTCCTCTACCAAAGATCAGTGAGGAGTCCAAAGAAGAGAATACACTCGATAATAATGACAAGAGCGGTGAAGATACCACTGATACAAAAGATGATAGTGATAATGATGACAATTGTGATGAAGAGGATGTTGTTAACCATCTTCTTGATGTCTTAACTGAGGAGGAGGATGAAGAAGATGAGGAAGGGGTTTCATTAAAGAGTGTGGGAAGGAAATGTCCATATTGCCCAGACCACTTTGATAATGGAATTGGACTGGCCAATCATATTAGAGGTCACCTTAACAGAGTTGGAGTCAGCTATAATGTTAGACACTTCATATCTCCTGAAGAGGTTAATGCCATTGAGAAGAAGTTCTCCTACCAAAAAAAGAAAAAGAAAGGTAAGAACAGTCACTTTATGCAAACGTTTTTCTGTTTATCATATTTGCATACCTGCATTATGCGAACATTTAGACACAGATATTGTTTTTAAACATATTGCCTTTTAAACATTATAAAGAAAGTTGAACGTAGAAGTAAATGTTCCTTATTTTTAACCAAATGATACTTTTGTAAATACAACAGAAATATATACTCAGATACTGTTTAAACTAAGGTATTGATAATTAAACTTAATTTAACTGATTGACATTTTATGGATTTTAAATATTGTAATAATGTTATTTGTATGAACAACAGATGAGCCGTTATGTGGATCTTGTGAAACTAGTAATATTGTCCAGTCTACATTGTTTCCACCAAAGAGACAGAAAAAAAACCCTAAAAATACTGTGGCTCTGTGGAACAGTAGAGTAGTATAGAGTATGAATCTTCTTTTATGATATAGTTATATGTGAAATCTCCCCAAAACAGACCTCAAACTTCTGATCTTCAGAAAGATAAACTAGTGCTGTTGATGTTTTCTGCTACTTTCTACCACTGTGTGTTTGGTTGACATCTCCTTAGAGGCTTGCCTTGAGGAGTTTGAGCTCCAGACTGTCTGATACAGTGTTTCAGCTCCAGGCTGTCTGATACAGTGTTTCAGCTCCAGGCTGTCTGATACAGTGTTTCTTGATGCCCTACTGCTAGTTGCCAACTTTGACCCTGCAACCTTCAGCGTGATGCGCTGTGAGTTCTGTAGCGCTGGCTTTGATACCAGGGCCGGCCTATCCAGTCATGCACGAGCCCACCTCAGAGACTTTGGCATTACCAACTGGGAGGTCACGGTCTCTCCGATCAATGTCCTTCGAGAGCTCTTCTCCAAACGGCCAGACCTCGCCCTGTCCGCTGCTCCTCGCTCCTGTACTGAGGCGCAGGAAGGGGACACGGATCAGGAGAAGGAGGAGCCTGTATCAGAAGAGGATGAGGACGAGGACAGCGAAGCTCCAGGAACTGTGCCACAGGCATCTCCTACCCAGCCTTGGAAGGAGGAAGATAATGACAGTGAGCCAGAGGGTGAGTTATTCCTACAGCCTATGGCTGTAGACTTTTTAGCTAATGAGATACTAGCTTTTTAAATATAGTTTGTCAAGTGATGTCTAAACCTCATGACTTTTAAAAAGAATTGATGTGGCTTTTAAAATAATTGTTACATCAGTTGTACTTTTTTGTGAAATGTGATTGTAGCTTTTAAAGCTATTGTAAGGTAGACTACGTATACTCTGTACAGCAGAACCACGTTGGGTGATGAGACTTCATAAGCTTGCATACCAGGGAATAAGTAGAGGAAAGGTGTGGTAGGTTTGTCTGGCGAGGAAGACGGTGTCCTTTCTCTGCGGAGTCTCAGTTCATATAATTGATGTCTGGTATTCAAAATTTAGCTTAGTCTCCGCCTTTACTGGATTGGTCACGCCTCGGCGCGGTGGTGCATGTGTGCGGGGCAAAATGGCTGCTTCCACCTCCCCGCAGACACAAACAATAGCGGAAAAATTGTCTGACTGTAGGTGCCGTAAGTCTGATGCTCAGCGGCTATTGAACGGTGAGTGTTCGGCACTTTCCGCGCGGTGCATGATTGGCATGAGTTACTTATCCTCGCTATGTTCGTACTTTCAGAGGTGGCATAGCATGTTACGGACAACATTGCTGTTAGAATCCAGAGTCATAAAAAAAAAAAAAATCAAATCATGTCAGATCATTTCGAATCACTGTCTGGCATCACTAAGTGCACGCAGGCAGTGCAGTCAAAGTGAGTATTTGTAGCAATTGAAACAGCGCTTGCTCCGCGAACGGGAAAACTAACATTTTACGCTACAATAAATGACAAAGGATACAACAAGCGGTTTCTCGATGACGATAACAATAATTTCAGGAGATAGTGTAATATTTATCTTAACTGCTTTCACTTACCAGTCTTCGCCATTTTATCTCTGCGTTTTTTTAAATGGAGAGCACTGATCTTTCGGGTTATGTCCAGGAATGTCTGGTCGCTCATGCAGTTTCCCTCCTTTAAAACTTTTGAATTCTTTCAGACATAGTCATGGCCATTGTTTCTGTTTCTATTTTTAGAATGTTTATCACTGCTTATAATTTAATTTATGTCTTGCTACAAGAAAGTGTGTGTTAAATAAATAATAAAAGCACTGCGCTTGGTAAAATCCTGTTTAACGTAGAATGACAGAAACAAACACGCTCACTACGGTGATGTATATGATTTCTAAATCGAGCACGGTAGTCTGTAAACCGACAACGTTACGATGCTTTGTGCTTGTGTGTATGTACGGGTGTGTAATTATATGTAGTATAGTAAAATATATAGAAGGTTTTAATAAAATATTACAGAGTTAATAAAGAGAGTAATATAATGTATTTAATATGTAATATATTGAAAATGCACATGTTTAAGAGGGAAAATTGAAGCCTATTCTGCCCTCCATTTAATTAGTGATCTATATGTGCAGGTTATTCATTTTTATAGAGCTATATAGAAGTGAATACATACAATGGCAACATTTATTAGGTAATTACGCTACCCTCAAAAAGATCCGTGAGTAAAGTGTTCTGTGCTCTTGGGGTCTGCACTTTAAATTTTTTAGTTCAAATACTACAATTTAAAAAAAACTGACAGTTATTTGTTTCTTGTTTCACAATTAAATAACAAGAAACAATTTTTTTATATTTTCATGAATAACACACAACTGCAAAAACATGATCTTATTTTTTGCAAAACAAAATAAAAATGCAATGAAACAAAAACACGAAAATGATCTGTATTTATCATTTTTCTGATACTGGATGTTTTTGCGCACAAGGCCGTTGCCAAGACAACTCAAGGCTAACAAGCCCTGCTAACAGTAAGACTGAGCAGTAGGTGCATGGAGCAGGATGGCTCTGGGATCATCACTTTAGCTATGATGAGGAGTATATATGTGCACCTACGTTGCGTGAGGAGGAAATGTTTTTCCTCAAGCTGTGTTAATTTTGTGACAAAAAATGGAGTCCAAAAAAAACACCCAATATAAAGATGCACTGCTATTTTACCTAATGTTTACATTATTGTTTTACATTATTGCATAATGTGGAAATGTTATGTTTCACTGTGGTGAAATAATGAAGGGGTATTTGTCCATGAAAGGAGTGTATGGTGCAGAGAAACAGACTGGATAGACAGCTCAGGAACATGCTTGAACCAAGAAGCTGTTTATGGCAGCCTTTTCCATACATAGTTTTACAGGGCCTGTAAATTTTATTTTAAATATATTTTTGTATATAATGGAGGGGCTTATTCTGCTTCATTTATTGCTTTTGATCTTACTCAGAATATGCGTCAGGCAGTGGACGTAAGCCATTTTCAGTGCGAAATTTCCTAACACTTCTGCAAAAATTTTTTTTCTCCTTTTTCTCCTTTCCCATGCATTGTAGAAGCAACATTTTAACATTCTGGGAGGGTGAGAAATTCCGATGGCTTGCAAAATTAGGAAGAGCGAGAAGGGTTCTGTATTGTTTCCACAGAGAAGCACTGACTGTCCAATGACATTAAATGTACATAAAACATTTGTCCTGGACAGGATACCACTTAAGAAACTTTTTCTGTTATAATGTCTGTGACCTTTCTTGACCTAATGGTACGGACCAGTACATCCATTCCACGCACTCAGAGTAGAGAAAACTTTCAATTTCTTTAACAACACTGAAATGGAAGAAATGCATTTATTTTTAATTTTAATGCATTTAACATCCTGGACATGTCATGTATTTCTGGAATAACACTGTGTTGTATCAATGTGTAATCCATTTGATTTTCTTGAATTGTATGTAAAAAAAAACCCAAAACAAGATAAATTAAGTTTAATTTTGAATGAAATGCTCCCTGAAACAGTGAGCTGATGTTCAGTGTTGCGCATGGTCAGGACTTACATGAAACATACATGAAACTTTAAGTCCATTTATCAGAGAACTGGCTTGTGAGGGGTTGAGATGGGAGGGTGGCCAAAGTACCTCTCCTTCTGGAAGGAGGACCAGTAAATATGAAGGACCGTATGTGATGGGGATATAGACACTGCCTTCACCCCCTGCAAATCCCCCAAAAATCACATTTAAAGGTGTAATTGAGAATTTGGTGCCAACCTCTCCTATAATCCCAGTTCGAGTTTGTTTTAACTAACGCTGCATGCAGCGGTTTTGAATAAAGTACATAAGGGTCTGTTTTTACATCCAGGAGACTGAAGCTTTAGGCTGCGTGGACAATATTGACTTTTAAAAAATTTTTTTTATTAAACTTTTTTTTTATTATTATTGTTTCATTGTGTCACAGAAGTTCTGAGAGCTAGTAAAGCTACTTCCTTTAATTTTGAGTGATCAAAATGTTCTCAGTGACTGAAGAAAATTATAATTACTATTGTTATTTCTAAGGTTAGTTTATGCTAAACATCAAGTGTTTTTTCCATTCTGAGATTGCTTTGTTCTGTTGGACTGGTACCACATTTATTACAGTTATCAATAATAATTTCTAACACATCATTTATTAGTAATAATTCACTCAGAGCTCCTATATTTTTGGTGCACCGTGTGAGGCCTAGTTGGATTGAAATGAACTTTCTTTGATAAAAGAGTGCATCATGTGGTGAATCTGTGCTTTGGTTCAGTATTAGCAGAATTGCATACCTTCTTTCACAAAAAATGCCAAAGTGGTGACGTGTGTTAGCTATGGTCTAAATCCAGGTTTCAACATTTAAGGTTAATGATCCTTTAAACTACTGTATAGAGTAGGGTTGCTGCTGACCTGTCTACAGTGGGGGGGGAGTATTTAGTCAGTCACAAATTGTGCAAGTTCTACCACTTAAAAAGAGGAGAGAGGCCTGTAATTCACATCATAGGTAGACCTCAACTATGAGACAAAATAAGAAAAGAAATTTCAGAAAATCACATTGTCTGATTTTTAAAGAATTTATTTGCAAATAATGGTGGAAAATAAGTATTTGGTCAATAAC
>JAOXYF010000001.1:21592075-21630365 GCA_028565775.1 Sternarchorhynchus goeldii | reverse complement strand
CAATTTGGAATAAGGCTGTAACGTAACAAAATGTGGAAAAAGTGAAGCGCTGTGAATACTTTCCGGATGCACTGTAATTGTATACTATAATGAAATGTTAGGTGAAATGCATTTGTTTTCAAGATGCCTTTTAATTTGGTAATAATTATTAAAATATTCTGTAATGCTAGAGGGTTAGGGTTAGAAGATGATCTGAACATAAATTATTCACTAGTCCCATAACATGCATGCAACTACGTTATGTGTGTAAATATTAACAAACGGATAATAATATTTAATAATACTAGTTAGTCTACTGATTCAGAATCTATCATTCATATGAGAAGAGATCTATAAATGTAGTGTTGAAACAGACCAGAACAACTCTGTGTTTAAACAGACAGTTTGTTTCAGCCATTCCGGTTATTCGTCATCTCATGAATTAGTCGAGGCCAAAAGAATAAATGAATAGCTGCTCTCCTGTATCAGGTTATTTCGGTAACACCGGCAGTTCATTTATGTTAATGTATCTTATATAGCATGTCATGGATAATAAGACCAGATCTCAGTCTAGTGAGAGTGGTCTGTGATCTAGTGAGAGTGGTCTGTGATCTAGTGAGAGTGGTCTGTCACTACATGTGTTCACTGACTTACCACAAAAGAACTCGGAGTGAACTGAGGTTCTTACCTAATGGTTCCAGTTCCAATTCCTTGGTTTGTTCTCTTTATGTGACATGAAATGGCTCTTCCATACAGCACCTGATAAAATTATAGATGTAACAAAACCCTTTACAAATCTTGTATAACTAAATAATACGGATATAAGGAAATTATAGGGATAACTAAGTTCAAAATTTAGTAATTTCAGTTTAGGCAAAATCCTGTGGTGATGGTTTGTTGATGATTTGTTGATGATGTTCATTGGTGATGAAGCATTTACAGTTGGTTCTATACAAAATTACTGATTAGGGTCCGATGCAACCCCCCCCTCCTCTATAAACTATAAAATTAACAATGTTTTCTACACCGGCTGATGAGCCAAAGACAATACAATGGTCATAATATAATGTTCATAAAATTATCCCAAATAGGATAATTTCCAGTGTTTTTTATTAGGCACTGTACAAATTAGCTACTTGTTTGCATTTCACTCTGCTAAGCCCTAAAACACAATTTATACATCCTAAATACAAGACACATGTTAGTTTATATAATAGCCAGCCTATGAGTTGTTCATACTGCAATCCTGAGATCAGATCATCTCAGACTAGCCTAATAGGACCTTAGCTGAACCTCTCTGGAGTCAAATGTGCAGATAACCCAGACACTTTAATGCTCAATCATAATCTTTCAATGATGCTGGGCCTGCAATCTCGTGTCCCATAATGCACTAAAAAAGATAATGAGTTCAAAGTGTTTATGAAGAAGAACTAAAATGAGAGAAGCAGGTCTCTTCAATCTGACCTCATCTCAGGACCAGGACGTCTGGCTCAGACACTTAACAGGACATCTGACTCAGACCTCTTAACATCCTTTTATGTCAACAGAGGGTTTTGAATTTTCCACTATAATTTCACAGCTGTTTCTGAAGTGATTTTAATGACAGGTGTATTTCTTTACCATCAGTGGTTATGGAATTGTTTAAACATGTAGTTACAGCATGAATAAAAAAAAACAGTATTTGTCCATGATGTGAACTTTTCGTATCCAAACAACCATGTCCCAAACAATCAATATCTGACAGAAACTGTTGTGCCCACCTCACTTTCTCGAAGATATTTCACATTTGAACTTTTGACAGAGAAAGGAAACTAGCTGCTCTCAGATTCCTGGCACCTGTATAATCACCAAACTGAAACGGAAAAGTATTGTTCGTTCTTGAATCTGTGTAGCTCATACAAGATTTTGGACATCAGTTTTAATACTGGTTTAGCCAAATGTCTCTGGACTAAAAGTTCTGACAGTCCACAGATGACAATATTTCAGTATCTATCATCACACATTACACATGTAGATTTAATACTTGACCACTACTATTCATCAAACAGGAATTTCAGGGGTTTAGTGGAGGCATTGTTATTGAAATTCTAAGAAAGCTACTAAACAGTAGCCTACAAGTTATTGCAAGTCCTCTTTACAACTTAAAAAAGCATTGGTACATACGCAAGCAGGGCATCACTTCTATTAACACTCCTAAAATAGTACAAGAGTGTTTAGTAGATCACCCCCTGATTTATTCAAACATTAAGACGATTGCTACTTCCTGTCATTGACACACCTGATTATTTTGGGATTGTGCAGCCTCTGTCTGGAATGGGGACACGTTAGTGTGATGTAAGTTTGCACTCTGCTTCTCATCCACAGCTATCTGCACCTCTGTTCTCGTCCAGGCCCATTCATCATTAGCTAGGACCTCTGGCCAGGCTTCCTGTAAACTCCTCCCTACGTTCCACTCTACTTCTTCATGCGCTTCCGTTCATCTTGTTCTTGAAGTGTCAAAAGTACAAAGTACAATAGGAACATGTGTTTCTGAATTGTTATTTATTTATTAGTTTATTTTATGATGACTATTAAGAGTTTATTGCAGTTACACAATACTTCTTGTGCGTATTTGGTAAGTGTATAACTATAGCATGATAATTGGTATTGTTTCTGTGTTCACTGAACTTAGTTCAAGTTGTTGTTTTGCTTGTTGATTGATTGTTAATTGTGTTCCATGAGCAGTCTGATTGTGGTTTACTTGAGCAGTCTGATTGTGGTTCACTTGAGCAGTCTGATTGTGGTTTACTTGAGCAGTCTGATTGTGGTTTACATGAGCAGTCTGATTGTGGTTCACTTGAGCAGTCTGATTGTGGTTAACATGAGCAGTCTGATTTTTGTTTACTTGTTTAAACCATGTTTTCTGAAACAGATGTTGTGGGCTTATTCAGAAAAAAAAACAAAACATTATTTTAGAAACTTGGTCCATTTCTTGACAGTTTAGTCAGACTTACCAATAATCCTGCCACAATTCAGACTCTGTTTGAGATGCAAACTATGATGTCAGATCTCCTCTGGCCTAGATGGACCACCACTGGGAAAGACAGGACTGCTTTCTGAAACCCTTTAATGACCCTCTTGAACATCTAGCCAATGTACTAAGCAACTCCAAAATTTCTTCAGGAGGTATGCGGTCACAAACATGGTTTCAAGGCAAATGTCTGCTCTGGGAGGTGTCTCCTTTCAAAAGAACATAAATTAATGACTGTCTGTTTGGGTTCTTCAACATTTACAAACATCCTCTGTGCTCCAAGAACTGAATAAAATCAATTTATGTTTCCAGTCAAACTCTGCTATGTAATCCAGAAAATAAATTCCACAAACACTGTCTTTCCACATAGAGTGTCCAGCTCTGAAATTATTTAATGGGGAAAATTTGTGCTTCCTCAAACCAGTTTGCATCTGCCCCTTGTTTCAGCAGGGATACCTTCTGTAATTGATCCTGCAAACACTGGCCATGGCATTTCATGACATAACTTATAATAAATAATGGAATGAAGGTACTTATTGTTATTCAGTCAGCCAGTGAAACTCTGGCACTGAACACTATAACTGACCACTAAGTGTTAATCTTATGGGGTTGTGAGTGGACTGTACACAACGAGAACAAAATAGTGAAGGAGGGTGTGAACTATCTTCTGTTTTGTGTGTATGAGCGTTACACGCACATCCTATTTTGTATCATACGCATGGACTGTGTTTATTTGTCAGTGCAAACTTCTTGTTATATTTTTTAAAGTCAGTTTATGTCTCAGAGAGCACTGAGACCGCAGTGCGTAAGGCAAGTTAGTCATCGTTTGTTTACAACAGACAGTAGTAACGTTACACAAGAATGCTCTGATTCAGCGTTTACTTTTATGAGAATAATGAACTCTCGCCTACACCTCAGTATCACTCTCTCTTTCTGCCTATCTCACTTTTCATCTCTTTCCTCTTTAGCTCATTGTGTGTGTGTGAGTGTGTGTGTGAGAGCTCTCCCTATCTCCACATATGACTTATTTGGCCAGTGTTTATGTTGGCCACACGCTGAGTTTCTGTCCTCTTCTGAAAAAAAAAAAAAACCCACTGCAGCTTGTTTAGAGAAAAACACACTGCGGGATATATTAGGCTTTTTCTCCTCACAAACGCACATCTGTTTAGATGAGATTTGCCAGTGCCTAAACAAATATGACAGGGAGGCCGAATACCTCTGTTTCAATGCAGTTCAGTTTCCTCACTTCTTCAAGCCCAGAGAGGACCTCACATATTGTTTCTCTCTCTTGCTTAAGTTGTCTGCCTGGGTCTCTGGGTCTATTTTAATTTTCCTGTCTCTCTTTCACACTCCATCCCTAACAACCCTTCAACAGATATGGTCACTGAAATCTTTGGTAATGAATTAATATTTGCATTAGCTGTTTAGTTCAGTTGCACTGCACTGCAGTATGAGAGTAAACTGAAAAAAATGTTTACGATTAGAGAAATGTTATATAACTGTACCTACATGTTTCCCTGCAGTACAGTTCACTCTCTCCCAAATAATTTTCATGGCTAGTCATGGCCAGCATGTACCTAAACGGCTCATAAATTAGAAGCATGCTGCCTTGGTCAGTGTTGAGTCATGAGCCATCTTCAGAAAACAGCTCATGCTTACATAAGGCATTATCGCCATATATCATCGGTTGGAAGGCAGTACTGAACTGCAAAAATGTGTAATGATTTTTAGTAAGATTGTAAGACTAAGATATTAGAGATATTTTTAAATGCTTCCAGTTGTAAAAGGTTTCCAAAGAAACAGAATATTTTTGGCAAACTACTGTGAAACTTTGCTTTCCCAGTTGATGAAGGACCTTTGTCTGAAGAATCCTGTTTCTTTGGAAACCTTGTTGATTTTTAAATATCTCTACCATGAATAAATAAACATGTGATGGAATATATATATAGTCTTGCAGCCCAATTTCTCTCTTCAAATGTACCAAATTTGGTGCTAGTGCTATTCACAATTTGATGCTGAATCTTTATAAATGTCACGTTGCGAGTCCAGGGAGCTGTAAAAAGCGAAACCGACTCCAACGTGCATTAGTTTACGACAACCGTTTATTTTCGGTTTTACATTCAACATAGACAACTGAGAAACAACGCTTACCAACATAGACCGACAAGGACCTGGTGACATGCACACGCTTATGTACACACACCCTGACGAGACACAGGTGATACGCGTAACGTTAACAATCACTCACGAATAACGCTGACAAGCACTCACGGACGTCGACGAACATTCACGAACATCCACATCACACCAACGAACACAGACACACCCCCACACACGTACACACCCACACAGAAACGAGACAGGGGAGGCGGCCAGGGCGGCCACCGTGACAATAAACCATCATACCACAATGATAGTGGTAATACTAGTGGTGATAGTGGTGATACTCCCTAAGCACTTTTGTAAGTCGCTCTGGATAAGAGCGTCTGCTAAATGCCATAAATGTAAATGTAAATGTAAATGATAGTTGGCTGTTGCTCTCATTAAACCCATTATGAGAAGGTTGATGGTCCTACCCATACCATCCATACCAACTTGCACTGGTCCTACCCATACCAACATTGTAGTCAACTTGAGTGGAAGATGAGTTAGCTTCGAGAATGCATTAGTTTCTCAATATGTGCCTTGGTTGGACTGTCATTGTCTCGTGTTCCACAAGAACTGATTCATGATTTGAATCTGATTCATGATTTGGCTCTTAATGCGGGCTGAACATGGCTTTTCTTGCCCTTTGAAGCCATTCTGCTTCATCTTAAACCAGATATGCCATGAGCTTTAGTTTATGTGTAAAGGGTTTGTTCTGTCCTTTGTGATGGTGTGAAGGGGTCATTTTTAGTCTGTTCGATGAATGTTTTTGATGTTTGTTTTCATCTATCAATATATTGCATATCCTTGGATGTTTGAAATGTGCTAGTTGTTGTTGTAGATGATGATGATGATGATGATGATGATGATGATAATGATGTTCAGTACTGACTAGAGCTCCAGGTGATCCCTTTGAAATCAGTAAGGTTTACTTAGTTCTACCATCATCATTATGATCCCTCTGGAAATCCATCATTAGATTTTTGGGTTTCTTGAATCACCATACAGCCAATTGTGTGACGTTTTCATTGCCAATCCAATGGAATCCTGACCATCATATAATATTTGCATTCAGTGTACAGAGAATTCTAGCTTCTCACTGTATACTGAGGATACATCCCATAATACCAGAACATGACTGTGTAGATTTATGGAACATACAGAATAAATGCTTGTAAATAAATTATGTTGTATAAATTAATAAATAATAAATTAGTTGTAGTTTCATGAGGTCATTATGAAGTGTAATGTTTTATGAAGTCATGAGGTCATTATGAAGTGTAATGTTTTATGAAGTCATGAGGTCATTATAAAGTGTAATGTTTTATGAAGTCATGAGGTCATTATAAAGTGTAATGTTTTATGAAGTCATGAGGTCATTATAAAGTGTAATGTGTAATGTTACCACTTCCTAGTGATCTGAGAGGAACCACCAGGTTTGTACTCTTCAGATAGATCAGAGACGTATTAATAATTAACATTTTCAATAAGCTTTCTACCTGGGGGACTTGGAAAGACCTGTTGGTCATAAAGACTACTTTAGTAGCCCAGCCTGTTGGAGATAAAGGCAAGCATTAGTTTCTAGGTATCATTGGCATTTTTACATTTGGATATATACCTGAGATGTCAGATGGCTGACTTTGTTATAGATTTGACATGAATTCCCTGTTATGCCAAGCCTTGATCTGTCTTTATTCCAGGTGTGTCAAGATGAGCAGTGATCTCACGTCTTTGCTCTTTAGTAATAAATATAAGTAGCCCGTCCTTTTATTTGTTTAGTTGTAGATCCCTTCCTATCATCCAGTTGTTTATAATATCTGGGCACTAACACAAAGGTTCACAGGACTGTAGTCATTTGGGGAGAGAGCTGTGTGTAAATGTCATGGCTATGTTAAGCTACACTGTGCCATAAAATCTTAACTTGTTTTGGTTCCAAACTAAAATACATGGACCTTACAGCACATTTTATGCTAATTTTACATCTATTTTTTGGAATTGTTAGTACATCATATGTAGTTTTTATGTGTGTACATTTTTCAGTTATTATTTATTACTTATTCAAAAATGTAAAATGTATGGGTTTACTTAGGTTTGGCCTTAGGAACATCTCTCTTCAATGACCAGCATAGAGGAAATTCAGTCTCCTTGGAACTATACATAATGATATATGAGTATATTGGAACAAAAAAGTTATAGGTGGTGGAGAATTTATGGGAAAATATATCTGGATTCAAATTGCAAAAATAAATAATAGTTAGGAATTTTTGAAATAAAGAAAAATCACTATTGACCAGTGCTATTTTGTTGGTTTTAAGGATTGAATTTGTGAGGGACATCAGAGTCCAATTTAGAGAGGAGCCTTCACCTTCCACGTGTGATCTATGATCTGAACAGCTAAAGTCTGTTCCAGAGTGCCCTAACCAGTTTTCTAGATAAACTGTCTCAGATAAATGTTATGACCAACAGTCAACAGCAGCAGCTCAGATAATGTACTGGTGTCAGAGATCATACGAAGGTAGTCTCAGTGTTATGATGTGGCTGGAAACCTGTCTGGAAGTTGTCATAACAACAACTGTCATTTAAGAATTTGCAGTTTTTCATCCTGGAATGTTCTTCAGATATTTAAAGAAGATTACAGATGAGTAACTGTAGTGTACTGTAGTAAAAGAAGCAGAATATTCTGCATAACTGTGGAAGCACTGCTGTGGCAGCACCTCGCTTGTACAGCTGATGATAGATTATTTATAGATTCTGGATGTATATCCGAGTTGATTATGTGCATACGGTTTTTAAGGGGCTTACAAGTAATACAGTTGTACTGAGTAGATACAATGTAGATACAGTGTGGGATGAGTGTGATTCTTATTGGAATAATACTGTCCCCCTACTCTTACATTCCTCAGAAGAAAACATCATTACTTAAATGTAGTTTGTGTACCAGGTGCATTAGAATAAATGATGCATAAGCTATAGCTTCAACCAGGGAACTGGAAACAGTAATTAGGCTATGTAAAATCCAGAAAAAAACACGTGGTTTAATCAGTGGTAATGTTTTATTATGAAACCAAATATGACTTATCTTTTGACTATGTACATGACATGAAGTGCTAGAAAGTAACTTTCACAACATGCACAACATGCATTTCATAGATACTGGTTGCAGCTTTGCATGGTAACTGTCAACACGCTGCCGATTTAAATGGAAAAGCCTTTGTACTTGTGTTACAGCTTCCGTTGAGTCCCTCATGTCTCTTGCCTGCTTGTCTACCCTTCTTAGTCAGTCGTAGATGGATGGTCATATTTCATTGAAAGGCTTCCTTTCTTCCTGCCCGTGACAAGCCATCAATGCAATGAGGATGCTGAGTCCTGTGTAGTGCAATTCATGGTACATTATCAATTATTTTCTTTTTATACATAATTGATTACAGAGCTTTTAGAGTCTATTTAGAAACGTGATAACTGCAGTATTCCTGTTAAGGCTGGACTACATTTGACTCATTGCTGTTCAGAGATATTTCATATCATTTTGTTTTATTTCATTTGATAAGAAAAGGCTTATTTTCAACCATAAGCATGTAAAATGCAAATCCTTCACTGTACTTGTAAACAAAGTCTAAATATTTTATTTTTAAACTACTATGGGGAAAATCAAAATCTAGTGTCAGTCCATCCGGAAGTTGATGCTTGTTTCCCCCAAGCAGATCTATAAGATGAATGTGTATTTAAAAAATAGGCAGGCGACATTTTACAGGTAATAATAGTATCTAAATGCAAATGTTTATGTCTGGCATAATTTTAACTTCTACATTGATGATTTTGGAGTGTGTGGACTGAACTATTTGTACTCATGGTTCCACTGTAGTTGGTTAATGACCTTCAGGTACTCGGACTGTTTGACTCACACAGCGCTCCTTTTGTGGTCAAGCTGTGTTCACTGCAGCCATACTGTGACACATGCACTCACTGAGGTCGTTAGTGTCATTAAAGTCCATATTAGCCTCATTTACTCAAACATGCAATCATACACACACAATCACACACGCTGGGCTACAACCAGCCTCAATGTGGCTGCAGTGTGATTGCATGAAACCTCTTGTACACAAGCACAACTAAGAGAAAGGGGGAAGGAAAGGAGAGGAAGAAGCCAAAGGTATTTATGTCTAGAAAATCAAGTGCTTCCTGTATTGCTTGATATGGTAATAATTGGTCTGCTTCTTTGTGCTCAAAGACCGCTGATCTCCCTGATTACACAACAAAAGAAGCTTCTAAGCACACTCTGATTTTCCTCAACTCGCACAACCCCATGTCCCTGAGTCCCACAGTACCCTGAAGCTATCAGACGATCAATAGTCCACCGTACAGTCGATTGTTATTAAGACATTTTAAAAGAACACTCCAATGGCAGTCAGCTATTAGTCTGGTAAGAAGCTCAGTTTAAGAGCCTTGCATGACAAATACCAACTTCGATCTCCTGCCTTGGATTCAGAGGCTGAAGAGACGTACAGAAAACAGAGGGTTTTGTGTGTGCCAGTGGGTTTTTTTTATTATCTCATTTGATGTTCCCGGCTTTGTTAAAGAAATGAAACACCTTTGAAACCGAGCACGAAGGGTTAAATCCTGACGTTTTTCTCTTTATACGTTGATTTACTCCCTGCCTCACTTTGTTGGTCTTTTCTCACTCCTAAAAATCACACAGGATTGTTCCTGTTTTGTGTGATCAAACCAAAATGCTGAATATAGCCACAGTTACTGTAACCCTCACACTAATACAGATGGTTCACAGGTCATACTGTGGCACAGAGGAATGTTATTTAGCACACTGTAAACACATAAAAAATAGCATTTGTAAGTGGTGTTTCAGAGATTGCAAATCCCTACTCCTGTTATTTTTAAACCCTGTGTTTAAAATCAGTCCCTGTTTAAAGTCATGGAACAGATATTCACATTCTGACACGCGGTGCATTAGAGTCTGATTCCATTTATATGATGCATTATAATGTGTAATTTTCCTCAAGGCCTCCCATGGTTGGAAGAAAGATGACTATGCACAAGAACTGCCTCTTTCCTGGAGTTTCCTCCTCCCTACTATTTCTCCCTGTATCACACTGGGACCGGTGAGAAAAGTAATAATAATGATTGTCTACCAGTTATTTTAAACTGGTCAGCTAGATAGAATGGAGAATATTAGTCAAAGATTTACTGCAGGATGAACTTGAGGATCACTACATTAAACAGCATGTTTCCACCGGATGCTTTTTGACTCAACCTGTGCAGTAAATGGAGGCAATGCAAGCTGTACATATGTTTAGCAAGAGGAGAATAATAAGCTACCTGTTCTCAACCACAGCTGTTTTAGAGAAGGGTTTTTTGTGTAATGGAGGAATTAGCGCAGGATTGCTCTCCTGGAGACTTTGGAAATGGGGAGAAAGAGAGAGAGAGAGAGAGAGAGAGAGAGAGATAGAGAGAGAGAGAGAGAGAGAGAGAGAGAGAGAGAGAGAGAGAGAGATACAAGAAGGTTTCATCCAAAGCTTCATCTTAAACAAATATTAGACAAAATAAATTACTCAAGATCTACATGTTTATGTACAATTTGATCTTCACACAGCAGAGAATCTACACTAATGCCAAAAAATGCTCTGTGTTGATAGCGGTCTCTGTGTTGATAGATGTCTTGGCTTTGACCTCAAAAATACGTTCCATCTAAGCCAGAACAATGATGACTTCTTTACTGGGTTAAGTCCAGAACTGCTTGCATGCACTAACTAGCCCATGCTGGAATCTCAGCTCTCGTAAGGGAAATCATTGCTCTGACTGACACAAAATATGATAGAATGAAAACATCTGTGATTTCCATTTGTATAGCTCAGCCCATTCCCTGATGACGAAACTACTGGCCCTATGTAACATGGCCCTATGGATGGCTATCCAAATAATTTGGAATCCATCATGTTTTATCCAGACATTTGAGAAACCTTTCTTTATTAACATTGATGAAATTTGGTTTAGATTAATATCAGTATCTTACAATCTCAAAATACAGTATCTGAGCAGTGTTGGTTTAAGTATCAAAACAAGATGAGATTATGGGAAACATTTTTTGGGGGGTCCTTTATATGGCATTTGAAAAGAAATTCAGTCACACAAAGGTTTTGAAACACTTTTGTTTATGAGAGCTACAAAAGCCTTTAGTAACTGAAAAAACATTTGAACTTGAATTAAAACCTATTTTAATTCAATAAATTTCAAATGTCAGGAATGATGATTTTATATTATAGACACCTCCTCCACCAGTCTCCCATAAACCATGCAGTTCATCCATTAGGCCATCTCCAATATGTACAGGTGTCCTCCCAACCCTGATATGTTACAGAAAAAGGAGTCCTTCAAATCTTTTACCACATCAGACTGCCCTCTGATCTTTTTTGATTTTCAAAGAGGAACTTCAGGTTCTCACAGACTAAGTGTTGCTAGAGGAAATATATAGTAAGCTATCAGAAATTTTGCAAAACCCAAAAAGGACCCATCTTAAATTAATTTGTAATATGTTAATCACCCTCATTGTGTTAAGGACTTGAAAGAACTTCATAATAGCTCCTAATGGTTGTGCTGAGTGATGTTTTTATAACCAAGACACGTCCATCAACTGTACCATCTCACTTTATCAGGCCTGTCCATGCACTGCTGTGGAATCAGTAAAGTAAAGGGGCCATGTGGCAGACAGAAGAAAATGCAAATGTTACTCTGAAGTGGTTATTAACAATCTCTCATAGCATCAGTAGAAAACCACAATAATTCATTACTCGTTTTTCCAAATGGCAAATATTTCTACAATGTTTCTACTAGTGTGAAGAATCAAGACCAAAAAGACAAACATTAAAAATTATTCTGCGATTCATTGTTTGAGATTCAGTGTACAGAAAACAAACCTGATACAAGATGTTCTTTGTTTGGTGGTTTATATATGTCTGAAAATCCCTAGTGCTTTTTCTCCCCCAAAAATTCAGTTTTATGACTCTACATTATTTATCGCAGTAATGTTTGACTGATTTACCGTTAGCTTGAATGTTCACCAGACTCTTCTGTACTGCAGTGTTATCTTTGTGACTGAGTGATTCATTTACAGCAGGAATCACATTGTTCTGTGCTCTGGTCTGCGGTGACCCTCTCCTGTTTCACGTCTCTCAAGAGTTGGCCAGTGTGAATAATTTGTCTTTTTTTTGGACATGGCCTAATTTTCTATCTTAATTTACAATCTCTGCTGCCTTCACTTATCTCCCACTCTAAATAATATAAGTGCAACACCCATATTTGGACTGTTTTTATGAAGATATTTGTCATAAGGACATACAAAATGGTCCTGAGGTAGCAGGGAGACTGATGACTTGGCCCTCATAGATGTTTGGAAATTCATCCTGCAAATGCAAAATGGGAGTCATCCTTTTAGAATGGGACAGCTGGGTTCTGATATTACATAATGTCATTTTTGCAGATGTGAGAATTGTTCCCTTGTGTGTGCTTTGTGGAAACAAGAGAATAAACATATTTACTTGAATCTAGATATCATCTTTGAACTGTCATCTAACCCTTTTTATATATCTTTACCTGATTCTGGTGGTTAGTGTCTATCTTAAATGTTAGATTCCATGCTACTTTACTGCAGTACATGGTCTAAAGATGAATACACAACGGTCTGTAATAACTTTACCCTGGAACTTCCATAAATATTTGGTATCTTTTAGTGTTCTAAACAGCTGTTTGTTTACCTTTCATTAGACCTATGTCGTGCTCCAATCAGCACCCAGTCATGAGCACACCCACACCAACACTAATCAAACCTCCCAATCATGTCATTGCTCGCAATCTCCTGCTTGTTGATGAATTGCTCACACCTGCTGCCCATCACCTGTCACCTATTTAAAACCACAGGACTCTCTCACTAGTGCTTTCCTTTAGCCTTGTTCAAGGTTGGCTGTCTTCTCCTCTTCCTGGTCCACTTTGTGCTTCTTAGATGCTTTTGTTTTCCAATAAACCCGCTTGATTCAATGACTTTAAATGTCATAACGAATGGTGCAGGCAATCATATAAAGAAAATGGATTTTGCTTTTTAAAATAATTTATTATATTTATGTTTCACTGTTCTATGCCATCAGAAATCACAGGGCAGGCAGTGACTGTGGATCTTGTACAGAAAGAACACTTTTTTCCTGATGTTTCCTTGTGAAACTGTGGAAGTGTGTAAAATGTTCTGGGACTTTACAGGAACATGGGTGTACCTGCAGCCATTGCCTCTCTTCTGAATCCCTCTTGTATGACTTACTGGTTGGCAGCAGAGTAAACACCTCTGCAGTAAAAGACCACAGCTCCACTCCACTGTTCCTTGTTATGTCAGTCATTCCTGAAGGGAACTGAACTGAATGAATCCATTCAACACAGATTCGGGGGACCTGGGCAAACCAATCCACCCATCTGTGTAGGCCAATAGTAGACAGGCCTTAAAGAAGCCCTTCCTCTTTTCATTCCTCACACACATTTAGGAGCACCAACAGTTGTTGTTATTTTTTTACATTTGCATGTTTGTTTTTAGATCAAGTTCAGGACTTCAGCAGTTAGTGTTGTGATCATTTAAGGCCCAGATCTCTCTTTAAAATCTTAGGAGAACAGAAGAAAACTAATTATGCTTCCTGTTGAACTTCTGTCCATTACATCATTTCAGCTTGTCAGATATGTGGTTCATCACAATACATAAATGTATCCTAGAAACATATAAAGTGTACACTTAAAGAGTTTATCCAAACACATGAAACTTCCACTGTTTTATTTCAGAAGGTGTCCAAACTCTGAGTTCAAGTGTGGATCAGTTGCTCTCCAATGACCTCCCCAGAGGAATGTGGCCTGTTTGCTTGGAAATGTCATCTCTTCTTTGGCAACATGCTGTGCTTGAATCACAAAGGCTCTTTTTGACCCAAGTTTTTTTCCTGAACAGGATTAACCCTGAGATAAATAAAGTATGGAGAGCAGCACAGGTCCATCATTTAGAAAGGATGTCCAGGAAACTCCCAAAATTAACCCTCATGTTTATTTGTTTTCCATGGGGATGATCCTTCTTCTTCAGAAAACAGCAAGGAAGTGTGGCCTGGTAAACAGATGTCCAGATGTCTGTTGTTGATCGTTGTTTCATGTATAATCTCTCCACTTTGTAGACAGTTTGGATAATGTTAAATAAATTGCATAATGGTAAATATATTGCACAAGGCCTTTGGACATTTTGACATGCTATTAAACCCCTAACATTTAAAAACCAAATCTCAATACCTACATTTTTCAGTAAGCCATACTTCAGATATAAACAGACAAACATTATTTTCTAACATTTCATGGTGGCTTAATATGCTCCACTCTATATTCTAGACAAAGCATTAAGTGCTTAGAGAAATAATCACAACTTGTGGATGATAGAAACAAATAGCCGTCCCACCGCCCTCCCAACCCCCTAAAAAAAAAAAATGTGCTGGCTGATGTGTTATAATGGGTTTAATGGTGTGGTAAGACCATCTGGTTTGAGTTCACTCTATCCCCTGGACTCTACAGTGGAGAACTGGCCTGGCGTTTGATGAATTGAAGTATTACAGGAAAGTTGGACCACTTGCAACAAAAACTTAATATTGAGGACACATAAAGACATACATATACCTAACCTGGGTTGAATTTCATGTCATGTTGCATTTATACAACTAAAAACATTAATAAAGTATAAATAACCTTGAGCAGGTAATAAATAAGACATTTGTTGCATCCCTACTCACTGTACCACCACTAACAGACCTTATACTATATGTTTAAAAGGTTTTCATTTTCAGGCATGTTATTTTCTTTACACTGTGTGTGTGTTTTTATGCACTTTCATGGACTATGTACGAAAGCCTGAAAAAAAACGAGAATAAGATAACTTCCAGGAGCCACAAAATAGTTCTAGCAGCAATGTTTTTATAAGTGAATTGGAGAAAAAAAAAATTTGGTTATTTAGATTAGAACTATATTTAGGAATATAAATTCATTATATACAAATAGTTCAGTATGTAATACAAATGTGATATGTGTATGACCATATGTCCTGAAAGGTATAAAACCAAATATGTATGAGTGTAAGAGAGATGGGGAGGGAGAGAGAAACTCTGAATTTGTGTAACAGCCTCTAGCTGTAACTTTTATAACTCTGTTTAGTTTTTTTGTGTGTAAATTAATTCTTTTCCTTTGTTTTTAATCCCAATGTTATGAAAGAAATCATATTAAGTGCATTATTTTAAACTAACTCAAGAATAGTGATTATGTGTAAAATGTAATATTTTTTGTAAGTCCAGGGCTCCATCTCTGCCACTTCCTCAGAAATGAGTGTAGACTTGAAGGAAAACCACAAGCATATGTTTTAAAAATAAGTAAAACATTTGCTGCTTTGAAGTAATTCCTGAACAATTAATGTGCTTTGCAGGGAAACATTACCTCAGGCATTTTTTCCAATATATGACCAAATAATCCCTAGTTGTTATAATGTAAGGATGTCTTGATTTTAGGTGTCAGATAACATTATATATGATGTTTTAGAGGTATTTAACTTCCTGTGGAAAACAAAAAAATGAACAAACAAAATAACCCAAAAATATTTATGTCTAGTTAAACAAAAACAATACGATTAGTTAGGCTTTACTGCCAAATAAATCAAGTAATGTCTATAAAAAGACCTCTGGTCAAATTGTGCTGATATATTTGTGAAGCAATAAATGATGAGAAAACATGATAATAAAATATTTATGTAATCAGAAATTAATGTAAATCATCTTTTGAAGTGAGTAAAAAAAAAATCAATAAAACTTTTACAAATCCTCCGGAGTCTTGGTGTTCTCCTCATCAGCTCAACTTGCAGGATTTCAGTGAGGTTTAGATAAAAGTTCCAAGCATGACCCAATCTTAGTTTCTTACCCATGACCCAATCTTAGTTTCTTACCCATGACCCAATCTTAGTTTCCTGGCAGAAGCACACAAATTTTTACATAAAATCTCCTAGTATTTAATGAACTCTGTGATATCATCTATCCTGAACAGATTACATCTATAATAAAGAAGTTATTTTTTATAGATGAATGAATTTCCCCTTCAGGCAGGTTCATTATTGCCCTAATAGTGGAGATTTTTTTCCTGACTGATTTATGAAGGTTATTCTTTCTCTTATTTCATCATGCAGTCTCTGAGACTCTCCAAGTTAATAGACGCCTAAGGTTTTCTGTCCCTAGAAGACCAATGGCTTTCATCATTACATAAATAACAAAGCTTACAAAGTTTTCTCTTTACAGTTGGGAGAGCGCAGGTGTTTTCTTCATTTATTTAACAGGGAGGTGGTAGTAGGTCCAGCCTGACCCTCAAGAGAGTCTGTGTTCAAGTATGTCCAGGTAATCAGTGATGAGGAGTACAAGAGATGTTCAGACCTCCAGAGATAAACCAGTAGCCTCTTGGAGAGTTTCCAGTTACTGAGGCAGGCTTGATGGTAGCTGACCTGTCCATCCCTGACACCTCTTCTACCTGGCCAACAAAGCCAGGGTCCCCTTCCTGTCCCTGCAAAAATTAAAATAAAAATGAAGGAAATAATCTTATTATTAATTTACCAGTGTTATTATTTCTAAAGATTATTTAGCACTAGCTGCAATAAGCGTAAGCTCTGGCACTGAAGGCTCGAGATATAAATGTTCTGTTTGGTTTTTCAGTTGCCATTAAGGAGCATTTCGATTTTTTTTTATCTTACCTTTGAAGAGGGGTAATGGCATCTTGTATAATTTGTAGGTCTCTGAGTACTAAAGATAATTTAGTTCTGAAAATAGTGAAGCTGCCATTTTCTGTTTATTTATGCATTCCTCCGCAGCACCATGGGACTCACGGGTGCATCATTATGAAGAACCTGTTATTTCATAAGAAACCTCTCCAAAATAATTAAAGGAAGTGAACTTGACTGAATTGCTGATCCTGTGAGACCATGCTAAAGACATCCTGTAAGTGAGAGTGGTTTGAGGGTTTATTTTTTGGTTTGTCAAAGTGTGGCAATAAATGTACGTCATTTTAACAGCCATGGACTTTTTCCAGCCTGACTCCTATATAGCATTTTAAAAATTCATGACTCCAGTTGTACTGTGGCTATGAAGTCATTATTTTGTGACTCACAGTGGTTGCCCTCTCAGTTAATATTTCCCTTTCTGCTGATGGGTTGAGTGAGGGCCTGTATCATCATGTGCAGCTCTAGTACTGCTCTAAGTAGAGTGGAAGATGAAGGGAGCAAAAGGCCACAGGAGCCTTTCAGCTTGTCTCACCGCTGTATCATGCTCAGACTGCACTCACACACAACAAATGGCTCAATTTCTGTGTGACTTTCTCTGAACGCTCAAGACGTACCATATTTAAATGAAGTGCATGTTCACTTCGAAGACTGTGCGTCTATTTTCCGTCCTGTCCATTTACTGGTGAAGCTTCTAGCTGTGAAATTCCATCAGAGTAAGATGAATTTTGGACAACGTTACGGCTTTAGTCAGACATACACAATGTTATGAGATTGGCTGTTGCAACACTTCTGTTGGACAGCTGTTCAACAGTCTGGTGAACTGCCCTTCATTACAACATTGATGTAGACAGGGGGAAAAAAAAGTGTTTGATCTTTTTGGTTTTCATAACTGGTCGCTTTCAAAAACCCTTCAGACTTAACTTTGGTACCTGATGAAAGGTGGTGTCTGCAAAACTGACACCAATTTGAATGAAGAGTCTCTCCAATAAATATTAGCCTTGCATGTATTAGGAGTGGCCTGTCAAAAAAAGACATACATTGCATTATAAATAATTCAACCTGAATTGATAGATAATTTTTGCTCGGTTTTGAACAGAATGAAGGACAATGAAAAAACAGTGCTTTGATTTTTTATTATTTCCAGGTATATTTCCCAGGAGTATAATAAACAAGTAAATAATCTAATCACATTTAGCTTCATTAAAAAGATTTTACACCTGCTAAAATAAAAGGCCTTCAAAATAAATGTTTAAGAATGGGGAAATGGCAAAAGATTTGCAATCAAATCCAATAATGGTAAATATTTGTGCTTCTTCTGAATTCTTTTTGTCTACATGAGTTCTGGCGTGGGCATTAGGGAGAGACAGAAGGGGTGTATCTTTAACGGGAAACTGGACGCCCACATCATTTTGAAAATTATTTACAGGAAGGGGGTTCCATTATCTCACAGGGCTGACTTGTTCATGTTTACTGCCCTTCTTGTTCCCAGAGGTCCCTAAGAACTCTGTTTATGTGCTATGTATATAGCAGTGTTTTCTCCGATAATATGATATGCTGTTATGATATGTTTGTGTGGAGAAGAAACATATTCCAGCTCTAAATGCTTGTTTTGTTTTCTACATCATTAGTTTTCTAGTTCAACACTTCTCAGCAAATCTATTTACAAAGAAGACCAGCCCAGAAAGTAGTGCCATGGTCTTAGTCTATACAGAGACTTTGGTCTATACAGAGATATGGTCTTAGTCTATACAGAGACTTTGGTCTATACAGAGATATGGTCTTAGTCTATACAGAGACTTTGTTTTATGCAACTGTATTTTTTTACAGGCATGCCTTTGATCTCAGAGGTCAAACATTCCATCTGCTTTGAAGAGAATCTCAGGAATGTGCCTTTGTAATACAGAACTGACATAAAATGACTAAAAACCCATCATGGACAAATCCTTTGAAGTTGCTATATTTATTTTATTGCTTCCACTCAGAGACACCGTATGGTAAGCAGGCATTTGAGCTTAAATCAAACATCTCATATAAGCTTAAATCATTTGAGCTTAAATCAAACATCTCATATGCCACGTTTTTCATGCCAGACACATTTCAAGAAATCACATTTTCCATCTCGGTGAATGTTTCAATTGTGCTGATTTGTAGTTGCACATTACTTAAATCACAAATCACCAGGTGCATACAGTCCATTAAGCACCAGAGATTTTCTGTAACACTATGAAACGTTCTTGATGTGTGCCAGTAAGGGATTCAAAATGTCCACTAGACAGCTAAAGAGATAATACAAACAGAAGCAGACAATACGCTCAAAAACAGAATCTTAGCTGTAACTGTCGTGCTTGTCCCTGTTCTAGCGTTGCGGTTCCCATGGTAATGCCCTGCCATGTGTTCTTTTATTTTTTTTTCTTGTCTAGCCATGTGCTTTCTGTTTAATTTGGTTGTACGCTCCGTCTTATCCATGCATTCCACCTGTGTCTGTTCTGGTGTCCCGCCCCTGTGTAATAATCTATCCCAGGCCTCTTCTATTAGCATCCTCTCTATTTAAACCCTTTTCTTGATGGTTATTGTGCAATGTTTCACTCTCTGTTTGATGTGTTATGCTTGCGTTCTGCTTCCCAGTTCTTTGTTTTGTTATTAGTTTTCCTCTTCTGTGTTTTGCTCGCTTGGAAACCTGCTGGTTTTGCCTGTAACCTCCTTGTTTCTGTTATTTAGTCATGTACTCTGGTTTTGTCTCGTTGTCTAACTTCCTCCGTATTTTGGCAGTGGACTGTCCCAGTCTTTATAATACTGTGTTTGTCCTTAATAAATGTCACTCTTCTCAGCACTTCTATGCTGCCTCTGTTCGCTCAGGGTCACAGTAATGGATATTGAATTGAAAGGATTATCAAGTTACATGTTTTGTGCAGTTAATTCATCTGCTGATGTACATCAAGGTATACAAAAACTCCAGACTACAAACTGATACCGTTTGTAGGGAAAGCAGAGGCAGTAACCATGCCTGGTCCTAGAATGTGGATCTTTCAGGTGAAGACTGTGTGCTCTGACCTTCAGACCTAAGAACCAGCTGTTTGACATGTCAGCCAGACCCCACACATGTCCTCCTAAGTGTCCTCCTAAGTCTCAACTGTTGTTTCATATCTAATGTATTGTGCCCTTTACCATACTCTACTGAAAACAGATGTTTCACAAAATACCACTTCTAGGGGAATGGTACTGCTGTGCTTGCTAGTTGCTAGTTGTTATCCATAAGAGCTAAGTAACGCTGTGTATTAGTACAGATACAAACCCTGTTTCTAAGCCATGAAATGTCCTATCGGGCAGACGACTGATAAAGACAAATGTCATTAGTAAAATGTTGGTGGAATATTATTTTCTTCCTTTGAATTACATTTTAACATTTGGCTACTGGGGCATTGTTCACTCCAGGAAGCTTACTACATCACAGAGCAACATTCTGAAGGATGAAGGAGGATTCCTCTAGATCTTGAGAACAAGACATTACATTGAGGCTGTATCTGGGCCTCAGAATGGTATTTGTATTAACAGAACTGCTTATGGTAATGATGAAGTTGAGCAAGGGGCTGTCAATCCTTGATTGAAACAACTTAATCTGACAGTCTAGGAAAGTTTTGTTTGAACAGTGTGCATAGAAAAAATGTCCTGTGAACATATAGAGATTAGGCTGAATAAGAGAATAGGTTGAATAAGTACTGCTTTGGAAGTTACTTGTACAGTATTAGAGGGTCTCATCTCATAGTCCAGCCATTCATAAATTGTACCACTTAAAGTTCATTAAGTGAATCCTTGCTGAACCTTGTGAATCATGTTGAAGAATTTTAATGTGATTTTTTAAGTGCTCATTTTGTAAGTCTCAGTACAACTGTGCAGGCAATGGTTTGTCTCTATCCACAAGAACGGTTATAGCTTAGATCCATAATGATTTTCCTCCACCAATAAACTGACCATTGCCATGTGACTGATCTGACAGGGTAAGAAGAGGCTTGTGGCCTTGTGGAAACTGCCCATCCATCTCCTAGTGAAGGCCAAGCACTCCAGAATCACTGCTACCGTCGCACACCCAGACCAACGTCACTTCATTAATCTCCTTGCTTGGATATTGGATATTGTTTCTCATGAGTGTCTGCAGAGCCACTCATGCTGAGCGATGGCACAGTTTCAGTGGGAGGTCGGCCTATTTATCAGGGCTTACAGTGTGGCAGACACATCTGCCAGCTGCTGGTAGTTTATGGCTGGAGGCGGTAAAAGGGATATGTGGATGGCGTGTTTGTATTGGCTCCTTCTCATCGCCTCTGCGGTTGTTCTCTGCGTTGTATCTTGCATAATGGAGCATGGAGGGTGGGCCTTGGGCAGCTGCTTAGCACAGAACGGCATCTGCTGGTATCAAGCATTTGATATCATATAAAAGAAGAAATGTAAGAGTGACGAAGGGTTGTTCAACACAGAGAGACACACACAGAAAAAGGTGACTACGTATCTTATTTGTATCAGTGATTTATACATATTTATACAAATGCACTGACACACATCACTTCTTTTCTACTGACAGTAATGGAAGAATAATTCAGTACTCTGTAATTAAATATGCTAAACTAATAATTCAGTACTCTGTAATTAAATATGCTAAACTAATAATTCAGTACTCTGTAATTAAATATGCTGAACTAATAATTCAGCAATCTGTAATTAAATATGCTGAACTAAGAAAAGTCTACATATGAACCTTGTGATATTTTATTTTATATTATATTTTATATTTATTATATTTTATGATATAAGGCAGGATTATTACCAATGTTTCAGGCCCAGCATCACCACATGTGAATGGTTAAGTATTGTATTTCCAACCTAACCAATGGACCTTATGCAAGATCTGCTCAGAATAGATTCGTTCTTAAAGGAGCAATCAGTATTTTTTACCACCAAAATAAACTTTTTTTATAAAGTGCAGCTCACATGAGATGAATCACTTTGTTGTTCTCAAATGAACCAGTTTATATTCCATAGAGTGGCACTCCCACATGGAGGCACCCAGATTTAAAATAGATTTGGATCTGAGACATCCAGTCTGATAGGTGTCAGTATAATACCTATTTCATAATGTGAAGAAGAATCATTTGAAAAAATTACTTTAAAATAAAGTAAATAAAAATAAATTAAAATCCTTTAAATCAGTCATATGGGCATCTTGAGCTCCTTCCAATGACATAAAAGAACTTTAATGAACGAATGAATGAATGAATCCTTTATTGTCATCGCACATTGTACATGTACACTTGCACAATGAAACTGAAGGGCAGCCCTCACCCTCTCAGGTCAAAGAATATTAAAACAAACAGAGTAAAATAATCCAATAATCAAATGATCAAAATAAATAAAGAGAATACACTATAACACTATATACAAAGCAGCAATCCAACAAAACTTATTCCACATGATCATTTAAGTAATATTGAAATTGCACTGACCTATTTGAAATGCAATTATGAAATAACAAAATTATGAAATTGCACATGACTCATTGAAATAACAGATAACGTGTCACATGTCTGTGTTTGACAGAGCTGTGTTGTGCTGTGTGTACTGTCTTTTATCATTCTGTGTGCTCTCCTGAGTCAACAGGTGCTGCAGACTTGGGGCCTTCACCAATCTTCTCACACATAGACGTTTCTCTTCGGTAGGAACCAAAGTGCTTCAGATCTGTCGCCAGGCACAGCAGAAAAACCTTCAGCCAAGAACCTGGCACATGACCATGCTGCTCAGTGACTTTATACACAGTGACAAGTGAGAGCTTCTACTCCAATTGTATCGACAGATGCTGTCCACGGAAATATCCTCCATTTCCCATTCCTTTGTCACGGTTTCCCGTCTACAGAAGCGGCTCCCATAGCTCTAGCATCATGTGACTTTGTCTTTGTGACGTTTTTGTTTCTGTCCTGCCTTGTGTTTTGTTTACTTGTGAATATTTATATTTTTTTACTGTGAATATTTATATTATATTACTTGTTTTGTTGGTTGTACACTGTTTATTTGACTTTATTATTTCCTTTTATTACTTTATTTGTTTATTTATGTGTTTGGTTATGCCGACTGCTTTGCATCTCTTGCATCACATGTTCACATCCTGCTCCAATCGTTTGATGCTAAAGTTATAATTTACATCATTGTGTAGACAGTCCTTTTAATGGCCTTTTAGAACATTATGTAGACAATCTTTTCAACTTATATAGTTATCAAGATGACAGTATGTGTGGTCCCTGGGAATCAAATCTATCATGTTACCAGCACCATGCTCTACCTGTTCCACCAGCTGAGATGCAGGAGCACAGGAGTTGCCCATCTAATGCTGTTATATTTATGTTATAGTTTACTAGACTCTGCTCTTTTTAGCCATAGTAGGCTAAATATTAATGACACATCTGGACAAATAAGATGAGGGTCTTCTCAAACATGCTAATTCACATTTTGTTTTCAAACAGAGCTGTTTATGTGGGTTTTTTTATAACAATTTGGTAAACTTATGAAACCTTGCTCAATCTGACATGCCACAGTAGTAGAAATGAAATGTGAAATGACTAAGGAATATGAAAATGTTCCAGTGTTTTTTGTTTTCCAATGCTTTGTGATGGGAGATGGGAGATGTGTGTGTTGTATGTTTTTTGAAGTCAGAAAAGTCTCACAGTGTCCTCATGGATTCAAGCTGAGCAGTGGCAACCCTGTACAGGAAACCATTTTCTGGAAGCTTTAAATGGGTTCTCGGGTATACAGTCACTTTCCACTCAAGTTATTTGAATGGCTTAAGGGTATTTGGTTGTATTTTCCTTCTTAGCTTATTTTGGTACTGTTTTTTTTTCCTTTAGATACCTGCTTCTGTGCATTCATGGGTGCGTGTACCAGTGCACAAGCAATTTATTTAAACAACTTAATTTGCTTCAGTTATCATGAATTCCTGTGGCCTCTTTCTGGCTAACAGGTGGAGGTATTTTTAAAACCTCTGTGATGTAGTTATGATTCATGTTCTATAACCTATAGAATTCTATAATTCTATTCATGTTCTATAACCTATTCTATATAGAATTCTATAATTCTATTCATGTTCTATAACCAAAATAAAAAGGATGGTCTTCCGTTTCTGTTCATACAGGCTTATCCCCCAGCCTGAATACAAATGTCAGATGTTCTTCTTATGACAGACCAGGAAGAACATTTATTCCTCAGAGAGACACATTTGAAGGTCTCCTACTATCACTGAACGTCAGAACGGTTAAGGCCAACCACTGGGAAACAGACATGCTGCCACTTCAGCAATGCATGTAGCAATTCAACAACTCAGCAATCGTTCAGCTTGACCTAGCAGAGAAAAGAGCAGGCAAAATGTTCCTTTCCCCATTTCTCGTACTTCCCTTTGCTTATTTGTCATTTTGGCTAATCTATTATCTACACTGACTCCATGCTAAGGAGAGGAACTATTCCTTAAATGGAACTATTCCTTAAATTTTTTAAAGCCAGCAGCATTATTTTAATTTTTCATGAACATTCTCCATTAATGTAATTCCTGCAGAAACAGTAGTGTTTTGAACTCTTGACTTTGGTTCTGAAATTCTTGCCCAACTATTTGCTCTGGGAACCTCAATCCAAACCTCCACTGTGCCTCTCCTCCAGACCCCAGGACCTCAATGAACAGAAATGGGGAAGGACAGGCATTTTTGCATGTGCTTGTGTAGCAGGGTAGTGATTTATTTTATTGGGGTTGAATCATGATCATACTATTTGTAATATAATTAGTATTTATATAATTTTGTAACTTTTAGTGTATTTGTTTAATTGCGAGGCTGCTATAAAAGGGTCTCGATTGAAGCCATCTGGGCTGTCCTGGGTTCCCCCCCTCCCCTTCCGGGTCGCTGCTCTGCTCTGAGGTGTGTGTGTGTGTGTGGCGAGCGCGCGCGTGCGGTTGAGGCGCACGTGGTAGTTGGCGTTTGGAAGATGTTTATTGTTATATTTTTATTATTTAGAAAGTTTATCGTCACCGCCCCATACCGCGAACGTCATTGTCTGAGCCTGGTTGGCTTTGGCTTTCAGGTAAAGACAGGATATATTCAACTTTAGTAGTTTTTCACTATCGTGTTGTATTTGCCCTCAATGATTTGTTTGGTTTCTAGTGTGAATTACCGTGGGACTGCCGGCGTTTGGACCAATTGAAACTTCCCTGTGGCACGTTCGTCTGTTTGCACCCGCGGGTCCAGTCGCTGCGGTTGGCTATACCAGTCGCTATTTAAGCGCAGCCATATCCAGTATTGCTGAACAAGCTGCAGTTTGCCTCGGAGAAAATACACTGGAATTGTGAATGTGTTTGCAGCTAACAAAAGAATGATGATATAACGCTGAAATCGGGCGTGCTGCAATCCTGGCGGTTTTTTTTGTTTGTTTTTTTTTTGTCTTTTATTTTTTGGTCTTTGGGGGAGTTTGGCTGTAACCACGGCCAAGGCCCAGGTTTGGTGCACTTAGTGCAGTAAGAGTAAAAACTCTGTACGGAATTACAGCTGCTATTGTGACGGTGAATTAACTTTAGTCTACTGTCGGAATAGCTGGGTATACTACAGCTTGAGTGGTTGCTATTGACTTTGTTGTTTTACTTGGTTTATTTCTTCTATTGCGAATGGGAATGTAAGCGCGGAGGGCTCCAGGCGAGGCCAGCATTTGGTATTTGCTTTTCACTTCGCTTTGTGGGATTTGTGACTTTAGTTTTCTTTTTTTTCACATGTGGAATGTTTTTTGTTGTGATTTTTCTATTTTTGATTAAGTTGCCTCACAGGGTGAGCCTCTGCCCTGCCGGTCTCATTATTATTATTATTATTATTATTATTATTATTATTATTATTATTATTAATTGTCGATTAGCAGCCAGGAGATTTTGCTGTAGGTCTGTGCACTGAGTCATTGGTTTCCTTTTTTTGTTGGTCTTTGTCTCGACATTTGGTTTAATAACTTATTTATTTTTTTAATCCGTCTCTTCGTCCTTGTGGTACCCATGAACCTGTGTTCAATTCCCAGGGTGGTGTAGTTGGCTACAATATTTAAGTGTTTTACTTGAGTCTGCATTAAACTTAGGGTCCTATACTAGATTCCTCCGCGCGACACGCCACACTTGGTAGGCCAAGTATGTCTTAGAGTTCCTGTGCAGCTGCCTGCAATCATGCGGTTGGAAACGTTTTGAAAACTTCCAAAACCTGTCGTTTTACATTTAACATAACTGAACTCAACTCAGGCTAACTTACTGAAATGAATAGACATCATGGCACCCAGCATTACTAAAAGTATACAATGTGTTTGTGTTTACTAACTCTTAGTTATTTTAACTGGAACGTTTGCATACAATTTTTCTTGCTTTGGTGCATTTCTCTGATCAGAATTAAAATTCTCATAACTGTTTTTTCAACTGACTTAGTCATTTGGACACAGCATAGTAACAGTTTCTCATTCCTACCATCAAATTGCAAATGCTCTTGGATATGCATCAGTGTTATAACATTTATCATTCGCTTACCATGTCAGTGAAGACTATCCTTATGAACACTAAATAGTCCTTCCCTATGAAACTAATAGTCCTCATTTCATTGCTTGAATCATTACATACAAAAATGTTGAATTAGTTGTCACTCAAGCAAATTTTATGCATTTCTTAATTTTTTTTTGCTGAAAATGTCTCCTAAATGCAACAGTTTCTCTCAGGTGAACCTCAGCTTTCACTGATGAGCTGTGTTTTGAAGCATTAATTGTAACCAATGATAAGCTACTTCTCCACAGTCACTCGGAGCTGAATCCCATGAACCCTCAACTGGAAAGAATATATGAACCAAGCAGGAAAGCATTATATGAACCAAGCATTTCTGAAGCAGAAATGGAAGGACAGCATCGTGGAAGAGGATGAGGAAATGTGGAGGAAGGAGACAAAACAGCGTAAGAGGAAGAAGAGGCCAAGTACATGGACAGATACTTGATTAAATCAGGGCCACAGTTGTAGACCATGTAATCAATCACGGCCTCACAATGGCCGAGTCTAGGGTGCAGCCCAATGTTGGCAGAGAACCTCTGTAAATTCAATTATTCAGACAGGTGTATATTGCACTGTAATTCAGCACTAAACAATCTGCACACTACTGTCACTGTGTCATGCATGAAGTTTACAGTGGGATGAGAACTCGTCACTTTTTACATTTAGACTCATAGCTTTATTGCAGCACAGATTTACTGTATTGTAGTGTAGCTTTACAAAGATTTAACATATTTACAATATTTACTGTACATTTAATGTAATTTTACTCTGTGCCACATACGATTGCAAAACAATATCTGAGAGGTGGAAGAGGGCCCCTTTTTACTCCGCAACAAGAGGAAGCCATTTGTGCAATGGTGATTGCAAACAAGGCCCTAAGGTTGAGAGAGATAGAAAGCGCTGTTATAGAGGATGACAATATCTTTGGGAACATTGAATCCATTTCTAGTGCTACAACTGACAGTGCCCAGGGGAAATGAAATGCACATGAAACAATGGAACAATGCGCCATTTGGATGGAAGAGTGACAGAGTGAAGAACATCTGTCACCAGTATGTACAGGTACAACATTAATGTGTTCTATACATACTGTAATGTACAGTGCTGTAAACTGGTTACTTTGTCTAGCACTATGCAATACACTTACATGGCAGTTCATACTGGACAATATGTTGTCCAAAATTATGTTACACAGGAAAAGTTGTTAGTTTCTCTCTCTCTCTCTCTCTCTCTCTCTCTCTCTCTCTCTCTCTCTTCTGGTATAAAACATGCACTGGCACTAGAGCCCAGGGAACCTTTGCACACATTCGTATATATTGATTGATAAGGCAGATTTCAATCTGGCAAATGGTACAAGGCGTGGAAAAAATCGCATTGGACAGATAGCAGCCATTGCTGTCCCAGGCCAACGAGGAGGGAATATTACAATGTGTGCAGCCATCTCAGAAAACAGCACACATGTACTCTGTCTGAGTCCATACAACACACAACATTTGCTCACTTTTTTGATACTCTTTAAAGGGACACAATCCCTGAGAATGAAAGGGGGTTAAATGGAGACCATCTGCACAAGTATGTTGTAATATGGGATAATGTGTGTTTTCACCACTGATTGGGTCAGACAGTGGTTTGCAGCTCATGAAAGGATGATGGTGGAATATCTCCCATCCTACTACTCATTCCTTAATCCAAAAGAGGAGTTTTTCTCTACCTGGAGGTGGAAGGTATATGACCGGCATCCACATACCCAAATGGTCCTGCTAGTGCCCCTGGATCCAGCATGTGATGACATCACAGAGTCCTGCAGAGGGGGAATTCACCATTCGAGGATATACTTTCCTGGCTGCGTGGCCAGGGATGATATTCACTGTGTTGTCGATGAAAATATATGGCCAGACAGACAGGAACGTCTGGATATACAAGAACGATTTACAGTACTGTGTATGTTGTATGTTCCAATTCAGTTCCAACATGTACTGCAATATTATTTCCAGTTGTGTAAACAATACTGCAGCACCCAAAGGCTGTTTCTCATATTTGTTGTAAATAAGTTTGTACTTTGCTTTTACACAAAGCTGTGAACAAAATTAGAATTGCAAAGAGCATAGAAGAGAATATGTAAGTGGCTGGTACTCATTTACCCCCCTAAATACAGTCATGTGTAACTGTAGATTTCAAGTGGGTGTGATAATGGTGTATAGTGCTGTCTTGAGCATTTTCAGATAGTACCACCATGATCTGACTTTTTGGAATTGGAAAACACTTACAAAACACTTACAAAGTGAACTGTCATAATGAAAACATGACCATTTGATTATCTCCATAAACACTGGTGGTAGGACTTTTATTTTGATGACCCTGACACTTTCATTCACATGAATACCTGCTTGTGAGGAATCAACCATCCATTTTGAGCAATTCACACGCTGTTGCCAGCTATCAACTAGATTTCGAACTCTGTACTAACTGTTTTGAGAAATACGCTTATGTTGTGCATATGATAATAGTGATGTGAGAAATGCACCAAAGCCAATTAAAATATCAAATGAAATATTTCAGATTTAACCACAAGAGTTACTCTCTGTGTGTGCTATTGGAATGTGATGTTGAGGCTCTCTGAAGAGGATCTTTGCATCATGGGGTACAAAAAACATTTAAGAGTATCCTCATGCAAACTATGTCAGCCATTATTCACTGTGAATAAGGTAGAGAACAGGTGGGAAATCAAATCTATACCTGCATCAGAGGGGAAGCATTTTGGTCTGCTGCACAGTTACTACAATTCCCCAATGGAAAGGGAAGAGCCCTATAAATTATTGCATGCATTTAAACTTTTAGTCAGTCTGAGTTTATGAAACTATCATGGAAATCATATTATGTAACATGTTACAAAAGTAATAGGATGTGTAGTAATGCATGTTCAAGGTTGTGGAAGTACCAAGCATAAACTGTAACACCACTGGTTCCAGTTGGCGCAGTATTGTTTTTATTTTCTTTTGCCACAGCATCAAACAGTGCCACCTCCACAACGTAAAAGCAACCCAATATTTAGAAACATGTTAAAAGACTTTACAAAAGGGTTTAACCAGTCCTTGTGTTCAATGTCAGCACTCTCTTGCTCACAATTCACTCCAGGGAATCCGACAACGTGGCAACGCACAATAAGTCCCTCAAAACCGGACGATACTGGTCTAAGTTGGTTTGGGGTGCCTATAAATGCCCTCTGATCAGTCCACATCAGGTTAGAGTCAGAACTTGATAAAAAATACCCCATAAGATGCAAAAGAAAAGCAGAAATACCACCAGACATGCCCTCACCATGCCCTATGTGTATAGCAGATGCTGTATTGTTCCATGGCACAACATTCTGCCACTGAAGAGGAGTAAAGTGGTTTATAAGTGCAGCTCTTCAAAGTTACTTGGTATCCATAATCATAAAAATAAAATGATTAAAAATCCTTATGAAGTGGACTCTCAAATAAAGGAGTGCCTTTTATTTAGCATAGTTTAATTTAACATAGTTTAATTTAACCTAGTTTTAAGGACAGTGAGCTGCTTGTGTCTCTGTGCAACTGCGGAAGCAAATTCACTTTCATTTTATCACTGGCAATGACTTGTAGTGAGGAAGGCAATGCCACCACAATCCTGTCACAGACTATGTGGAGATGAGATAAGGGTAGAAGTGACTTACAGTGGAGTAGAAGTGATTTACAGTGGAGTGGAAATGATTTACAGTGGAGTAGAAGTGATTTACAGTGGAGTGGAAGTGATTTACAGTGGAGTGGAAGTGATTTACAGCGAGGGGTTTAACGCCGCCACAACCCTGACATGGAGTAAGCAGAGAAGAAGATCAGAGGAGATGTGGGTAAGATGGTTGAAGAATGTTGGCGTAATGTACAGTGATGTGGGTAGAAGGACTCCAGTTACCAGTACTGAGATCATAATCACTGATCCCGGTGCTCTCAGGGCACTTGTTACATTAAACATTGCTTTTCATAATATACACTTTTGGCTGGACTTGCAATTTCCCCGCTGTGGGACTAATAAAGGATTATCTTATTTAATATGGTAAGTCATTCTTTAAAAGGTCATTCAGAAGGTCATTCAGAAGTATCTTGCAGTGTTATGTTTCTTAATGAGTCATTTAATGATAGGGGGTTGCACCTGTAGCTCCAGATTCAGCATTTTATATTGTAACTGCTTACCTTTCATATCAGTTTTAATGTAGTTACTGAATAATTCACATGAACCACACATTAACATTTAAATAATGAGCCTGGAATTTAAGGGATTAGCAATTATAATTATATTAGAGTTTAAAAATGTGAATTATTTTAAACAGAGTGGCGCACTAGTACATGCGAACTATTGCTAAATAAACTCTTAGAACAGAGTATTTATTCAGTTTCCCATAGTTTCTTTATTTTAAGGTTATATCTGAACTATAGTAAAATATAAACATTACACATACATTCAAATATTCAGCCATTACAATATATAATTACACGGAGTATCTTTTATATTCTTTACCCAGGACATTTTTTTCTTGCTTTATTGAAAACTGAAAGCATTACGCCGTGGATGAGTGGCTTCTGACAATGTCATTCTGGCTGACTGACACTGTGTGGAGTAACGCAGTCTGAAGCAACACTGTGTGGACACTGGAGGTGTATTACAGGGGAAACGTGACACAGCATAAGTGCTACATTTCAGAGGCTTATCTACCAGGGCCTTTTAGAACAAAGTTGAGGTTGTAGAGAATACAAGACGTGGAGTGATATACAAAGATGCTGTTTGCAAGACCTTTACAGGTGAGATTTTCAATGGAAAATTATTGTGAGAACAAACTTGTGGAATTCCCTAAGAGGAACAAGGATGGAAAACATTAGAACGAGCCAAGGGCGATGATTTTGACTCTTTGTTCTTGATGGAGTGAGTATCAGGACAGTGGTAGCATCTCAGCTCCCTTAGCTATTGAACCATGACCTCTTGTATTTGGTGTCCAGCACAAATACCTCAACACCTGCTTTGTAATTCATGTGTGATGTTGAATTTTTGGGCTTTTTTGTGGGAAATGGGGCTTAATAAATGGCACAAAATATTTCCATCTGGTAGCCATCTTTTCTTCCATATGCGATCTAGCATCAAGGTAATAGCACAAAACAGATGTATTCTGATTTGTTGGTATTTGCTTGTTATGTGCACTTCTAAATTTATCTTTCTGGTCATGAAGCAAAAATTCAATGACAGGATTAACATGAATTACGAAGTTGTGGTTTTTCTTATTGATTAGCGTCATGTTGGGTTTAGCTGGGCTGCAATGTCCAAACCTAAAAGTGTTTTTTTTATGTTTCACTTAACATGCTTGAACCTGAATATGCAACTCTATTCATAAATTTTGTTCAAGCTGTGAAAACATAAATCTTCATGCCTATTGAGTGCATGTTGTACAAAACCTTTCTTTTGCAATTATGTTTTAGCTGAGAACATTTTCAGAAGAGCTTCTCTTTCTTGTTTCTTTCCTCTACATGTCATCTATAAGATATTAATCTTAGTTTTCTTCCAAGTTACAGTCATTGAAATCTGTTAATCTGTTTACTGGAATCTTCTGCTCCTGTCTCTTCACATGGCCACACTCCATTCTACACCATTAAAGTAGAAACAACAAGAACTGAAGAAAATGTATTTGGATGAGGTTTTTAGAACTGTATGAACAGCAGCTCTGTTAGAACTAGAAGGGAGTTGTACTCAAGGTCATACATATCGCCTCACGGTTTGGTGATCTGTACTCTTGGGGCTATTTCAGTTTAGCCAAACAAGGCACTGTTTCTGAATAAAATATTGAAATAAAGCAACTAAATATCACTGAACAAAAAACGTCCATATTTCAGAGTATAATGTATTTATACTTTGAGCTATAGGGTTAGGGTTAGCCCCTAACCTGAGCTACAGGGTTAGGATTAGCCCCTAACCTGAGCTATAGGGTTAGGTTTAGCCCCTAACCTGAGCTATAGGGTTAGGGTTAGCCCCTAACCTGAGCTATAGGGTTAGGGTTAGCCCCTAACCTGAGCTATAGGGTTAGGGTTAGCCCCTAACCTGAGCTATAGGGTTAGGGGTAGCCCCTAACCTGAGCTATAGGGTTAGGGTTAGCCCCTAACCTGAGCTATAGCCTTTAGTCATGAATTGAATCATTCAGATATAAACTTCTTATCCCATGTCAATGTCAGAATAACTATTGAATAAACAATGTATTTTACTGTTACTGCATACATTTTTTAATAAATAACTAATAAATAATTATGAAAACAGTAAGTAAAAGAAAATGGATCTTTTGAAACGGTCTTTTTTAACACAATATATGTCGTGTCCTATAGACTGAACTGAACCTGCATGTAACCTACGGTCTCTACAAATTATCCTTATTTACTTATTTGTTTGTTTGTTTGTGTCTCGGGAGATACTCTGCATCGTTCACTATGTAATATTTACTTTGTTGTAGCAGCAGCAATGGTGAGAGCAAAATTTATTTTCCCACTTTTTTTCTCAATGAATTTTTTTCCTCTATATTTGCATTTTATAAGATCTTTCCAAGATATTCATGCGCTCTCCTCTGTACTTCTAAGCAGCAGTTTAAATGTTTATAAGGAGAGCTATATAACAGAAAATAACGAAGCAAACTGCAAACTGGTATCGGTGCGACCATAATTTCAAGTAAAATCTATTTAACGAAATTTCAAATGAAATTTCACGGTGATATGTTGTTACCTGTAGCTACATTTGATTTCTGCCTCTTCGTTCTCATAACGTTGTGCACCCATAAATACTGGAACATGACAGCAGTGAATTCAGACGGGATTTAAATTCAGGTTTGACCTCCGACGCCTTGCTCCTGTGGAAAATGGTACCGCATATAAAAATGGTTTGAGGAGCTGAACTTGAGTTCATTCGACAGCGCGCTTCACTTCCGAAGCACGATTCCATGCTGAGCGCGAAAGAAACGATTTAAAAGCGTCTCGCTTACTCTTAATTTCGGACAGAAAGAGGATCTTCCAGGAAAATGAGGAGCATTTCACAAACGAGTATTTGCCTTTGTTTTTATAAGGAAATACAATTTTCTCTAGAAGTTGGACTTTGCCAGATGGATTAAAAAAAACTGAATATTGGATCTCTTTTTTTCGTTTTCATTTTTCTATTCATTTCTTCTTCTGTTCTTTCTTTCCGTTCTTTCTTTGGAAGACCCTTTTGCTGAAATTCAAAGTGAAGAATCTGCTATGACTTAACCGGAAAATTTCTCAAACGGTAGGCTAAAAAAAGTAATCAAATGCTCTAAATGACCTAAGGATCGAAGTGGTTTTGTCTGTTAGCATACATTTTATTTATATTGCTTACTATTAAATGCTTACTAATTATTGATAATACCTCAATACACGGTGACAGACTGTGACCTCACAAAACCTGCTGTTGTGATCAACATAAAATGTGATCATACCTAAATGTTAATGACAGCAGAGGAAACAAACGACATCAATAAGCAATGCTTATGAAAAATCAAATATAATACTTACCTATTTTACCTGTATTATTCTCACCTGAGGATCATTTGACAAATATGTTGATGAACCACTGCTAACCAAAATAACCAAAAAGTGTTGTAAAAATGACAATGCTCAGGAAAATGTTGGTAGTAACCGTCACTATACGGGTATCTGTTTGTAAACATGAGCCTTCAGATCTGTTGTTATAAAAAACAACGTTTATCAGTTCACCGCCGCTAAACGTCAGCTGGTGGTGAAGCTTTTTGATGATTAATGTTTGATGAGGAAGATGTAAAAGCTTTAGATTGACTGTATAACTAAAGATGTAAAAGCTTTACATTGACTGCATAACTAAAATATTTTGTTTATAGGCTACATGATTTTAAAAGGTCTTAATTTGGGCAACTATCAACAACTTATGTTAAATGCTTAATAATCAGTTTAGAATGATTTGTGGTAATTAGTTTTGGATCTTCACATTTCTTTTCAACTGTAATTAATGAATTACAGTAATGAATGCATATATTAATGCATATAATCAAATACCTTCAGTCAAACACAGATCATGGGAATTAACTGTAGATTTTAAGCCTCTCCTCCTGCTCTTTTCCAGCACTGTGTTTTTGTGAGCACCACCTCGACTTTGTCATTCTGGAGATGTTATCCATCCCCTCTACCACAGCGCTCCTCTCCAACCAGACCCAAGGAGTGGTGGGGGTGGAAGCCATGGGCCACACAGACAACCTGACACTGACACCAGTGATACCCCACTCTAAATCCCCCATGTCTCCTGGCCTCTTCATGACCCTTGGCATCCTGTCTAACATCCTAGCCCTCTTTATCCTGGCCAAGGCTTACACCCGCCTTCGCCGACGCTCCAAAGCCACCTTCCTCCTCTTGGCCAGCTCGCTGGTGACAACCGACCTTTTGGGGCATGTCATCCCTGGTTCCATGGTGCTGCACCTCTACCAGAATGTCATCGACTCAAATCCGCCCGCCCATGCCGACACCATCTGCTTGTTTCTGGGTGGCAGCATGGTGTTCTTTGGCCTTTGCCCGCTGTTCCTGGGTTGTGCCATGGCAGCTGAGCGATGTCTGGGGGTGACCAGGCCTCTCTTCCATGCCCGGCTCGTCTCCACCGCCCGTTCCAAGATGGCCGTGGTGCTAATCTGGCTGGCGGCTCTTGTCATAGCGCTGTTGCCGGTTGCCAAGCTGGGAGAATACACCTACCAGTACCCTTCGACTTGGTGCTTCATTAAAGTACTTGGGGACACATCAGGCAATGATGTGGCCTTCGTGCTTTTGTTTTCAAGCTTGGGTCTGGCCTCGCTGGCTGTGTCGTTGGTATGTAACACGGTCAGTGGCATAAGCCTGGTCCTGGCCCGACTGCGCAAGAGGAAGTGTCACCGCAGGTCCGCAAAATCACATGACATTGAGATGGTGGTACAGCTAGTAGGAATCATGGTCACTTCCTGTATTTGTTGGAGCCCCCTACTGGTAAGTCTATACAATTCTGCTTTATATATAATCACAGTATAATAAAGCTATAAGCTATTGTTCAGTATTTTTAATATGAGAGTGATTATGTTTAAACTTTAAACACCATGTTCATGACAGTACTTTCTGACATGATCACCATCAGTTTATTACACTTAGTAAATGCTGGCAAAACCTAATGTACGCTCTTGGTCAGCTTGCTGGGAAGTAAGGCTAATGCAACACAATATTTTCATTTAATAATTTTATACAAATGCATGAATATTTTATTTTAATGCTGTATTTATGCAAACATAACAGCTATGCAATCCACAAATCTGATATAAAGCTTTGGCTCACACAAATTAGGCAAGTGCAGGCTTATAAATCAGAGAAATATTTCAGAATAGCATTCAGTTATCACTCAGTGATAAAAAAAGTTGAAAAGAAAGTTGAAAGATGATAGAACTGGAGATTGACAGGAGATAAGACGTGCTCCAGCAGACTTGGGCTACGATTCCAATGATTCACACACATGTTGGATTCTTTTGTAAAAGAATGTGAGCACAGATAATGTCTAACAGTGTAGTCATCCAGCTAATATATTATAAAGGTCAGCTTTCTCCAATATAATCTCTCCTCCTCCTTAGATGGTTGGAAACAAGCACTGTTTAAATTTTGATTAGATCCTAATAGTATGTTTTTTAGCTTCAGAACTGGAATTCCTAAAATCTAACGGTATATTTTACTTGTCTGGGAAATCTGTGATTAATAGTAATGAGCAGAGATTATACATTTGGACATGTAATCCCATCCAATGATGTGCACTATGTGGAATTATCTGTCTGTTATAAAGTGTCTGCATTTCTTTAATCACAACACATTAAGAACACATTTTAGTTTATTTTAAGTGCTAATTTGCCTGGTAGTACTGTGTGAAAAAATACTTGTTTTTGACACAATGGGTATATGCTGTTATGCAGAATGCATTATTTATAGTATTTAAATAATCAGAGATTAAAACCATAACAATGACTAATAATTGATGGGCATTATGACTACTGAGAATGTTTTATCATGTTTTATTACTACATCTAAACATACATAACTTAGTCATTGGACTTATTCCATGGAAGTACATGAATTAAATGTATTTAATTTATGTGTTTAATTTAGTTAGTAAATACTTTAACAATGTAATAATAATGCAATAATTTAACAATGTGATAATTTAGACATTAGCGATAGTTGTTCAAATGTTTATTTTCCAGAACTTTGTAGATATTCCTTAAATGTTTGTTTTATGTAAAGAAACAAAACGCTTTAAATGCATTGTTCTTTAAACAGCTATATATTGTTAAACGAAGGTTTGCACTGGTCATAAATCTGTAAGCCCTGCTAGACTACCACTATCCGTTCAAAGCTTTGTCGTGTTTGGTCTCCACAGGACTAAGCCCTCATGTGTGCTACTGTGCTTTTTGGAATGTCCTCTACAGCTACAAAGTACAGCCTAATGACCATATCCCTGTTTCTTCCTTCTCCAGATCTTCGGCGTGGTGACAGTGATACACTCCTACAGCCGCTCTACAGAGGATTATAAGCATTACGAGGATCTGATGAAGGTGGGTGTGCATCTGGCCACCTGCAACCAAATCCTGGACCCCTGGGTTTACATCTTACTGAGGAGAGCAGTCCTCAGGAAGCTCTACCGGCTCACCACCGGCCGCATGGACATGAGAGGCAGCACGTTCCGTCGCTGGGAAATCAGTTCTTTCCAGAACTCGGAGAAAACCACAGTCAATCGGATCTAAAAGAGACCTGCAAGGAACTTCAATTTTATTCCAAAATGGGAAGAGAAAGCAGGACAAAACGGACAAGAGGAAGGGGCAGACGTCTTCTGGATGACCTGGCCTTTAATACTGAAGTGTTTTCCAATGTACTTAGACAAGGTTGTGGATTGGGGGGAGGAGGGGTGCACAGAATGCGGCTATCTGGACTGATGTCAGTTTATGCAAATGTGAATGATTTGAATGTGGATTTAGACCCATAATGCTTCCATTTACTAGTGAGTGAAAGATGCTTTTAAGGGCCACTTAGAACCTTCCAGCCTGATGATGGCAAGACTTGGTGTGAATAATACTTGGTGGGATTTAAAGATATCATCTTGTATAGCATACGTTAGATAACAAAAACAAAAATGAAAAACAGAATGAATAAAAACACATGATAACAACAACAATAAAAAATTTTCTTTAGTGGATGTGGTCTATGTAAAGAGTCAATTTTATTATTTTTGTTTAGTGATCATTCTCAAACTATTCTGTTACATTCTGGGAAGCCCAACTGAGTATTTAAGGTGTCATGCAAATGACATTTGTGTCCTGATAGCAAGGACAATGGTATAGAATTATTAAACCAGAGAATCGTGTAAATGTTTCCATAGTGACACAAAGACAGAGCTTTAGATTATATTCTGATTGCATAGTCATAGTGAGATGATCTGTGTTCTCATATTCATGTATTTATTGCCTGTTGTTTCCCCTATTATGTGACTTGAACTTAAGCTATTTGATGTAAAAGCTATTGAATGTAATAATGATTAATAAAGTTTTTTGTTGGTTTGATGCACAGGTGTTAAATGTAGTTGGCAAATTGACTTCAAAATTTAAAATTTAAAATTTTATTTATATAGCGCTTTTTACAACACATGTTGTCACAAAGCAGCTTTACAATTGTATGGGTCCAGATCC
>JAOXYF010000001.1:21565250-21591164 GCA_028565775.1 Sternarchorhynchus goeldii | reverse complement strand
AGGTAGTTACGATCAATAGTCTGCACTATTAGGACAAAGTTATATGTTAATAGCGCTTCATAGAATACAGGTAGCTGAATCCCGGTCTCATATTCTCCCTTATGATATTAGAACACTATGGAAATCAGCATTCACCAGAATTTGTTTGCAATGCAACCATAGCGCACATGATTTATTACAATTGACAGCGCTGTGCTCTAATGGCTTCTTCCCCCGTCCCCTTTTATCAACATCTCTGTTCTATTGGGTAACCTGTGATCACGTGGGGTAACCGAGGGTCACATGTCACTATCGACCAATCGCGTATTCATTCTGATATTCCTCCTTCAGTACAAGCACTGTTTTACAGTTCAGCGGTCTACCTCCTCGGGACCGATATATAGACATTGCTGCACTGGTAAGTTGAAATTGCTTTGGCGATTACAAATATTGATGTAATCGGCAGCCCGGTTTTACAAAATATTTTGTGTCATAAATTCCGCTTTTCAAGAGTTCGCTTGCCAATCCGTTAGGATATTGCGGGGCGCAGGCTAGCTAGCTAGGTTATCTAGTAGACTGGCTGGCTAGTAAGCTAGCTAATTAGTAAGTGCCGAACAGCTGCTAGCTATATAGACTTGCCTTTGTTTAGATCATACATTGCTAGCTGGCTAGTTAGCTATATATCTACGTAAGATAGTTGTGTTGTGTTTTTAGGTTCTTGACAGTCCATCTTGAAATTAATCAGTACTAAAAGGACAATACAACAAAGTATTTGCTCTACGATACGGAGACACGAATGAGATCGGTGTAATTATAGTTTATTTACAACCATTTAATTTTGTGCGTTAGCTAGGTGCTCTTATCTGGTTAGCCTAGCTATTAAGGTGTGTTTGAGGATGTCACAGCCATTTTAGCTAACTTGCTAGCTAAAATGATTAGCTAAGTGGGGATAGAATTAGGATTAACTTGTCCTGCTTGTTAATATCCAGACAACTAGGCGGTAGCTAGCCAGTTAGCACTTTTCACGCGTTATTTCGGGGAATGACTTCATTTTAGGTTAATATAGTTGCAGAGTATTTTCTAACGGTCGAGCTGCCTAACAAGCCAACAAGTACAGCGCTATGGTGTGCAACACTTGCAGTGTTGGTGCTTTTTAAACGTGTATTAAAAATGGCCGCTCGCTGTTATTCTTCAATCATGAGTTAATCTTTCCAGATTTTGGAGTATATAGCTGGAATTTCAGCACTGTACCTAGTTTTATTTACTTTCAGAGTTTCGTCAGGCCTCGCCACATTTTTGGTCATAAGGAATAACAATAGATGCAAGCAACAGTTTGGCAATGGGGGGAAATGTAGGCTTTAGTGTAAATTAAACTCAGCATCAGAACTGTCTTTGTATTTTACTGCAAGCTCTTCGCGGAAAGGATTCAAGACTCATACAGAGTAGTGTAGAGGCAAAAATAGAAAAGCAATCTCACACAGATATTTTGTATGGGAAAAACAGGAACCCATCCATCAAAGCATGAAATCGAAGCATGTCCATCCTGCATTTATATACTGACATTTTCCCCATCGAACTATTACATAGTTCAGCAAGAGTTCAGCTATTTTCCATTACAAAGAAAAGAAGTGTCGTTCAATAGAACACTTTGTTACTGCCAACGGTTAGATGACTTTGTCATTAACCTCGTAACAATAACAAAGTAAGCCATGTCGGGGCAAAAGATGATGTCTTTCTCATGTCAGTATTTATCTCTGCACCAGCATAAGTAACAGCATTATTTCATATGTGATTTCGGTCGTTTTGGCAAGTGTGACTACTACTCTGTGGCATTGTATTTCTGTTAATTAATGAATATTAGTATTTCAGTATGTTGTTTCTGTTAGGCCCGTTGATATCGTCGTGGATGATGTCCAAATTCGTAGGTCCCATGTGTGAACAGAATATGATCTGTTTTGACTGTGATATTCCATGCAAGGAATGGCAACATAACGTTTTTTTTTCTCAAAATGCACTTAGTAAAAATAAAACGTTTGGTTTTACTTATGCAGTTAGCACATACCTGTGCTGCTGTTCCAGTTGGATCAGTCAGCAGAAACATGCAAAAAAGTACTCAAATATAATATACATTTTCTTCGAGTTTTATAGACAGTTCTTGGGGAGGATAAATAAACTGGAGATGTATGCAGATATTTGCCACATGATTTAACATTTTCAAGATGGAGATTGTATCTTAAGTTCAGTCAGCTAATTGAAATTGTAGTTTGGGTACTTGGTCCTTGTTCAGGTAGGAATGAGCAAGTTTGGTAGGAATATATGCTTGACTGTAAAGTATGTGATCTGCATGCAACTTTGATTTGCTCAATCAGTTTTTTTTTTGTTTTTTTTTTTAACCTGCTCTGGCAATGCTCAAAGTACCTTTTAGAAGGAGCAGATTTTCAGTGTCCTACAATTCAGTTGCACAATCAGTGTGATCAGGATATCAGATTTGGGAAGGCAACAAAAATAAACTGTGTAGGAAGTTTTCAGAAATCAAAACTAGTCCTGTTAAAGTAAGAAATACGCAAGTCATTAGCAGGCGGTCTGTCGCTAATTACTGTAGCATGATGTGTTTACTGCTAATCTATTTAGAGAGAACTGATTAAGTGTATTTAGTTAATAATATAATGTCAACCTAGTATTTTTCTAAACATTGTCGCCCTACTGTTACAGCTTTTGTACTTGTGGAGATTAGAAGTAATAAGGTAGTTGGTCATAATCATGTAGTAAAAACCTAAAGAAATGTGTTCCATGATTTTAGGCTTAATGTATGCAGTATATAAAATATAATCATTGATATTAGAGGTGCATCATATCTCTGCAGATATATTACTTGCCAAAAAGGACGATTCTGAATTTATCAGTTCGATATTGTGATTTTAGGCCAGACAGTTTAATTTTGCTGGATAGGTCAGTTGTAATTATGGCCTAAAATCACAATATCGAATTGATAAATATATTTACTAGCTACAGTTGTAAGAAAATGGCAATAATAAAATATTTAGTTTTCTTTTGTAAAGTATGTAACCAGTTTGGAATAATTCCCAGATTTAGCATTCATTGTTTTGCTGTATAAAGGTCAAGTCAAGTATCTGATGTTGGTGACCATGTAGTTTAACTTTGTTTTTGTTTTGATTCCTTTCTGGTGATTTCCAGCTATAGACGTCCTTATACCTGTGCCAATTCAAGGCAGAAATAGAACTTTTTTGGAGTTTAGTGTGCCTTGAACCCACTGCACTTCAAATATACTGGAGGTTATAACTTGAACTTGCTTTAAACGTCTAATATTTAAAGCAAGTTCCTCCCAAAACGGCAGCAAGGCCAGCACAGCCCCCACCCCTGCTCTAGTGTATGCCAGCACAAGTAAATTGGAGAGCCCATCTGTTGGAATATGTTTTACCCATTGTTATTGTCCACCACTGAAAACAATTATTTTCAGCTCAAATCTCCAAATGGGGTAATACTGTAAATTCAGCTTTGCTGTGTGGTAAATGTAGTTTTTTAAAACAAACAAACAAACAAAAAAACAACACTGATGGAAGTTTGTCATGTGACCTTCACAGTTTGAGAATGGAGACACGCTCTGTCGTGCTGTTTACTGCGGTAGGGGTTTTAATTTTTTTTATATATAATTATTTGTTATATTTGGTTGCTCAACTTCACTGGCTGTCCAGACGAAGAAGCTGTCTCTTCTTTCCGTCTTCTCTGCATGTTGGCTGCTATTTTGCATGAAACTGAAACATGTACATAAAGTCCTTCGGTTGAAATGTCATAGGAGTCATAGGTCAGACACTTGCCAATGATCTCCATTTATGTTTCCCATCATTTTTGTGTATTATTGTGTTCGGAGAACTTTGGAAAACAGACCAAAAACACTAGACCTGCTAAATAAAAAAAAAAAGACATCTTCCAAATTACCCATGTTGGGGTGAACTAGCCCTCGGTCTTGCTGCCCTTTTATCTCCCAAGGGTACAGAGATAAAGCCACATTCCTCACTGAACCAATAACCACAACAGACCGACAGGCTATTTTTACCCTGTGCTGCCGTGCTGCCTGTATCCAAGAGGATGACGAAAGCAGTGGTGTTGCTAGTGGGGGTTCAGTGCCATGCTGTGGCGTGACATGCAAGCTGAGTCATTCGGTGATGCAGCGATACAGTGCCTCCCCTGTGCCTGCTTGGATCATGCCCGGCCAAGGTTGCACAGACATGCTGGCATTTGTGAGGGGGCCCTGCCACGTTGGCATAGCGCTGCATTCCAAGGCGCTAATCTAGGCCGTACAAGACAATGCGCTGTTGATGTGATGGTGTTCTTAGAACTTAATTTAATGACAGTGGTGACATTTAGCTGTGCTTCAAGGGAAACTCCACGGGTTTGGTTGCTTCGTTCAGGTATATGGGGAACTTGGTTTGGTCACATCTTCTACGCTCATATTGCTTAGCAGAAATGCTAAGTACTGGTGGAGAATAATACCGGGTTTTGGTGAGAGAGTTGTTGGTGCACAATTAATCTTTGGCCTTCTCTCCGCAGACGGCAGCAGCACTCCTCCGATACCTTGAGATCAACACTGCCAGACGCCAAACTGAAAGCCCACGTAGTTCCAGCAATGGTAAAACAATGCTGCTTTTTCAAACCTTAATCTTTAGTGCTGGACGTTCAACAAGTTAAATTGTCTTATTGTGCCATTATTTTTAATGGTGTTCTATAATTCTCCAGTTAATGTTTTGGTTTAATTTTTCCTTATGTATTTCTGTGTGTGGTATTTGTTTAATACCTCGGAAAATTACCATGACTAAAACCTATGCGTGTTTATTCAGATGAAGTTTTAGGACATAATAATGATTGTGCCGAAGTTGCCAGATGTTCATGTCGTTTGCGTTCTTGTCTTTTTCTTCGTTCTTGCACAGCCTCCCCCTGTCCGTCATCGCTCCATGCGGATCTTTATGAATGATGACCGCCATGTCATGGCCAAGCACTCGGCCATCTACCCCACACAGGAGGAGCTGGAGGCTGTACAGAACATGGTGTCCCACAGCGAGCGTGCTCTCAAGGCTGTCTCTGATTGGCTGGATGAGCAGGAGCGTGGCACGACCAAACCAAACCCTTCTGAGTCTGAAGGGGACGGCGATAAAGAGAGGTGAGGGAGAGACGGAGAGAAGTTCTGTCTCAACATGTTGCTTAGTCTTTACCTGGACTGTCTGCATCCAGTCACAGAAACCCCACCCACATAAGTCAGGCTTTTGATTTTAGGTTGGTGTTAAAATAAAATAAAATAAAATGTTTGTTACATTTGGTGTTGAATAAAAAGGGTTTTTCTTATCCCTGTTATTCAGAAACATTTTTAAGAGAAATAACATTTGAAGTGAACATTTGTTGAAGTTGTATTTAACGTGATGATGCTTTGTGGTGCAGTGAGCCCAAGGCAATGGAGCAGCCCACCCGCACCCTGCGGGGGGTGATGAGGGTGGGCTTGGTGGCCAAAGGACTGCTGCTCAAGGGAGACCTGGATCTGGAACTAGTGCTGCTCTGTAAGGACAAGCCTACAGGCACGCTACTGAAGAAGGTGGCCGAGAACCTCAGCGCACAGCTCGTGGTATGCAGGATCCAACTGACTGATGCTTTTAGATTTCAGTTAATGATTGGTTATGGAATAATGTGTGGTTGTGATCAGCTGCTCTTTCTTCTGTGCTATTGGCAAAGGCAAACCAACACAACACTCTTCACTGTACACTGTTCAATTGTGCATTTATGTGTTTTTCCACCCCTGCACTGTTAATGCATAGTTAATTGTGGTCAAAGAATACAGGGCTTCAGGTTGATCAAAATTATTTTAAAAAGCGATTGAAGATCATGAGTAGATCATTTCTGGCAGTACAAGTTCACTTGGTTAAAAAAAACTATTCTTGCTCATTTTCTAGCTCATCACAGAGGAGAAGTACAAAGTCACCCCGTGCATCCCTGATGCCGCTATTGTGATCAAAAACACCAAACAGCCCCCTCTCGCTCTCACCATCCACCTCACCTCACCCATCGTCAGGGAGGAGGCCGAGAAGCAAGCTGCTGGAGGTTGGTTTAATCCTCTGTGCAAATGGGAATCTTCCCCAGTGCCAGATGGGGGCGCAAGAGAGCAAGTAGTTAGATATTGTTTATTGGGCCTTCAATGGATCTAGGGTATATTTGTGCCATGTAATAAAAGTTTGCTTTGTTCATAGCTGTCTAGAGCCTAGTTCCATATAATGTTTTGATGGCCCAATACACAGTAAATGAACAGCAAAATAAAATAAACACTAATGAAAGGATGGGGGGGAGAAGAAAACATACTTCTTTCCCTTTCAAGTTAAAAAAAAAAAGTTTTAATATAATGAAGGCTTACTGAGAATTAAGAAAAAAAACCAAACCTTGTTGGTTGCATGTGTTTATATACTGAAAAAGAAATGGAACAGTTTGCATTGCAGCAAAAATGAGTAGCAAGGATTTCTGAGAGGTCTGGTTGCCAGAACCAGCAGTGGTCTGTTGACTGCACCTGTCTTCCAAAAGGCACAGGGGTTATAGATAACGCTAGGGTGGTTTGGCACTGCACAGCTGGCCCGTCACAGTCAGCCCAAAAAAAGGGGGAAAAACCCTAAGAGTACAGCTTGTTTTTGGTGGTAAAAGTAACTTTCTGGTTTTGAAGCTGTTGGTGGTAAGGTGGAACGAATATGAAGTGACATGATTTCCAGTTCAGAGAACTGTGGGTGAATTCCTGAAGGCAGTAAAGGTCTAAGGAACAGGCCTAGCCCTATCTGTGACCCCACTGTTAGCCAAGCCTGGTTTGAGGCCTGAGAAGCCATCAGTTTTGCTGCAGTGTAGACTCGTTTGGTTTTTTTGATAGTACCTTTTGTGCATCTTACTATTTTGCCTGTGGTTCAAAATCTGATTCTCTCTGTCAAGCCTTCTAGTTTGTCAATTTTAGGGACGCTGGACCTTTGACCAACTGGACACTCTCTGTCTCGGAAGGGGCGAGGCAGTACACTCAGGAGAAAAAGAGGGGGGGGAGAGGGGGTGGCGGCAAGAGAGCTTCTACCCCCTCCCCCAAGGCACATATATGCACTCAGTCACTTTCGTATTCATAGGGTATAACATTGTAGAACCCTCCTCTTAACATTCACACGTTCACTCCTGTGCATCTCTCACGCGTGTCTGTCAAATTAAGAACTTCCATGGTTATGTTGAAAGATTTGCCATCACTCCTGTGATGGATGCATTCACCTCCCATATTTAATTTTTTTAAAAATCCAGATCTCTTTACATATATACTTTTTTTTTTGCTTGCCGTCACCTATCGGTGCAAGGAGGGCTTTTTTAATTTATTTTTTAATTTATTATTATTATTATTATAAATAAATGTTGAATTGTTTCCAGTGGGGGAGGTCTCCCTCTCCTCCCCCCCCAGCTGCCTGAGGCAGGGTCACTTGGCTGCCTCCTCCCTTCCCTGGCCGTGAGACAGAAAAAAACCCCCTTGGTCAAACAGTACCTTGTCTTCTTATCCCACCCGCCAATAGAAACGCTATCAGTCAACGATCCCCCGGATGTACTGGACAGGCAGAAATGCCTGGCTGCCTTGGCGTCTCTTCGCCACGCCAAGTGGTTCCAGGTTTGCATCTTGTCTTTATTTGTCTTTTAGTAGTTGAGTCATCATTTGTTTTTGTTTGTTTGTTTTGTTTGTTTGTTTGTTTGTTTTAGTGTTCTATCATGCTGTAATCAATTTTCATTAACATTTTTTTGAATGTGATTGTCAAGCTTTTATTCTTATTAATTTCCTTCCAGTGTTGCCTGCTGTATGACGTTCAGTTCTTGCTAGATGAATTTGTGGGGGTATCTTTGGCAGCGCATCCAGACCAGTGTCTGGCTGATATTTAACAGATATGATCACTCTTGCACAGATCAATTTTGTATGATGTTTTTTAAAGATGCCCCAGCCTAACTGTCATGCTTGTAAATTCTCAGATGTGCTGTTTATTTAGTCACATGGTTTGTATTTTGGCAGCGTAGGCCTTTTGCTACCTTCTTATTGGAACCTGTTCCCTGGAACTTCTGTCCATCCATCTCCACCTAGCAGACAGAATGGTCCACAGCTTAGAAGTGCCATGTGGGCACCACAGCTGGACATCAAAACACTAAAAAACATCTTCTTTGTCACACCAACGGAGCTGAATATTGTTAAACTAACACAAATGAATATAACTTCTTACCAAAACCCTTGACCATTAAGCTTTATTTTACAAAGTGCAGAAAATTTTCCATATCGCCCGTTTACTGGAGCTTAAACACTGGAGCAACCTACACCTTTGTGGACCGTTGGAGTTGTATGTAGTCTGATGCATCTTGACTCTGTAATTGCTCCATCTTTGTAGTTTTTGTCCTTAAGTATGTAGCTCCACCATCTTCTGCCTGTTCTGTTTACCAAAAAAAGAATATTGCATCTTAGCTCATCCTGTGGCTTCGTTTTGGTAGATCTTAAAATGATTGCACCTGTACAGTGAAACGAGAGAACACAGCGCAACATTGTCCAAGATGTGGAACAGCAGCAAAGACTTGTAATTTCTGGACTAATGTTTAACAGAGATTTGGGGGGGGGGGGGGTTTGTTTTAAATAAGGTTTTAGGAATTATCTCAAAGCTCGTCAGAACAGGTTCATACTGACTCCCAGAACTGAATTCCATTATCTGCTGTTTAGATATAACCTGCCTTTAATGTGGCTTGTTGGTTCAGGCAAATAGTTTTGTGTGTATTTTCCCCCCTTTTTTTTGTTGTGTGTGCTTTTTTTATTTTTTGTATTTGATAAAATGTACATTTCCCCAAGACATTTAAGAATGCTAGCTGCACTACCCCCTTTGAAGGTGTGTGTGTTGTATTATGGTGTTGCTTATTGAGAGTATGTGGCTAAGCTGGCTTCTCTCTCCTTCCTGCTTGTGTCTCTAGGCCAGGGCCAATGGGCTGCGCTCCTGTGTCATCGTCATACGAATCCTCAGAGACCTCTGCACTCGCGTCCCTGCCTGGGCCCCACTCAGAGGCTGGGTGAGTGCCCACACCCGCCAGCACTCATTCCCTGATTCAAAGAACATGACCCATGGCATCACTGTTTACTAGAAGTTATTGCGCAGAATTTTAGTTTAGAGTTTAGAGTGTATAGAAATGTGTAATAGAAATGGAATGGAAAGTGTATATATGGGATTGGGATACAGTTAGGAAAAATGCACTGCAAAGATGCTGTGGCACTTTCTAATACCACCAACATTTAATTTGCTTTTCCATTAAAGCCATTGGAACTTTTGTGTGAGAAGGCCATTGGCACAGGGAATCGGCCTATGGGAGCAGGGGAGGCTCTTCGAAGAGTTCTGGAGTGTTTGGGTTCTGGAATCCTGATGTTGGGTAACTGAACATTTTTTTTTTCCTCCTTTTAGTATAAAATTTATGGCTTGTAGAAAAGAAAATAATTGCAGATTGCAAAAATTTCCTAGATGGCCCAGGCATCTCTGATCCCTGTGAAAAAGAGCCCACTGATGCCATCGGTCACGTGGACAGCCAACAACGAGAGGACATCACCCAGAGCGCTCAGGTATTTTCTGGCTTCGTGCTGTACATTTCGGCTGTGTGCGTGTGCAGGTTTTCCTGATCGAGTATAAAGCCTTTCCTTATCCCCTTAATGACAGCATGCCTTGAGGCTTTCAGCATTCGGACAGCTTCACAAAGTGCTTGGGATGGACCCACTGCCTTCTAAAATGCCGAGAAAACCAAAGAGTGAAACCCCCATCGATTACACAGGTTTCTCGATCATCCTTAGAAATCTTCATTTAGTCACTTTTAACCTGTATTGTCAAAGAACATGCAACAAGGCAAGGATTAATAATGACGCGTTATATTTGATTCCCTTTTGACCTTACAGTTCAGATTCCCCCCAGCACGACTTATGCTCCGCCCATGAAACGGCCTATAGAGGAAGAGGAGGGTGGTGACGATAAGAGTCCCAACAAAAAGAAGAAGAAACTGCAAAAGAAATGTGAGTTTCCCCCACAGTCGGAGCTGAACTGTGGTCATTTTGTTGTTGCTTGCGGTGAAAGTTTTGTGTTTCCTGAACTGAACGTTTTGCAGCCCCAGAAGAGAGAGCAGAGCCTCCCCAGGCCATGAATGCGCTGATGCGGCTGAACCAGCTTAAGCCTGGTCTGCAGTACAGGCTTATTTCCCAGACTGGACCTGTCCATGTTCCTGTCTTCACCATGGCTGTTGAGGTTGATGGGAAGAATTATGAAGCATCAGGCCCTTCTAAACGCACTGCCAAACTACATGTAGCAATTAAGGCAAGAAGCCCACCTCTCTGGTTCTGGCTAAAATTACATTACATAGAATTTAATAACTTGATGCAAATTATTTCATTTAAAAGCATCAGAGACGACATTTTAATGTCAATCAGTTGCTGTGAATTTGTGGTTCAGGATATGGTAAAAGTATTGAATATAAAAGGGAAACTCATGGAGAACTGATCTGTTGTGGACCTGCTTGTGAAGCTGAACTGGGCCATGAGGACAGTGGCCTCGGCCGTTAGTGGAGAAACTGCAAACATAATTATCAACAATTATTGTTTTGTGGTAGGTTTTGCAGGACATGGGTCTGCCCACAGGGGTGGAGCAAAAGACTGCTGAAACAGTAAAAACGGAGGAGGTGGCTACTGCCATCACCACCACTGCTACACCCACCACTGCTACACCCGTCGCTGCTACACCCGCCGCTGCCGCCGCCTCAGAAGAGGAGCTGAAGTCTTCAGCCACACCCACTGAAACTGAAACCCCGTCCACTGTGACTACAAATTCTGAGCCCACCGAGAGTGTTGAGGTAATTTTTTTTTTAATTATTATTATTATTATTATTATTATTATTATACTGAAAGTGAAGTAGATGGTCTGTGCTAGCTGGGGAAAAAATCCAGGAATTTTAAGGTGAGCCAGTATTCCTGAATAGAAAACTTCACATATGAAAGGTTTAAGCACCAGTATTGTTTTTGCCAAAGCTGATTTTATAGGGAAAAAAATGGAAAGTAAGAACATAGGAGTTTGACCAGCTTGAAAAGGCTTGGAGGGTAAAAGTGAAAAGTTAAAAATAATGCCTGGATTTAAAAAAAAGCAGAGAAGTACTGTTCAGCAGCACACAGAACCTTCACAGCATGGATGGATTTTAACTTGGACAAAAAAAGGGGGTCAGAAATAATAACAAAAAGAAAACAAGTTTGTCATATCAGCTTTTCTTAAAAGTGGAATGCAAGTATGTTATTGTTAAGCAATCGGTCCTGCCTCCGTCTTATTGGTCCCCTGTGTAATAGATCCCATTGTTGGCTTTTCCTCAAGGACAAGGTGCTTTTGTTCACTTGGTAAACTCCTACTACCTTCTCTCTCAGGGTGCTCGGCAGCAGGGCCCCATTCTGACCAAACACGGCAAGAACCCAGTGATGGAGTTGAATGAGAAACGCAGAGGCCTCAAGTACGAGCTCATCTCCGAGACGGGCGGAAGCCACGACAAGCGTTTTGTAATGGAGGTGCGGTCCTGGTCCCGTTCCAGTCCACAAGGAACGTTTTTGCCTGCTCATGCCTAATGACACAGCTCCGTTGATGTGACAAGGAAGGTTGTTTTTAGTTTTTAGATATCTGTGTGTACTTGGCACTTCTAAGCTGTGGGCCATTTTGTCTGCTAGGTGGAGATAGATGGACAGAAGTTCCAGGGAACAGGCTCCAATAAGAAGGTAGCGAAGGCCTACGCTGCCCTGGCCGCCTTGGAGAAGCTCTTTCCAGAGGGCTCTGTCTCCGAGGGAACCAAGAAAAAGAAATCCATGGTAATTCATTCCTGTCTCTCTTGTCTGTTGGCCTGTATTGTGGTTACTGAGACAGGCACCAATCTCAGATGGCCGTTCAAGGCAGGACCTATACATCGCTGGTTTTGCTGCATTGAAGCTGTTTGAGGTAAAACAGTGCTGCTGCAGTGTCTTGACTTGGTTTCAAAGTGTCAAGACACCTTTGAGTCGCTTTGCAGACCCCCACCACCCCAACACACACGATCATCTCCATGTGCTGAACAGTAGTTAAGTAGAGCTTTCAGTAGTAATTTCAGCAACTATGATCAGGTAAAAGGAATGAAAAATTCAACTCAAGCCTGTTTATTTGTTTCCCAAGTCAGATGTTACATGTTTATCCAGTTTCATGTGTGCTTCAGAACATTTCTTTTATACCTTCGTTTTTAAAATACCCCCATGCCTGTGGTTTTGTGGATGGTGCTCATGTAAATATAACTTTGTTGGGTAAGCTTCTTAACACCACTGATGTGGCTCCTTATTCTCTCATTCAGTGTGTGCTCCTGCTCTTATTGGTTACTTTCAGCATGCTCCTGGCTTTGGAATGATGAGTGGCCCACCTGCTGACCCAACAGCCAATCCCAGAGGCCGAGGAAGAGGGCGGGGTCGGGGCAGAGGGTTTAATAATGGCGGAGGGTATAATCAAGGTAAATTATACCACTATATCCTGCACCAAACTTTTCCAAGAGCATTTCCAAATCAAGTGTTACATGTTTGCAAATTCCTATGGAACTCCATATTGTGCTGAGCTGGAACATCAGTATATTTGATCATTGTGTAACTCTGAAATTCGAAATTGGGGTTAGAAACTTGAATTTTGATGCAGTGTGAAATTCCTGACTGGTCCATATGTTTGTATGACTTTCAGGTGGTTATGGGAGCTATGGTTATGGGAACAATGCTAACTCTGGCTACAGTGAGTACCTTCCTCTTTCACTCTGGATTTATTGACACCCGAACCCCCGCAATTTCTTTCTTTGTTCGTCCCATGTTCATTCTGTCTCTATTTTTAAACTATGAAGCTTGTGCGCTGCATATTTCGTGCTGTTTTGTCCATCTCCTCCCTACACACACCAGCCACTTTGCTAGAACATTTTGTAAGTGCGTAGTTTTAGGCGTCTTCTAGCCCAAAGGTCTTCAAGTCTGGATTTCAAATCTAACATCAAGTAAGGAAACCCAATCTCAAACCAGTACGACTCGTCAGAGAAGGGGCAGGACGAGCTCTCAGCATTGGCATATTCAAATTCATTTCTTTTATTTCATCACTAGTAAAAAATGCATATTAAGTCAATGGAAACCTGATTAAGAGTAGTGCAAAATAATATTCACCCAGTAGTGGACCTGTGGTGATGAACATGAATGACATCAGAAGGGTCTGTAATGATTGAATGGCCTCATAAAGTAGCAGGCAAGTATAGGCGTATGGTAGATATTTCCAAAAGGGTGGCTGGTGAGTGTATCTTTATGCTTTAGGCTTTTTAAATTATTTTATTTTGTGGAGTTTAAACAGTTTGTCCTAGTATGGTAGGAGGTCTGTAGTGACCTCGTTTGTATGCAGAGGGGCTGTTGCATCTTCATTTTGATTTTAAGTTTGGAAACGTGTTTACGGGGGGTGGCTTTCACTTCAAGGTTGAACTGTGATTTTACATTTCTCTGCTTTGTTGAGCCATGGACTGCAAACTCTTGACTTTTTAATGTTTCCTCAGCGAAAAAAAAAAAACCAAAAAACAAACAAACAAACAAAAAAAAAACCAAACATGAAATGTTGCCAACTTTCCAGTGCCATTTTCTGAGGAAAGATCTTCCTGAGGGTGACAGGAGCAGAGAAATCTAAAAAAAATAATTAAAAAAAAAATTAGAAAAGATGAAACATTTTAAAAAAAAAAGTAAATTTAATGGCTGATTGAAACCATTGACTTGCCATTTTTTTATGGCAACACAAAAAGACATCTAATACTGTGCTTCTCTGCTCTGTCTCACTCTTTAGGTGACTTTGTCTCAGACTGCTATGGCTACCACGAGTTTGCAACATAGAACATCTGATGTTTTCAATATGCACGTGAATTGTAATTGACAAAAAAAAAAAAATGATGTGGGCAGGAAGCTTTGTACACAGTATGAATGCAATCCATGACAAAGTTCCAATGGACATAAGTCCTCTTATCTCCTTGCACACCATAAAAACCCAGCAATCGGCCAACACTGCACTGTGGATTCGACTGGGACTGAGCTGCCACCCTGCAGACAATGGAGGGGGGGGGGGGCTTTGGAGGTTGACTCTTTACTTTTGACTGCGTCACTCGCTCTGACACAGAGTAGTAACGCTCTCCAATTGGACGATAACTTTTTTTTTTTTTTTTTAGCAATGGCAGGAGGGTACGGACGGACCGACAGTGCTATCTCGCCCAACCTTGCGGATCTTTACTGCAGTACTAAAACCACTTTGTGTCAAGTAATGTTATAATAACTGTCACTTCTACGCAGTGCCATTCGTTTTTTTTTTTAATTCAGTGTTATTTTATTGGTTTTGAAATTGTCGTTACTACGTGGCACATGGGATTTGTCAAACTCCATATAATTTAAAAACAAAATTCATGTACTACGATAAGAAATGATGCTGTGAAGCAGAACAGACCTATTGACTGCGTTTAGGTTGTTTATGAAACATGGTTTGTATCCTTTTCTTCTTCGTGTTTTTTTTTAATAAACATGAGGGTTCATTTTAAAGCTTTGTGAGATACATGCACGGTTTGTATTCATTATAAGAGCTGTTATGTTTGAATTGATTTTTTTTTTTTATCATCTTGGATATGGTTCTGAATGTCTTTACAGGACCTTGATGAGATTTTTGTTGATTTAATTCCAACTCAATTAGCATAATTAATGTGGTCAGTCATGGTTTTTAAACTGGCATCCGAAAAGCTACCCCAAGCTCCAGTGCCATGTATCAAAATACAAATGCACTAGTGTGTGTTACGTTCTTGAGAAATCCAACCAGGAAAAGGTGGTTATAATGTTTTTATCGTACTCGCTTTGGTCTTCCGACCAACTAACCTTGTCTGAGATTCCTGGAACAAAGCCCCTGTTGGCATGAGCAGTAAACCCCCTTTATGTTTCCACTCCCTCATTACTGAAGTATCTGCTAAGTATCGGTGCTTGCTGGTATAATCCGAACAATCTGCCCCGCTCAACTTGTATCACGCTGTTGTGGTTTGTAAAGTTTCAATGATGAAACGTAAAATATGCTTTATGTTCAGATCTTTTCAAATGTTGTCAAATTTTTCTTTTGGTTCAAACCCCCATCTGGGCAAGTGCTCTATAGTATATGAATCAGAGTCCTTGGCAAACCCCATAAAACTACATTCACCTACATCTGTAACATGCTTGAAACTGTAAGTCATTCTGGTTAACAATGTCTGCCAAATCTGTTGAATGTAAATGATGCTCCATACTGAGATTGCTTTCATCATTAAGGATGCATTACTACAAAAGACCATGCATGAATAAAAATGGATTGTTTTAATTTGTTAGTGTGATAGTGATGAACAGGAAGTTGGTTCTATACCTGTGTAAAAAATGTTAATCTTTTGTTTTATATAAAAGTCATGCTAAAGTTCATGAGTCATGTAGAGGTCAAGAACCAAAGCTTTAAATATGCAAGAACAGTTAATTGGTTAAACGGTTAATTGTTTAATATGAAATTCAATGAAATTGAATACCTTTTGATACCTTTGTCTAAATTGCACTAATTAATCTCATTTTCCCCCCAGATTATTATAATAATGGAGGAGCCAATGGAGGATTGGTTGGACAGGCTCCTGGGACTGCAGGGCAGACGACCAACGCCTCAGCTGGGGGAGCTCCAGGGACCGGTGGCTTTACCTCGTACTACCAGGGTGATGGCTACTCCACCCCAGCTCCAGGTACGAAAGGCCCTGGGAAGAAGCCACCTATGCATCAGTGCATCAAACCTCCAGGAACGGGAGCACCTCCTGGGGCTTTCCAAACACCCCCACCCCCAGGGCAAGGCTCCTACGGCCAGTATGGCCAGGGCTACGGGCAGGGCAAGAAGAACTTTGGCCAAGCTCAAGGTGGAGCTGGTGGTTATGGCAACTTCAGCACAGCCTATCCATCCCAGGTGACGGGAGGTGCAGGGGGACAAGACTACAGCTATGAAGGCAAGTTTTCCTTAAAGATTTAATAGCAGCAATTGTGTAGGCTTTGCTCTGTTGGCAATTTGGTTTGAAATATAAAAATGACAAGACGCCTGTATGTCTGGGTTTTTTTTTTCTTAGGATATAGCAACCAGTCAAACTACGGTGCACAAGGAGCCAATCAGAGTTACAGTGCCAACCTTGGGCCGTACCACAACCCCCCAGTAGGTTATGGCCGTGGAGACCCCAGCATGAGCTACCAGTACAGATAGACTGAACCCAGCATCACCCCTGGGCCGTTGCCCTCCTTCGCTCATGTGTCTCTTCTGAAAGTAGCAGTGGCTGTTTTCACCTATGCTTGATTGTTCTCACCCATAGTTTCTCAGTTTATTTCTCCCAGGGGCATGAAAAGAGAAAAACTGGACATTAAGACAGAGTGGAGAGGGGTGAAGGGGGAAAAAATGCATACAAACCCACAAACAAACTTCCCAAAGTCTGTGCTGAATGGTCTTTTCTGTGTTGTTCTGGTCAGTGTGTGCTGTACTTGTCTTTTTTTTTTTTATTTTATTTTAATTATTATTTTTATTTTTATTAAACCATCATCATTTCCCAAAGGACATAAACCCACCACAGTTCACATGCATGTTAAGATCTGGTGTTGATGGTGTAAACGTCATGACTGAATTTGGGTGGGGCATGATATTTTTATTCGTTCTTTCCCAGATCATTATTCAGTCACTGAATGCTGTCTGGACCACTGGTTTGACTGAATTATTTTATGTTTTGTTTTACTTTCAGGGTTGTTTTTTCCCCTAAAACACAGAACTGCGACATTTTAATTTGCCTGTCAATGTACACTTTAGTTTATGCTGCAGTGCTGACCTTCTTATTTCATCCAGTTAGTTTGGAATTTTTTGTGGAAGATGTGAAGTAAAGGTCATAGTAGCATTCGGTGTGCTTTGGGAGGGGGAACCTTATTTTTCAAAACAATGTTTATGACTGTATGTTGTTTGTATTAATAAAGAAATTATTTTCGAGGAAGATGTCTGAGATGGTCAACATTGGTCATTGGGTTCCTCGGTCCAGTGTTTTTTAAATGTACAATATTGAATGAGCAACAGTAGATTTTGTTTGTTTTTATTTCTTTTTTTGATGTGTGTGTGAACTGTGAATGCTCGTACGTGCGTGTTACAATCTTGTCTAGGCTGTGGGTCTAACAGGAAACGAGAAGCACTGGTGTATAAAATAAGTGAATTGATTTACGTGTCAGTGAAGGGGTTTTGGTTCGGGAACTGACATTCTCAAAATAACAAGTGAGGCTGAAAACCAAGATGGTTATATTAACTTCCTTAATAAATCAAAGAACAGAACATGAAACTGCTCTAACTGACCAAAACCAGGACAAAACAAAACACCAACAAAAAGAGCGTCCCACAACACACACACTATTTACAGGACTATGTACACTAGCAACCATGAACCAGAAATGGGGGAAGTGTCATCTTTACAGAGGTGAGTTTGTTTCCGGAGCAGACAGATGAAACGGGAGGAGACGCATCTGGAGGGGCGGAGTCTGTGACAACAATGGAAGGCACAAAAATGTACAATCGTCACTAGACTGGTTAAACTTGTAACTCTGTGTGTTTTATCATGGTTTGACTGCCATTATAGTCTGGGAATATGAGAACCATCAGTGTTCATGACTAAGTGGTCACTGTAGTGCAGTATGATGATCTCAGACCTTGGTAGTTCTCGCAGACATCTTGTCTGCAGAGACTTGTCCCCAAGATTGTGTTCCTGCAGACGTGGTTAGTATACCAGCTGTGGTTTATGTTGAGAGGGTAGTAAATGTATGTCTTACAGCTTTGGGCAGCAACAGATAGAGCATGTTATACCTGCACATTTGTTTCTTCTCTGCAATATCACAAAAGGGCATTTCAGGAAATGGTTTGCTATTTTTGACTATTTTTAGAGTTTAACGTCAAGACACAAAACAACAGGGAAGTGGATAAATGCATAATAAAATGTCTACTTGGTACATGTGCTTAACAGTCTTTCAAGGTTCATTTACAGTCGATGCAAATTTTAATATTTTTTCTGACAGAACACAAATACGTACCGAGGTGTTCTATGGTTCCTCTGAGCAGTGTTGACTGATGGGGGCTTGTGCTCATGTGTTTTTCCTCTTCCTTATGCTAATGCTCCTAGACAGATCCATAGATTGCTTTCCCTATAGTTCTTCCACAGTGTGCTGCAGAGAAAAAAGGTCAGAGGGCGGCCTTTGTCTTTCTTTTAGGATCTCTCATCAAAGGCTACTCTTCCTGTTCTCTCTTTGTACGGAAGGATGCTGCATGCATATTCTTAGTTGAGACCAAGGGATTTTTCTACCTTTTGGGTGACCTTGAGTAGCTTTTTCTCACCATGCAGTAGGCATTTGAAGGGTAATCTCCTCCTTCTCCCTTTTCACTCTGTTCATTTGGAGAAGAGTTGACCAGAGTGATCAGGCTCATCTCATACTGCCCCTGCTAATGGCACTAGTGGATGCTCCAAGCACCAAGGGTTTCTGCCTTTAAGACTTCAAGCTCTCTCCTGGGTCCCAGTTCAGAGAGGCCTGATGAACAATCTGCATCTTACATATGCCTTGCCATGAACTAAAATAAAGAGAAACCCACTATATTTGACTATATTTGGGTAAGGAAATTGTTTATTCAACTGTACCCTTTCTAGTTAGACACCATTCCATTAATATTAATTTGCTTATTACATTAAAGAATAGGTTAGGTAGGCAGCATTTGTGGTGTTTTTTTTTCCATTAACATTTGCTGAGATATTGTGATTCTTGTTCTTTGCTGCAAAGAACAAGTGAATAAAGCTTCGAAATAAGAAGATGAGTTTTGAGATAAGGTAAGTTTTGAGGAGTACCTCTACTACTCACAAAAAAAGAAAAAAAATATAAGTGCTACTGTTCATATAAGTATCAATATAACACGTGATATTCCTGTATTCTTATTTAGTTCACATTGGTTGTCATTTGTCACACTGGTTATCATTTACGGTAAAAAAAAAAAAAAAGAAAGAAGAATAATTGTGCTACTTTTCAATAGTGTTTAAGGTATTATATAGTGCTGATGTCACATCCGTTTTCTTTCAGCTAGGCTAGAGGAAGTTTCTAAGCATGGCAGACAACGGATTATTAGAATCGGTTTTACGGCTTGTGGACAAGGTGGATGATGGCATTGACAGTCAGATTGTTGCAAGCAGTCTCGGAGTTGACCATCAAATTGTTGTTGGCGCAGTAAAGAGTCTTCAAGCTCTGGGAGAGGTTGGTTCTCATACTGACGCTCAGCGTAAGCTAGCTTTAATGTAGCTAGCCTCGTTCATTCACTTTGGTTGGACTGATGCAATAGCAGTGCAAATGTGCATTAGCTAGCTAGCTAGCTAGCTAGGCTATTGATTTAGCGTTTTTGTAAGAAGTAAGACAACAGTAAAAGCATCAGCAGGGTACATGATATGTCAACCTATAGGTGTGTGTAGTACATTCTACACTGTATGTCTGCCTTACTGTCAGCACTGTCAAAAAATATTAACCTAGAGGAGAGGTTTCCAACTAAGTCAGATTGTGCCGCTTGTGTGTCGGCGGTATGTTTTTCATAGTTTCTTGTATTAATAAACTGTTATTGCAGCTGTTCGGAGGCCTGCTGTGTTTCAAGACAGACCTGCTGTACACACTATTAAACAAAAACGCTACCCACAGGTGATTGAGGCAGAGCAGCGATCCTCCAAGCACTGGGAGCTGACTGGAGAGGGCCGGGAGATAGCCGAGCAGGGAAGTCATGAAGCCCGGGTGTTTAAAGCCATTCCTGAAGAGGGACTGCCCCAGAGTCAGCTCATGGTGAGGAGCCGGAATGGGCTGCTTGATCTGTCACTGCCAGTTCTGAGGGGCTCATTGAACCGAGGCCTATCCTCTTGATTACATGACGGAAATAACAACCCATCTGCCAGCATGCCTTACTCGCACAGCATGATATTTTGTGTGTACTGTCCTATAGAAACTGCCAAGTGGGAAGGTGGGCTTCAGCAAAGCCATGTCCAACAAATGGATCTGTCTGGATAAAGCTCACGAAGGAGGCCCACGAGTTTTCAGAATGGTGGGTTTATGTCCAGGTTAATGTAGAGTTGTCTTACATTTAAGGCATTGCTTTACCTGATGAAGTACTTTAACTTTGTTCCTAGTGACTACAGGAATGAGTTATAGTAGTAATAGAAAAAAGCTCTTGGTTGCTAGTGCTTTATGTGTGTTTCAGGTGGAGAACATTGAGGATGCTGTGAGGGAGAAACTGCAAAAGGTGCAGATGGGCCAGTCATCTCACCTGGAGGAGAAAGAGAAGAATGAGTTGAAGAAAAGAAAACTACTCACAGAAGTGTAAGCCATGTCACTGTGTAAGCCAAAGCAACTAAAGTAGCTGTTAGCGCCTCAATTTCAAAAGATGGTTATGTGCCACAGGAAGACATTTTCCTGGAGTCTCTCGTAGCACCATCTAAAGGAAAATCAAATCAAGCCTGTCCTATTGTACGCTGCTGGATTGTCTTTTTTTTTTAGAGGCAGTTGCTAGATGTATTTGTGGAAGGTTTATGTGTTATGGATCAGGAAATCGGTTAAGATCAGGAAAATCTTAACGCAATGATTTTGTTTTATCCTTTGGATGGTTTCGTACATATCCTAGCCAGCAGATGGAGCTAAACGCCTTAAACAGCTTGCTGTCTCTTAAGAACGGAAAATGTGTGCATGTAATGAAAGTGATCCAGGCAACTGCGATGCAGTTGTGATCAGAAACTGAACACGGGTGAAAGACTAACACTGGCTAACAATTTGTTTAACATTCTACTTAGCAACAGATTGATAGATTCAACAGTTAGTAGATGCTCACTACACTAGCATTGACTATGCTACTGGATTCCAGTCGGCATTAGCTTAGCCTGTTAGAATCCATGTCTGTTTCTCTTTACATCCATTTCTGCCATAAATGTTGTCTATCTTAAGTAGAATGGCAAGTTTTAATATTAAGGCTTTTAATGATGTAGTTACTGCAACTCTGTCCTACTAATAATGAAGGGAATAACTTTGTTATGGATGCAGTTTGGTGTGAATTTTTTTTACTGTTTCTTTTGATTTCAGCACAGTTAAGTCTTACTGGATCACCAAAGGCAGCAGCTTCAGTACCATCATAACCAAACAGGAGACTGAACTCACTCCAGAGATGATTGCCAGGTAAATCCAGCACCTCACATTCATGTATATGTTGAGGTTCTACAGTAGCTCTAGGATGATCTTAAACATCTCCAGGTTAAACTGTGCCAGATGGTTAGATTATTCCAAAAGTTGGCAACACTGACAGTTCAGCAGTTTGTTCCTGCTGTTATTTACATCTAATATTTGCCGATGGGTCTTAACTGTAAACATGCAGATAAAGTAAGTGTGCAGTTTAATTCTTAGTTTTGAAACAGAAACTACAAATTCACTAGTACAAATTATGAGGTTCATAACTACAATGGTATCCATCTCTGTCTGTCTGTCTCTCTCTTTCTCTCTCTCTCTTTCTCTCTCTCTCGCTCGCTCGCTCGCTCTCTCAGTGGTAGCTGGAAGGAAAAGAAATTTAAGCCTTATAACTTTGAAGCAATGGGTGTTGCTCCAGACTCTGGCCACTTGCACCCTCTGATGAAGGTGCGGACGCAGTTCCGGCAGATCTTCCTGGAGATGGGGTAGGTTCCAGAAGTTTGGATAGCTTCCTGATACAGCCATCGGTACTTCTGCATCGCTTGTATCAACAACATGTGAAACAAATACATGCATAGACATAGACTAACTTCTTTGAAACTTCAGAAAACAGTGATTTACAAACAGGGTTTGTAAATGCAGATGTCGGCCATTACCTATACCTGCTCCATTTGTGGCTTGATTAAGATTTACTGAGATGCCCACCAATAACTTCATCGAGAGCTCCTTCTGGAACTTTGACTCACTGTTCCAGCCTCAGCAGCACCCAGCAAGAGACCAGCACGACACCTTCTTTTTGTCTGGTAAGTGCCTTTAACCTGTGGCAGTGTCTGTACTTACCTCATGATAGTGATGGTGATTAATTTACTAATTTGTTGAGAACCATTGGTTTGCCCCTTTTGGCCCCTTTTTTGAAGCTCCACATCCGTAACCATGTCACAGGACACACTGCTGTGGTGCTTGGTGTTCTGACGCATTCAAACATTTGTTTCAGATCCAGCCCTGGCTCGTGACTTTCCCCAGGACTACCTGGAAAGGGTTAAAAAGGTGCACTCAGAAGGAGGCTATGGGTCACAGGGGTGAGAAACCTGCATCCACACACACACACACACACACACACACACTCTCAAAAGCAGCTGTCCTTATGAGGTTATTATGAAACCACCCACTTGGGCGGCGACGTGTTCGCCCACATACTCGCTCGCCCAGTTATTCCGTTACCTCTTTGTGTTGCCGTGCTCAGATACAAATATGACTGGAAGATCGAGGAAGCTCAGAAGAACATCCTTCGAACACACACCACGGCCGTGAGCGCACGCATGCTCTACAAACTAGCGCAGCAGGTAACGACACAGGCATTCGCTATCGCTGTGCTCGGGCAGCTGGTTAACCAGTGGGGGAAACCGAGACGCGTGATGATCTTTCCATCTGGTTCAGGAGGAGTTCACACCGGTGAAGTACTTCTCCATAGACCGTGTGTTCCGCAATGAGACCCTGGACGCAACTCACCTGGCCGAGTTTCATCAGATTGAGGGTGTCGTGGCTGACTATGGCCTCACCCTGGGAGACCTGATGGGGATCCTGCACCAGTTCTTCACCAAACTAGGTACGTTCTCCTTTCCTGTTCCCACCTCTCTTTCTATTTTACATGAATATTCACACTTCAAGTATAAAGGATAAGCCAATAGTTTGATTGGTTGTGATGTTAGCCGGGGCTTTTGTTCAAGGGACGTTTTTGCTCAAACCTTTTTTCTTTGACTTTAGGAATCACTAAATTGCGCTTCAAGCCTGCGTACAATCCTTACACTGAGCCCAGCATGGAAGTGTTCAGCTATCATGAAGGTAAACATGGCTGGAAGCAACATTTTGGACATTTTTTTTTTTTTATCATCTCCAAAGTGATCTGTTCACTCAGACACACTGGCTGCTTTACAAATGGCACTGTGGGGCTGAGCATGGATAATCAGGGTAAATTGAACCATCAAAATTCAAGGAGCTGCTTAATCTGTGGATCATTTATTTTAGTAATCTCTAAAAGTAATTTATTTAATTACATTTGAATTGGTTTGGCAGTGTCAACGACTGTTAAATAGGACACCTCAGGCACTGCAAATGAGTGTAATCATGGTGTGAGGACTTGAACAGCATTCGCATCCAACAAGTGTAAATACTTTTGGTAAAAATGCAGGCTAGACTTTTATTCACATCAAGAGGTCGTTTTTTTTTACATGCTGCAACACTTACTTCAGTTACAATATGTACGAATAATACTATAACAATATACTATTTTTACTCATTTCATGCTCCCCTACTGGTAGATAAAAGTCCCGTTACGTCAGCTTTCTTTCTCAATTCCAAATTTTCTGCCTTATTTCTATTTACTTTTTTTGTACACATTTTAAGAATTGCACTTCAATTGCACAACACAGGCAATTACACGACATGGGTACAGTAGCTTCACAATAATGCACCAACAACCCTTTATATTTATACATTAAAAAGGATGGAGGGGGGAAGTGGGTGGGTATATATTAGATATCAGCTGTACCTAACCTCCTTTACAGCAAGACAAGGGGATTACAAATTACTTGGACACCAGTAAACATAAGTGCTGCTAGTTATTTCAACAGAAGTCTGACCTTATCGGTTTACATGCTCAGTCCATTTCATCCAAATCTGATTATAAGATTCTTGTTGCAAAGTAAGAGTGGAGGAAAGCTTTTCCATCCTATTAATATCATAATTTCTATCCATCCATTTGTAATTAGAGGGTGGGACTGGATTCAACTACTTTCTAGTGATAGCCTTTTTCATCATAAAGAACAATTTCATATCCATGCAATTGTATATTATAAATGAAAGGTGTTATACTGTATATCAAATCACACTTAAAAGGAATGTCAACCAAAGTTCCATGCAATCACCTTCCAGAAAGTAACCAGAAGCCTGCAACCCCAAAAGATATGAAAATGGTCAGCGTAGTTTCCTGCAGTTTCTCCAGCATTCTGTACCAGTATCCAGCACCAAATATTTTTCCAAAAGATTTCTTTCCACATGGCTGAATGAGTTGGTTGTGCTTGAAATATTTGAGCCGTCCTCTTCCATAATGAACATGTTCTCTCCTCCTCTCAGTTCTTTTTAATGTACATTGTATTTTGTGACTTTTGCCTGGATGAAATTCTCTACTTATTAGATCCGTTTCTCTTTCTCAATTTTGTACTTTCTCAGGGCTGAAGAAATGGGTGGAGGTTGGAAACTCTGGGGTCTTTAGGCCTGAGATGCTGCTTCCTATGGGTTTGCCAGAGGGAGTGTCAGTCATTGCCTGGGGGTTGTCCTTAGAGCGGTGAGTCCAAGCCCAATGGTTGTTACTGTAGTAACAATACACAGTCCTCCAAACATTAAGCGGGTGGGTGGGTGGTTTGAGCAAGCAGGTTAACAGACTATGAATTTGTACAAAGGCAATGTTTGATACATGTTTTGAAATGGGATTATGTCTACATGAAGTTAATTTATTAATTATAAGAATATAGAAGTGTTTGTGGTGGGTGTGTGTGATTGTGTATACACACACAAACACACATACATACATATATAAATTCACAGAAAGTTACTCATGCAAGTGTTTGCAGTAAATTTTTGTGATTTGCAGTGGAGGAAAACTCGCATTATTGTAGAAGTTTTGTGATTATAATTATTTTTTTGACACACACACACACACACACTTACTTTATGGCCAGAAGTATGTGGATACCCCTTCTAATGATGTAGTTCAGGTGTTTTAGCCATACCCATTGTTAACAGGTATATAAAGTCAAGCACATTCTGCCCAGGTCAACAGAAAGTGACATCAGTTCAGCTATGGGACATTAGAGCGCACAAACGTACAGCAGTAGAGCTGCTGAGTGCTGAAAAGTGTAGTGTGTAAAAAATCTTGTGTCTACGGTTATATCACTCTACCAAGTTCCTGTTTGCCTCTGGAAGTATCATCTGTGCTCTTCTTGGCAGAGCGGTTGTGCACAAGCCTAAGATCACTATGTGCAATGCCAAGCATCAGCTGCAGTGGTGTAGTGGAAACACCTGATCTGGAATGACGAATCATGCTTCACCATCCAGCAGTCAGATGGATCAATACAGATTAGAGAGATGCCAGGAGAATGTGATCGCAATACATTGTGGTGGACCATCAATAGTGGTCTGGGATGGTTTATCAGGGTTGGGCTAGGCCACTTAGTTCCAATGAAGGGTAATGTTAGCATTATAGAATGCTGATGTGAATTTTTTTTTTTTTTTTTTTTTTTTGACGACAGTTATATGCTGCTAATTTTGTGGCAACAGGTTGGATGGGTCCTTTCCTGATCTAGCATGGCTGGGCACCTATGTCTCTATAGACAAAGTGAGGTTGATAAAGATGGTGGAGGAAGTCCTGCACAGAGCACTGACCTCAACCCCACCTTTGGCATGAATTGAAACATTGATTGAAAGGCATTTGATTGAATGGTTGCAAATTCCTACAGACATTCCAAAAAATCCCGAAACCCAGCCCAAGCTGCAAAGGAAAAGGCAATGTTCCATAATAATTCTAATAGGATGTC
>JAOXYF010000001.1:21540681-21565150 GCA_028565775.1 Sternarchorhynchus goeldii | reverse complement strand
CATTCCAAAAAATCCCGAAACCCAGCCCAAGCTGCAAAGGAAAAGGCAATGTTCCATAATAATTCTAATAGGATGTCTGGCAATGTTCCATAATAATTCTAATAGGATGTCCGGCAATGTTCCATAATAATTCTAATAGGATGTCCGGCAATGTTCCATAATAATTCTAATAGGATGTCCCATAAGCCCTTATAGTTGATCAGGTGTCCACATACTTTTGACTTTTGGGCATGTAAAGTATATGTAAAACGTATGCCGAAATTAAAGCATACAAGTCTTTCCACCACAGGCCTACGATGATCAAGTACGGCATCAACAACATCCGTGAACTCGTGGGGCATAGAGTAAACCTGCAGATGGTTTATGACAGTCCAGTGTGTCGCCTGGATTCTTAAGCCGTTCTCAGGGACCTTGACGGACAGGCCACCAGCTCATAAAAGGCCGCCCATCAGGACATTTAACATACTCAATCCTCATCGATTCAAAGAAGCATTCTGGATTTGTCCACATCTGTCATGTCGTGTGTGGGTCTCTCCAGTGACTCACTGCTGGACAGCCCTGTCTGTCTCCATGATGAAGGAGTTAAAGGTTATACAGATATGTACAGTGATGGAGAACTGGATCTGCATGATGAATGTTTGGAAAGTGGATGCTTTGCAGAATATTGGGTTGGCGTGTTAATTGTATGCTTTTAGCATAGCTGGAACTTTTGGTTGTAAAATAAATTCACATCACAATACTGGTGCACTACACCAAACAGTAGATCTGTATGTACTCTGCCCTGCTGTTAGAATTCTTACCCAGTCCTGTAACTACAATTTAGCAATGGATCTGTATGTCTTTTAATACTGAGCTGACCAAGCTAATATTATATTTAAAGAAGTCCTACTTCTGATATCACGTCTCATAAAATGTTCATACTCAGGCTTTCAAACCTCACAATACAAGAAAAGAGAAATATTCAGACTATAGAAATGCTAAATTAAACATATTTCAAATGATGTGTGGCTTAGTGACTCTTTATTTCATACTGTTTGTACATTATGAATCTTTTTTTGTTGTCAGGAATCAGATTCTAACACCACTGTAATTCCTGTGAGTGTGTGTGTTCATTCTAAGTACTCTCTGGGTCTGCTCAACTGCTTACAGGTTATTTGTGTAATTCCAGTGAAGAGCTTAAATGTCCCTCTAAATCTGCCACATGGTCATGTGAAGGGGAGAGTCGGACCGTCTTTGGGGTTGTGTGTGCATGCCTGTGTGGCCGTTTGCAGTGTTAATATATGACAAGCTTGCATGTTGCTTCAGCTCTGCTCTGGACCTGCTTCACAACTACACTAAGCGAGACTTTATGATCCTGGGTTAAAGTATTCTGGCCTTAGTCTTACACATGAATGGAAGTACACATTGATGGAAGTAATATTTTATGATGCATGCAGCATGTGTTTTCTAGGTGTACAGCAGTTCTTTTATAAGCCTCTTCTATGAAGTGGAGACAAGTGGAATCCTGTTTTACACGGGCATTTAGGTCATCAGTATTGTTTGGCAGTTCGGTGCATAAATCCTTTGGTACACCAGGAATTGAGGGAAAACTACGATGGTGAAGAATCAAGTTGTTTACTTCTTGGTGAAATGTCTATACTTCTTAAAGCATTCCTTCCAAGTAATCCTTCATCTTGATCTGCACAGTTGTTTCAGAATGCTTCTTGCAGGATGAATGCCTATTACAGAAATCATTTTTAACACAACACAGTGTATGAACATTTACATAATACAAAGAATATTTGCAGATTTTTCATAGTAAGTAAAAATGAGGTGTGAAGGTAAGAAATACACATCTGTTGTATGCAACAACCCCTTATTCAGGCCTATGCGTTTGCGGTATGTTTCAAGTTAGTATAACAGCAGCAGTTTAAATGCTTTTAATTAAAGAACCTTTAGTTCCACCAGAGCCCAAACCTACGTAACACTACAGAGAAACACCATCAGTGGCACAACTTATGGTTCAAGAATTATAATACTGTGTTAATGCTGAGGCAGCAGTTAGTCTTTTATCAAAGACCAAAACCCCTCTGAACCCCTTATCTAGACAAGATATTGGTTTTAATTTCTACCAGCAATGTTTAGTGTAAAAGTTAGTGATGTGTGAATTCTATATGTCTGTCTGATGGGCAAAGCTTTTGTCTCGTCAAAAGACAGTGGACCAGTAATGTTCTTTGAATCTTAGTATAAATAAGTATCTTTTTTAATCTGCTACCACTCTCTTCTCCAATTACTCCTTTGTTTTACATTTTGTCCCATGTGTGTTCAGGCTAAAAGAGGCAGGATGGTGTAAAATGAGACCCAATCCCTCCAATGGATTTTTTTCCATTTGTGCTTGAGGTCAGACTGGAGGCACTTGTTACAGGAAGGTTTTCTATGTAATGTAAGGAAGGGTATTTGATATTGAATTTGACTTTGATTTACTTGTTGTATGAGTGTTAAATCTTCAGTTTTTGGGGAGAAATCGATGTAAAATGTAGAGCTTTTGCAAATCATCTAAATACAACAGCAAAAAACACAACGTTCACTTCAGCATCCTAGTTTTTGCTTTCCGAAACAACTTTGGCATGTCCAGAGCATGTTGTCTCCCAAACTAGTGGAGCGTGAATCAAAGTGTGCAGCCATATACTTGATGGAACATGCTTTTAGTAGAGCGTTGGTCGTGTGAGTGGTACTGGTCCTGTGTCCTGTTACACATCCTGCACAACAGAGGCCCTGGGTTCAGGGCTGCCGGGCAGACTGTTGGTGCTGCCGGTGGAGAGGGGGATGTGGGTGTATCCTGGGTGGGGAAAGAAAGACGAAGCGAAGGGTGTAGCAGCTAGGAGCTGGGGGTTGGTCTGGGGACTGATATGGGGACTAGTGTGAGGACTGGTGTCGGCACTGTCTTCTGAGGGCAGGGGGATCAACCCGTCATCCTGGTCCATCACGCTGGAGGTGTTGGAGTCAGAGAGAGGCAGCGCAGTAGGGATGTGGCTCAGAGTGATACCTCTTAGGTCACTCTGCTTTTCCATATCGTCCTCGTTTGGGCCAAGTACTCGATCTAGAAGGAGAAGGTGCTTGCAGTTACCTAATTGTGTTTGAAAGTTCATTAATACTTAAATAAACGTTTGGTAAATCTTTGGGTAAACTTACTTGACTTTTGGGTAAACAATACTTCATTAGACCACCTCTTAAACATGATTAACTTCTAGGCTAATTCTTATTAAGAAACTGCTAAACACCCAGGGCATCACTCTCATTTACAATCATTTATGCTTTTGCAGTAATGTTATTTCACATGAAACACTGGAACAACTGTTCTTTAAGGAATGTTCCCACTACATGACTATAATCACCAACATAAATATGCAGATGCATTCTTACCTACTACATCACTGACGATGTCCTTGATCAGATGTCCCACTATGACATAAGCGACTGCAACCACCACCAGAGCGCCCATTAACAAATATAGTACTGCCTTAGGGAGTGGTATAAGATCCCGGGTCACCGGTTTGTAGTCCTTGTATAACGACTCACCGGGAAAAGAATACTGATAGGCCTGTTCAGTGTCGTCCGTCATACTGAAGCTGGATAAGTTCAAAGAGTTCATGGTTTTCGTCTTATCCTGTTAGGCTCTTTGATCCTTTCAAGGAGCTTCTTGTTTTCTTTCAGCAGTTCACTTATCGTCTATTAAATAATTATCTTAAAACGCAGAAGGAAACTAGGCGTACATGCTTTCATTAGTTATAGACTGTGTTCTCTTTTCCTTGAACCACGGTACGCGAACTTTGATTTCTATATGGGGCGCATCCATTATACCTCTTTCCGTCGTTTAGTTTAATTTAGTTTCTTTAGTCAAATGCAGGTCTATAATCTTCAAAGGGTCTTCCGACTTTCAGTCAGTCACTGCAATGAACAAAAAAAAAGTTTATTTTTTCAATCCAGAACTGTAGCGCGAGCTGTGGACATTCCCGCCATTGTGGGCATCGCGTGCGCTTTCCTTGGTGCTGGAACGAAGCGCTGCGCTGCAGTGTGGCTCTGAATGCTGCCTTACAGAAGTGAAGCTGGTTTAATTTAGCACGTTTTCTAGACCGCCCATGATTCGCTCCTTTCTGTGGTTTATCATTGGATATCACACATTTTATCCCGCCCCTAAGAGTCCGCATCTAAGCGCCTCTGGATAATGCCGTGCTGATTACCACTGATGTCCGCTAATTCTAATTAAGTTGGGGATTCCAAGAAGACGTGCGAGCTCTCTGAATGGACCTATCTACACTCTGTTAACTATTCACTCAGGTAATCCTAAAATCGAAACCCCCAATGACAATGTTTGTCTATTCAAGGAGAGACGACTGCTCACACGGATCTCTTACGTTTTAAGATAAATGTTACACATATTTACAAGTGAGTTGTAATAATCTCACTAAAACATAAACCTAACATACATCCTGTGTCAACATTTTATACAGAATCTCTATTTGATACATGGACAGAGGCACAGCCATGCTTCAAACAGCACAGTAGAGCCAACAAGTACTTCACAGTTTATATCACAGCATCCTTTTCTATTGAGGGTAAGAAATTAATTAAGTTCAAATCAGCTTATAAATTTGAGATATTCGAGAAATTCGAGATCCACTCATAATGTCACTTATGTTGACATTTAATCTCAAGCAATGAAACGAAGAAAGTTAAGCAATTCAGCTATAGTGTACAAAACTGTAGTCTCTTATGAAGAGTCCCCTAATATAGAGGGAATACTTTACCAGTTCTGCTTTCTAATGGCCTATGTCCATAATCAGAGGACTTGAAGACGCCTCCTGATGGAAAACAAACTCCACTACTTAACACTGCAAGCTTTGTATCCTTTATAATCAGACATATTCAGAATATTCAATTATATTTCAACAAAATTATAACACAATACTCCTGTTGTCTAGGGTGATGAGATGATTATTGCTTTGATAGTTCATAAGAAACCATGAAGGATAACATCTTTACATTTGGGCACAATTCGAACCTTTTTGGAAATATATGCAAATGCTTTCTTCAAAAATTTCTTCTGGGAAGATTTTTCTGACCTTGATGAAACCACAATTCTAATCGACTTCTGTCAGCAGTAGGGTTCAAATTATGTGATTCTCAGGTTTTGTCTATTCAGATGTCCACTCTGGCACCCTGTCCCAGAAGCATCCTGCTCTTCTCTCATTCCATGTCTCTAGCTGCTTTCTATTTTAAATTTTGCAGTGAAATGAAATTTGGCCACTCTGATTTTGTCTCTGATCTTTTTACCAGTCTTCCCTCCTGTCTGCTGTAAAAAAAAAAAAAGTAAATACAAAATCCAAGGTCAGTCTAATTGCAGAATCTTTTGTGTTTCTTACATTGCGTAATTATTTTTCATATATATCGATTTTAAGTGTTTCAGGTTGCCATGTAAGCAATATTGAGGTCAAAATCGTATTGAGGTCACGTACCTGGCCTAAAGTATGTAGAATCCCGGGTTAAAGATTCCATGTTACCTTGAACGTAACTAGTCATTAAATTAAGAGATTCTCCCCTAATTTTAGAAAATCTGTGGTGAAACGTAAAGGCAAGGCCTTTAACATCTAGGGCAAAATAATGGTTTTAGGCCAACTATCGTTAACACAAATAATGAACTGTCTTAAGGTTTCATGTTATTTTTATAGACACTGTATGAAAGGTTATCCATATCTTGCAGACAGTAATGCTGTTTTTAATCGTCGCGTGCCCGTTTCGGGGCCGTTGGGAAATGTCAACTGAATTCGCAGGGTAGTAGACATTGCTAAGCTAAATTTTACTTTATGTAGTATGCGTATGTGTAAAGAATTGTCCGTATATGTAAAGAAAGAGCACATCTGTGACACTCAACAATGTATTTAAGTTATCCAGTGAGCTATGTGTTATGTTAATGGTTTCTTTTCCTTTTTTCTCTAGCTAGCTAATGCTATGCTAGCTGCTGTTTAGCTAAGGGTTAGGTAGCCAGCTGGCCTAGTTTGCTAGCTAGCTATACATCGATGTCTATAAAGTAGTCCTGGTCTGACGTTTATATAACTATCTAAAGTTTTTGGTAGAAATTTATTCAGAAGTGCTTTTACATCTGTACTATTCAAGGCAGTAGGTTAGGACATCTGTTTTATGCATGCATTGTGGGTTTACAGGTCATGGCTCAACGCTTCTTTGAACATTCTAGCTCTGCTAAATTTCAGTCAACACCTAAGACTGCTCATCACCGTATGTCAGCAAAGGTAACTTTAAGGCCATTGCAATAAGATTAAAGGTTGCGGTCCAGTTATCTAATTATGGATTGTAACGTTTGAAAATTTTGTTATTGTAAATGTTATTGCATGTATATAAAAATAAGAGTACATATACAAGCTCCTCTCCCCACTTTTTATTATCACCCAGGTTCCAGAAGAGGGGGATAGTGATATAGACCATGATATATCAGCTGAAACACTAACATTTGTAACCTTAGATGATAATCATGAGCTGCAAAGGTGAGCCAAATAATGCTGAGAAGGTGCCAGGTAGTTGAGTGTTTTTGTACTTTGCTAGACATCATCTTTTGGTGATCTCATCTGTGATCAAGTGCTCATTTCTGACCGTTTTTCTTTATTCACTGAAGTGAGGACTCAGGCATTAATGTGTCAAGCAGTTCACAGTTAAACATTCCTGGGGGTGATAGCACTGTCACCAGTCCTGTTAACACACGAATAGATGAAATTGGGAAGAAAGCACAAGACCTTATTGAGAGGATCAACCAGAACCGGGCCATGGACCAGAATGTCATGAACAGTTTTGAGGAGAAAATAATGCAAAAGGTATAGTGCGCCATGAAAAGCTGTCAAGCCTGTAAAAAGTCTTAAGAGGGAAAGAGGTGAGTAGGAAAATCGTATTTTTTATTATTAGAATTATTATAATTGGGGGGGGGGGTGTCATTTAAAAGTGGTGTGCAGTAACAGACAAGATTATGCTTTGAATCAGCTGAATCTATATAAAGATTGTTTCTCTCTTAAAACTAGACAATATTCCTATGGGTGCAGAGGAAAGTAGTATGTTTTAAATATATGAGAAGATTAGATCATAATCAAATACCACCCACAGATTTTTCTAATTAGGCTGGCAAGGTGAAGAGTTAAAATTCAGTTGATGGAAAGGGTCTGTGCATTCACTCTTTTTTGAGAGGTTACAATCAGTGAGTGTTTTGATATCAAGATAAATTTGCCCTTTGATTTATTTTAATTGCTTTCGTATAAGTGGAAATTGGTGAAGCAGATCATTTTCCTTTCAAAAGGAGAGTTCTTGACTATGCTAGGAGTTTGGGTGCAGCATTGGTAAACTCTGTGTATCTTGATACTGGGTAGTCTTAACATTTGGCAGATGTCTCAGACAGTAACAGAAACATGATCTGGACAAGAGAAGTTGTACAGGACGTTCAGGCTAGGAAAAGAATGGTGTGTTCAATATCAAAATATTCATTTTACAGTTTTAAATGTTGTGGTACTCCCTTTTGTATAATTAGTATTAGGAGAAGTTGTTTACTCAGAATCAGATGCTACTCTGGTGCTAAATTTAGTTATTGGAAGCAATGCCTACAAAATAGTACCATTATATATTTGTGTGTATTATCAAAGACCAAAGAATATATTATTATTAGAAGGAACAGAAACTATAGTCGTCTAAATCAATTAAATTAAAATCTCAATTAACTGGAAGTTGTCTTTTGACAACCCAGGTCTTGCCCAAGTGTCTTTTGCCACCTTTAACTGCTCTTCTCCGTGTGTTTGTGTAACTGTGCAGGTGAGTGAGATGTGCCAGCAGTTGAAGGAGCAGATGTTTGAGTACTATGAGGAACACAGTCGGGGGATGGAAACAAAGCTCCTTGAGCTCTCACAGGTGTTGGAGCGTAGCAGTCAGCTCAGCATGGAGCTACAGGATGCCAGCCAGACCCTGGCAGCAATTAACAAAGGTCTACAGCAAACCTCTGGCCAGTAGATTTTCCAAGTAGCAGAATTCATTGTGCCTAAAATATGTCTGTAGTGTCAGACTTCCGAAAGCCAAAATTGTCCAATAAGGTACACTGAAATAATATAGAAATAATTTATATGTATTGCTAGGGTAGATCAAAAGTACACTTATTCCATATCGTTTGCATACCGTTAGTGGTAAGAAGACCGATCTAATTGCTAAGCATCACTGCAACTTGAGTGAGTGGTGTATCTATTATTTAAATACAAGTTTGCAAGACAGTTCTCTAAGAATAACAACATTTAGCTCCTTTAGCACAACTGTTCTTGACAAATGTTATAAGGCCTAGGAGACTAGGGATGTTACCACATCCTGTTGGTATATTAAAATGACCTACTTTAACCATAAATGATCCAGTTATACTTTTATTTTTTTCCCCAGATTTATTTTTGCAAACCTAATTTCACTTTTGCAAACCTAATGTGATACCAATTCTTATTATAAACTCAGCAAGCTGAAAAGGAAGCACTTTACAAAGAAGTGTTCTATATTTAGCACTGAATAAAAATATATTCTCCACAAACCTTTCTTAAATGACTCTTGATGAGGTGGCTGAGAGGGTTAGGTAATGGTCTGCTAATCCAGTGCGCTCAGCACGTGTGGATTTGTGGATTCCAGTCCAAACGCCATCAGCAAGGCTTTGTTTAGATCCTGTCTCAATTATCTGCTGTTGATGGTTATCATTTGAGGGATGTTGAGAGAGACTCCTGTTTTGTGCTCCTGTACCTAAACTGGTAGGCCAATATAGAGCTCATGCATATGACTCCAGCATACACACCTTCTGATTTAAAAACATTGTATATTTGTAAATGTGCAATTTTGTGCCTCGTTGAAAAACTAATTCCATAAATGCACTAAATGCTCACAATACTGAGCATGGTATTCACACTATTTTACATAAAATATGAGACCAACAATCTGCAGACCTAAATATTGCCCCATTTCACTCACTTTAGAGTTTATTTAAATGCAATAAAGTATCATAATGACATCAAAACTTGTTGAGTTAGATTTTTTCATTCAGAGTACAAAAATAGTTGTTTGTTTCGAGGACTACTTGAAGTAATTAATTTCACAAAGTCAGAGCTTTAAATGAAAGCCTAGGCTGAGCCTCTATTAATTAACATCAGTTTCAAACAATATTTGAATTATTAGAGACTTGTAGGGGGTGCTGTTTGAAAGACATAACATTCTTAACCAATAGCCAGCACCATTGTCTGTTTTACAAGTTGTGTCCTAGTGGGGGCAGCAAAGTTGGGAGATTTATTTCTCCACAGTGAAGGACTGCAAACCTGTGATGGCTCTGCCCAGGATTAGGGCATGGATATCATGGGTACCTACAACAGCAGAGGAGAAATGGATGTTTTTTTTAATTATAAAACCTAAAGTAGCATTTACACTGTACACTACTTGTGAGGTAAATGTCTTTGCTTGTAGTCCAAACTAGTGGAAGGATTAAGTGTGGAATCGTCAGGAAAGAATGTTTGCTTTTAACTTAGCTTAACTAAGTCATTTTTACTGACCCCTTGTGGTTAGACTGAGAAGTCAATGCATTTCAGTTCCAAAATATACTGTTGAGGTTCCAATCACATGCACCTTATAAACTAATATCTTCCCACACTTGACTTACTACTCCCTTTCCTTTACTAGTGTCAGCATTCTCACCTTCGTAAGTATTGACAGCCTCCAGGTTCAGGACATGGCGAATAACATGGTACTCGTCTGCAATGCCGTTGCCCCCAAGCATGTCGCGAGACTGTCTGGCTATGTCCAGGGCCTTCCCGCAGCTATTCCGCTTTAGCATGGAGATCATCTCTGGAGATGCTCTGCAAGAGGGGAGTGTGAATAGGGGGGCCAAATGAAGGAATGAAAGCTATCCATCTTCCAGTATATAATGTCGAAATCACTCAAAGACAGCAAGTCTTGAGCTATTCTAAAGACCCAGAAAATTAGTGGCGTACTTTTTCTGATCAACAAGCCTGCCCAGCTGCATACAAGACTGCAGCCCAATGGTGATCTCTGTCAGCATGTCAGCCATCTTCTTCTGTATCAGCTGGTTTCTAGCCAACGGCACTCCAAACTGGGTCCTAGCGGAACCACAAGAGGTAGAAGTCAGGAGCAAGAATCCCAAAGTAATAGATTTTCTGTGTAAAACACCCAAGTCCTTTTGGCTGTGTTTTAGTTAAGCAGATGACTGGAGCAGTGAGCTCACCTGTCTAGTGTGTACTGGCGAGCTGTGTGGAAGCAGAACTCTGCTGCTCCCAGCGCTCCCCAGGCAATCCCATACCGAGCATTATTCAAGCAGCCGAACGGACCCTGCAGAACGACACAATCAATATAACCAGTATATAGTAGTAAACTGTCAATTACATATGCATATACTAGCTGTATTCAAATACAAGCTTGTAACCGTGGATCACACAGCAGAACTTTGCATACGTGGTTATAATGACTCAAATGCAGTATATTTAAGTGTCACTATGTTCCAGTGCCTCAGCCATTCCACAGTCCTATAATCTCCAGCAGATGTTACGCACCCTCAGGCCGGAAACGTTGGGCAGCAGGTTCTCCTCTGGCACCTCTACATCATCCATGACGATCATGCCCGTCGAAGAGGCACGCAGGGAGAACTTCCCCTCAATCTTGGGCGTGCTGAGACCCTTCATTCCTCGCTCCAGGATGAAGCCACGTATTTTATCATCGTCACATTTAGCCCACACCACGCAGATATCAGCCACGGGAGAGTTTGTGATCCTGAGAAGAAAGAGCCCACCAATAAGAGTTCTGATTAAAAGTAATGATATATTATGGAAGGGCTGACATTTCAAAATCATTTGTTCGAAACACTTAACATGACTGTTTACAATATTAATTCTATAATTTTAACTGGCCAGTTTGAAAATACTGCCCCAAGTGGATAAAGGTTATAAATGACGAAATTGACTTGAGTGTTAAATGACCTTGAACTGAACAAACGTCAGCAGACTTCCCTGAATTAAATTGCCTTTTCCTTTCCCTGTAAAAAAGTTTCTTTTGCTTTTAGCCCACAAATGTTATGTTATCTAGTCCTCAGAGTTAATACCGAGTACCACTATTTTTTAAGAGAAGCAAACCTGATAAATCCATGTCTAGAGTGACACTGAAAGTGTTTCCTTCTCTGTAATGCATTTGTAGCGTTTGAGGAAGTAATATGAACCACTGTCTATTTATAGCCACCCTGCAAAAACAAAAAGTATAATGACATTGCATGCAAACATTCAAACATTGCATTCTGCAGTAGTGGGAACTCAATGACCACTTTTCTACCCTACTTAAAACAGTAAGCTTTGGGTATGGTTAAAAGAGAGTCTGACCAAAATGCTCCCAACAGCCATCAGGCTGTGAACCAAAATGGATTCCACTTCCTCAAACCTGTTGACCTCACACAAAGCAGAACAAAATGTGGGCTTTTGGCACATTGTGTTTTATATAGTTTACTTTGGCAGTGATGTCCGTCATTACATTTACGTTCAGCACACTACTCAAGATGTTTAGATGCCAGCGCTTCTCAGTGGATCATTCAGTGTGTCCAATGCACACTAGGGAAACCATGCTTGATGAGCGCTTGCTGCCCACACCGTCTCGCTGCCATAACCCCGTCTGTGCAGATCCCCACAGTCCTCCAATTTCAGATCGACCGCTTTACTGTGTCGATGACCTGAACAGTTCACCTGTAGTGGCTCTGCTTGTAACTCACTTTGCAGAAAAGCAAATCCTCCCTGAAATCACTGGCATCGATGAACCTGAAGTATGTGATCAGTAAAGTCTCTGTTACTGCCAGCCATGTCATCCATCTGTTGTGCAAATAAGCAGTGCTCCTCTAAATGCACTCCAAGTACTGTCTGATAGAAGGACTTGCTTTTAGCTTGCTGGTTGTTGCATTATCAACCAACCATATCAATAGAGAGAAGTCCTCGGCTATAGAGCGTGACTTTTGAGGAACTTTGTAGGCAACTCTCAACGAGGTGAACATTTGAAGGCACAGATGCAGATTTAGTAAAGCAGCTCTGTTGTGTGTGACAGTTTGAGGGTTTTATTTTTTCCCTAAAGAAATTAGCTGGCTAGTCGCTGTGCTCCGCAAGTGTTATCTCCAAGTGATGTCTTTGTTGATGTTTATTTCAAGCAGTCAGAAGCTAGTATTTTTAGACACTCAACATGCATCATTCAAACATTGTATCATTCATTTGCCTTGCAGTGCCCCATTCCCTACTTTGGGAACCAGTGGTTTACTGCATAAGAAACTTGCACTTAGTCAAAGGGTAAGAAGCCAGGCTCTTAGAGGAGAAGAAGAAGAAGAGTTAGAAGAAGACTGCTGGGCTCTAGAGCAGCTACAGGGCAGGACCCACCATGTCTTGGAACCTGTGAGGGTGAAGGTGCGGCTTGATGGGTTGTATTTGGCCCTAGTCTCCATGCTACCAGGATCGCTGCCATGGTTGGGCTCAGTCAGGCCGAAGCAGCCCAGAAGCTCTCCTCTTGCTGCCAGGAGCACAGAGTCAAATACAGACATAAAGCCTTGTAGGCCAAGAGTAACATAAGCACAGATTTGTTTCACTGAGGGAATAACTAATGTTTAACAATGAAATAAAAGTTTAGTTAGATATTTTCCCCTTCTTTACAAGGAACAGTTTACTTGATGTGAATATAAGATGAGGAGGTCATGTTAGCATCCGAAAGGGACTAGGCATAATTTGTGAAAGATCCAAAATACATTATGTTTAATGCACCTTAATTTGGGGGGTAATTTTGAGTCTGTGTTTTGAGCTGAATCATTACCCAATTTGGGGAGGTATTTCTGCTTCTGTTCCTCTGTGCCATAGGCGTTGATGGGGTGCATAACCAGGGAGGACTGCACACTCATGACTGAGCGGTAACCACTGTCCACTCTCTCTACTTCACGTGCAATCAGCCCATATGCCACGTAGCTGGTACCAGCACAGCCATAGCCTTGACCAGACAGAGAGTGAACAAAATTAACCTGAGGTTATGCAATTCATACAACCACTGTAATCCATAATAGATTATATATGCTGTCAACTGTCAACCAGGTTTATTAACTATGAATGATTTATTTTGACCAGGATTTTTCTGTTAAAAAGCCAAGGAAAACGTTACCTAAAAAGTAAACCTCATACAGACCTTTAGTCAGAACTGCACAGGACAGAGTTCATTTCTCCAACATTTACCCCATCACTGCTATCTCAGATCTGGGTCATTCTTACATATGCATATATTTGTATTACGTTTTTGTCACTTTATGTCAGCAGTTTAAATACCTTTAATGGTGGGGCCCAAAACTCCCAGCTCACCCATTTCATTCAAAATTTCACGGTGAAAAACTGGGAAAGAAGAATGGCATTTATATTAGGTGGACCAAAAAAGTAGACAGTACACAACAGTGAGATAGTTGAAGATAGTTAAAGAGACTGCATATACTACAGGCACCTTCATGTCTGTTGGCCATCAGGATGCGTGGCATGAGTTTCTCTTGGCAGTAGGTGCGGAAGGAGTCACGGATCATGATTTCCTCCTCCGTCAGCAGCCCCTCCAAGCCCAGTGCATCACGCCAGTTAAACTGCACGGTAGCTGTGTGGTTACATCCCAAGGCATGGGGATGATATGACAAAAGCCAAAAACAAGTAATAAACTAATGGTGGTCAAAACCACTCAGAAACACTGTCAAAATGTCTTGCATAATTTGCAAAAATTGGCAGTAACAGTATTTATACTATTTCATATTATACAAGACCATAGCTAAGAGGGAAAAAAGGAGTCAGTCCACTTACGATATTTGACTTGCTTATTCTCACCACCCTTCTCTGCTCCTAAAGAGTATAAGATATGAAATCTAGTAAGTGTGCTTGAATACGTTACATGAATAAGGTGTATTTATGAAGAATATTATTTACATATAACTACTACACTCGATCCTTTAGGATATCATTTTAAAAGTAATAATAAATTAAACCAAGTTATTTTATGTGTAGAAAAAAAGTAACATCACCACGTTGGGCAGGTGCAGCAGTGCCCTGAGCTCTTAATGCTGAAGTGAAGCTACACCTCTGTGGTCGGACGAGCAGGCGACAGACGGCGCTTCTTAATGCCATGGTGAATTTACCTCTGAAACGCATATGTATCAAATACATTAAAGCTCAGCGAGGTAAATATGTAGCTAACTAAGACAGACAGCTACATGTATCTGGCTGCGCAGCTATCAAGTTACTCTGTCAAAAGCATGTGAAGCACGGTCTGGAATGCCTCAGTACAACTTCATATGTGGGTAGCAGGTAAACCAGCTAGCTAGTTAAGCTAGCGACAAAGTGTATCTTCATAAACTGGATGTAAAACGCCACTGACACATGAAATCTTATATGCACATTCAAAACAACGGGCAGATATAAGTCTAGTTATAATTCTTCTAAGATAAAAATAACACTCAAACGCTTACCAGGAACTGGGACGGAACAACAATCTGACGTCCACTCGTCAACTGATGTCAGTAGGTGAGTGACGTCAAACTGGTCATACGGTCAGATGCATACGCCATCTTGAGAGAGGCAGGTTTTCAGAGTAAAAACTACTAAATAACACACGGGATGTAAATTGTATGATGTAGCATATAGGCATAGAAAATTTAGGAAAATAGAAAATAGCTTTTATTAATGCTTTATAATGTTAAGTGAAGCTATTTATAGCGGCTCTGAAGTAAACAGGTTTCGGGGTGTGGTAACAAGGCGCCCAATCCGGTAAAAGCAATTTTGCAGTTCATGACTATTTTTAGATCGTCATGTTTGCAGCAGACGCATGCACTTCATACACTCTGCATAACATATTCTGTATAAGAAACTTTTTATAACAGTTTGTTTTAATGAGCATTAAAAATAGCTAATTTCTCTTTTCTCGTAAAAAAATATGTTTGAAATGTGAAATGTAAAGTTCAAAATAATACATTTCACATTTCAAATATATTTTTTGACTAAAAGTGGAATTTCATCTTTGTATGTCTAAAATCTGTTTTCATACTTAGACTATAGTTACTAAGTTATAGTTATAAAATGGTAACAGTTATAAAATTGGGTTTCAAAATAATTCATTTAAACCTAGTAAAAAGGTACTGTACTGCATTGTGAATGCTGGCCTGGAACTTCCATTTGGAAACAAATCCTAAAATGTCATCACCCAAAAAGCACTGTACCCAGTGGGAAGCACAGAGCAGATATAACCAATTTATTTCAAAATACAATACCCTAACCCTAACATCTAAAATATATAAACGACTCATTTTAAACTGTAATTTAATAATTTAATATGATTCTAACACACATATGACCACAGAGCTGGGACAATGACACTAAAAATGGAAAGTCATTCTAAGAGCTAGATAGAGTAATCTATGAATCAGATCCGTCCGATAGTGTTGTTTTGTTTTTGTTTCCCGTGCAGCGTAAAATTTCTGTACTTGTGAAAGTGATAAAACAATAAATTAGACGAAGATTACATTATTATTAATTTAGATTAAATGAAAAAATGATGGTTTTGAATCAAGACTAACACGTTAATTATTCTAGTCTGACTCATTAAATAATTTAAAAACTGAATTTAGATTACAATATATTAAACACAGCTTACAAGACTACGCTATTATATCAAAATTTTAGTTTATTTGATATTTTATCAAACGCCTTTTGTTTGTTTATTTTGTTTTGTCTCGTTGTGTTTATTTTTAACACTTTCTGCCACTTTATATCATATCAACCATATTTATCATGATATAAATTAATATCGCTAATATTAATAATAGAAATAACATGTTGTATATAAACTGCGTCATTATTCTGAAATATGCTATAATCAGACTCGATTAGTAACTTAAACACCGACTAAAGACTAAATAGTGCCATCTTCAGGCAACATTACTGCAGTTTCATTGCAGTGATCGAGAAGTTAGAATAAACCAGGTGCAGCCTTTTAATTTAATTGGTTTTTACAGTTGATTGATTTATTTTCTTTGCAGTCCCTTTGAATCTTGGCTTGTGATAAAGATTCTTGAGCTTCCAAAATAATTATTTTGATAAATCTTTTATAATAAATGTTTTATAGTCCAACAGATAAAATGGACAATCAATCAAAATTATCGAAAGAAAAGGTTCAGTAAGATATTCCAGTGGCTGGCTTTTATATAGAATAATGGAATGGCTGATTCAGAGCCCAGCTATTCGTCAAAGTGGGTGTCAAACAAAGAATCTTCACTCTAGTATTGGGCAGACGTGTTTATGTTCATGTGCGTCAAATGTATCTTAAAAAATCCAGTAAACTGGTGTCGTTAGGCGCAAGTAGGAGACTAGGATTCACATCTTCGGAGTTTTACATTAACTTACATAAAACGTTGCCCGGTTTAATTTCAGCTTGATTTAGTAGAATATGGAGGACGAGGAACCTAAATATGGTGAGTTTTTCGCTAGCATAATAAATTGCATCCATCGGCCATGAACTGCTTTACATTGGCACTGTTTCTTTAGTTACAGTTACTCGCAGCTGTCTAACAGAAGCAAATTAATCCCATACAGTCAATATACTGTGTTTGTGTTGTTTTTGAATTGGTTATTTTCATGTACTTAAATATAATCTCCGTCATTAGAGATGTGTTCTACCTCTTTCATACTGTAGAGTAAGAACATAATAGTTCTAGAAATAACCGTACAATGTTTCCGTTTCCGTCAGCTATTCAGAATTTACTGTTATACTCACGCAAAGAAAGCCATCCTCGTTAGATGTCTTGCATGATAATGCTAAAGTATACCATTGCCTTAAACAGGACTTAAGTTTCACAGTGCAGATTAGGAAAGATCAAGTAGGGTAGCGCAATTTTGGTAGAAACATAATTTATTTAGATTTATATTATTCTGCACGTATAATTTGTTAGGGGCGTTGAAAACTATTATCAACAAAGCAGCTGCCTGTCAGAACCAGTTAGTCAAAATGAGAAACCTAAATTGTACATGTACTCTACGTGTTATGCCACTGTAAAGTGTTTGTGACCTTTAACTGATTTTTTTCTTTTCTTTTGTTATTTATACAAGCCTCTTTCTGTGGGCCTGTAGTTTCCGTTGTATAGCCTTTTCTACTGCGACATGAGTTGTAGTCCAACCTATAGGGAATAGTGCCATCTATGTGATGCAATGGTTCTGGATGTTTAATTGAGGAGCCTGTCAGCCATGGGTCACTGGATTCATATTTATGTTTATTTTATTACCAATGAAATCAAAACCTTTGAAGTAATTGTGATGGAATGAAATTCAAGGTTTTGAAGCTTTTTCCCCTTAACTGAGCACATGCCATTAATTGTAACTTACTTTAGAAGGCAAAAAGTTCAGAAAAGCAAGTTGTTGTTTGTTGGATATTCTAAATATCTTTGCCTATGAGTAAAATATAGCTGAGCATTTATTAATAGTAGGATTCCACAAAAGGATGTGGGCTCTAATGGTAGTCATGTGGAATCTAGGGTCTTTGGGCAGTTTGAAAATATCATGGATTTGTTCACGGGTCATGATGAAGGAAGCAGGTGTAATTAAAATATTTCTTTAGAGTATCAAGATATCATGAGACACTTCTGTCTTTTGAGCTCAGTGTTTTACATATTGATTTTATTTCTCTTTTTAGCCGAATTTAAAATTTCTGTTGTACTCTGGCCGAACATCCACAGATATTGTGTATATTCCTAGATTAATCCACACTATCCGTTTTCAGTGTGCATACTCTTTTAAACATGGCACAGGGAGTGTCTGGTCTATATATAGAACTTCAAATCATAGGGAGCCAAAATGTATAATGTCTGTAATTAAGGGGTAGAATACAGCGTGGTTCCTTTTGAAATCTGATATGGTTTTTTTTCATTAAACCAACCAAAACTATAGTTTGGTTCCATTTGCTGACGGTGAATGATGTTGCAGTTGTTTCACATTAAAATGTGACCTTATACCTAAAGCTTCTGCTTAATGCACAACGAAACAATCTTAGACTGCAGAAGGAGACATTTTTGAGAATGATGACAGCAATATCAAGCATGTGCACAGTTGATATCACCGTGTTTCTTCATCTTCATCTTATAAATAACTGTGGCTCACTTGTACATCGTGAAGTAAGAGCAAACACCAAAGCACATCAAAGTGTTCACAAATGGTATGCCTATATTTAGGCAGGCCAAGTGAAGGAAGACCTATGAAACCTTTACAAAGTGAGTTTTCGGGCCTGAATTCTGAGATTTACCTCAGCTTTGCTGCTCTGTGACTAAATTAAGGGAACAGTTATATGCAGTAATTATTGTAAAGCGTGAACACAAGGCTGCAAATGTGTATAAAACCACATTTTTCTTTATAAATTGTATTTATAAAGTCATTGTAGTCATTGTTACATGTCTTTTTTTGAAGGCCAGTTAGTGAAAAAAATTCCAATTTAATTGACTGATTCACACCTATTACATTTAACCTACAGTAAAGACACAGGGTAACCCCCCCCCTCCCCCCTCCCTTACTATGACTTACTATAACTAGATTATTTGCTCAGCTTGTAGTAGTCAACGTTTCACTGAGATATAACGATATTTATATATTTCAAGTATTCATGTATTTCTTTCAGATGTTCTCTAAATGCAGAGAGTTTCTCAGAGTAAGATGTAAAAATATATTTGCTCGCACCCAATGTAAATATATCTTTCCACGCACCCAAACTTTGTTTGGAAGGCCTACGATGTTTTGGAGGGGCGTTGGCATCTCACATAAGCTGGCAGGAAGTGAAAGCAACGAACTGGTCTGGAAAAGCTGTTGAGATCAAGGAGGCAAGAAACGAGAAAATAAAATCTTAATAAAAATATATAAACGACCCGGAGGGGGGGAATCAAAATGCCAGATAATGAAGATCATTACGGGAAAAACGGTAATGCGTTTTAGCGCTGTTTTTGTGCTTGGTTTATGCTTTAGTTTGGCATGGGAAAACACCTCAAATTGACGAAGCGCATACGTTGTCGCCAGAGACTCCAGTATTTATCAGTATTAGGTTTTACGATATTTTTACTATTCCTCATACTGTTTTGTAATATAAACCACAGTGCCTTCTGTGCAAGTATTGTAGAACCCTATACTCCCAATTTTCAGGGTAACTTAAGTGCTGGACTAGCTAGCTAGCGTGCTAGTTGATACAACTCAATTTTTTTTTTTACAAGATTAAGTGGTCAGTTGTTTTTTTTAATGTTGCCAACTATTAAAAAATCCGAGTGTATAGCAAAGTTGGTGGGTGTGTTACGAGATTGAAATGCAGTTTATTTGTATGGTGGCCCAATAGAGCCAAACATCTGAACAACAATCCTATGCCATGGATACGAAATGCAGTCATGTATTCAGGATACAAAAATGTAACGTTAGCAAGCTAGCTAGCTATATAAAGTTGAAGATTACTCAACTTTTCACTGTTTTCTCGGACACTAGTAAAGTGCTGCGTTGGGGAAACTATATAATTATCAGTCTTATTTTTAATGCCAATTGTAGTTTAATTTATACGACTAAGCCATGCAAAGATGAAATGCATATAAATCAATGTTTTACCTGTGTCTACTAACAACGACAAAGTACAAAGCAGGGTAATATTATGGCATACATCATTTAATCGGGCTGATGAATGTCGTTTTGAGACGAGCGTCATCGACCAGTGCCTGCTCTCAGGAGGCTCTGAATGATAAAATGCCTACGGGCAGGTAGCTATTGTCAGTCTGGATCATAGACCGTGTTATACAAGTGGACTGGATGACAGCGGGTGAAAAGTGAAGCCATTATGTGTTTTATGCCCTCCATTAGCTGGATGCAGTACAACGTTTAAACCCGGCCGTTCCCATGTAAAGTGAATGGCTCAGTGTATTCAATTGGTCGCTCTTAAAACGTGCAGTTTTAATGTATAATTGGATTGATTCCGGGCATTTAGTGAGAAAATGCGAGTAATGCTTGGACTATTTGGGATGTGTCGTGTTGGCAAGACCAACTAAAATAGCTAGCAATTAAGTTGGCTATCTTACAAAAAACGATTTTTCTCGTACCAGCTCAACAATCTGATATTATAAATGATTCTAAAATTGTAAGATACCCAACGTTTACTAATATTTAACTTATCTTGCGTTTATCCCTGCTCTCCAAATATCAGCCTCGGACATTAAAAATCCCATATTAGTTGAGCACTACTTCAATGCAAATTAACTATCAAAGCAGTTGTGGTCTGAGAGACCAGGCTTTTTCTCTACTGAAATTCTGTGTAGTTCTGAGATTTCCATGTGTTTCTGGGGTCATGGTGTCCAATAAATGGCTGGCTGGTATAGGTTTGTGTAGTGGGCATGTTTACTCATATAACTGATATTATGGTTTCCAAGAATATATGGGTTAGCAGAAAAGTTTGAAAAGCGAATGTTGCTGTCCTCCTCCTCTTTTCATGCTTATTTTGTAGGCCTACACTTCTGCACTTTGCTACTCTCTTTATAAGATGGTTTGGTTTGGTTTAGACTAGTTTATTCCTATGGTAGAAGCAGGTGCAAGTAGAAGGAAGTGTATGTACGGATGGAGCAGAGGCAGAGCTTGTACAGTTCGAAAGTAACCTCAGGAGAAAAAAAACATGAAGGTAAAGAAGTCTCAGATGGGTTTATGACATTCCTTTGCTTAGGCAAACCCATGGTGAATGTAACTACTTAGATCAACTGCTGTGGTTGGACCATCAAGTATTGACTAACTAATTAAACAGGGGAAATCGCTTTCCCCTTATCCATACTGACGAGCTGGAGAGTATTTTTATGCAAGGCTAGCTTGGCAAAGTAGCATTCAAAGGCACAATTTGCCAGACTACTAAACCAGCTCAGAAAAAATATATTCTGAGCTGATTAGTCTCTTCTCCGTTAGAATTTTTATTAAGCCTCTGTGACAGTCGACATTCACATGCATTGTTTAACTGAGCAAATATTCGCCTTTGTTCCAACTACGTATGTATCTCCTAGATGAACAGAATCTGCTTGCTAAATTGTTATAAGGTCTGCTGCTTATAATAGAAGGATTCATAGCTCCTTTCTCCACCAAAATCTCCCTCCACCAAATATCTGCCCTGTGCTTGGGCCATACGGCTTGGTACGGAAGAGAATGCTGAGATTTGTCCCAAAAAGGGAACCATATATAAATGAACATTTGTTGCCAAGTCACTGTAGCACCATTATTCACTGTGGTTACTTCCTCCACTTATATCGTTGCCCACTCTTGTTGCCTAATTAAAATGTCCCTTTAGTTTTTCCTCTGTAGAAATGTTGTCTTGGGATTTGGTTGCTATATTGTTTAGTATTGTGGGTATTGTATGATTGTTTTCTTGCTGTTGATGTTGACTAGCTGTAGTCTCTTTTGTTCTCTAGTATGTACCGTTGTAAAATTATTATTTATTTATTTATGTATTTTTTGTAAACAGGCGAACCCAGAAAATATGACCCCAGTTTTAAAGGACCCATCCAAAACAGGTAAGAGAGGAGCGTTGATTGATTTAAAAAATGAGATGTTCTTGAGAGAAATAATATTTTGGTTTGATGTCTGTATGGTTTTAGAGCTGACTCTCTAGTCTTGTATGTCTTCTGTTACAGAAGCTGCACAGACATCATTTGCTGTATTTTTTTCCTTTTGGCCATTCTTGGCTATATTGCTGTGGGAATACTTGGTGAGTCAACTCTGGTGAGCTAGGTTTTAATATATACACTGGCATACCAAAGGTCATGGGACAAGAACTAGTGTATGATCCTCTGTAGCTCGGCAAAGTGCTGCAGCTAGACGTGTCCTCAAATCCACAAAAAGACAGAAGAGGGATGTGGGACGGCGTGGTGCGTGGAATAACCTGGCATTGTTTGGGAGGGGGGGCGTACATGAAGGTCATGAATGCCTGCAAATGATCATCAACATCAATGCACAGTGCCTTGCTGACATCTGGGGTCTGTGGCTTCATGGGGTCTGTGCCACACATGAGCCCTTCCATTAGCCCAAAACACCATGTTTTCCCAATTCCCTTCCAATTAGCAGTCTCACGAGCCCAGGTAAGGGGCTGTGTCCTGAATCATGGTGTTAACAGAGGCACTCTGGTGGTTCTTCTGTTCACATAGCCCAAGGAAGCAGAAGAACGCTGCTCTGACTTGCGGCGTATGCATGTGGGGCTTCCTGCACTGAATGTGGCTGTGATTCCTGCTAGTCTGTTTGCACAGACAAGTCTGTCCAGACACCTCTGGTCCTGATCATTAAGCACTCGCGAGTGACCACTGCGCAGTCCCGTGTGAGTGGTAATACCTTCTGAGGTGTGACCCTGGTACAAGTGTGATGCTGTGGATTGAGGAATGTTAAATACCCTTACAACTTCAGAAATGCAATGTCTCACTCTATCTTCCATGAGCACCCTGGCCTTGGGCACTAGAAATCCACTACAGATGATGAACATGCACACATTCATTCTTTGTTATACAAGAACAGTAATTACTAAGGCCAGCAAAATCAACATGCTGTCCACAGCTGCTGAAATGTACCTTTTTATGTGAAGTATTTAAGGCAATAGGCCTGAGGGAGCTACAGTTTAACGTGTAACGGTATAGCTGGTTTTTCTTGTTACACAGGCTAAAGATGAACAGTCTGCATTTATAGTTACACTTCCTGTCGCACTCTAATATCACGTGTTTTGAATAGTTTCCGGCCAGTGCTGCAGAAATGGTTGTCTTGTTTTTCTGTAGATCCAAAATGGTTTTTAGCTTTGGGTGGAGAGAGGCCTTGCTAACCTTGTCTTTGTACAAACAGAAAGTGTCTGGTGTGAGACAGTGAGTGGTGCAAGTTAATCCAGAGGCAGTAACCAGGCCTCTGGCCCAGATTTGTGTGCGGAAATGGGAATGACTCATACCTTTTATGCCTCAACATGTTTTCCTAAGATGCCTGGTTTCTATTTGTCATCGTTGCAAAAACTGAGACGGGAACATCACAGATCCAGAGCTTGAATATCCTATCATATTTCTATTCAAATTATCTAGTAGATAATTCTGGGTGTTCAAATGTTTGAGGGCGATTTGTGTGTGTGTGTGTGTGGTTGAGAATGCACGGTGCAGTAAGTACTCAGTGCTGTCTCTGCTCCTCAGCATGGTCTCAGGGTGATCCCAGGAAGGTGATCTATCCCACAGACAGCAGAGGGCAGTTCTGTGGACAGGTTGGAACTCCATTACAGTAAGTTCAAGAACTTGATTTGTTCTTGGCTTGAGTATATTAAAATGTGTTGGGTGTGTGTATGATCCATTCATTCACCCGTTCCTTCACTCATTCATTCACCCATGATTCAATGTGGCATTTTAAAGCTTCTCTCTGTTTTTGTTACTTCTCTTTGCTTGGAGGACCAATACTGTTGAGGCTAATGTGTTGTGGTGTTTGTGTTGCAGAAACAAACCCTTCCTGTTTTACTTTAACATCCTGAAGTGTGCTAGTCCTATGGTGCTCTTGGCATTTCAGTGCCCAACCACTCAGGTGTGTGTTCCCAAGCAAGCATCATCCATTCTGTCCGTCTCCTCATAAGTTCTACTGCTGCTGCTCCTCTTGTATTGAAGTTACTAAAGAAATGATCCTCATTGACTTAAATGGTACATTGGAAAATGAGCGAATGTGGAAAAATGTCAGTAATAATTATTTTCTGGAAATTAACTGCTGCTGCCAGACATTCATATTCAAGGCTATATTTTGGAATAATCTGGAAAAAATCTTTCATGCTGATTGGTGCCCAGCATTCATCCATTTTGTTTTCTTCTCTGCGTTGCTAGCTGTGTGTGGCGGAATGTCCCACTCGCACCATGACTCTGATGTCTGCCAATGTAATTCCCAGTGACTGGAAATATTACAAGAACTTCTGCAAAGAAGACCCAGGGAAATTGGTGAGTGGAAGATGGGCTATAAGGTTCCAACAGTTGTTTTGAAGGGTGAAGACTCACAATACCTCTGCCTTTTTCTTTATTAGACTGTAGCTTTGTTTTTTTGTTTTTGTTTTTGTTTGTTTGTTTTGTTTGTTTACTGTTATGGCGTGTGCTTCTGCATGATTGATTGATTGCCCATTACTCCACAGCCAGCAGCAGAAATCCTGAAAAATAGATTGTGTCCTGCTGTGCTCATCCCTAGCAAACCATGTAAGTCTGACGCCACCTCTCAGCCTTATTGGTCCATAAGATGAGACCCCCCCTCCCCAATGGCTCAGAGAAGTATTTATGCCTTTACGTGTGTGTGTGTGTGTGTGTGTGTGTGTGTGTGTGTGTGGGTGTGTGTGTGTGTGTGTGTGTGTGTGTGTGTGTGTG
>JAOXYF010000001.1:21517013-21540581 GCA_028565775.1 Sternarchorhynchus goeldii | reverse complement strand
TGTGTGTGTGTGTGTGTGTGTGTGTGTGTGTGTGTGTGTGTGTGTGTGTGTGTGTGTGTGTGTGTGTGTGCACGCTCTCAGTCACTAGTAGGTGTTTCCCTGCCCTGGGTAAGGACCAGGGTGTGATCACGGTAGGAAACCAGACAGAGTTTCCTGATGGAGAAGGCAATTCTAGAAAAGCCAGTGACTTACTGCCTGCTGTAGGGTGAGCTCTATACACACACACACAGGTTCTTTTAAAAGAACTCATCATAACTCAAGGATGGATCATTTGTATAGCTAAGAATGCAATAAAAGTACCATCTACTAAACTATAATAAATATTCGTCTTTTGATAATAGGTTTTTGCTTAAAATCACATGTAAGTAGGTAAATTTAAAATTAAATTCAAATTGTAGCATGACTTTTTTTTTGATCCTGGTTGAGGAATTATTTGTTGAAGATATTTCATAATGTCTTTTTGTAATTTCATAATAAGGAATGCAACAATAGTTATAGAGGCTCGTATGGTGGTGATGAAGATCTTTGAGGATTTCACACAGTCGTGGCATTGGATTATTCTGTAAGTGGATTTTACTAATCTAAGAATTTAAAATTCCTAACCTTTTACTCTAGGTTTACTGTATATGAATGTTCTGCTCATGTACCCAAGCTGTTGCTCCTGTATTTTGGTTTATGTATGTTTAACTTGTTTCATACATTGTAGCTGTTGCTACTGTGTTTTTATCTTGAATACAGGTTTTTCTGTAATGTTGTGTTTTGTTTCCCCCCCCCCACAGTGCGTTGGTGATCGCAACGATTCTCAGTCTGATCTTTATTGTGCTTCTGAGGTTCCTGGCTGGCATTATGGTCTGGGTCATGATGATCATGGTCCTTCTAGTCATCGCATATGGTACCTGTACCGCCGCCACTATCCCCACTACATAAATACCTTTTACAGGAAATAAAACATCATTTCTTTTCTAATGCCCCAGCAATGTAAAACATGGAGAATCATTTGTGACAGAAACAGGCCATGAGAATTTTACATCTGTGCTAATGCTAAAACTTTGTTGTATTTTGGACATGAATATTTCATGAGTTTTCAGTGCTTGTCCATTGGTGAAGTCATTGCATGAGTTGGTGAAGATCTTCTCTTGCTCACTTTTTCCTTTTCCCCGATTTGACGAGCAGGCATCATCCACTGCAGCTTTGAGTATGTTCACCTGAAGGACGTACCTGGCTCAAACGTCACCCTCAAGGAGTTGGGCTTTCAGATGGACCTGAGTGTGTACCTGCACATCAGGCAGACATGGCTGGCCTTTGGTGAGTCTCCCAGGCTGGAGGTTCTCCATTCGCTCCCGAGCACCTCCTTGGCAATCTACCACTTTGTTCGTTTCTCTCATACCCCTTTTCCACCAATGAGGAACTGTAACCGTTCCGGTTTGTGAGACATTCCAGTTTGCGGTTCTTAGAGCAGTGGTGCTATCGAGAACCAGCCCATATTTGCACCACTTTTTGTTGGAACCAAGGATGTCATTAGCGGGTGGTTTTGCACAGCCAATGCAGGAGTAGTAACACGATGGTGGAGCACATTGATGACCTGCAAGCCTTTGTGTAGCTGCTGCAGAAGTTTTTACAGATGTTCGTCTAGCTCTGCTCCCAGATTTTTCTTTTGACTCTCTGTACTCTTTCTTCCACCCCCTCTCCATCTTATTTAGTACCTGCTCCTTTGTATGCAAAAACCCTGCACTAGCCAAATCTGCCTCCAGTTTGCCACTTAGTGCAAACCATGTCATGAAATGAAATGCTATATGAAAAGCTGTTACTTGCTTCCAGCCAGGAACGTACTGTTTTGGTTCCAGGACCCAGTCATTTTGGTCGAAGCCTACCAAACATGTCTACATTTAGGGTTGCAAATCGGAACGATTGTGGTTCCTCATTGTGGGTGGAAAAAGGAATATCGAGCTTTACACATGTACTAGAAAGCTAGAGGTCTTTGTTCAAGTGCGATGCGCATTCAGTTGCCCTGCAATGCTTCAGATACTACTTTGCTTCTTTATGCAGCAATCATCTTGGCCATTGTGGAGTTGGTCATCATACTGCTCCTCATCTTCCTCAGAAAGAGGATTTGCATCGCTGTTGCTCTCATCAAAGAGGCTAGCAGGTATGTGCTAGTTTAGTTTGTACCACAGAATTCATACATATTGGAGAAAATGATCTAGACCAAAATACAAGCAAAGTTCTCTGTGTGCTATCTTCGAGATTGGTTCTACTGCCAAGTACTTAGTCTGCTGTTCATAAGAGAAAATAGTTGAGAAACATTTAACTTTTAATATGAATTAAATATTAAATTGGTTCCCCCCCCCCCCCCAAAAACAACTTAAAAACATGTTTAACAAACTGTTGTTCTGCTGTTCTTCCAGGGCCATTGGACATGTAATGTGGTCGTTGTTTTATCCTTTGCTGACCTTCGTCCTCCTGGCCATCGTCATTGCATACTGGATGATCACGGCTGTGTATCCTTCAACCTGCATTAACCCACCTGTTTATGCATATCAGGCATGCGTTCAGTCCCTTGTTATCTTGCTCTCGTTTGGCTTCAGGCCCTCAGCTGGTTCTGTAAAACAAGGTCATAACGCTCCTCCTGTGATTTCAGAAGTGCTTTAAATGTGATCCCTTCAAGTGTGGTGTTCGCCCTTAACTGCCTCGTACAGTTTCCTATCCACGTCTAACGAGCCTGTGTACAAAGTGTTCACCCAGGGCAATGAGCCATGCAGCTATGAAAATCAAACCTGCAATCCTGAGGTGAGTATTCACACGCTCTCTCTCTCGCGCCCGCTCACACTCTCTCACTTGGCTAATTTGATGTTTGTGTGCGCACGTGTGTGTGTGTGTGTATACACGCCTACATACACGCTGTTCCTACTTGGCTCTAATTCAATTGCCCTTCAAATGTTTCAGAATTACTCAACATCAGAAATGAAGCTGGCATGCCCAAAAACAGAGTGCCTCTTCACGTTTTATGGCGGGGAGACGGTCTACCACAAGTACCTCATTTTCCTCCAGTTCTACAATGTCTTCCTCTTCTTCTGGTGTGCCAACTTTGTGACTGCCTTGGGCCAGATGACACTGGCAGGTGCCTTTGCCTCGTACTACTGGGCGTTCGACAAGGCTCGGGACATGCCTGCCTGCCCTGTGTACGCCTCTCTTGGTCGGGCTCTCAGGTGCGTGCAGCTGGCAGCCAGGATGTGCTTCAGGCTTTTTTTTTTTATGAATTTGTGATTGACTGACTAATTCTGTGTAGTCCAGTTAGCGTAATTGTGTGTGTCTGTGTGTGTGTCTGTGTGTGTAGGTATCACACAGGTTCTCTTGCGTTCGGCTCTCTCATCTTGTCAATTATCCAGGTCATCAGGGTTCTGTTGGAGTACTTGGACCACAAACTCAAAGGTGAACCCAAACCCTTAACCATTTGTTTCTTGAATTGGGCATTTTGGAAATGTGCTTGATTCATCATCAGCTTCTGGTCCTGATCAACCAGTGTTTTTAACATGTCTTGATGGTCTGTGTAATTTACCATCTGTGGGTACATGTCCTCTCCAGGAGCACAGAACAAATTTGCCAAGTTCCTGCTCTGCTGCCTAAAGTGCTGTTTCTGGTGCTTGGAAAAATGTATCAAGTTTCTCAACAGGAATGCTTACATTATGGTGAGTGTGGTCTCAGCATCGTAAACAAGCAGCAGAACAATCGTATTTCCGATAGTTTTATAATATTTGAACGTTGGAGACTTTTTAAAAATTGTATTTACTGTATATTTTGAAGAAAATGTTTATGAATGTGTCCATTGTATTTATACTTTGATCGTAGTCTAGTTCCCCCAAGTTGTCACATAATAAAAAAAATCAAAATAGACCCCAGGCCACACCCCCATAACACCTGATGGCGACGCTCAGTCATAAAGGCACACAAACCAAATTCTGTGTGCTCCCCTAGGTGGCTATATACGGTAAAAACTTCTGCGTTTCAGCACGGGATGCCTTCTTCCTGTTGATGAGAAACGTGATAAGGTGTGTATGACACAACAAGAAAACCACAAGAAAACGTTGGGAACAAAGTTTTCAGTGTCCAGTTTGCTTTAACAGCTGGCCTTGCTGTTTACTTTTTTACTTGCTATAGGGTGGCTGTCCTGGATAAGGTCACAGACTTCTTGTTGTTCTTGGGAAAACTCCTTATTGTCGGGCTTGTGGGTAAGTGGAAAGCTCGTGTGTGTGTGTGTGTGTGTGTGTGTGTGTGTGTGATGAAGGAAAAGACATGGCATGAATCTTAATAATTTAACCCAAGAAGCAATAAATAGTCACTCTCCGAGTAGACTTTATGATCCTTACTCAGGACAGCCCAGTTCAGCCATGCTAACAGCTAACGACTTTTAATCATTTCAAATGTTTTTCTCTCACTTTCGTTCAGGTGTCATTTCATTCTTTTTCTTCTCTGGGAGAACAAAAGGGTTGGATGTTGTGCCCAATCTCCACTACTACTGGGTTCCCCTTCTGGTGAGCAGACGGCAGGATTTCTGGTCTGCTGAGCGAGTTCACGTTAGCCATATGTGATTGGAGTAGTCTGTAGCAAATGTTTGAATTAGGAGTTGTGAAATGTATATGTTGTTATGCCACCAGAAGGTCTTTGTCTATGAAAGCATTAACACAAACAAAAGCTGTCTTTATAACAGCTAGTGACGTATGTTTGTCAGAGGACTTTACAGAATATAAGCAAGTGTAAATGGTAGCGGGTATAACTGAGCACACGCCTGTATGTGGTTGTGTGCACCTGTGTGTTTGTGTTTTCCCAGACGATTGTGGTGGGCTCTTACTTCATAGCTCATGGGTTCTTCAGCGTCTATGCCATGTGTGTGGACACGCTCTTCCTCTGCTTCTGTGAGTATTGAATAAATCGGAATACAAAGTTCAGTTCACAGTGAAGTAGTTGGTGTAGAAACAGCTTTAAGCATGTAATATGCAATAATGTAGAGTAGCTGTTGGGTTCCTTAGTGTTGGTGGGACCTGTGTCGCTCATGTAAGGTCTATGGGAGTTAAACTATTGGAGCTGACAGGAAAGTGGGTTCTTAACCTTGTTTGTTGGCCGTTTTCCCTACTGAACTGTGCCATCTTCATGTTGACCAGCTGTTCTTGCTGCCCTTTGATCTTATAACTCATTGTCTCTCTATCTCTCTCCCCCTCCTCCCTTTCTCTTGTTTGTCTCCCACTTCCTTGCCCTCTCTCTCCATGTTTGGTCTGACCGTGGCCTTAACTTGTGTATTTCGTCAATTCTCTTTTACTACTTTTAATATTCTTATTTCAAACTGTAATGCACTTAAATTTGCTCATTATTCATGCATGAACATATGGACAATACTTATGTAAAAACCTGAATAAACCCGCGCACACAAGGCGAGGACCTGGAGCGTAACGATGGTTCAGACGAGAGGCCTTATTTTATGTCGACCACGCTGTATGACATTCTGTCCAAGGGTACAGAGGGGCCCGTTACCCACTCGCCGTCTGCACCTCCTGTGGAGGAGGTCCCGCTGAACACGCACAAGGACTCCAAGGAGAGCGAATAGCAGGCACTGGTGCTAAACTATTAGGTTACTTGATCAAACTCAACTTGTTAAAACTGGCTGAGGGAACAGGTGTAGTCTTGAAACTGTGTGCAGAAAATCCCTTTTGTTTGTAAAATGCACTTATTATATTTATGCAAATGATAGATTATTGGAAATTGACAGTAATCTGTCATCATTGTTTGTGGTAATTGCTCATAGTGCATTTAAGGGATTGGTAGTGCTGATCTAAATCTTGACATCACGTTGTTGATATGCTGTCATTGCTTCAGTCGCTGTGTTGGTCTGGTTGGAGGTCAACAAGAGCAGCTGTATTAAACTTTTCAAACTCATGCAGAACTTTGACAATTACCCCTTGTGCTATATAATGGGTGCAATGTAAACTGTAGATAAGAATAGTGTTTAGAGCAAGCAACAGATGGAAATATTTAGATGATTCTAGTGTAATAACATCGCATTTCTCTCATTATACAATACATGTAAAATGATTTTATCATTAGTATGAGCGTCATAATATAGCAGAAGGGCCAAATAGCTGCTTCTATAAATTCCACACTGCATACAGTGTGTTCCCAGACTTTTGTTCAAACTGAATTTTGTGGTGTTCAAAATCATCAGTGTCCAGAAATGATGGTCTCCCAAAAGGACACCTCCACGGCATGTGTTCCACAGCAGGGATGCGGACTGCGGGCTCTCCTCTCTCCTGAAGCGCTGTTCTAGCTGCCTTTATATGCATGGCACGACGTGTATACTGGCTCTCGGCCTCATGAGCTGTTTTTCATGTGATGGACGGTGTGCTTTGTTGCTCATGCATTTGCAATCGAAAGGATTTTTTTTTTTTTTTAAGCTTATGCCTGGACTAGGCATCGCTGAATCTGTAAACGAACACTTCATATGCAGCAATTAATGACAAATCTTTTGTTTTGATTCTGTACCTGATGTCCTGCGAGTCATTACCTGAGCATGTACCTCGGTATTTTGTATGCAACTTAATTATGGGTAATTCAGGATCATATTTTGACTGAACAAAACCAACCAATTGTAGCAGTGTGGCGGTTGCACTTTTTCCAAACAATAAGCCTTAACATTGTGCCTGAGTACAGTAACACCTCTTTGCCTTGAAATGTCTTCTCTCTGTACATCTTGCTATCATGAGTACTGTTCTCTTGACCATATTCTGTACACCCCCCCCCTTTCTCTTTTCCCTAAACTGTTGGGAGTGGTGCTTTTTAATCAGTGTATTAAAACACTTCTTACTTTTCTTGCTGGTTAAATGTCTATAAAATGTCCCTGTACTGATAAAAGGCATTTGATGAAACGTAGTTTATAAGGGATTATTAGGGTTTATGTTTACCTGGAGTGTGAGCGACGGCTGCAAAAGTCCACTTAAATTGAATGTAAGTGTTTTAACTTTCCTACTGCATCTTCCGTTTCTTGTGTGTGTTGGTGGAAGTATGGCTAGAGGAAAGCTGAATGTTTCTGTGCTGAATATTTGCTAAATTGTTTTTATTGCTTATTTGTGTCTCTATAGTGGAAGACTTGGAGAGAAATGATGGCAGTGCAGAGAAACCTTATCTGATGCCTGACACACTTCTCAAGATCCTAGACAAGAAAAATCAGGGCAAAAATTAGTGGAGAGAAAGAGAGCGCCCCCCAGTGGTTAGAAGTTGCATGCACAACCTGGAAAAATGATGGAAAGTCACTTATGGGGATATCATTTAAGCCAAAGGTGCCGCCTTGTTTTTTGCACAAGCAAAAAGACAATCAAATCCAATAAACATGATGGCAAGTAATGGACACTTGCAGTTGTCATTAATATAAATGATCACTTTATTCTAAGCAAGTGTAAGACATGAATTAAGTGTAGTTGTAGACTGCTAAATGACTTTGAGCTATGCAAATGGTAATTACAAGTGTCATTACAATTTCTTAACTTTTTAGTATGTATTTCATTGTGTAACCTTTGTGTTATTAATACCAGTTAAAGCCATGACGCTTTTTTTGTTACTGTTTATGGCAAATGTAGGTCAAAACTTCTGGGTTATTGTTTTGTTTGAGTGTTCAGAGAAGCCAAATGCTTGCTTGTGTGTTCCTCTTTTTATATTGATATAATAAAGACGTGTATATTTGTTCCCCATGTCTCACTATTTTTTAAAATAAAATTTTAATGTATTTAATTTATATAACTTAATTTAAAAGCAGATAGTTGCGTACAGTGTGTTACAGAAGTCTACAGTAAGTTCCAGAATGACCATCCAACATAGATTTGCATTCCCCCCCCCCGCTACCGTAGCTTTTGTTACGCTGCCTGTTCAACAGCTCCACTGGCCTCATCGGATAGTACATTTATATTTACTTTCACCAGCTCCGAGTTTGAGGTAAGTAATGAGAGAACAACGAAAGCAATAGCGACTAAGAAATCTTTGAAAGCGAGTTAGCCAACATTAACAGTGTTCAGGTGGTCAGAAATCGCTCTGAAATTTGACGTACCGTTAGTCCTGTTTAGCATTAATGCTAGTCTTATCTCAGGCAAGCTCGAACTATCTCGTGTTAACATAAATTGTTTAGTAATCTCATTTCAGCATTGTCCCTTCAAAAAAATTAAATAAAATGGAAACATCACAGGACACAACGTTACTGGTGTTTTTCAAGAAGAGTAGCTTTGTGCTTTTACGCACAAATACACGTTAACCTAACCTAGTTTTACATTATTTTAAATAACATGTATTGCCTTAGTAGGAGAATGTTAGTGTAGAGAGGGGAGCGACAGGTGAAGGAGTGGCAGAGAAAGGGAATGAGGTGCTGTCATGTTTATCAGTAGGACTTGACTGCCAGCAAAAATAGGGCTTTTACAGGGATTCTACTGTAACGTTGATTGAAAGGTCAAGCTGAAAGCCCTAATGTCATTAATGGGGCGTAAATAATGCATGGAAAGCAATTTTTCAAACATTTCCCATAATGCCTAAACAATTCCACTGTGCTCCAGTAGTGGTACGCCATGGCTATCACTAGGGAATGTAGAAGCCCAGTTTACTGTACCAATTATTAATAAATCCATATCAAAGTGCCTTGAATGCCCTTATGTGAATTAACATTGTATATAGTCTGCCTGGCATTTTCTTAAATTTTTTTCCATAATGCCATAACAATTCCACTACTCCATGAGAGTAGTACCCCTTGACTATCAATAGGGCAAGGTACAGCCAAATCTACTGTACCAATCTGAAATAAATCCATATCAAAGTATATCATTTTATATAGGCTGACTTTGCCTGACCTTTTCTAAAAATTTTCTCATCCAAAGTTCAAAGTACAAAATTGAAATCACTGGCTGATCCAATTTGCGTAAATTTAATCACATCAACTCATAATGTGACTCAGTACTGTGTATGACCCCCCACGCGTCTGTATACACTCTCAATAATGCTTGCGCGTGCTCCAGATGAGGTGGGTCCTGGATCAGGGCATCGGTGAGCTCCTGGACACCCTGTGGTAATACTTGGCAGTGTCCGATGCACTGATGCGTACAGTCTCCAGCTTCATTGATTGGATTCAGGTCTGGGGAACATGAGAGCCAGTTGATAGCATCAGTGCCTTAGTCACCCAGGAACTGCCTACACACTCTTGCCTCATGAGGCCTCATCATGCAGCAGGAGGAACCCAAGTCCCTCACAGATCATCACTGATCCACCACCAAACCCGTTATGCTAGATGATGTTGCAAACAACACAACGTTCCCTATAGAAAATCTATATTTTCTTTCCTACCTGTTGCATGTGCTCAGTGTGAACCTGCTCTCATCTGTGAAGAGAATGGGATGCTAGTGGTGAACCTGCTAATGCTGGTGTTCTCTGGTGAAACCCAATGCTCAGTGCTGTACTGTCATCACAGGTTCCACTAGAGGACGTCAGGCCCTCACGCCTCCCTGTTTCTGACAGTTTGGTCAAAGACATGCACACCAGTAATTGGAGGTCATTTTGTAGGGCTATGACAGTGCTCCTCCTCTTCCTCCTCGCAAGAGGAGCAGATACCAGTGCTGCTGCTGGGTTGATGACCTTCTGTGGCCCTGTCTAGCTCTCCTTGCATAATGGCCTGTGTCTTGGTATCTCCTCCATGCTCCTGAAACTGATGGGAGACACAGCCAACCTTGCAACAAAAGATATTCATGTGCCACCCTGGAGGAGCTGGATCACCTATACAACCTGAATGGGCTGCAAAACTACTGTTGAGGACAGTCAGGAGGAATAAGGAGATAATCATTGTCGGTGGCTTCCACCTGCAAAACCATTCCCCCTTGTGGGAAGGCTCCCACCTACCTGAAGCCCAACATCCACTTTAGATGGACTTCTCAGTCTAGAAATTGTATTATAAATATAGACTGCTACTAGCTGGGCTGCCCAGTTAAGGATGGGTTCCCTTCTGAGTCTTGGTCCTCCCAAGGTTTCTTCCTAATCCCCGCCTTGGGAGTTTTTCCCTGCCACTGGCGCCCCTGGCTTGCTCATTAGGGACCTAAACACATGCATTTATAAAGCTGCTTTGGGACAACATTTGTTATAAAAAGCACTATATAAATAAATTTGACTTTAAATTTGACTTTAAACAGCTGGCTTGCTGTTTGTCTCTCTAGTGCACTTGTTGTCACTTTCATTCGCACCAAAGCAGGTGAAATCGATTCACAATATTTTATGCTTCTACAGACTGGAAGTTTAACTGACTTGGTGTTGTTGTGTGATTATTAGGTTTTTTAAAAGTAGTGTATTTTCAAAAGTGTACTGTGTATGTCAGACCGTAAAAGTCAAAACCTCAGCTGCTGATACCAATAATGTCCGTTCATTTTTTAAAACTATCCTCACGATACACGGCACTCATTCTGTATCAAAAATCAGTGTCAGTAGGATAAGGAGATGAAGCAAGTGTTCATCTATCAATGCTACGAAGAGAAGATGACAAAAGTCGTATGACAAATAAAATAATAAAAAAAAAACATTTTGAAAGCAGGTCACTCATGGCAGTCTGTGTATTTCTTCAAGAAACGCATATTTATCAGTATGCAGAACACTTATCTATATCAGCGCCAACTCGGAACTTGGCTACTGAAATGTTACGTTCAGTACAGAAACTCCTCCTTCGAAATGATACACCTCCCACTCACGACCAGTGAAGATCGTACAGGTAGGGACCGCTGAGACAAGCGCGGTGGGAACATGCGATGGCAACAGGCAAACGTCGGGCGACCAAGAGAAAGCGATCTTGATTTGCTTTTACATTATAAATAAGGGACTCCGTTCTTTTGCTTATTATAAAAATAGTCCGTATTGCGCGTTTACGTCTCAAGATCGAACTTTGAAATCATTCATCTTTAAAATGTGTTAATATTCGCTTATCTTCTCAGAAAGGTTGTTTTTAAACGAGACATTTTAACAAGATATTATCATGAACGGAATTACACCATAGGATTATCAAAGACTACCGAGAGATGGGAAAATGGGAGTTAACGATGGTAAATTTTTGTGTTTTTTATTTAATTTTTTTCAAGCGAGTGTTCTTGCAAAGTTGTTTTATATACAGATAACCCTATGTAGCATACTTCTCTGTTCAGTGTATACTAATGTTGAAAGCAACATGTTGCAAAGAACCAAATAGCCTACTCTGAAAAACGCAACGTAACAACCTAAGATAGGCTGCTTGTGGGAAAATCCAATATCCACACCTGTCGTTCATATATCATGGCTGAGTGTCTGGACTGTCAGGCTCGGTCATTGGATGTAGGTCAAAGCGTTTTTGTGCTTGAGCCAAGTCCGTTTTAACAGGCTTCTAGCACTCTGTGTACACAGAAGCCAAGCTGGTTGTGCATGGATTTGTTTAGTTTAAGATGGGCTTAGTTATTTACTCCTCTGTCCTTTCTCTTTCTGAGATGTTTTCTCTCAGTTCTTTAATAAGCAGTTTTTACTTCTTTGTGTTTGGATAGTTTCTTGTGCCTGAGTCTTAAACTGCATTCATGTGAATTTACCTTGTCATCTACATTTCTTTCTATCTAACTATCTGTCTGTCTGTATATACAATGTTCTCTACATTTGTGTATATATTAATAGACTATAAAGTAGTGTTTAAGCAGCTTCGTAGCTGTAACAACAGAGCAGACCACAGAACAGTCATCAGACTCTCCATAGAGATGACCTGTTGATTTAATATAGACATAGAGCCTATTTCTACAGTTCTGACTAAGAGCTGCTTTCTTTTGCTGGCTCTTGTCATCACTGACATTATATAATTAGCCGGTGACACATAGGAGATGCAAAACTGCCACAAAGCTGATTTGACTGTGCGTGCAGGTATCACATACCACTGCCTGACCACTGTGCACCTTTGGCTTTCTGACACGGACGTCAGCCGCCACGCTGAAGAAAAGTGGTTTGTTCTTCAGATTGTATGGATGTCATTATATCTCCACACTTGTCTTGAGGATAAAATTACCATTTGACTTTAGGAACAGCGGTGACTAAACTTTAGAAGAATTAAAAACAGCGACGTGTGACCTAGATCATTCTAATCACACTTCTCATATCTCGTGCGGAGAGATTAATGTAAAAGAATATCTGTTTGTGTGTTAGTTTTTGGAACACATCTGTGCTCAAGCGAACATAAGCATAATGGTTCTGTACCATATGATCTGTGTGTTATGTAAAAGAAGAGAGATCTGTAAAACGATAGAACTTCATCTTGTGCTTATGCTCATTCTCCTCATGCCTGTGGACTTGACATGAATCTTTTGTGACCTGATTTTATCTCACTATTGTGAGAAACATTTAAGAAATATTGACTTAGTAGAATGTAGAGGAAATCTGTAAGTGGATAATACATTTCAGGTTAAGAGAATATATGAGAATATTGTCCCCCAGGGTGATTTGATTCAGGGTTTTGAACCATAGCCAACCCCCAATTTTCCTCTCCAACAGAACAGACTATGCTCCATAGACTATCCAAGCAGGCATGTACTGGCTGAGAGGTGAAACTGTGTGAGTGTAGACATTCAGGAACAAGACGACACACCCATAACAGAGCAGTAGTGGAGGCAAAGTTAAACAAAAAGCCCAGTGGAAAGTTCCAGGTTCAACGAGGTTTAGAAAGAAAACCCAGCTGGGAGCATATGAAAGATGCACTGAATTATAATCAATGTGGGGGAGGATGGATTTAATATGCAGTGTTAATGTAGGTTTATCGGCATGGTCCTGATGCTGCCCACTCTGTCCCTGTGAGGCGATGATCCAGGTGTTTCTCCTTTGAACTGTGGCAGCAAGCTTCTCGAGATGCTTCATTTTATGTGTAACAAAAGACTCGTGTAATGCTTATGCACCAGAAACAATAATGACCTCCTGTCCTCTGAGGAGGCGGAGATCAAGCGATGCATCAGAAGCAGCTATCAGTTATGCTTGAGGACAGCTGACTACCACAAATGATGACAAGCTCAGATAGCATGTTCTCCACAGTACAAGAAAACGATTGAGAAAATGCTCTGCTTACTGGTTGTATTAGCATGCACAAAATGGATATCCACATTCGCAAAGAGACAAAAACATGTAAAACTACCTCCCTGTGTACAAATTTATTTTAGGATATATGACAAAATTACAGGTATTCCATGCCAGTGAAATGTGAACAGAATCACTCCCTCCTCATTGCCAAATCTTTGCCATGGAGCTGAATCGTCTTTCAAAGGTGATTCACTTGTGTACTCACGTGTTTAGCTTGGTGTTGTCTCTGAGTATTATAGTGGGGCACTGAGGGACCATAAACAGTAGTTACAAAAAAACTTGGATAACTGCTCATTATGAGCTTTTTACAGGAGACTTTAGTTAGGTGACTCAGAAAAATTATTAGCCAGCGAGAAGCTCACCTGTGTCATGCACGAATGATCCCTGTGTTGACTTGTCCTGCCCTATCTCTTTTGCTGACATTGGCCACTGACTGGTTCCTTTGACAGGATTAACTTGTGATGTCTATCCCAGCAACTGTTTGCTGTGGGTTACGCTGTGCTGCTTTTAGCTGACTGCACGAACATCACTGTTTCCCCAAACACAAGTGAATGAGGGCTGCAGGTATCTTCAGGTTGAACTAAACAGAGGGCTTAGACAAGGCCGATGTTCCTGAGAGAAAATGAACCCTCTCTGCAAAGTTGCTTATTTTGTTATTATGGTGTATTGTAATGCTAATGTGAATTATCCTGTGTGACTGTGTAATGTGAAACACAAGTTTCAGCCTGGTCTAGATTTGCTTTAGTCTTGTTCTAACACAGTGAAGTGTGACTGTGATACAGGCAGCAGGCCTGTTTTCTTCAGTCCTACTCTAAAATCGAAGGCTTGTTCCGTTTGTGATGCCGTTCCCAGGAACCAGTTCAGGAGTGGGGTGAGGAGTATGAGGATGACGCCGTGTTCGGGATCACCCTGCGCAGAGAACCCGTCCCACAGTCAGGCGAGGCGGAGGGGTGTGTGCGCTCAGCGTTCATGCAGTACCGCACGTATAAGGTACGGAGGCTGAAGGCAGCAACCCTGACGCGGCTGGTGGGCCACCTGGTCGAACCTTGCTGCCAAGAGAGCCACTACGGGAGGATCCTCCTGTCCACATACCGCACCTTCACCAGCTCCAGCGAGCTCATCCAGATGCTCTTCCAGAGGTGTGTGTGTACATATGTGTTTGTGTTCCTCTCTGTGTGAGCATTCATGTATTCATGAATGTCTAGGTGCTATTGACTGACTATATGCCTATGGATGCCTGTGGATGGCAAAGTATGCAAGAGTGTGCATGCGTGGGTGTACACACATGAATTTGTTTAGCACCATACCATCCTACTTAGAGTTTCCAGCTTTTATGATTATTTCCCCATCGCATTATTGCCTTGAACTCAGATCCACTGACCTCCATGGAATTCTGGAAGTATTTTTATTCTGTTTGAAAAGGGGAGTTTTTCCTGGAGGAGTCATGAATTTTTCTCTGGAAATATTGACACCATGTAGCATGACCAGCACTGGGCCCTTTTAAGTCTCATACTAATTTGTTGAATCAACGTCTGTGGTACCACAAGCCTCTTTTATTTCTTCTTTACCCAAAGCATACACATTCCAGAGAATCACTGCATAGCACCAGTGGGGGCTGGACTGCAAGGTTGTCTTGTAAGAATGTTGAGCCTGTCCTTTGAAGGACACCTTCAAAAATACCACTTTGGAAAAAAGACCCTAAACAAAGGCAGGGTTGAGTACTTGCATCATCCCTCATAGACAAAATATCTGTGTGAGCATGTTGTCATTGAAAACAATTTTTAGAACAAAATGCTTATTATATGTAGCAATGGCTTCTGTTTACTTTGCTACTAGTCCCCCCCCCCCCTGCATATGCTGATTTGGTAGAAGAATAGCACAGGACTTTTTGTAAATTATTCTTGGGTTGAAAGGTAAATCATTAGTTTAAAACCTAGACAAAGATTGGGTGCTCTGTTTCTATTTAAATGTGAATTTATTTTGACTGTCCTCTTAAAACAGAGATGTTCTCACCTCTGAGCTGAACAGCAGTGAGTGTCATAAGAGGTAAGAGGCCTGATTAAAAACTCTTTACCCTGACATTAAAAATTATGTGAATACCTCTTAAACAGTTTACTTCAGTGTGTGTATTTATGTATATATGTATGTATGCATGTGTATATGTATGTGTGTATATATATATATATATATATATAATATAATATAAAAAACATTCTGGGCAACTGAAATGAAACCTGGAATTTGAGTGAATCACTGTTAATGAACAACCACTCAAAATGCTTCAGGACTAGATTAAGTCAGCATTTCATCTCGCAGCCCTCTGTGGACTCTGCTTCAGACATGGTTGGATGAGTATGTTGAGGATTTCCGGGACCCCCCGATGCACTCCTCTCTCCGCTTGATGTGCTTGCATTTGAGACGGCACTCATCTCTCTCATCATTGGCCAAGTGTTACGAGGCTCTCCTCAAGAGATTCCAAGCAGAAGGTCAGACATTTGCAATCAAGGCTGTTTGTTTGGGTCTCTCAGGCTACATGCAGACACTCAGTATACCGAAAATAATGTAGTGGACCCCTGCATTATGGCGTCAGCATCTTCATGTGACAATGTTCATGAACAATATGGTGCAATGGTTCTTCTCAGACGTTGGGGGTAGTGAAGAAGCCAGACTGGAGGAGGAACCAGGGGTGGATCAGGAAGAGAAGGACTCGGAGAGGGATGATCTTACCAGTGAGGCAGACTTCATGGACTTCTCTCCTACAGGGCTTGCAGAACAGCTCACTAGACTGGATGCTGTGAGTAATGCTAGAGTTCCTGTTCCTGACTGGATCTTCACTGCTTCTTCATACAAACCTTTGTCCAGTGATGCACAGATACAAACTCTCTTCTGTATTGTGTCATAGGAATTGTTTATGAAGGTTGTGCCCTTCCAGTGTCTGGGCTGTGTGTGGTCTCAGAGAGACAAGAAGGAGAACCTCTCGCCCACCATCCGTGCCACCATTGCCCAGTTCAATGCCATCACTAACAGAGTCATCACATCACTGCTGTGCCATTCCACATCTTCTTCCAGTCCATCTTCCACTCCTACTCAGAGAGCTAGAGTCATCGAGAAATGGATACAGGTGGCACAGGTTGGGTCCTATACTTGGTGCTTGCTTACCAAGACCATAATACCAGCTTGTCAAAAGCTTTAGACATAAACTGAGGGATTTTTAGGATTATTTGACCACTGTTTTGGGTCCCATGCTGGGTTACAGCATTTCAAGCTCTTCATGTGAGAGTCCAAGCTCTTGTGTGTGTGTGTGTGTGTGAAATAGCCTGCGTTTACCTGTTCCCACAGGAGTGCAGGCAGCTGAAGAACTTCTCCTCCCTGAGGGCCATCTTGTCTGCTTTGCAGTCCAACCCTGTTTATCGTCTAAGAAAGACATGGGCAGCTGTGAGCAGGTATTAAACTAATCCACATGTAGAGGTTTGACTTAGCCAAGAGATCGATCAGCAAATGCTTCCCATATCCAATGTTATGTAACATTGATATGACCATTTTTTGTATGTCTACAGATTCACAAATTCTCAAAGGTGTTATGTAGATCTTTTACGGTTTTGTGTAAAATTACCATCCTTAGTAACTGCCTAAGGATGGTGTTCCACTTTATTTTTACCTGACTGCTTTGTATTGTTTTAGAGATAGCGTGAGCATTTTTGAGAGCTTGTGTGAAACTTTCCCTGATGAGAATTGTGTACTGAGCAGCAGAGAGATCCTTGTGGAGGTGAGATCATACACTCACACACACACACACACACACACACACACAAAGATGATGAATATCTTGTTGATTTTGCTTGTTACGTTTCTCTCTGGGATTGGACTATTTTTCTTTAGGAAGAAAAAACCTTGTCATCACATCACTGACAATTTCTTTTTAAAACATCATTTACCATTCGTTAATAAGTAACAAGATGGCTAACTGTTACCAAATAACATTTCAATCATCTCGGTATACTTGTTCAATGAAGTAAGAGAGCTCACTGTGGAGCCCGTGGATCCATGCTCAGCCATTCTTTGTGGTACTTGTTGGCTCAGTATTGTTCTGGTACACCCAGAAGTCACTGTAGTGTTTGTTCAAATTCTCAGGGCTTTTGCACCACTAGATTCAGGCTCTCCTTTATGACAGCAGGGTGTGTTCACAACTATAGATGATGATGACCAAGTCCTTTGTTCAGTCTATTATTTTTAGTGACTTTGAAGTTACTTAGAAGTTGGATTGTATAACTATCAGCTGTTGCAAGCTTCCTAATTCATTATTCTAGAATCAAAGATCTGTATAATTTCTAGAAAATGTTCAATTTATATATTTGCTCATACTTTTGAAGGAAAATCTCAAAAACATATTTAATCCGTTATCTTCAAAAAGTAATTATAGTCAGCATTTAAACCCATGCTAGAGCTCCTTCAGATTATTTGCAAACTCCTTTAAGGTCCACCACTGAATGTGCAGTTAGTCTTTTGCCTCAGTAATTGTATAATAAAGATGGTGAACATATTTTTTGCTTTTTCCCCCCATATTTATTCTTTTATTAAAAAAAAAACCTAGAAAGGCTGTCACATGAAAATTATGAGTTAGGGTAGCAAGGCAAATCGTAATCAAAATCAAGCATAACGAAACATAAACAGTATCACACACAAGAAAATGACTGATATGATGTTAGTCTGTTCCTTTAAACTTGCGAGTTGGGTGCATTGGAGAGTGGGAGGGTGTCAGGATGAATGGATGAAGACTGTCTTCTGCATGTTTTAGGATGGGAGCCAGGCAGCTGTGGATAACATTTCACCCAAGGCATCCAAGCAGTGCCCCGTGCCTGGACAAACGGTAAAGTCCTCGTTTAAATGTGCAGGGAGACTAACTTATGGTCTGTAGAACACACTACCAATCATGGTTTGTGATTAAGCAAAGTAAAGCACTTTTCTCTAACTGAAAAATATATACATATACATGAAAAGGGAACGTACAGCAGGTGCAGCATTAATTTGGCAAGTAGGAATGAAACAGGCTAAATTATGTCTATGCATTGTAATACATGGAGACAGAAACAGTGTGATATAAGAAATCACATACAAGGAACTTCTCTCTCTCTCTCTCCCTCCCTCCCTCTCCATTTGATGTCAAACAAGAAGCCACTGTGATGATTCACTGCATTAGAAGACAATGAGCGTTTATGGGAGAGCAAATACACCCAGTCTTGTATTTTGACATTAAACATGACCTTAATGCAGTGTTTATGAATAGCCATGTTCTTTGCTCTACATACAGTCTCACAGCCTGTTGGGTATACTAACTGATTAGTGCTAATGATCGTTTGGCTCATGCCTACCCTTTTCTCCAGAGCACCAACAACAGAGCAGTGCCTTACCTGGGAACGTTCTTGACTGTTCTCACTATGCTGGATACGGCACTCCCCGACACTGTGGAGGTGAGATTTATAATATTAATTCAGGCTTGAACGAGTCGCTGAAAGCCGCTGTGTGTCTTTGGTTGTTCATTTTGAATGATTGAATATTTTGGCTAAAGTTTTCAGCCCTGTTTTGGAGTGTAAAAGCAGCCTCTGGAGGACAGGCCCCACTAGAACGGCACATGAAGAACTTGCTGTGGGACACCACATGGGACTTCTGTGCTGTATAGTGTGGGGCTCCTAACAGTTGAGCATGTAGTTACCATACTTCTCTCGTCTTTTTTTTCCACCAACAGTGTGGACTCATAAATTTCGAAAAGCGGAGGAGGGTGAGTTTCAGGTTTCTCCAGCAGTTCAATCAGTGTACACATGACCAGCTCTCCAAATGTGGGTGTCGCACTGTATGTTTTATTAATGCACACTGGTGATGGCCTAGAGATATGAGTACTCTGAACCCAGGGGAAACCTTCCAGTGCCCTTTAATACAGAGTACTGATGCAGTGGGAGAAGTTCACATAGGCTTAAGTTAAAACGCTGTGTGTTTACCGAGTAACACTCCTGTTGGAGCTCATGGAGGGCAGTGTAAACTTACGAATGACTGGCAGTGCTGTGTGGATGTTTTACGCCACCATCACTGGCCATCTTCATCTCTCCACTCCCTTCTTGCGCGCAGGAGTATGAGATCTTATGGCAGATCCGCCAGTTGCAGGCATCCTGCTCCCACTACATCCTGCCTCGTCATCCTCAGATTGAGGCGTGGCTTCGGAACCCGAGGCAGCTGACGGAACAGGAGAGGTGAGAGTCTTCACCTGCTGGAAGGACTCCATTGAGTAAAATAAAGAGATAAATACCAATGGCCCGAAATGCAGTGAATATGATTAAGTTTAGCTGAATATAAAGAGGCCTGTGTGTAATGTTGCCCAATGTGCCATGATTTCTTCTAATACTGAGCTGAACTGTCATTGGGTTGCACAAGTGTAGAGCTCCAGGTCTCTGCATTGAGCTCCAGGTCTCTGCATTGAGCTCCAGGTCTCTGCATTGAGCTCCAGGTCCCTGCATTGAGCTCCAGGTCCCTGCATTGAGCTCCAGGTCCCTGCATTGAGCTCCAGGTCTCTGCATTGAGCTCCAGGTCTCTGCATTTTTGTCTTTCAGCTATGAGTTCTCCAGGCAGCTGGAACCGCCCCTCGACACCAGTCCCCTGTCGAGCGGAGGGGCTTGGGGTCACCGCACACTCACGAAGAAGCTCTCAGCGTCAGTATTAACCTTTATAAGCATTCCTTGGTCAACATAGCATACCCTGCAATCTAACACAAAATATGATCTGTTGTGCAAAGTGCATATTAAACTGTGAAACTGTGTGTGTGTGTGTGTGTGTGTGTGTGTAGCCTCTTGAGTACAAGTGAGAGCCCCAGAAAGAATGCTGACCAGATCAGCGTGTCGTCATCTGGATCCAGCAGCTCTGAAATGGAGGAAATTTCCACCAGTCAGTCCTGTCCTCCTGGACCACAGGTGCTGCAAGCCTACATGCACACATCCCACAGCAAACATCCTTCTGTACACACAGATGTCCTTTACCTTAACCGAGATGAAACATGAACATTATCCACAACAGTCTATCAAGTCCGATAAACTCAAATAAAAAATTCATCAGAATAATTTGTGCACATGCCACTCAACACATTGATTTTCTTTAATATGACCAACGGTGATTAGCTCTCCATTGTTTCACATAATGACTTGCCTGTCCTTGAGATTCCTGTGTCATCCAAAATGGAATGTACATTATTTGCTATTAACCTGGATTTTGCAACTTGACTGCAGATCTGTTTGCACATTTAACAGCCCTCATGTGTAACCTGCACCGACTCTAAAACATGCAGGTATGTCAGCTGTCGTTCTAACGTAATATTTATCGCTTCCTGAAGCACACAGCTGCAATACCTGAGATGTTTTCTGAGACGTGCACATTTCTTAGATTCTTAAGCTCATAGTTTGCGTATTAGCATTCTGTTTACACTGCACTGGCTTACGGCGAATCTGAAATGCAAGGCCAACTGAAGAAAGGCATGAATGAAATGGAAAAAGGCAAAACGTGTGCTGCACCATGTGATTGGTGGAGTGATTCTTCCCAGTGGTGTCCACTCTGCAGTGCAGGTTTGTGCAGAAAACCCAGCCCAGGGTAAAACTGGTTCATAAGATCCTGTGTGCTGAAAAGCAGCTGAATTCCATTTGTAGGAGCTTCTAATGATTTAGCAAATTGCCACCTATTTGGGGGCAGGGCTTCCACTGCTAACTTTCTTACAGCAGTGTTGGTGCACGCCCAGATCTCAACCTGCCACAAAACAAACTGTGAATTACAACTGTCCTGTTGTCCTGTTGGAGGATGACATGGTTGGATGCTATAGTGAGTTGCACTGAAGTGAAGTCCTGACCCACATCTCCTCTCCTTCCTCCAGTCCCTCTCTGGCTCCTGCCAAAATATGGCGGATGCACCTCCCTCCACCCCTTCTCCGGACTACACCACACCAGCCTTGGTCTACCAGGCCGACCCTGTGCCTCCTTCACCGTCCTCTTCCTCAGCTCCATCCAAGATGAGCCACAAGCGCTCCATCTCCATGACCGCCCTGCCCGCGTACAACCGGCAGGTGGCCGATTCCTGCATCATCCGAGTCAGCGTGGATCCCAGCAGCAACGGCAACATGTACAAGAGCATCCTGGTGAGTTCCACTCGCCCAGCCAAGTTTCTGGCTCTCCCTAGCTTTTGGCGAAGGGGCGCTTGACTGAAGTGTATCTTGCACGGAACGATATGTATAAATAACTTGCATGGAACTGGGATTAGGTTGGGATATGAAAACTAGGAGTGATCAAATGTGAATCGGCCCGTTTCTTTAAAGAAAATATGTGAAGCTAATTTAGAACATTTGTGGTGGTTCCACTAGGTTTCATTAGAAGATACTCCCGTTACCTTGGTTACCAGTACCACATAAAGCCTTAACCCAGAAGTTACAAGAGAGTTGTCCAAACAATAATCCATGCCAGTAATGCTTGGTTACTGTATTTGTGATTCTCATAACTGGCATGCCTAAAACTTCACTACTCCATACCAATTAGCTACAATTCCAGTTAAGCCCTTTTAAGTAGTGTAACTGACCCTTGCATATCCTTACCAGCTGTCCAATCAGGATAAGACAGGCCAGGTGATTGAGAGAGCTCTTCAGAAGCACAACCTGGAGAACAGCAGTGTGCAGGACTTTGCCCTCATCCAGATACTGCCTCAAGGCAAAGGTGAGTGGAAGGCTGAACAACTCTACAGAAAGCAAAATAAATATTTTATGGATTCTTAAGAAGAATAACAACCCTGTTCTATGGAGGGTCTGTTTGCCTACAAGACATGACTTCTTGAAAGAGCCTATTGTAACGCTGTCTCTGAAGCGAGTGGACCTCGTAGTGAGATGGGCTTGCTGGATGGAGATGGATACTATTGTCTTCTCTTAATTTTCAGAGCTCATCATCCCAGACAAAGCCAATGTCTTCTATGCCATGTGTACTTCAGCCACCTATGACTTCGTCTTGCGCCGGTGTTCAAAAGGCCAGTGGAAGCATCTTGCTCGCTCAGCGTCACTGTCTTCGAGCCGATCCTTGAAATCTCACTGCCCATAAAAGCACCAAAGTGTACCCTGTTGCTCTGGAGTGCTCTCAACAAGCAAGAAATCTGAACAGGACTTTGAAATGCCATTCAAATGATTATGGTTTTGAACTTTATAATGTACAAAATGTATATAGTATGTGTAAAATATATTTAAGTTTATTTAATGTTAACTGCCTATTTGAAGAATTGTGGGGTTTTTTATTACTCAGTTTATTTAAACCTGTTTTTGGTGAGTCATGACGAGTGCCTCTAAACTCCCAGACGTGTACAGGCATTATGTGGAAGATCTCATAACAGAGGCACATTGTGTGTAATGGAAATTAGTAGCGGGCCGTCCCCTAGAGCCACTCCCTCTGCATGATCACACAGCCGCCGCCAGCACCACTGCCACATGTCCCATGATGCAAAGAGTTTGCATACAAGTGAACAAATGTAGGCACACACGCGCGCGCGCACACGCACGCACACAAACGTACGCACACGCGCGCACACAAATGTACGCACACACACGTACGCACCACACACACACACACGTACGCACACACACACACACACACGTACGCGCACACGCACCTAGTCATTGCAAACAATGCTATGTGAGAGTTGAGACTGTCAGTTTTTGGTCAGTGTATTCATTTCTATAGTCAATACAGCAACTAAACAGATTTAGAGTTTGTTGTTATGGCATCTGAGAACTGGGCTGAGCAAAAACAACAATTTTGCAAAAAGCTTCCAAGTTTCAGATAATAGTGATGCATAAAGGATATCTATTTCACCTTGCCTCCAAAATACCTTCACAAAGCTTCTTGCAGTGTGCACAATAGAATTAAGCTATAAACAGAATTATTCTTTTGTTAAAAAAACACTGCATATTGAAATCTGTAAAATACATTAAATTATACTGTAGTAAAATTATTTCTGTGACTTTTAAAATGATGATGATGATGATGATGATGATGATGTGGTCATATCCCTAGTCTGTATTCCACTTTAGACTGTGAATTTTGTTTACATAAGCATCTGAATGTTAGCGGAGAGACTCTACTAAACCCTAGTATACACCTTGCAATGTTTCATATAGATATTACAGTAACATTTCATGTCAAAGGCCATGGTTATACAGCCAACCAAAGGTTTGTCTATTACATTATTATTTCATATCAAAAACCATATACAGTTTCATAACATATGCATAATTAATCATTTTCTATTGGTGTAGCCCCTTCCTGATGTGGTATAGTCATAATAGAGGGCCATTTCAGCACATTTTAAGTTTCAAGTTTATTTATTTTTATAGCGCTTTTAACAACAGACGTTGTCTCAAAGCAGCTTTACAAATGTCCGAGT
>JAOXYF010000001.1:21482971-21505283 GCA_028565775.1 Sternarchorhynchus goeldii | reverse complement strand
AGCTATTTGCTCTAATGACCATTCACTAAAATGTTAAAAAGAAATGAAGATGTATTAAATTAAAATGAAAAATCTATACAGTCAAACACAAATTTTGCACCCTGCAGGATACAGAGCCAAACAAAACACAACCTCACCCTGAACCTGAAAATGAAATGAATCAAACCAGCTACACACAGAATTCAGGCGCACAAAAAATTAGTTGATGAATTCATGACCCTTTCCTGCTCCTGTAAAGCTTCAGACCTAAACAACAGATGAGCCAGTAAACTCCACCACAACTCCTGGCCTCCAGCAGGGTGTTACAGTAACACATTTCGGCCGTGCTGCATGTGAGCGCTCTGTCACATGGCAACTCCCCCCTGCTCCCTCCCTCCCTCAGGTGTTTGGATTAAGGCAGGAGGAAGCGTGGAGGCTCGCTGACGGCTGCAAGTGAACGAGGTCTTCTGTAACCCGACTCCTTCCCTGCTGTGGTCCGGGGGCGACAGCCATTAATAGAATGGCCTCTGCGTTCAAGTTGTCAAGGTGTCTCTCTTTCTTTCTTTCTTTCTCTCTCTCTCTCTGTCTGTCTTTTTCTTACCCTGTCCCCCTGTCTTTGTCTAAATTTTTTTTCTCTTTTTCACTCATGTATTTCAAAAAGACATGGGTACTGATGTATAACGCTGAATGAATGAACAATGTCTTTTAATGTTTAAAATGTTTACTGTTAGCTTGTTTGGTCTCTTTCTTTAGCGTTAGCATGGTTTAACTGTTACACTGCTTAGCTGCCGTGAGCATTCACTGTTCATTACTGAACCGAACACTGACACTGACTACCCCTGCATCTGCTCTGGCACAGGGGATTTTCTATTTAAAGTTCTTAGACTAATAGATGAACAGGGAGAGCAAATGCAATGGAATTTCACTATCAAATGTTGCTATTAATCTGGTATGTAATTCAGTGTAATTCCTGCAATCTACCGATGCCCTGCAGTGAAATGTCCTGCTGCGGAACTCGCTGTGCCTCGCAATAGGGCTCATTAGTTATCAGAGTGAATATGAATTCTGCATTCCTCTACTCAGCTTGATTATATTGGGTTTTGCGTTTGTGGGAATTTGAGGTTTAGCAATAAATAAAGACCCCTTTAGCAAGTCATTAGGAAGACATTGCACTTCTGGCTTTTCTGTGTCTCTTTCCTGCTGGTCTGCTAACCTCATCCACAAAGACCTTTCTGAAGGTGAGTTTCTTACATATATCATGACTCATCACCCCCCGCTCCTCGGTCACATGTGGGTCACGTACAGTATATGCGAGCACAGACAGATTTCTGTGCATATAAACAGTGCGTCATTGTGTGGATCAGGCTGCAGAGACAGACATTTCTGTAACGATATGAGATAATGTTTGTTGTGTGAGTTCCCCTCTCTTCCTGGTCACATGCTTCTTTCTGAATCGAGCATCACCTTTGACCTGTTTCCTCATGATTCTCTCTACCTTAGAAATAGCCTCATTGTTCAGCTATGTGACCACAGTCTTGTCTAAAGCCCACATCCACTTACTGCGACACATTTGTTGCCAAACACAGATAAGGGCATGAGTGAATCATTAACCAGTCAACACTGGGAGAACAGCTGAACTGCATGGGTGCAGGTTTGTGTCTAGTGTGTGCATGTGTGTGGAGGAGACAAAAGGTGTGTGTTATGGAAAACTAGTGTGGGTAAGAGAACCAGGTCAGGAGTTACACGTGAAGGAGCATTTATACCACATCCCAGAAAAGCGCAGTCACTGGCAGCCGTCTTCTCCCAGACACACAAACACGAGCACATACCCCCACCTTGCTTCAGCTTTCCCTGCCGTCGATTGGTTAATCATTCAGCTTTCCCTGCCGTTGATTGGTTAATCATTCAGTGTGCTCTTATCTCTGTTTGACAACAAACGTGATGCGCAGGAGGTAGGGGACCGTAGAGAAAGGACTTCTGGTAAGTGAAATGCAGGCCAGTGACCATCCAGCTTCACTCTTGCTCCATGGTTTCATGTATCGTTTAAGGTGCAGCTGTTCAGAATATGAAATGGATTACATATTATTGTTCGGAGAACTGAACGTTAACTGAAAAAAATCATTTATATAAGTTCCCCAAACTATGTGGTCTATTTTATACTCATGGCATACTTATGGCTACAAGAAATATGTACATATTCTGAGATATATGTTTGTGTGTGTGTGTGTGTGTGTGAGTGTGTGTGTGTGTGTGTGTGTGTTTGATGAATTTCTTGATATCTTGAGCCACACATAGACCTTCTATCTGAACATACAGTCTCTCTGCTATGGATTGAGAGCATTATTTGATTTTTCTCTTCAGTCAGTGGAAAGACAGGGTGAAGGGAATGTTGGTGCATTGTGTAATTAATTAGCCCGATAAGCGTAGTGAAGTTTACTGAATGGACAATCCACCCCCCCACACGCACACATCCTTTCATCTATTATGATCAAAAATTGCAGGCAATGAGCAGAGCTAATAATGCTGGTGCGACTGCTAGCCCTTGGGGGATGTAGTTCACAGAGTCAGAGGCAGTTGGGCAGCAGAGGGGAGAGGGGGACACAGTGAATGAAAGCTTTTGTTCTCTGTTCTCTCAGAATGACACAATGAATGTGGTGATGCACACAGCAGCTCTGCTGGAATTCAGGCCTCCATCTGAGGTCACTAATCTGAGATGGGACAGACAGGCAGACAAAACGCACACAGACACGCCCACTCGTATGTGCGCACACGAACACACATACGCACAGAGAATGTTCGCTAACCGAACAGAGCTGTTACTCCTCGATATTCCTCTCTGCTTGCCGGTTCTCTTCGGATGCTTCCTCGCTGTGCCCTTGCTCCTCCTCTACCCTTCGATCTTTAGAGCTCAGGGATTTACCTTGCTCCTCCTCTACCCTCCGATCTTTAGAGCTCAGGGATTTACCTTGCTCCCCGGCTGCTGCTGGACGGGGCTTCGTATGTGGATGCGTGAAGTTCTTTGCAGGACATGTGATCTTGGGAGTGGTATAATGTTCTCTTACACCACTACTCGTTCATTTAAAACCATAAACAGGTTTTTGTGGCTTACAGTGGTGACCCAATATCATATAAATCAAATGTAAAAAAAAAAATCACAGAGCGTGAAAAAGTGAGAGGTCATTGTTGGCCAGCTGCATGGTACATAATAACAGCTGGTGGCATTAACCATTGTCCATGGCCACAGATCAATGTAGATTTGTTCAATAATATAAATAAATAAATCTCAGGCTCAGGAGTAATGTGCTCGTGTAAATGGGTTTAGCACAGAACAATACAAGATAAATGGACGAGCATAGCGTTGAATTCTTTTGTGTAGCTTTTTATAGCCTGGGCATACAGTTGCTGGCAGGGACTCAAGAGGATTCTAGCAGATTGGTGCGCATGCACAAAATGCCTGGCTACTGTGATGGCTCAGGCGGGGTCAAAGAAGGTCATACCAGGTGGCACTTTCTTCATGTCCAGATTCCACAGTAGCCTTTTGAGGCTTCAGTCTTCAGATAAGAGTCTTAGTATTTGTTCTAATTTTTAATTTTAGATTAAAATTTCTATTTTTTTTTTCCCAACAAATGGTTTAGTGAATATGTAATAAAATGTAGATATGCTAACTAAAGACAGAAAATCTACCGTGATGCTCCCCTTTCATAAAAGACGGGTTTGATTTCTCATTTTCTATAGGTCTTCAGAAAGTATGAAGTAGTAGTGATGAACATAAAGTAAAGAGCATTAGGAGCAAAACAGCAAGAAAAACCATTCTGAAATGTGGTAAATGTGTTATCAAAATGTCCTACACTACAGTAATGAATTTGATACAGTAATGAACTTGGTTATTGAATAGTTGAACCAGTGAGCTTTTATTATTTTATTGCCCAGCTCAAGCTATTATTTGAGAACTAGATGGTGCCAAATTTGTACGGGAGCATATCCTTTATATGTTAAACAGAGGTTGTGTGTATTCATTAACTTTGGATAGATTATGATCTAAGTGAATGGATAGCTAGATAGTTGTATTTAATATAAGGACATATATGCAGGTTTATGAATGAATAAAATTGAAATTAAATCAATAAAACGTGGTTGTCTTAATTTAATACAATGAAATTAAACACATTCAACAGGAAGGTCTCTTGGGGTGACCAAAATGTTTGTGTAATCTTGGAGGAAGTTAAGAATGTCTCCATCTTTGTTGTGTCATCTGAGCCTGCTGGTTGCTAGAGTTAACAGCAGATGTTTGAAACAGAGTTACAGCTGGACATCTAAAGCTCTGGCCCAACTGCTGTTAAAAGAACTTCTCTGTTGAATCTAAACTTCTTCTTAGTAGGTATTTGGGTAGTTGCTAATAGTCAGTTATTTCAGTTCCAAACTGACATTGTATTTCTCCTTACACAAACCATTTTCTTATAATTGTGTTTTTGTGGTGGTGGTGAGAAAGGGGAAAACTTGAGGTTCAAGTGTTGTGGCCTTCGATCTCCTTTAGCAGTTCTTTTAGAAACGATTCACCAGGGAGTGGCGCCTCAGTGGAGGAAAGTGTTGCCCCCAGGCCTGGAGGGCCTTCCTGGCTGTTGCGTAACACAGTGATGAACAGGCATGAGTCTGGAGTAGTCTGTGCAATCTATCTACGAGAGCCTCTCTCCTCTCTTCCCTTACCTTCTTTGCTTTTATCTCAAAATTACAGAGGCATTACCGGAGTTGTGTATATGACATCCTGCAGTACTCAAAGGGGAATCTTGATGGTGGCTCAGTTTTCTGTGTGATTGGGCTCTGGTTTCAGGCTGAAAGCAAACACCACGAACACTTTGTTCTGGCATGCATGAGAAACACCACACTGGGGAGTAATGCATGAGTCCTTTAGACTTTTGGATATATTCTTGTCTCAGAGTTAAATGTTTCTAGAACCAAAGGTTCAGCAGAAGTTACTGTTTTCTGGATCAAAGTTTAGAAAGATACAACATGCTACGGGTATGCTTTGACAGGAAATGGAACAGTTGACCATACCTTAAACCTAATATGGGTCTCTGGCTGTCTGTCAGTCTATATCTGTTTTTCCCATTTTTTGCTCCACTTCAAGATTAAGTCTTCTTTGTTAACCGCAACAGGAAGTGAGTAGGTGTTAGGCAGTGATGAAAGAGAAAGAAAGAGGAAAGACAAAGAAAGAAAGAAAAATTAAGAAAGAAAGACACTTCACTTATTTGTGCCCATGGTGTTGCACATCTGATTTAAGAGAATTCTTATCACATCGGTTCAAACAACTTCATTCTGCCCAGCAACATGCAGTGTGTCCATTAACAGGTCACTTCCTTCTGAGGTCTCAAATCTGAACACTGATTATGATCCACATCTGCTTCTCAAAATACATATTCTTTACTAAGTAGGAGAAACATTTCAGCTTCGGCTATACTGCTGTCACCCTGTTTCAGATACACATTCTTTCATCCTGTGTGATGTCTATTTTGGAGCATTTATGGATTCAGTATACAAAACTGCTTCCTGTTTGCCATCCAATGATGATGATGTATTACTGAATGTGTATGTGTGTCTGTATGTATTACTGAATGTGTATGTGTGTCTGTATGTATTACTGAATGTGTATGTGTGTCTGTATATGAGTGAAACCAGGCCACCAGACTTATAAAGAGAAGCCTGTTTTTATCCCAAGCTCTGACAGCTGATGGGGCCCCCAAAACACAAGTGCTTGCATTCCATCCTGAGCACCGGAAAACATTCACCAGTGCCTCCCCTCCTCCTACCCTGCCCCCCCCCCTCCTTTTCTGAACACACATGCAGCCTTTGTATGCGTGTCCTTAAATGGAGCTTTCTTTTTACTTTCAGGCGCTGCCTAGGACGAACGAGCCGTAGCTTGGTTTGAACGTTACGACGAGAGCAGGGTGGACACACGCATAAAAGCAAGCCAGGGACCCTTGTTTCAGCCGACCACAAAAAAAAAAAGACACGTGTCTCTGATCGAAGCTGCACATGTCCTGGATTCAAGGAAAAAGGAACCAAGTTCCTTAGAAGCGGGGAGCGGTAGAAAGAAGCGAAGGCGGCGTGAAAAAAGGAAGCGGCAGCATGTGAGTAGGAGGAGTAAAGCAAAGTAGGAGGGGCCATCGTGGAAACCTGAATAGCCCCGATTGCCCGTTTTTTTTATTCAGCCCTGCCCTCACCTTCTTAGGCTGCGTCGCAATTGGCTTGCCCTTTCGTCGCCATGGTGAACGGGTTCACTCTAGGTTCGGTGGGTGAAAGCTTGTTTGCCAGAGGCAGGGAGGAGCCAGGGAATAGGGAGGTGGGGTGGAGGTGACCTACATTCTGCCTTCACTTCCAGAGCTGACGCTAACCTTGCACACGTTGCACACACAAGAATATAGTGTCTTTAAGGTTATGGTTATGTTAGGGTTAGGGTGATTTGGTAAATCTTTTACTTTGTTTAAGTCACACTGTGAACTTGTTCTGCTTAAGAGTTTAGAAAATGTTTTCAACTGACCAGCTAATCACATAGCAAAACCGTATTGTTTATTACTTGGGCTTAAAATGTTATAATAAATAATTGCTCTTAAGTACATGAGCCTGAATAAGTTAAATATGTTTAGGCAAAGTTTTGCTATGTCTAAAACCCTATCTAAGTAGGGAAGAACTGTCAGTGTTTTATTCCCACTTTCTAACTGTAGCACCTGTTGCTATGTTAAGGATCAGGGCAGCTGGAATGTTTCCAGAGACCAGCTAGCTGCCATTTGGCATTTATGGTGTGTGCGTGTGTGGGTGGGTGTGTATAAGTTTCCTTATGCACACAGAATGTGGCTGGTTAGTCCATTAGGACCACAAATTTGTCCACATGGTGAATCAGTGAATCAACAAAGTCATATAAGGGAATGATCCAGGTTTATACAGTAGTGAGTCTACTTCGTGAAGTCATGTGATTCATTTAACTCCCAGTGTCCTCCCACTGTTCATGGCTCTGCTGACCTCATTTCTAACCATGAACAGGGGAATGAAAACAAAAGGAAAGCTATAATGATTTTTTCTTTTTATTGCTCTCACAAACACAATCTGTTGGACAACCAGCTTTGTGAGTGGTCTTTGCTCTTTCATAGGTTTGCCTGAAAACCACACACACACACACACACACACAACACTGCCCTGGTAAAAGGCTCTTCTTGTAGCTCTCACATAATTGTATTTGGTAAATAAAACCGTAATAATTCCCATATTTTGTAGGTATTTGTCCTGTAGCTGCTAAATCTTATAAAACATGCAACTGACTGCCACATTAACTCTGGTGCACCAGATAGGTTGTGATTCGACACAGTTGATAGAAAGTCTTGAAACAAATGTCACCACTATTAGCAGTTACTTTTTAACCCATTCATTACGCCAGTAATTTTGTGCCTAGTCATGTTCAACTATCAGATCATGCCAGTTATAGCATTGCTTTTTCCCATCAGAGAATGACATCATTTCCAAAGCCTTTGTCATCTAAATAATACATTCCATTTTGGATTGATGTTTGCCCCTTTAATTGTTCTAGATCATGGCCTAAATGTTTTAATTTGTGATAAAGTTGTGACTTAGCTGGGACATGAACATTTCCTGCTCAGCTCAGATCATACAGCCAGGGAAACAACAGATGACGCAAGATTTCTGGCAGGATCAGTTTCTTATATGTAAAATTGTCATTGTAAAAGCTGATGACGTACAGACGTTAATTGTTTATGAACCCTCTTTATATATGGGCACAGTGAAGTAATTATGCTGGGATCAGCAGATGGCCTTCCCCAAAAGGTTCCCACAAAGGTGAAAGCAAATAATTGTTTGAAAATGTCTTAGTATGTTGTTGCATTAACATACGAACCTTCATCAAGACTAAGGAACTTAGCCCAAACACTGAAAAACAGGCCCAGACCATTATACCTCCTCCACTTAACTCTGTCTGGGCACATGCATTCCAGTAGGTAGCTTTTTTCCTGGCATCTGCCAAACCCAGATTCATCCATTGGACTGCCAGATAATGATTCATCATTTCAGAGAACACGTTTCCGCTGCTCCAGAGTTCAGTGGTGGCATGCTTTACAATACTCCAGCCAGTGCTTGGTATTGCCCTTACAGTGATATTAGGCTTGTGTTGTACAACAGGCATTCTAGTGAATACATCTGTGTATTTATCCATTGTAATTTCACTATGTGTATTCCATGCTATATATTTTATATATTTGAGTGTAAACGTAATTTGCATTTAAATTCATATTTCAAACTTTTTGATTGTGTGTCAGTTACCATGCTGTTTTGCTCATTTATTTGAATGTAGTGTTTGTCTGAAGTTAGCAAGAGCTATAAGCATTATCAAAATACTGACAAGAAATCTAACCCTTCTCTTTAAGACTAACTCCTTCCAAGCTACAGTTGATACGTGGATAGGATTCCTGACTGGCATGTTTGGGGTGTGGTGAGATTTTTGTTTTCCTTGTATTTCTTGTTTGTTTTTTTTTCTTCTGGCAGAGGACCAACTTTATTGACAGCTTTTTCAGGATGTGAGGACACATTTACTAGATACTGCAAGTGTTTGAAATTAAAATTGGTAGCTGAGCCACATAAGGTACTTTTCCAGCCTAAAATTCCAGCCTGTAACCCAAATGACCTTAACTGAGATCTTGTAAACGTCTTTTGAGGACGAGGGCTGGGGCGTCTCATCGACGTAATCGATGATTACATAGATTACATGAACACGTCGATTTGCATCACGTGTGCCGGCGCGTTGCTATGAAGCAAGATGATAACGCTTGGTCAAAACAAACTTGAAACGAAAGGATTCAGGTGCGCTTTTTCAAGATGACATCAAGACAACATCGTTAAATCCCGTTGACCTTTTGACGCCACCCAAACATGAAATATTAAGATGGAATGTTTATTAGTAGTAGTCTCATAAAACTGATTTTCAAAATGTTTATTTATCTCCCCAATGTTAAAAGTAATTTCTGCATCGTTGCTGGCATGGTAACGTAATTATTCGTCAGCTAACCAACGTTGCCATTCCTCTGTTTTATACAATGTGGAATCAAGGATTATCGTTAGATTAATCGATAACAAAGTAGTCATTATGTGCAGCCATAATGAGGGCCATGTTAATTTAAATTTCTGACTAATCTGGAAGACTGTTAATATTCTAGAAAAGCATTTTTGCGGCCACCTTGCCTCGTTTTTAGAGATGTATTCTCTACGGTCAAAAAGTGAAGCTTTTCCATGCCAAAAGGAGACGACCAAAGTAGTCTTCTACGCTGAGAAGACATTCAAAACTTGCATTATGGCCGACACCTAGATGTTGCGCTGACATTTGCAAAAGTTGTCTTATTCACGTATTATAGACGCATTTGTTCTTACTGAGACGTCAGATAGCTAGGTACAATTCAAGATAGTTGCTATACAAAAAACACATTTTCGACGTACTTCTACAGAAAACATTAGGCTTGATCGACTTAACGCAGCGCTGCCGTGACCGATCGCTACCTGCTTTGGTACGGTGCCCTTTAGTATTTTTGTCAAGTTTGTGTTTTCCTGCACTTCACGATGTGATGCGAGTTTGTCCTCTGACTGGACGAGACGGGATGATGACGACAGAGCTTAATCCGCGCTGGCCAAATCTCTGTTTATAAAACGTACTCACAAACTACTGGCTATTAAAATATTTAAGGTGTGGATATCACGTTAACGGGTGAAATGTAATTGTATATTCTTCAAAGATATGGCATATGTTTGAATTCTCATGGAGTGTGGTACATAAAATGATCAAGTTCATATGCAGTCAGTGGTCCAGTTTAACGGCTCTCTGGGTTGCTCCTGCCCAGACTGCAAGTGGATACTCTACAAGTGTTTTTTTGTTTCTTTGTTAGTTGTAACAGTTTCCACTATTATGGGAAGGCTCCTAAAAGATTTTTGAGTGTGGGGAATTTTTCTCCGTTCATCCAAAAGAACATTTGTGAGGTCTGACACTGTTGGATGAGATGGAGGACAGGACAGAGCTCTCAATGGCCCAGTCAAGTTCTTCCACACCAAACTCACCCAACCATGCCTTTATGGACCTTACTGTTGCACTGGGACACTTTCTCATTGAAAAGGGAACAGAAAAGGGCCTTCCCAAAACTGTTCCCACAAAGTTAGAAGCATACAATGCTGAAACATTAAGATTTCCCTTAGTTAGAATGAAATGACCTAGGCCAAGCCTTGAAAAATAACCCAATAGCATTATCCCCCCTCAGCTAAATTTTATAGTTGGCACAGTGCAGTCAGGCAGGTAATATTCTCTGGGAATTTACCAAACCCACACTCATCCATCAGACTGCCAGATAGAGAAGTGTAATACTCCTCAGAACATGTTTCCACTGCTCCAGCGTCCAGTGTCAACGTACGTTACACCACTCCATCCGACGATCGACATTGTGCTCTGTGATTTAAGGCTTACATGCAGCTGCTTGGACGTGGAAACTCCTGCCATGGAGCTCCCGGCACACATTTCTGTGCTGATGTTAATGCCAGAGGAGGTTCTGAACTTTGCAGTTGTTGAGTCAGCAGAGTGTTGGCAACTTTTACGTGCTATGTGACCAAACTCTGAAACTTCAAATTTCGTGGTCTGACACTTTGTGGATGAGTTGCTGTGGTTCCTAAATACTTCCAATTTTCAATAATACAATTCAGTTGATCATGGAATTATCTAGGAGGGATTTCACAAACTGACTTGTTGAAACAGTGGTATCCTGTTACAGTACCACACTCAAATTCAGTGGCATCCTGTTACAGTACCACACTCAAATTCAGTGAAGCTCTTTAGAATGACAGTCTTTCACAAATGTTTGTACAAGCAGACTGCATAGCTGTGTGCTTTCTTTTACACACCTGTGGCAACGGGACTGAATGAAACACCTGAATTTAATGATCAAGAGGTGTATCCCAGTACTTTTGTCTATAAAGTATATGTACTTGTCATGTGAGCTGTGTTTTCATATTAGACGGTGTGAACACAGTGTTCATTACTTCAGGGTGTTTTTTGGTCTTTGTTCTTGTACTCTGTTTTATGGAGTAAATCCATGGAATATCCAAACAATTTTTCCCAGGTTTTTTCTGATGCTGCTAAGTGTCCAGACAAGGCAACAGTGACCACTAACACACACACACACACACACACACACACACACACACACACACACACACACACACACACACACAAAGATATTTTTCAAAACAACAAGTTTTCCAGGTTGATGCATGTCTCAGCATCTTAGACCTGTTTTCATGATGGTGCATTACAGTTTAATAAGCTTGGGCATGGATTTTGTCATTACGTGGATTCATTCCGGGGCTGATATATTATATCGTGCGTGACAGATTGTGCTGGGTGTAGATGAGTAGGGGTGAATTAAATGTACAGTAATTGTTCCTCAGTTGTGGTACACATGAGCTGAAGCTCAACAGGATCTCACGATATCAGATTCCTAGGAATCTGCAGCAGTCAGCGGACTTGCTGGTAAGGTTAGTCCAGGGCTGGTTTTAGCAGGTTATGCTTTTTTTCAGCTTGATTCATATGAAATCAACCTCATACATTCAAATTTACCGAAGGCACTGCAGTACGACACACCCATTTTCCACCCCCAACCCTTATTGGCCCAACATAACAAAAACAAACCATTTATCACAAATGATTAAGTCTGTAATATATTTAGGGTGCTGTGTATTGTCTCTCTGCTGGATTTGTCTTACCGGTTTCGTGACTCATTGCATAACATTCAGCCTATTAGTTAGAGTAAGTGATCCTTGTATCTCTCTTGCGTAATATCAATGATAAGCTCTGTCTTCTGTTCAATGGTTGACTCTTTGTGTGTCTTTTCTATAAGAATCCTACTCAGTTTACATGTGGTTGGAGTTTGCCCAAGCTGTTCATCGATCTAGTAGTGCCCTGTGTCAGTGATGATGTACGTAGTCTTCTTTTACAGGGATCAGGTCTGAAGTGACTTCAGCTTATCTTTGATGCCAGTGCAAAGCTTAAATAAAGTCTGTCGAAAAGTTGGCTGTTCCTTTTCTTTGCAACTCAAATCTTTGTTACTACAGTTCCAGAAGCTTCAGAGCTAACCTTAATTCAACTTGTAAGAGAGAAACTCCAGGTAAGTGAGAGTAGTCAGGTTTGCACTTGACTTGCTTTGGATGTGTGACCAGATAAGAGTTGGTTAGAGGTGGGGAGGGAGGGAGGGTCTTTGATATATAAACTCATTTTGCTTTTCTTTAACAAATACGCAAACTTTAAACTTCACTGCAAAGCTACATGAGCACAGATCAAGACCAGACAACTTCTGCTTTGTTTGTGTTTTATTCTTGTTTGTATTACTTTGTACGTAGAATCCCACATTTCCAGCTCAAGTGTACTGCATGATGGACAACATAAAACCAGAAAAAGAGAAAAACAAGAAAAGGGGAAAAAAAATAGCTTGCTGTGGTTCAGCCACAGCCCAACACAGCTTCAGCAGTTTTGCCCAGCGCGTTTAACATTCTGAACTCTTCACGTTGAGAAACACTGTACGACCGCGAGTACGATGTAGGATGCAAGTGTCCGTCTCCATTGTTCTTTTCTTTCGTGTTTCGTGCCTCGTCTCTCTCTCACTCTGTCTTGTGCCTTGACATCTTTTTTTCCCACGTCGTCTGTAGAATTTAGAGCACATTCAGTTCGCAGTAAACGAATTTCAAAGCGAGGGATCAAGGTTTTAGGAGGAGACTAGAAGATGTGGCAGAGGTTTGATGGAAATGCTGTGAACGGTTTTATTGGAAATAAAAGTTGATTCACGAGCGTGAACTTTTCTGTGTTTGATGAGTTCTTTTTCTTATTCTGAAGGCACATGAATGAAAGTCTCAGCGTTGCTGGTCAGTGTCAAGGTGACACAATTTTCCAAACAGACGATTTTTAAGAAAATGGTCTAAAAGTGGGTGTATCTAAGGCAGTTTGGAAATACTTCATGACTTGAGTTATATTGTGGTGTGTGGAACATCTTTCCCAACAGTTGTTATTGCACATTACAGCATAATGACCTAAAACAGGACATCAGTTCTTCATTCTGAGAACTTCATCTCAATACACAAAATACTCTCCAGTATTGAGCTATACTGTTGTTTTTAGTTTACTGCATTTTGAAAAATTTACATTTTTGCGCTGCAGGATTCATACATGAATACATTTTGTGTATAATGTATATATAATTTATAATGTTACATTTTGTGTATAATGTATATATAATTTATAATGTTACATGTTATTCCACTGGGAAGTGCAATAACAAGGAGTATTATATCAGCACCTCAGTGTATGCACATAAGTCAAGTCAAAATTTAGTTATATAGCACTTTTTACAACAACTGTTGTCTCAAAGCCTTGAGGGGAACCAAGACTCAAAAAACGGGGGTTAGGGGCATCATCCTCTGGCCGACCATCACTAACTACAGTACAAACACGAACTGCTCAGGACTCAACCATGTTTGTGTGAAATGTGGAGTCTCAAATGAGTGGACTCAGGAGAAACCTTGGAAAGACGTGAGTGCTTATATTCAATGTGAGACATGTCAGAATGAACCACACGTCTTGGCCACACGTCTTCAGAATGAATACTTTGTATTTCAGAGCTTTGGTCATATTGCCCCCTTCATAAAGGACGATCAGACCTCTGGTGGTCGTGACAGCCGCATCTGTCCACACTTGAAGCATGTGAAAAGCATGTAACCTTCTGAAAACACTCACACACGAATGAGCTGCATCTGTATGTCTTGAATTTTTGGCTTGGGGGATTTAGGATGAGGATATTTGCATTTAAATGCAAAGCTTTGTCCATTTACGGACTATAGCATGGATGTGCCATTAGACGACAATTAAACAGCGCAGCTGCAATGTCCGGTTAATGGGCAGAGCCGTTCATCTGGAAAAGGACCATTGAAAAGGTAACCGCGAAGATTTTTAAACGGTGTAAACAATGTAAATACTACATAATGACATTTATTTTCACTAAAAGTTTCTCAAGGTAATCAAATGACTAAATGAAGATTACTGCAATGAAGACTAGAAGAGGTCCGGAAATTTAAATAAGCTTGTAATATTTGCTAATGTCTGCTAAATGCCATAAATGTAAATGTAAATGTAATATCACTAAAGTATCACTAGATGGCAGCGGGTGAAAACCGTAATGTAAAACTCTGGCGTACCTTTTGTAAGACGTGCTTATGTTTGTGCGGCCGTGATATACTGAAAACAATGAAAGTACAACAAATATTAATTTGGGGGAAAGTTTAAAGTTATTTGGGACTAGGATACATTTTAAAGTTTACAATTAATTGGGATTAGGATATATTTTATATCCAATATAAATATCAACACTTTGAACAATGTTTTATAAAACAGCTAAAAAATTATTCGTTAAAAACAAATTCGTTTTTCATAGTCGTCAATCAAATCATATACCATGCACTAGGTTAATGATGAAAAATGCTACAGCTTACTTTAAGATTTAAGTAATAGTGTAAATGTAAACTATTGAACGTGTTTATTGTTTTTCCACCATTTGAATGTTTACTCTAATTTTAAGTTATATCAGTAAAAATATTTGATGGCGCGTGCACGAAAAATTATTTGTGGACATTTGTGTAATGTACAGGTGAGAAGCCTTTTCCCAGCTCAGATTTCAAGTGAATTTCTATTGGATGGCTTGGTGATGCTCAGCGTTGACTGGTTGAAACGGCATTAACGGGAAACAAATGGTGCGCTCAAAACCGCTCACTGGTAGGTTTTCGTACCAAACGCGCTTAGACGGATCATAGGAACTGAAAACAAAGCTTCTCGTAATAGAAACGCTTTGAGAACTTACCCACAAAATCTCTGTTAGTATTCACATGCAAAGCAAAGTTTATGACTAAACAATTATGTGGTATGGAATTCAACTTTGAAACAAATGCCTAATTTTGTAACATTTCTCCTGTCAGGTAAGCCTAATCAGAAATATCAAAGGCGGGACAGAAAACAATGGTAAGTTTTACATTTTAAACTTTTAGATAAGATTCTATGTTATCCAAGGCAATGTGTTTTTTTGATTTAGTACTATTTTTGCTACTAACCCTTTGATCGTTGTTTATTACAAGAGCGCATAACGTTTTGTGTCAAATTACTTCAGAATTTCTTTGCCTAAATTACAACTCTTCAATATGTGTTAGGATAATTCTTTGTTTCCCCTCGCATGTCGTATTTATGCAGTTTGCATCTTTGACACTGATGCTAGCACCACATGACACTGATGTGCGGAGTGTCTTTGTGTGTTGTGCTAGGCGCACCAAATGGTTCTGCGATTGAACTCGCCTCTCATACAACAAATTCCAGCAACAGTTAATGTTAGTTAATGCTAGTTAATAGTTAGTTAATGGCTTCATATGTAAGGCACAATGCTGTAGCTGTCTGATCCCGAATTAAGGCTAGACTTAAGTATGCCCAGTTAACTTTGTGACATGACGCGTTTGGTCTTTAAATTGTTCATGTAGAATCAACATCAAGCAAAAGTGTTAGAATGCAGAGGTGTGATAGGGAAAAGTTTTGTTTTTAAGTAAAATAACCTCCACCCAACTACACATTTTTCATAGCCTTAAGCAACCGCTGGAGTTTCCTCGGAGCTATTGCGCTTTCAATTCAGAGCCAAACGCCTAAGTTCTCACAGCTGTGATAACAAGCGGCGAGTGTTCAGTGGTCGCAGGATTGTGCCTCAAGTCTCGCCGTAGTCTATAAATTATCCATATTAATGTGCTGATAATAATTCAACGAAAAATTAGCACGATCGCGAGTTCATCCAGGAGAAAGTTTTAGGACTCGTTGGAAAAGCGCCCTGACTGCACAACTGATTACCTCAGAGAAAGGCATTGTTTTAGTGTGGTCATCTCGTGAGAGCTGCGATCAAGGGACTTTCAGACACTTGAGTTTGTATTTGAGATGTTTAACCGTTTTGTTTTAGATTTAATAATCTCAGCACATATGTTTGGTGGTATTCATCTCCAAGGTTCATTTTGAACCATTGTTTTTGTGGCCATGGTCTCATAGAAAGAATCGTTATTCTTCACAACGAACTATGACCTACATTGTGAAGAGTAGTTAGAAAATGATGTCATTTCCCCAGTTGACCTGCTTTCCTGCAGGCTGGTGTACAGGAGTTCACTTTCTTCCTTCTCTTCTCTTCCTCTCCTCCAGAGAGCTGCTCTTCTGTAGTGCTGCTCTCATAGTCGACAACAAATGGCCTGCAGTTATTTTCTGTAGGCCTTGTTAAATGCAGCTCCAATAATGACTAACATTGGATTCCTTTGATGTGAATCAAGGGGGAACATTAGTCACGTATGGTCCACATATCCTCTGAAGTCGCTGTTCTAACCTCTCCATTTTCCGCTTTGCCCTCGTCCAGCTGTGCGTTCGAGATTCTGGCGGCTGCTTGCGGGACTCGATGCGGTACATGGTGTGCTCTCTGCAGGACCTGAAGCAGCTTCACGAGCCCAGCGAGCCTCCCCGCCGTTCGTACGCGATGACGCGTGCCTGTCGGCGACGGGAGCGTCAGCGGGAACCCGCCAGCCGCCCGCAAAGCTGCCAGTCCAGCGACGGTAGTGCTTATGACTCAGCCTGCTGCCTGGCCAGTCCGCTGGAGGAGGAGGAGAACGAGGAGGGGGCCCTCGACCATCCGGCCCGGGGCTCGCCTTGCAGCGAGAAGAGCCTGGACTTCGACTCTGGCTACTCGGAGGCGTCGTGGCAGGACGAGGGCGTGGTGCTCCGCCGCACGCGGAATGTACGCGTCTCGTCTTCCGCCTGCACCCGCACGCACCGCGTCCGGCCCAAGTCGACATCGGACGCATGCCTGGAGCGCTGGACCTCGTTCGAGGCTGGGGAGCCGGGGGACTGGACCACGGCGCTGCTCGCCAGGGGACGCAACAGGCAGCCGCTGGTTCTGGGCGACAACAGCTTCGCGGACCTCATCAAAAACTGGATGGACCTTCCTGAATGTCCCGAGTCAAGCGAACTGAAGCCCAACGTGAGCCGCAAACTGGCCAAGGACTTTCTGGTTAATGTGAGACGAAAACTGGCCAGCATATCAAAGGGAGCGGAAGGGAGTGGCAGGTCTACAGAGTCTTGTGTGAAACGAATGTCGTGTCCTGTGGGGTGTCAGACACCAAAGCCCTTCTTTCACCAGTCACACACTGGTCTGCACCAGTTGGAAACGGACTTCTACCAGTTTAGAGCCCTCATGAAGACAGGAAGTCGGCAGCCTATCATATGCAACGACATCATTGGTTACATTTAAACCGTTACCATTAATAGATTGGTTAATAATTATTAGAATATTTTTTTATAAAATATGGGTAAAAGTGGTGGACAGTAAAATAAACATTTTGGAAAAGTTTTGGAGAAAGAGTTGGTTTTTTTTTTTTTTGAAAACTTATTTCAGTCAAAAGTCAAAATGTGTATATGACGAACACTGCAATGTCAGCCCTTGGCTAAGCTAAAAATGTCACAGTCATCGTACTTTTCTGGGCCCAGAATTTAGTTCACATTCCATCAGATGTAAATGTGTGCAGTCACTGTGTAATGATGCTGTTTATTTGTATTTTACCAGCAGCCCCTTTTACAGCTGGTCATAATCAGAGTCAAATCCAGCCATCAAAGATTATAAGATTATTATCAACAATAAAATGGTATAACCGATGTATTAATGATAGTAATCCATTTTAAGAGAATAAGATTGGTTTCCATAAACTTCATGATCAATGTGAAACTTGGCCACTTTCATTCATGCCTGTCTCCTTATTTTGACCAAATAATTCCAGTCTCCTTAAATGAATGTTTCTCATTCCAGCCGAGTGGCAAGTCGACTGCTACCACTTGCGTTCTAAGCAGATCACACACGGTGTATACACATGGATCTGAGCATGGGATCACACATGGATCTGAACATGGGATCACACACGGTGTATACACATGGATCTGAACATGGGATCACACATGGATCTGAACATGGGATCACACATGGTGTAAACACATGGATCTGAACATGGGATCACACACGGTGTAAATACATGGATCTGAACATGGGGTTTCTGTTTGGCACTTCCTCCCAGTGGGAGCAGGGAGAGCTGTGCTGATGTTGGTGTTTGAGGATGAGGATGATGGTCATCATCGTCAACACCTTGTCACAGCTGTCTGCAGTAGTACATTTGGAGCTTCTGCTTGATGCTCCAGCAAGGTTAGCACGTGTTGTTTCTGAGTGTGTGCTGGAATGGGAGAGAGCTGTTGTACCAGATGGTAAAGAAGGAGGTGTGTGTGTGGGGGGGGGTACACAAGCCAAAACAAAATCTTGTTTATACTATTCATCAAATGCACGCGCACACACATGGTCCCCCTTAAAATGCTGGTCCTCATGTTCAGATCTTTTAGGAGTTTTGAAGCTTTGCTGACAGAATCATCTAATTCTTCTCCTTTAGCATGAAGGAATGGGCGTACGAATGCCAATAATCACCAAGGCCCAGATGCTGTCTAAAACATTTTAAACAGTCAAATATGAACCGGCATGTATGGGTTAGAAAAAAAAGTTGTTTTCTCTTAGACCTTTATTCTGCAAAAAGGATCTAGGTTAAGAAATGAAGTCTGTACAGAAGCCTGGTGTCAAACTAAACTAATGCTTGAGAAGTACTGCAGCTCCCAGGCCAGTTTTAGGTCTTGCAACAATAAACAAACATGTTAAAACTTCAATGGCAAGCATGCATGTTTTCACCCAGTAGCAGTGGATTCTGAGGTAGGTTCTAGTTGGCTGCAGAGCTTGCCAATCATCTAATTAGGTGTTGAACCCACCTTCCCTATCATGAAGAAATGTAAATGTGTGGAAATAAAAGTGATGGCATCTGTTAAGGGTTAAGAGGTGCATAACAAAAGATCTGTATGAACAGAGGTGTTAGGATGTGCTGTTTTTCAATGCACACAGTATGGACGACATTGGTGGTGCTGCCATAAGAAAAACTTGCGTCTTCTAAAATACATGTTGCCAGTGGATTTGCATTGCTGGAATTTTCCAGCAGTGCACCCCCCCCTCCCCCAAACAAACATAATTGTGGTGTTAGCAAAGTGTGATCTAATTTCTGTTTATTTTTCATTATTGTTAAGAAAATGTTTTGGGTTTTGGTTGACAAAAACAATTTTTTTTAACATACAGTACAGTTTTCTTTTAACGTAATCAAAGTTCCTTAAGAGGATATTGGAACATTGGGATATATTATGACAAAGACAATATTACAATAGTAGAATGATCTTGATTAAAGATACACAGGTTTGGCTCCCAAAATCTCTCCATTAGAAAAGTGCAATAATTATCACAGTTAAAGAACCACCTGCTTTTGCTTCCAAGTGGAGGGGCAATTTTATGACCTCATCTAAAGACGTATCTGATTGGAGGAACCTTCTCACAATCTTCATCCTCAGCGAAGGAGGGAATGATCTCCAGCATTTGCTGGTGAGGTGGGATCACAGTCTTAGTGACTGTTTGAACAACTTCTGACACTCTGTAACAAACAAACAAAAATGTTATTTAAATATTAATTTAAGTAATTTAATTCTTGCCATTTTGCACTAATCTTTTATGCAGAGTATTTATGTAGTATGGTTGTGGAGAAACGTATGATCTGAGAGGAAGAGGGAGGTTACCATCATTCAAAAAAAAAAAAAAAAGTGAGGGAACTATAATGCTAATTTTCCATCCAAGTTTCCTGTTCAAAAGGAAAACTGCGGCGCACCGTTCAAATGTATTAGTTCTGGTGCATTCAGGACACCTCAGAGATTTTTCATTGGTGAGGTCTTTCTGGCCCCTATGCAGTTGTAGGGGGGTTGTGGGATTCATTGAATGGGTTCGATTGTAAACAAACAAAATGGCTGCCATTGTTGTAGTGCAGGGAGGGCGCATCACCTGGAACCAAACTATAAATGACTTCTGGTTTCACTTCATCCTTAGAGATGATACTTATGAGGAAACCCCATAAGAAGAGTGAGTTCCTGACAGGAGCTAGAATATCTTTCTGCATGTGCATAGAGGGGGAATGTGGGTCTTTGGCTGGGGATATTCAGGTTGTTCCTCAGATCCAGCTGAACTAATAATTTGTTCACGATTCCAAGAAAATCCTTAGCAGCATTCCATTATGCCCATGATAATGCTATATCCATAGAGTATTACCCACAAGCCTTAAGGCAGAGTCAGTAATGAGCAATTTATTTGTTCATGTTTTATTAACAGCCCTGATAAAAAAGAAAACCATCGACACACTAAACAGAAACTCATGTGTATTAATATGTGCAGTATATCTTCTCATTAATTATTATTTTTACAACTCATGTGATTAATAAAGTGTGACTGTGTGCTTCGTGTGGATTCTGTTGTTATTCCTTGTGGAAGAAGATTCAATTGAGATTCTATTGTTTTTGTTCAGCACTTTTTGAGAGTACAAAAACACCCACCTTTGTCCAAGTCGATCTGCAGGGCTGGAGAAATCAGTGTACAACACCGCAGGTCCATAGAACAAACCAGTAACTGTCAAGTTATGCTTCTCCTAAAATTCAGAGAAAATAGTGAAACGCTTACAAATGTTGAAACAGAAGCACTTGTACTCATTTGCAGAGTACCAAAGAGCAGATACATAACACATACCTACCATCCTTTCTGAAATAACAATATAGACTGAATATGATATTCCTCAAATTAGAGATCTGCATTTTGGTAATAACAGCCATGTAGTATTTCATCTTTTTTTCATCTGATGTAGTATGTATAGAGATCTCAGGCAATAACAACAAATGAAAAATAGAGCCTGAAATTAAAAAAAGGGGAGTGAGTGTTTGTGTTTGAAGGGTATCAGTTGGCACGGGTTAGAAGGAAGCCGGGGTCACCGGGGAGGGGAGGGGAGGGGGGGGGCGTCCGGGTGCTGACACACGGGGGGAAGGAGAGGAAGGACAGACACAGACATTTGATAGCATGCATCTAATGATCAGTGTGTGTGTGTGTTTTGGTACATGCACATGTGTGTGTGTGTGTGTGTGTGTGTGTGTGTGTGTGTGAGTGTGTGTGGTACTCTGTACAAATGGGTGGGAGCATGTGTGCTGGAGGTTTTGCCTCGACCTTGATGTGTTTCAGCAGCTCCTCCACTGTCATTTCCTCCTGGCTCTCTTGTCTCCCCTTCACCAGGAGCTCGTCCCACAGGGAGTACTGCTTCCCTGCCACCTGCCGACAGACACGACACACCAGCCATTTGACAAAATAACAGCAAGGTGTTTCATATGATGCTGTGGAAAATATTAACGACAGTTTTGCTTAGAGTACAGAAACAAACAGACATAGCAATAGAGTAAAGAAAGAGAAAGAAAGAAAGACAGACAGACAGACAGACAGAGTGACATTCATCATTTTAACAGTGTAATTGTTCATCCACACGTCTGGAGAGCAGTCCAAACAAAAGTCTCCCTGGGGTCACAGTTCACTTCCTCTGGGAGCTATAACATTAGCTATAAAACACAAACTGAAATTGTTACAGAGGCTGACAAAGTCCCACAAACCTTGCAAAAGTTCCCACGTTTAAACAATCAATGACTGTTTTGGAAAACCCCATGTTTATGCCATTTACCTTTGAAACACTTAAGAAATCTTTATAGTCAGTCTATATTATTACAATGTTGAAAGTCTGATTTTAATAAACAATGAAGTTATACTTAGGTGAACCCAACACTGAATGAAATAATGGGTTCATACATTCAGTAATGTACTCAGTAAAAAGGTTTCTCCAAATGTCCATATGTAGATTGGCTGGAATGGGCCTGTCACATTGGCAGCCATATCAGCACCATTATCTGCTGCTGCCACTTACCACTGTGATTTAAGTAAATTAATGGGGAAAAACATGTTTTTTTTTAAACTGACAAAAAAGCAGTTTCTTTAATTCTTGTTAACTACATTAACTTTGCCAATTAAATCCCACATGCGCCCAACACTAGTGTTTCACGTTGATGCGTTTGTAACTCTTTATCTGTATATGTGGAACACAGTTTAGTTTTGTAACTCTTTATCTGTATTGGTGGAACACAGTTTAGTTTCTTAATCTGTTACAAAATCTAAGATACAAGGACTGACATTTTCGGCAGCATATACACTATATTGCCAAAAGTATTCGCTCACCTTCCTTGACTCACATATGAGCTTAAGTGACATCCCATTCCTAA
>JAOXYF010000001.1:21450786-21482871 GCA_028565775.1 Sternarchorhynchus goeldii | reverse complement strand
GGAGGGGCTGGGGAAGTGGGTGAGGAATATTATGCTTCAGGAGAGGAAACAGTGGGAGGACATAGAGCACCTCTTTGTTTTCCACACCAGTTATGCACTACCCACACCCCTCTCTCTCCCACCCCTCTCTCTCCCCTACTCCTCTCGCTCTGCCTTGTTCTGTCCCTCCCCTGTTCTTTCTCTCCCTTCCTCTTCAGTTCTCCCTCCCTCCCTTGCTTGTTCTCTGGATGTCCCCCCATCACCCTTCGTCACCCCTCCCCTCTTATTTTCTGACCTAGTTTCTATTATGAGCCGAAGTTGCATAATGGGAAATTCTGCTTTGCAACAAACACTCCACTTTCTGAGCCAAAACTTAATCTCTGTGCTTCCATTTTAAATCAAATGCCATCTTCACATACACATGGAACAAAGTGAAATACTGATTTTGATATTGGTAGGTAGTCAAATGAAGTACAACAGTTGACTATTCCTTTTTTCACTAATTGTACAATTAGCTATGAATAAATAGAATAGAAATAAATAGAATAGAAATAAATAGAAAGGCTTACCTAACCCTTACATTTTGTTTAATTTGACTTGCTGTACTTAATTTCACTGATATTATATCACTGCTCATGTTCCCAACTATTCGTTCTAGTTGTGTCACCTTTGACAAGGTCAAAGACCAGCTTGCGGATCAAAGCTCAAAGCAATTCAGAGCAGAAGTAAAGCGAGTGATTATTGTCTCTTTAATAAATATCTGGTAATTGTAGCACCACATTATGAGATCAGATTCTTTTGTTATTGTGTGGTTTTTTTCATAACCCTCATTTGTTGCAGGGCATCGGGTTAAAATGTAGAAATTTGAAATTGTCGATTGATTTTTTTTTAGGACTCAGACAGTTTTAGTGTAGGCAGGCACTGACTGTTTCCTGACCTGTTTAACCAGCCTTGGATCAGCCTCACGGAAGGTGTTTTCAACCAACGCCAGGTCATTCTGTGCATGCTATTTAATACAGCTATCAGATTCAAGGAAGAAAACTATTTCATCAGAACATGATGTTCCTATGACCCACCCGTTTCAAAATTGACAAAGTCATCTTCTATTCACTGTGAAAAGAGGTGGGCCAAATGAGTTATAGCTGAAGTTGACGTTGAAGGCTGGAGGGGCATCTCAACCGTAACCTAAAGAGACGTGCTTTAAACTTCTATCTGCCCTCTCTCCATTATCATTCATTCAAAACAATATAATTAAAGCCACTAATAGTGGCTTAGAATGGAATAAAACAGCTGAAAGAACTGTCCTTGATAATCAGTGTTTACAGAGAAGCCAAAAAATAGTGTGTAGATAGAGCACACGGTCTGTCCAACAAATGCTGTGTTGGACAGAGCATTTTCCAGACTATTCTTCCAATTAATTTTTTCAGAGCTATGTGACAAAAACAGTTTTTTGGGCAATGTTTTGATCAGAGCGAGGGTCTAGAGCAGGCCTGGGTTTGGGGATAAATGTTTTTAAACCTCCCACAAACTCTTTTTCTTTTAACTGCACCTAGAGCAACGTTTTGGATGGAAGTCCGCTAAGCTGTGTGGATAAACAAGCTTGTTTCTCTTTTCCAGTTTGTGTTGGGGAGGTTGAGTATCAGCCTCGGGGTGCTGGGGGTGATTGGTCGGGTGTGCAGTGTTGCATCTCTGCGGTCTGGGGAGGGACCCAGCAGCAGTTCTGGCCAGCCATTGGGTTGCACAACTTTGCAGTCTCTGCAGTAGAGGAGCAGACCTTGCCAAAACACACAAACCCCCACACAAAGAGGAGCAGAGAGTCAGAGAGAGAGAAAGACGTTTGCCATTACTTTTTTTCCCCTTGAGGATGCTAACTGTGTCATGGCGCTAGTGTGTAATTCAGGTGAACACGCCTCTCTTGTTCCCTCAGTGTCATGCCAAATGTCGCTTCTATAAAGCACCTTTATACAATACAGCTATGAAATGTTTATATTGACTTCACAAGCTCCCACTGACCAGGGTGGGGAGGGGGCCACCATTAAACCAATGAGCTTTGCTAATAGCTGGAAGTGAAAAAAAATGCTATTTTACGGGTCACTGGGCTGCGGAGTGAAAAATGAGGTCATATTATCACCACGAAGGGCCGTGTTACAATCACACATGTTGGCATGTGTGGGTTTTACACGTGGGTGGAGAGTAGACCACAGCAAGAGGAGCTGCTTGGTGTGGCAAGGTTTATTATGGCCTGGCTCTCACCTAAATACGCTGGATAATTCAGCAGCTGCTTTTACTGCAGGATGAGCGTTATCCCCCCCGTCTGACGGAACCACACCGCTGTGGTCCGTCGTGAGCGTCTGGGAGGGAGGACAACGCTCCGTCTGTCTGGCTTTTCTCACTCACCTTTTTTTTTTTTCTGTTGTGGCCTGTCGTGCAGCACTTCGAAAAATTTTGGAGCATGTCTGCTGGGGCGAGGCGGGGCGGGGCCAGGGCGGTGCGGGGCGCTCATGGTCCACCTCTCTTTCTGGCTCAGCTTTGGCCTGCCTCCCTCTGTTGCTGTCTGTTTGTCTACCCTCCAGAACCAGCCTGCTCCACTGACCTGCTGCCCCAGGCACGGAGGAGTGAGCCTGGGGATCCGAGAGCCCTGCTTCCCCTCTCCACGCTCCAGGTTTCCTTGTACAGAAGTCTCTTTTATCATGTGCGTCTTCTCTTTCTCTCTTTTACTCTCGTGCATTCACCCTCTTTCTGCCCTATCCTTCACTCCCTCTCTTCCGCACTGACCTACTTTTCCACTGACCTGTTTATTTAGGCTGCTGTGTGCTTCAGTCAGATGAGAGAGGGAGCGAGAGAGGGAGAGAGAGAGAGAGAGAGAGAGAGAGGGAGGGAGAGGGGAAACGGGAAACGCAGCAGAATCCAGCTGGGCAGCGCTGCTCTTGCCAGCATGGTCGTTAGGGAATGTCACCTTGCCGATGCCACACAGGCTCCGTGGCAACCGGTGCCGGAGTGCCGCAGAGCTCAGGGTGCCGTTAGCGTAGGTGAACAAAGAGGACGCGTTGTGTTTGTGCGTTCCTGCGGTGTACGAGTAAAGCCTTGATGTGTGGACTTCAAAGCTTTGCTACTTCTGCGCATGCAAAGCCTCTCACAACCATATATGCACGTGCACACACACATGTCCTTGATGTTTTGAGCATGACCTCATTCTGGATGCGGTGAATAAAGGATTAGAGGAAGGCAGGCTGTCCCAGTGGGAGATCTCTCTCTCTCTCTCTCTTTCTCTCTCTCTCTCTCTCTCTCTTTCTTCCATCCAAACTCGTTTTCACTCTGGCCTGACGTCAACTCTGCTTTGAGGCCCGTCTGTCCATGTTTTAGCCCAGATTGTGTAATATTCCCTGTGGTGATATGTAATCCCGTCAGTGGTTTTCATTTTAAAAGCGTGCCATACTCTGAACTTCATTTCTCTGAGGTTCCAGACTTAGTTTTGAGTTTTAATACCCAGGTTCTCTTTGCGTAGGCAGCGTTTTGGATGAAAACAGAGGAACCCAGCCTGCAGCTAAGGACAGGTCGGTTGTTTCAGAGAAGACAACGCCAGAGAGATTTGTAGCATTATCATTTTTTCTCTGGTTCTAATGGGTCTGATTGCCAACTGAACGATAACATATGCACCACATTACTATAAAGACATTAAGGAAGAGCAAGAGTGACTAAAACAGACATTAATTCGAACTGTTATGTTAAACGATATGTTTCATTATGTTCTCCTTTTGAATGATGAATCATTCTTTGTCATGTTGCGATGTGTGGTACTGCACTTGGCTAGCTGGTATGAATGACTCATATTTGCCATGCTAGGGTACAGAGCTAGCAACGTGCCTTTGAAGCTCTGTGGCAATTTTATGTTTTTCCTGTACAAACAGTGCAACCTTTCTGCATGAGTTTCGGGGCTCAGCGTCGCAATGGGCTGACTAAACCAGGACAGTGCTACGTGCTAAAGCAGGCGCGCAGCAGGACTGGGACAATGTGTGTCAGTGTGTCAGTGGAGTCTCTGCCTGCCGAACCCGGTCGGGCCCACAGCTCCCGCATTCAGAGCGTAGCGTACCCGTCACTCTTCTCTCCACCCGCACAAGAATGACGCCTCACAGCAGATTAGCAACATTCCCGCATTCCAGCCTCAGTGATTAGTTTGATTTTTCGATCACAACGAGGGCACTTTCCATTTTGTTTATGAACAGGTCTAAAAGCTGTTCAAGACGGATTATACGCTGCAATTTGTAATGACTCAATAAATGCAACACATGCAAAACCATATTTGTCCACAGAAACAAAACGTTGTTTTGTTGTATTTTTGTCCGCAGAAACAAAACAAAACGAGCGTAGACAACGTTGAAATACAACTACTTCAGAAGTGGTTCATATATTTTACATATACATGAGCCAAATTGCGATATGCAATTAGTAGTATTTTCAGTACTTTTACCTTTTTACTTTTACTCATGTTTATGATCGTAACACTAGTAATGATCGATTTTGTCATTACTAGTGTTGCGATTTGACAGTATATACCATTTCTATGCAACTTCCTGATATCTAAAAATAAATCTGATGGTATCGTGTGCAGTAGAGTTACGTTAGTAAGATGTGAAGTACTAAGAAATGACGGCACAATCCTGAGTACTTGAGTGATATCTTTTTACCCTTAATAGGGTTTTTTTGTGGTATGTTTCTGCTAGTTATTTCATTGAATTAATCCCACTATCGAACGATTTGATGATTTTATCTTACTTCGCCCATCTCTGCTGGACTCTGCACTGTTACAAAACTGAAAAAAAGCAAAATGAAACAAAGGTTCAGAAAAGCAACATCTTTTTTTATTGACTTATTCCATTTTTTAATTTTTGAAATGCACCCATCCTCATTTTATGAATATTAGTGTTTTTACATCACATATCCATTTCAGAACAGAACTAGTGGCAACGGTGCTACTGACTGATCCGTAACAACACACAAGGCTTGCTTGAATCTTTTTTTTTTCCACTAAACCATCAGCAAAAACACAAACATCACTGATTTAATACACTTTAAAGAACAAGAGGGAAGTGGTTGAAAAGGGAGGGGGTATGAAGAAGGGCTGCCAAATACATACCACAGTGAACAAGGGAAAAGGACAACAAGACAACACTGTGCAAAAAGTCAGACGTAATTAAAAAAAAATTAAAATAAAAAAAGCACAAAATACAGTGCCGTCCAGGGTAAGAGAAACTTTACATTTATACATAAGTGCCATATGTCAGACATGACGTGAAGGTAACAAAGACAAAAGACAAGAGGGTTTGTATCTCTGAACGAGACACACCAGAAAGAATATCAGTTTTTTGTCTTTTAAATAATGTAGATTGTCCTTAGGAATATTTATATGTTGCTTATTCACGATAAGTTCTAATGATGTGGGCAAAGAAGACTCTGCATATTCTGGTGAAAATGCAACATCGCCTAGCTGAAGGCTAGGCTGTGGGTAATGGCTGCAAACATCAACTTCCTAATGAGAGCTAGACCATTTTAATATGGGTTATTGTTGAATTATCTTTTCATTTATACAATAATTGATATATTTTTTTGCTAGACTACCATTTTTATTTCAAATTGGGCCTAATTAAAATAATTATTACATATATTTTATTTTTGTATAGTTTAGCATGTAAATGCATTAAATGAGTTAATAGGGAAGCTTTACAACAGGGGCCATACAACAAACCTTATGAAAAGAGATGGAGGTAAAGCTTGGAGTAAAATCCATGTACACTTAGGGAGAAACTTTTGCTTTAACACATCATAGTCCTTTGAAGAGGGTTATAACATCACTGATAATATTTGTACTGTGTCTGTGATACTCAGTGTAACTTTGTTTTTAAAGGATTTGGGGCATTTTGATTTTCTTAAAAAAAAGGTAAGTTGTTGAAAATATCGAGTACTTTCAAAGTAACAATAAAAAAATGAACAAAATATCAGTTATTTTAAACTGCATCTTAAACAGTAAACATGATACTATACAGTATGTGAAGATGAAAAATCGGTGAGCAATCCGTGAATCCTGCGCTCCCTTTTGCAGTCTTTTTTTTTTTAACAATGTTTTTATTTTTTTCTTAAAATATATTCTTATATATAATATTTATATCACAGTAATATACAAACCAAGTGCTTAGACAAGAGAAAGTGGTGTTTGGGGTTGAGTATGTTTGGGGATACAGAAATAAGAAAGATGGCAGGTAGAGAAGGGTGGAGGTATGGATATTAAAGCCATTGTCTTTCTTTGGTCAAGGGAACATTCCCAGAATTCTCAGATGTTTGGTATGTTTTGTGGTGAACAGCCACCGTCTGATTTGGTGTGAATATTGACACAAACCATTAGGGGCACTTAAAGTTGTATATTTACAATTAGTGAGTGGGTTATGATACCTCACAAATGATTGATATTGCCATGTTTGATGTTACACTGACATGGTGTTATAATTGTGGGAGTACAGGAACATTGTGAAGAGTTACTTTTTTTGTTCCTCCCATTAAAAAAGTGCTTCTGTAATTACATGAGAAGATGCAGGAACAGAGCAGTCTCAATGATATAATACAGTGCACCAAAAAGTTCTGCCCTACTTTTGGGGCTGACATTGCCATGCCCACATCTCTGGTCCCAGGGCACACAGACAGGACGTGGGATGTAGTAAAGGATAATGCCGGTGACTTGAACTTGGGAAAAGAGAAGTTGAAATAGTCTCAAGGCATTGAAGTAACCCCACACACTGAGAGAACCGCCCACAATGGGTCCCTTGGTGTCCTCGTTCTTAGTCATTCCTCTTATTCCTGCTATTCCGTGCACCAGGTTCTTTCTTTCCGCAGTCCATCTGTCTCTCCTCTGTTGAGATGGGCTGCTTGCAGAACTCTATGGTTTGCTGGCCCTCTCTCTCTTTACAACCCTGAAGCTGCTGACTGGACTGGGGCAAGGCCAAGTAGGGATGCTGAGGTAATGGTTGCACATAAGCAGGTGGTGTTGTTGGTGATTCTTGAGGTGCTGCTCCACCGTTACTCAAGGCCCTGTGCTTAAGTCGCAGTTTGTGTGGTAGTGCTGTGCCTTTGACCTCTGCCAGGCTCTCCCTGCTGTGGCTCTGTGGGGAGGAGTTTGGCCCTTCAACCAAAGATGACTGAAGGTGGTAGCTGCCCGTGTCAGAACAAGATGAAGACGGGCACTCATCATCAGTGGAGGCATCTTTGTCAGAGCTGCGAGGATCTCCATCACTTGAGGAGGTGTCCTTTCCCGAGTGACCCTGATAGTACTCTTCATTTCTGGGCCCTCCTTCGTAGGTCAGCACTGGAGGCTCTTCATCCTGTACGCTGGGAAAGGAGAGATTGAACAGCTGTGCCTCATCAACCTCCTCTTGTCTGTGGAGAAGATCTGGTACCATAGCATCAGCCTTTTGAGAATCAAGAGCTAGATGCTGATGATGGGCCCTGTACACTTGTCTCTCAGCCACTTCTACATCTGCATACTCATAAGGTGGAGAATCCAAGGTCTTTCTCTCAAGCTGTTTGGTCACCTCTGCAAGGCTTTCAGTGCTTCCTGTAGGCCCATCTGTAGACTGGGGCAGGTTCTGGGGCAGGTTCTGCTGAGCTGTTTCCTGAGGCCTTGAACTCTCTACAGGATATGAGATGCTCCTGGAACGATAGAGGATAACACTTCTCTGAGCAGTCTGCAGTGGAGGTACCACAGCACTGACTATGGTGTCCTCATGCCGATGTTGCTGTTGGTGGCTGTGATATCCTGACTGAAAGGTATTTTGATGATGTGGTGTGGGAATCTCCCGATGGATGTTGAACATGATCTGTGTGGTGGTGCCATTTGCAATTTCTGTCTCCAGCCCCGCCCCTTCCTGTTTGATGTCATAGATCATTGGTTCTGGGCTATCGCTGGAAGAGCCATCAGACATATCTGAGAGAGAACCCCGAGGGGAGTACTTAACCAACTGGGAATGCCCTTCCCCTAGGCCAGACTGTTCAGCCTCAGAAGAATCAGAGTTCATCACTACATGTGAACCACTGGAGTAGCCATTAGGGTAGAAATGACTAGAAGAAGAGGAAGAGGCACCAGAAGTCCCACTGACTGTTCCTCCAATCTGCTGGCTTTTCTCCATGTAGGAGGCTGCACTGATGAGGCCAAACCGGAGCTTTAGCTGTAGGAGTTCGGTTTTTAGGCGTACATTCTCATCATTCAGTGCAATAACTCTGTTTTCCAGGACCATGTCATTGAGTCGTCTTTTCTCCCGGGAGCGTTTGGCTGCTTCGTTATTCTTACGCCGCTTCTCCCAGTAGGAGGCGTCCTTCTTTTCATCAGAGATAAACTCGCGCTTACGGCGGCAGGTCATGTTTGGCTTGGATTTTAAAAGCCGAACTGGGCGAGTGTTGCCCTCGGGTGAAGGAAGGGTGTTGCTATAGTCTGAGAAGGTTTCCAGGTCCTCTAAGGTTTTACTGGTATTCGGATTTGCTGGGATCTGTGAATTTAAGCTTTCCATTGTTCTTCAGAGGAATCCAGTTTGGAATCTTGTTGCTACCACTAAAACTATTATTAATGGGAATATTAGGGATGGGGTAGTGGGGGAAAGGTGTATACCAAAAGGACTGAAAGATCTCTCTCCTTTGAGTAGTCTTGAGAATGTCTGACTAGGTAGCTGGATCAGCAAAAGTCTTATGAGGTATTTTAACTCCAGGAGGGGTGAACCTCATTGATTTTGTTGATATTCCTGCAATATAATACGATGATAATCTGTATTTTTCAAGTGTCCAGATTGGCTAAAAAGATCAAGAAGAGTTGAGCTTCTGTGACAGTTTGCTGCATTTAACTAATGTTTGAGGGTCTCACTGGAGACAGTGGTCTGTCACTCCCAAGGGTTAAACACTCCAATGATTTCAATACACAGCAAGTAGGACAAAGCCAAGCAGGGTGGGAAAAGGGCTAAAAATTCTTGAAATCTGAAGAATGTGACACGATTAGCTCAGAGTCTCCCTGACCCCTTCTCTTTGTTTGTTTTCAGTATTTTTTTTTCCCAAACCAGGCCTGTGTCAAGCTGTCAGAGATGTGCCCCTGATGCTCCAGGCGTATTGTAAGATGTAGGTCACTCAGTCTGTCTCAGCTTGCCAGCCTCTTGGGGAGAGGGGTGCAGCTCTCTCTGAGCCTCCAGCTGGCTGTGCGATAAAAGGCTGCGGACACAAAGAAGAAAGTAGATCTGTTAATCCCCTGAGAGCAGAAAAAGCACTCAATCTTCAAATACTTCTTGAAATCATTTATTTTTTTTAGTTAGCTTTTTTTCTTGGACCATAAAAAAGCACTTCACTCCTCTCTGTACATTTACAGTGTCAAAGGATTTAGGAAAGGAATGTTTTACTGTGTCCCTCATATCCCCTCAGTGTACCCTATATTTATCAAGTCTGGCTTTAGCTGGATGGTCACCCATGGCAACGACTGAATAGTCTCTTGTGCCTGGTAACCACTGTCTGACCTCGTAGACTTGCTATTGATCTCCTCTGTCTGTGACCTATGACCTGTGCACTCTGTCTAAAGGTGGCCTATTACAACATATGCCAACTAAAGACAGAAAATCCAGAAAAGAATTTAGAAAAGTGGATTGGTAACTTTCCTTGAATTCCTGTGTGCTACAATTCTACATTAGTTAAAAGAAAAGCTTGAGTTAACTCTATTTCTGTGACTCACCAACTGTTAATGCTTACTGCATACATCACCCTTAGTGCAGAATTCCCCTGCAGCACTGAAAGCTATAATCATAACAACATGTCTGGCAAACATTAGCGATGAGCACATGATTTGTTTTTACATTGTGAAACACTAGCCCATATTACATCATTAAAGGTGAGGGAACCAGAGTGAGGCTGAAGCCTAGGCTTTTGAAACATTAACATAGATGTTACTGCTGCTCTTCGCCGACTGCACAGATTGAATGGTTCTGGTGAACAGAGCTGGGATGTCGCCTCGTAACAGATCTTACAGGTGCTAGTGTGTAGGGTTCCTTTCATATCAGGGACTAGATTTCAAAACAACCAGGCAGAAAAATTAAACCAGACCGGCTGAACGTGGTTATATACTGGGGATAAACTGCTGAATCACTATCAGATGCTCATAAAGGCCAAGATATGTTTGTTTAACAATGAAAAACAGGCAAGATATGTATTGATGAATGATGCCGATATAGATAAATGTAGGTCAGTTGAAAAGATTAGGCAGGTCAATGCCTTTCTGAGGGTTGGGGGTTTACTATGTAGGTCAAGTCTATGGTTGTGGAGGTTTCAGTATAGCTAGGTGGTTAGTCTAAGACTATCTGACTAGTCCAAGCTCTACCACTGCCCACTTGTGATTCTGAACCTTCTCCAGCAGTTACTTCACCAGCTTTTTGTCCTGTATGGCATCAAACAGGTACAATTACTGCAAGCTGAGCTTCCATTTATGTGAAGGTGTCTGTTTTTTGTTTTTTGTCTTTTTCATGTTATGGCAAAGTCAGCAAAACGCAAAACCTCTTTAGCTGGACAGGTTTAAGGTTCACGTGATGGATGGAGTTTCGGGGATATTTAGATGATGAAATGAACATATTGTGCAATTGAGTGCTTCTGAATGGTTTGATTGAATAATACTTGAGACATCACAGGGAAGAGATCACAATACAGCACTTGTGTAGAGAATAAAAGAAATATCTTAGAATTTTCCTTTATTTAACCTGAAATAGCTCTAACAATACATCTAACTTTATTGCTGTATTAAATCTCAGTGAGTTATTTCTATTGATTTATTTATTCTGGCATTCAAAGATCCAAAAAGAATCTTTATCGCTGAGATTAGGACATTTCAATAACAATTTGTTCTCTGTCAGTATTTTTAATTTATCAATTTGAAGTTTTTCTTTTTGGACCACTAGCATAAGTAGTCCAATAGCATTCATGCAGTCCTTTCATTATTTAGAAATGCTAAATTCAGCCTGTGACTCTATGTACATTTTTATATGTGTTAACATGACGTTCTGCAGGGCTTCCAAGAAGGAGCTGCTGGGGTGATATTAATATTCCTAGTGCCACTTATTACTATATATGCTCAGGCTCTAGAAGCTATTTTTTTAATTAGCTGGATTATTTTAGACACCTGAGGCATCATTACAAATAAACACAGCAGTATGCATCACTCATCTAATCTAGTGAAAGATTTACAGATATGAAAGTCTCTTAAGAGACAGGAATGAGGAATGAAAAGATCAAAACTGTATATGCTTCAGACCAATCAAGGCCATTTCTGGTTAATGTCCACAATTATTCACAAAATCCACAGAAAATGTTTATTGCACAGGAGTTACAGAACTTCCCTTTAGACCTCAGAGCGAATGAAACACAGACTTTCTCCTTCACTGTCCCACTGACCCAGAAACAAGGCAGTGCGTGAGGCAATGCTGGCTTCTTTCCCTGTGCTCAAATATAGGCCAGGAGTGCTCCAACAAGAGCTGAAGAAGCCAGTGTGTGGAGCTTGGGGGGGGTAGGGGTTTTCAGAGAATTAGCTAAAAATGGAAGGAGGTAAGACTGGATGCAGAGAGGGGAGAAAGCTGTGTGTGTATACACAGAGACACACACACACACGTATCAATTTTGGTAGGGTTTCTTTTTGTCCACTAAAGAATAATCAAAGTGTTGAAAATCCAAAATATAAATAAATAAATCCATTTATAAAATAAGCATTAAAAAGGTATTTCAAAACACTATATGAACATTTTAAACTGAATGGTTTTCTGTGGGGCTCCCCTATAAGGTTTTATATATAAGGCAGTTTAGGTTTTTGTTGTTTGTAGTGCTCACTTGTTTCAAATGATCATGTTTTGTATAATGCTAATTTACAAACTTTGTTTAGAAATAACATTTGCATTTTAAGTCAAATGGACTTAGATGTAATTGTATATAATCTCCTATGATTTTAAATTCCTTTAACAGCACCAAAAACCGATTGGAATCTGGATCTGAAAACCTAAAACTGTACCAAATCTGAGAATGTGCATTGTTACACCATTAAACAATTAACAGATAATAAATAACTAAATTTAAAAACTCCTGCCCTCTGATCATTGTAGGAGATGTTTAATTGAACATGTATTCTTATAGATAAGCATCTAGTCAAACATTCTCAAAGCAGTCCAGAATATCAATCAGCCTAATCTGCAGTATTAATTGAAATCAATTACCTAACAATATACAATGTACCAGTAGTTCCCCGAGTCCATAACACAGTTCAGATATTACAAAAAGCGTGGGCAGAGAACATCAAACTAAAAGGAAGAGATTAATGTCACTAATGTACACCAGGCTGACGTTCCTCTCTCCCGCACCTTCTCAAAGCTACAAGCTATAAGTTACTCTGACTCCTTATCTGTGGTCCATTTTAATGGTACTGTAACCTAACAGAGTAGTCCAGAGAACCGAGTATCTAACCCCATTTTATGCGTTACATTTTTCAGGAGTAAGGAGCTGTTCATAGAAAATCCACAGTAATATTAAAACTAAAACCACCTCAAACACGTCCGTAAATGCTTTTAACAGAAGGAAAACAGCGTTATATATACAGCCACTAAGGGAAACTGCTTAAGTCTGAGGTTGGGCGAGGCATGGAAACTATAATTCAGCTCGAATGTTGCACGTGTTGCTGTGGGGTTGTTTTAAGATATGGAAATAGCAAAGGGCGGCAGTGGTGTAGGGTTTCAGCCAAGCTATTGACCCCTGGGGTCGAATAATGTTTGGCACGTGGGGCTTTCTTTTCTCTCTGAATTCCACGCTTTGGCTTATCTTCCCAAGAAAAGGGGCGGACAACCAGGCGGAGTTCCAGACCTTACACACGCGCGCACACACACACACTTCACCTTCATTCAAATAAGAAAAAAACGGTCTGACCCAGTTCATGTGATTTCCAGTCACATGCGCTCCCTTGCCCTACAAAATTCGCTATTTTGTCTCTCCCTGAAAACCACATTGGCACAATAACGTCGCGCCTACGCATTTTTTTACTCACGTTTGTTCCAATAAATCCTGAGAAAGTCAAAGACGAGCTTTGAGAGCACGAGGTCAGTAAAGCCAAGTTAATCGTCGCCAAGGTCAAGCAGGGCCACACAACTGTTCCATCCTTTCTTCCCTCATAATAACAGCCCCACGACGATTAGAACAATATTATAACAATATGTTGCTGAGTCTAGTCGGTTTATATAAATACTTAATAAAAGAGGATCGCCCTTGTTCAGTCTCGTTTGCTAGTCTACGGCAGCGACCAATTATTTATGGTATAGTTATATTCTGGTTTTGATCTGTTTCGCAGCTACGCATGCTTCCTCCCTCTGACAAATGACCTACATTCATAATCGGCACATGCAAGCAGAGTGAACACTAACCCCACGCTACCCTCTTAGTATAATGCAGAAAACTCGGGGTTTCCGCCGATTGCATCATCTTTACCCCCACCTATGGCAATTAGTTTATTCAAACCACGAAAATACAAACGCCATGTTTAGTTTTGTAAAACAAAAGCGTCAAGTTGCATAACTGAGTTGATATTCATAGTGTAACCACTCTTACTTCGCTGACGTAATGACTTTGATTTGGGTTTGGTCACGCCAACCTGCAACTTTAAAAAGCCATGCTTTTCTTGTTTATTTACGCATTTAAACAAGGTATTAGGTCTATTGAACTTGATAACTTGACAGGATTTCACGTCCACTTGAATCGGCACCTACGCAGTACTATGTCATATATACACAACCGATTTCATAATATTGTTCCCTTTTATTCTATATCCTTCTCTGAGAAAATAAAATGTTGCGCTGGACCTGGCTGAAGTAGGTTAGTTATTTTGGTCACAAAGCAGAGAAAACGCCTACATTTTAGACAAATAAATATTATTACTATAACCTTACAGATCGGATTATATATGTAACGTTACTGAAAATAGTCTAACCACTAATAGGAGTAGATAAAATCCACTAACGATTACGGAGTTTGTTATATAAACAATTCATATTATATTTTCTGTTGCTCTTAATAAACCTTTGAATATATCACAGTGCCGTAAGTAGTGGGAGGGCTCCGGTTGTAAGTCTGCCGCTCAAACTGCAAGTAACCGAAAGGCCAGGTAAAACCGGGTATGTGTTTACTACACGCACATCAGAATTAGCATGCATAAGTTTCCCCTAATGTTCATTTTTGTATATTTATTGTGTGACTGAGTTAAGCACTTTTTCAGGCAACCGCGTTTTTGTAAGGTGACCCACAGTAACTAAATACCAGTTCAAAAAGGATTTAGGAACATGCAGGCGTTTTGCAATGGTATAACAACCCGAGAATTACTAGTCAATTTAATTGAATGTTTTTAAAATCTTAATGTAAAATAACAGATGTATTTGATATGTTAGAACACCCACTGGCCGTGAGCACCAAGCGTTAGCTTACATTGAACTTCAGAGTTGGAACATAATGCTCGTAGCCTATTTCAAAAGTTTCAATAAATAACTTCTCGACAAGCCCACCATAACAAGGAAGCATTTGGTTAGACTTTCTCCGTGGCTACATAAAGAAAGGGTTAATGGATTGACTCGGCAAACATAAACACCCGCGTTAACCTTTACAGGACTGACCACACGTGACGGCAAGAAGTGTGTCTGTGGAACAAACTGGATTACCTTCCTTTTACCAAGTGCATTAATTTGTAACCGTCTGAACAGAAACAAGAAAACGCCTTTCGGTTTATTTCAGCATTAGAACCAATAAAAACATTACTATTATATTTTAATTCAGATTTTAACCATGTGTCTTTTAACAAGTAAACATACTCACAAATTACGTATACGATGTAAATAGGCAAGGAAAACCACAAAGTAGTATAGGAAGTATAAGCACATGTGCTGAATGATCCACAAACACATCACTGTTTCGTGCATCCAGTTTCTAGGCTCGTGTTGTTACCAACAGTCCCGCTCAGGAATACGGAGCCAGGGTGAAAGCCTCGCCTTGACATTGAGAAAATGCACGGAGCGCAAGAACTGAATTTCTAATGAACGGCCGTAAGCAGATAGCATCAAACAAAAGCCCAGAAATAACTACCCATGTAACTGTGGCATACGCTGCTGTCTACCACAAAGCAAGAAACACTTCGAACAGTATTATTTAGAAGATTAGCTTTAATAATGTTTCAGTTCTTTCCGACCTGGATATTGAGCAGGGTAGCCGTCTCTAACCAACGTTGCAATCAATGACTTCTAGTTCAACGATCACAATGTGTGTATTTACATAATTAAACAAACATAATATACGCCACATAATCTACATTGTATATTCAAAAATAACTTACCATCGAGGTCCTACAGCTATCCAAATTTATCACCGCGGCTCGTCCGATGGTTGCGTCTGTATTCTAGCTGTTATCGGTCTTGCAGAATTTGACAAGAAATTCAAAGTGATCCTCGCACAGTTCTAGCTCCGTGGTTGTTGCTTGTATGCGGGCATGGATTCAGTGCCTCGTATTTTGGTTCCTCGTGCTATGTTGTTGAGGTGCTCCAGTGTCGTCCCTCCCTCGCTGCCTGTCTCGAAATATATGTTAGTAGGTCACAGTTGCATAACTAGTTGCATAACATTCTCTCTCTCTCTCTCTCTCTCTCTCTCTCTCTCTCTCTCTCTCTCTCTCTCCCCTTATGTTTTTTATTCCATCCTCGAACCCTGTTACAGCTACAAGAGGGAAGGGAAGGACTAGACTCTAAGCCAGACGTGCTTAGATGTAAGACGAACATAAACATAAAAAAGGTTACTGGAGGTAGAGGGTGTGCGAGATCTCGAAACCTAGAAAAACACTGACGACGTGACATTTTTAGAAACAACCCCTCAGCACACGATATAAAAAGAAACGGTTTGGAAAGGGCATGGATAGCGGACCTCAGTTCTTCTCACATTTATGATATTGAGATTATATATAGCGTAATACGGGAAGAATGCGTTACATACCGTCCCTTGCCATAACCTACGTTGCTAACCAAACTCAAACAGTTTGTTCTGGCACGACCCGTTCTCTTTAGGGTTAAGTTCCTGTTTACCCATTGACTCGACTGCATTGCGTAATTTTCTCTTCAAATGTTAAGCTGCATGAGAGTGGAAAAAAACATGTAGCTAATAGCTTTGGTACAGTATTGCATAATTTTTCGAAGAGCAGTGTTGTTCCAAGTTCAGTCATACCGTAGCTTAATGTATGTGGATGGCCAAAATGAATTAAATGATGTATTTAATTGTCTGATGTCTAATGACGCTAAATTAATAAACACGGGCTAAAAATAAACATGGGCTTTTCTAATGCAAATTATATAACGTGCACCAATAGGGCCTTAATTACGCCTCTAAGCCAGACACAAAATAAATCTGTCCTAATGAAAAACCTTTCCCTTGTTGTGACTCCCAAGTTTGTGTCATCAAAATGACTAATAAGTAATGGACTATACTAAATAACATGTCAGTCAGTACCACCTCACCACAAAGATTTTTTTTTGTTTTTTTATTGCACGGGTACTGCACCACTGTCAAGTACGTGGTCATTTGAGGATTTGCCTGTATTAGACGCTTTCAAATAACTGAATTCACATAACCTTTCAGGTTGGTGTTTTAAAAAACTCACTGTACTTTCACATAGAAAAATTGTGCATGATTTAAAAAAAAAACCCAGCAGTCAAACAGAACCCCATCTCCCCCACATCTTTCGGTTCTCCTTTGTTTTGACTGATCTCTCTTTGTTTTGACTGATCTCTCTTTCCTTTTGTTCAGGAACGGTAGCGCTCATGAGCATGGCAGGGTAGGGATGGCCTTGAACGGGCCACCTCTCCTCCTCTTTCCCCCCTCCTCCTTGGCCACTCCCATTCCCCTATGTACCCCACCCAACCCCACCCTCTTTATCGGTGAACGGTTCCTATGGCAACTGTCGCAATGCCTGCCTAGCAACAGACTCTGCCTCCCGCCGAATGGCAGAGGGGCAGGGGAAGTGGGGTAAGGGGGCAGAAGGGGTGAGGAGGCTGAGGACTGCGTGGTGGGAGGGTAGCGAGGCGCGACAGACTTCATTAAAACAAGCTCCTCTGGCTCAACCCCACAGCCATTCATTGCTTGGCACCCCAGGACTGTCTGATTCGCTCAGAGGCCAGGGTATCCCTTAAATGGAAAAAAAACTAATAGATTTGCGTAGTATCTTAAGAACACTTGTCACGTGGCTTTGATGCGCACTCATTTTGGAATGAGGCTGCTCAGAGCTCTTGGGGTTTCCATATTCCTCCACAGAGACACAAGAGTATTCGTTGACTCAGTCTTTGATTTAGTTTCTCTGAAAAATGTACAAAATGTATTCCTTTGATGGGAAGAGAGGAATAGTGAGCCATACTGCGATGGTTATGGAGGTATAGTAGGGGGCTATGACATTCAAATGTGTTTTTTATTTAAACTTTCATGATTAATGGGGTTTTGATAGAGCAGAAGTCAGCAAAAACACACAAATGTCCTCTGCGCTTTTACAACAAAATGGTGACTCCCCCTTCTTCATTTCCTCTGAAGGTGAAGGACGGATTTCGAGGTATTTGTCATATAAAAATTTATAATTAAAGCTCTAGATACAAGAAACCAGAATTGTTAGCTCCCCAAAAATGAAATGTTAAGCTGTATTTACTGTACTGTTATAAACAAAGGGATTTATAAACCTCACATTAGTGGACAAGGAAGGGAACATGTCAGAATTTGTTTTTTATAAATACATGGTTACATTTCATAAAATAGATATAAACAAAATGGCGTTAAAATCTATGATGAAACCTAAGCTCTGCATTATATCAGTGTCATCAATAAACTAAGCAGAATTCAAATAGGTGCCTATTTGCTGCCCTCTTGAGGATAGCGATAATATTGCAGAATCACAGGGTCAGTAAATGTTCCATGGGTATGTTTGGAATATTAGACTTTTCATTCTCAGCTGAAGCTCAGCTTTTATTGACTTATGTCAAGGGATTCCCAACGTTTCTTGACGTATTGAGATATGACTATAAAAAATGTAATGAATTTATTTAAGGAATTTATGTTTTTACTTAGTTATGTACTGCTAATGACTACTGACTACTGTTTTTTTTACTGCTAATGACTACTGACTACTGTTTTTCAGTTTCTTTATTATATGTTAGTTTGGTTTTGCTGCAGAAGGTGCATTCCTACTTGGCTGGAGGTCACATGGTTTTCACGTACATAACCATCTTTTACCATAGATCAGCAGATTTTTTATGGCAATTACATCATTGTAAGTAGTAATTATTTTAAAATAAATTGCCCTAGAGAACTAACCTCAGTACTAAAGATACCGCACAATGATTATAGGACTAAGACAAAAGATATGCATAAAAATCTCAGCAAATGCTTATTGCATTTATAAGACTAAATCTTATATACTTTCAAATTCAAGTCTCATTTGGTCTCATTGAGTATTAATTAATCTCATTTTGTCTCATTGAGTATTAGTAATCTTATTTGGTCTCATTCAGTTGCTTTTGGAGCGGAGCAAACAATAATTTTGCCATAACATCACTTGTAGGGAGAGGGCCGGAGAGGGGAGTGGGAGAGGGTGAGGGAGAAAATGGAGATGTTTTTTGTTTTTACATTCATAATTTATGAATTTTACATTCATAATTCAAGTAATAATTATAGCAGTCATTGACTAATTTTTATCCATTAAATATGGTACATACTGAATATTCAATTGTATGTATCCAATTAAATATGGTACATACTGAATATTCAGTTGCATGTATCCAATTAAATATGGTACATACTGAATATTCAGTATGTATGTATCCAATTACTCTCTATATTCTTGACCCTATTCTGACATCACACTTACAGTGTAAATCTACTTCAGGTACGTACAACGTATGTTGTCAAATATTTATTCATATTATATATATATATATTTTTTTTTAACATATATAAAAATGTATACACACAATGTACAAACTGAAAAATACACAAGGCATCACAAGTTTTACCACCAAAATACAAATTACAGTGTTTCTCTTGTATGTTACACACTGTTTATCTCACATGGCAATAACAGACTGCTATGGGGGGAAAAAAACAAGTTCATTACTTCACTGGTGATGGGCTGATTTATGGTATCATGAAGTTGCACAAACACCATGTACATCCCAAACACAACCCATTACAGCGTCACCATATACATCATGTGATGTAAATACATGTAATAAAACCTGCCGCTTTTTGCTCGATCTGTTATTTGGGAGCTCGAACAGCACAATCTCACTTTTCTGCTTGAAATGCGCAGAGTAGCTGTTCATCTCCGCCGTCACCAACCCCACCACCTAAGCACTATCTGACCCACAGATCTGGTTATTTCCTGCTAGGGCTCACAGGCGGCACAGGAACGGAGTGTTGAACGTAGACAGTGCAGTTCGCTTGGTTTGGAAGGACAGAGGTAGCACCCTCCAGTCTCAAGTGAAACCTTCGGGTTCAGTCCCAGACTTACAGCGACTTCTGGGTTCAGTCACAGTGTTTGCCTTTGCAGCCAGGCAGCCTGTATGGCCATAGGATCTTGGAAAACCAGCTATGTTGCCTGTCTTTACTGGGGCTGATGGTGAAGGAAGAACGACCATCTTGGGGTGAAAGACTGTAGTGTGTGTGCCAGTACAGCAGTGTGGAGCTCACTGTTTGGGAGGCTTTGCAGTCGTTGAGCTTGGTCTGTGTACTTGGGCTGGTCCAATTTTCAAGTCCAATATGCAGAGGTAGTAACATCCATCCTATAGGACTTCCCACCTCCCCCCCCTTTCTGGATATGGAGCTAGAAAAATAAGAGTGACTCTAAAATCAGAGTGACAGAGCTGTAGTATGACACACTTATTCGCTGTATTACTACTGGAGCGGCAGGAGGGTCCTGTTACACGAAATGTAAATTCCAAACATGCCTTTTGGTGCTGAATTCAAAGTTGTTATGAGACTCCGATGGCTGCTCCTTCAGTCAGTGAGCTCCCAGCGGTGCGCCTGTGTGGACAGCTTTGCCTCTGATCACGTCGAGCTCAGGCTGAGTTCGTCCTGGTGTGCTGAGCTCTCCAGCTCTACATTTCAGTTGATTTTGGAGAGCTGCTCAGAAAAGAGCTTCTTGAGTTGGGCCACCTCCTCACTGAGCGAGCTGAGCTGCGATTTGAGCATGCTGTTCTCCGTGTGGTAACACGAGTCGCTGGGGGTCACCGGTAACTGACCTCCACCGTAACTGGCAGCCAGGCTGCACTGATGTTGAGTGGAAATCCTCTGTGCATCGTCCCCATCCTGCTGCATCCAGTGTCTGGTTGTTTCACCCGTGCCTGAATGCGCATGGTTCCGGGGACCCTCCAGCCCTCCGGCCGGCGGCCCCGGACTGCGTCTGCCGCCGGGGTTCTCCGCATCGCTGCCGCCCGGACACTTGAAGCGCAGCTTGTGCGGGAGGTTCCTCATGCCCTCCATGGATTCCCCTCGACCGAGCGCCACCGGGGCACGGGCCGCCAAACCTGCCGGCCCCAGGGTGTCGGGCCCCGGGGAGGGGTGGCCCTCGTATAGCGGCTCGTCAGCCTGAATCGGCGACAGCTTGCCGTGATCGCTCAGCCGATCGTCAAAGAACACGGGGCTGCCCACGCTGGAGCCGCCCGGAGTGGAGAAACCAGAGTCTTCTGACGCACTGCCAACGTCCCTGATGCCCCGCCCTGCTTGGGGCGTGGCCTGGGTGGAGCTCAGGTGCTGCGGCACGGGGCCAGCGGCGCGCAGCCCGTCCTCGCGCGGCAGGTAGTAACGGGCGGCCGTGGCGAGCGGGAGGATGGACGCGTTCGAAGGGTCCTTGACCAGGCCAAAGCGGAACTTGAGGGCGAGCAGCTCGGCCCGTAGCCGGGCGTTCTCCTCCAGCAGGCCCAGCATGCGGTTCTCCAGCACCATGTCGTTCACGCGGCGTTTCTCGCGCGAGCGCTTCGCTGCCTCGTTGTTCTTCTTGCGCTTGTCCCAGTAGCCCTCGTCCTTCTTCTCCTGCGGGATGAACTCGCGCTTGCGCCGCAGCGTACTTGCGCTCGGGGAAGCCTCCTTGCGCTTCAGCGTTGATGGGCGGCCCAGAAGTGAGCGTGCCAGTAGGCCACTTGACGTCAGGATGGAGGTGGCTTCTTCCGTGAAGGACATGGCACCGCCCGAGGGCTCCGTGTCCAGTCCCAGTGCCCCTGTGGTCACACTGGTCTCCATGGTAGGCAGGACTACAGAACTTTGCTCATGAGATCCTTCTTCAAACATGCTGATTTTCAATGAAACTGCTGTGTCTCGCTATATATTTGTGGTCCTGTTAGGGAATACGTGTCAGCGTCAACGTTTTTGGAATAACAACAGCCCCACCTGGTGGTATAAATAATAATAAAAAAATTTAGTTGTTACGTAAGATCCGTCACAACACAATGTTACGCAACTCCAGCACATCTTACCAGTTAAAGCTGAGAACATTTGTGTGCACACCGTAACAGCCCCAACTAAAAGACACTTACAGGTTGAAGGCAAAGATAAACCATTTTTACACGACTTCGTTTGCTATGCCTTATCGTTTAAATTATCTGGACGTTTTTCATTAATAAAGATTTGTTTGACAGTTATTTACAATTTGGACTCAAAGTAATACAGGCTAAATATTGCGTGCGCATGACGTTAATGCTGTCTGGATCATAAATGTTTCCTCAGAGGAATCTGCACCTGACCTAGTTAAGTCAGAACATTGGAGTGTGAACTTTTCATCCTTCGTGACCCATTCATCCTTCGTGAATATGGATTTATTCAAAGAATCTTTAATAATACGCAGTAACACAAAATAAAGGTGCGCCCCTGAAAATGTACACACTTAATATGTGCAGTTAACTTAAAATAATCGATGTAAGGCGTTATTCATCAAATTTGCATACTTTTACGTCTTTTTATTTTATAAAATTTTATAGCCAAAATCGTTAATTCCCCATTGTTAGCGTTTTAACTTTGGGATACGAACAAATAAGATACAAAAGATGCAAAAATACTCTATAAAAACAAGATATATTTATATTGTCCTTGTTAAAACGCATTTTTACCGTTGTTAAACGAGGATCATTCACTGCGGAATCCCATTTCGGCGTCAGACGATCGCGTCGCTCCACAAAACGATCGCCTACTTTTGCATAATATTTTTAACCTGTTAACTGGAATGTCTGCTTACTGTTATGATACGTCGAATACGCTGCGCTCCGTGCTGGGACTGGTTATCTGATTTCCTCATCCACGAGACGAACAACTGAGAAAATTATTTAAAAATCTGTTTAATCCATTTTGCGTAAAGGATATGCAATATACGTACAAGTTTTCAAGGAGTAACATTTCTACCAAAACTTTTAGTAACACCTAAATATGAAAAACAACAAAAAAAAACTCAATGTTCAAAATGTGTATGCTGTTACCGTTAAAAAGATCGCGTAATTCCTGTCCAAAAGCTTCAGTGAAAAGTCTGTCTCAGTCAAATAAAACAGTTTGCGCCCGGTACAGGCTGTTGCAGCGGAGCAGTTTATCTTCAGGATTACGTTGCCCAAACTATACTGTCAGCTTTCATCGTTCGTCTCTGCTCCACTTGAAATGCTGCAACCCCTATTTGTATCGTCGCCGGTGGAGTTCAGGCGAGGACGTTCACTAACCCCGTCTGAACCACATGGCTCCGTTTGAGTGCAGTTGATAGAGCCGCCTACCTCAGTACTTGGGACCCTCCCCGTCAGTTAGTTACTCACGCCGAGACCTCTGTCTCTAATCTGTAGTTTCACTACAGTTTTCGTAATAATTGTCTTTCAGACTATTCTTACATAATATTAAGTAATGTTGCACAATCGCTCCTCCCTTCTTCCTGTTCGCGTCCTCATAAGGCACGACTATTCTCAAAAGGGTCGACAGCTATCTTTAGAAACCCGCTTTACAGATCCGGTGACGTGATGTACTTCCTATTTGTAATGTATGTTACCCAGTGATGCACCTCAGTTGTTAAAATGATTCAGCCTTACTAAAAATGAACAATACTCTTTAACTGATGAGGCCTATTTAAAGGGTAAAATATCACCAAATATTTGTTTTTTTTTAATGAGCTTCACGTAGTTGAACTCTTGTCGTCTACATGAGGGGCAGTGCATGCGCTGTGTCCACTTTAGAAGACACATTTAGTAGGATACTGAAATGTGTTGGTTTGTTAAATGCAAATGCGTGAAATATGTTAGCTTGTTAACTGTAGTCTTCGCTGACCCAAGATATGCGGCACAGAACTCCCCACAGTCTGTCTGGAGTCGGAACACATGCTTTGGGTTTTAATTTTCCATCTAAATCTTCTAATATGTTGGGTCACGTCTGTTGACTAGTTACAGTGAGAATCTTTTCGTTAGCATGGCCAGCTAGGTTGGTGTTGTTTCAGTAAGTGTTTAATAAGGAGGTTCTGGAAGTTCATCTATAAGGAGCAAGACAGCGGCCTGCATTTACACAGGATTACATTATTCCTCTGTTCCTTGTTTTAAGTGACAAAACTTCTTTGGAATCCTGTGGTAAGGTACCTGTTTCTTAGAAATACTTTTCTCAGAAATAACTTTCACAATAGTTTCTTTAAAATTTGAGGCTTGAGGATGAGCCTTGGTCAGACTGGTCACTTTTGTGATTTTTTTAAAAAACAAAAAGTGATAACACAACAAGAACTGCACCCAAACACGTAAAAGTGTCCTGAGAATGTATCTACCCTGGAATACGAGCAGTTACTAAGGTGAGAAAACACGTGCATTAGTTCGCAGGCACACAAAATGGCCAACAAAGGTTGGCCATTTTGGGTCAAGAGGCATTATTTTGATAAAACTTCTGAGAAAATGTGTTTGGTGGGGATTTGAAAGGGAGGACGGGAATGTTCCAGAACTCATGTTATCTGGTAGTATCTGCATGGCAGTTCAATCACTGTCATAGTAGTTGTACTTGCTTTACTTTTACATTTCTTGAATAATTGTCTTCTGTGTGTTTTACCCTTACGCCTGCTACAGTTACTGAGTATGATTCTAAGTGGACTGGATACACAGCATATATAGTGCTAGCTAGCTTTACCTTCCCTAATCTAACCTGTACACATGCATGGACAGGAAAAAACTAACCTTTGGTTTATAGGTGATACCACCTTGTTCATTTTACAATCTTATTTCATAACTCATTCATGTCACAAAAGAGCTTGCATGATCTAACAGCTAAACCTATTTTATAAGTGATGTTGTGCTGGACAGCATTTCTGGAGGATGCATTTGTGCAGGGTGTCAAACCTGGGCTGATGCTCCCACCCAGGATGACTGATCCAGGATCAGATTCTGGAGGATGCATTTGTGCAGGGTGTCAGACCTGGGCTGATGCTCCCACCCAGGACGACTGATCCAGGATCAGATTCTGGAGGATGCATTTGTGCAGGGTGTCAAACCTGGGCTGATGCTCCCACCCAGGACGACTGATCCAGGATCAGATTCCAAACACCTGGAGCACAAACCTTCCTTTAAGAGACTTTGGAAATACTGGTGTAGGGCTTTTCTTGTTTTTTAAATGTATTTACCCTAAACACAGACCGATTTCAGAGCAGCTTTTGTGTGTGTGTGTGAGATCTCTCTTGACTGTCTTCTGAACATATTAACCTCGGTGTGCCCAATAGCGAGCAGTGTAAGCAGGAGAGTGGTCGTCACTAGGCATCACGTGCTGATTTAATCACTGTAATCTCATTTAAAGTTTCTAATAAATATACTAGCATGCCAGTACTCACATATCCGTATGCTAAAAAAGCTAAATGCTAAGAGGAGGTGTTACAATTTGGTACTCTTTACCAGCAAATAATCAAAAAGACATTCACAAAGTTTATAAATTTTAATGCAGAGTGGCTCAAAAAAGTCTCTTCATCCACATTTCCTTCTTCTATTTATTTATTTGTTTATTGTTTTCCACCCGGCAGTAAACTTTGCTTTGCGTTTGTGTTTGAGCAGTTTCCAAGCCTGATGCTTTTGTCTCCTTTACCCTCTAACATGGGTTTACCAGGTCATCTGAGGAACACAGCTCATCCTCATCATCTCACCCATTCAAGTGCTCCTCCCAAACATCTTCTTCATTTTTCTTTATAGTTTTTATTTTCTTAGATTTTTTTTTTGGCTGTCTCACCCATCACACATATTGGCATATAGAAAAAAGAAGAAGAATCATAAATAAGGGTAAACAGCTTCTCTTAAAATAAAGTTTTAACTGCACAGAACAGGAAATCATCAATGCACACCTTCAAGAAAAAGTTTTTTGCTTGAGTGCACTGTAAATATTGAGTGGAAGCCAATTTTCATCTATCATGCATTTATGGTGAATGAGAATTAAAAAAATAAAATTCAGTAAAATCGACCACCCCCTGTTTTTTTTACGCCCACTTTAGTTTGTAAAAATAAAATCTTTTAAATGAGTTTATTCTGGTCATTTTGAGGGGGTGTACGCAGATGGGCTGTAGCCTGATACTTTTATAGCATCCTCCATGGTGTTTGAGACATACATCTTAAGCTATAAATAGAACATGACTCACTCAGGATAACTTGCGTTCAGCTTGCATAACACCATCCTCAGTTCTTTTCCTAACATACACACAATACGTACCTTAATTGTAATGTTTGCACTTAATTGTAAGTTGTACACAAACCCTACTCTTTCTGTTCTGTTAGAGTTCATGCAGATGATGCTTCATGATCTGTTTCATGGTCGTTGGTTCTTACACAAACACACTTGCACACCTCAATACACTCCATGGACATGTAATGCAATGATAAAACATACTGTCCTATTCGTGGTTCATTGTTTCTGCCCGTTATTATCCAGCTACCCCTAACGGATTTCGGATAGGCGTTCTGCTGTGAGCAAGCCCTTCTTTATGGTCTGTAGCAAGAGTGCTGATTACCGTGGATGCGCACGGCCAATTAAAAAAACGTTTGCAGCTGTTGGGAACAGAAGACCTAGGACACCTCTTCCTTCTTCATCTTTCTATTCCTGGATCCTAAAATACGTCAACACGTTGCTATGGCAACCACTGCCAGTTGCTAGGGGGGGGTGGAGTATTATGAAATAATCATAAACAACTCAAAAGGAGACATCAGTATTACCTTATGTGTTTGAGAGATTTATTTGAACCATGTAAATGTGAGATTTATCTGTAGTCTCTGGTATGAAGGGTACTATTATTGTGACCTGGAGATCTTGTGGAGTTAAAAGATTAATAAAGTGGTGTACTGCATATATATTACAAACTGTTTGTAGTATTACTCAGTGGAAATCCAGTGGAAATCCAGTTAGCCTTTGCATCATGCAAAATAAATAAAATATGGATTATGTGAGTCGGATCAATGTGCCCTTTTGTCCACACACAGCAGTCTAACATAATAAAAAAGACAAACCCTTGTGATTATGGCAAAGCAGAGCCTGATTAGAGTAGTTCAGTCATGTACAGGAGACCACTCATAATTTAACGGGACAGGAGTGTGTGTGTGTGTGAATAAAAGCATCTATGCAAACAAATGAGAAAAACAAATGGGAGAGAGAGAAAGACGGAGTTGGACTGCAGTGTGCTTAAGGTTACATAACTCCAGCTGTGGAACTTGCGTAATCGGTTCATAATCAGTGCGACTGACAGAGAGCCTTCTTCTCTAGTCCGAGCTTGCACAGCATTCACTGTGCTCTGCTGCTATCTCATACATCTGGAACAGCAATCTGGCTTTCATCTGAAGATTGTAATGTCCTCATCTTGGTTTTTAAGTAAAATATCTTAAGATAAAGCTTTTAAAATATTGAAGGATGACAATGGGACTCGTTTTGAGAGAGGAACCAGGTGTGTGTGTGTGTGTGTACACACACGGCCGTGTGCAGGTGCTGTGGTGTGTGGGTGATGTGTGTTTGTTCAGAAAACCCTTATGTTTCCAACCTTTTGACAGCGATTCATGCAGTCATTCAAGCAGCCCACTGTAAGCCATCTTAAGCATGTTCATGTTTGGCAGTGTGTATGCAAAAGCTGTGTGGAAAGACGGAATGTACTGTTTCTGGCAGTAGAATTGTGTGTTTACAACTTTTTATGACTGTTCTTACTGGATGTACCATTTTGGAAATCTGAGGTTTGTCTGGCTTTTTTTTCTTTCTCAGAAACTCATGGCAATTAGAAAACTGTGAATCTGCTTTTAGCTATCAGCTAGCCAACACCAAAGAATTCTTGTGAAAGAAATCTGCTGGAACTCCTGCCAAGTCTCTGTTCATATTGAACTACCCAAGTTGGTCAGTTAGATTATGGACTTGCATCAATCTACATATGCTTCTCACATTGGCTACTATTTTATACTCCGTACACCAGGTTGCTTTGAACTTAATGAAACAGGAAAAAAGAACTGAGTAAAGATATTGTTCATGATATGAAAATAATAGGGACTATGACGATGGGAAAATGAAGTGAAAAGATGGACGGATGGATGGATGGATAGATACTGTTCTACATATGCTGTATTAGTAATTTTGTTTAGAAGAATTAAACATGTTTTTCTTCCTTAATGATTGCATTCTTGCCTCTCCCTGTTCGATGTCCTCTGAGCTCTCAGAAACCACAGGGAACAGTGTGTTCTTTTCCATGACCACCTCATAGTGCTGATTTTATCTTAGTCCATCATTCTCTATCAGCAGTGGATAGAGAGAAAAAGAAAGAGGGGGGTGATGGGGAGAGATAGTTTAAGAGAAAGGGGTTTTAGATATTTCTTATGCTCTAATACTGGCACAGGAAGAAGGGCAGTGAAAGGGCGTAGGGAGTAGGCTTCATGGTTTTTGGAACACAGCCATCCAAGTCATCCAAACAAATCAATGCAAAGTGTTCTAAGCTGCTCACTAATTTGAAGGCATTTTGGAGAATCTAGGGCAAGTTAACTAGGTTTGCAGGTTTGTCTGGCTCTTACTAAAAGAGCATTGTCTGCTTCACAGTTTTAGCACAATGCCAAATGCACCAGAGAGGCCATTTCGTGTGGTTATGAGAGTGTCTTACGCACCAGCCTGCGCTCTGGAAGCAGTAGTCTGTGTGTGCTGACACCAGCTCGGCTAAGGGGATGCTGTCAGTCTCTGTTGTCTGCCGGGATTCTGGACCAGTGGAAGGGCAGGGCGGACGTGCTTGTCCCCGCCCCACAAACAAAACCAGCCATTCATGAGCACAGAGACACACCGCATCCACCTCTCACAGGCGGAGCCAGCAGAGTGTCACATGCTGGTGTTCGTGAGTGCAGGTTTTAGGCAGACCAGAACGATGGTCTGCCTGTGATATATGTCAGTTTGAATGTGCACATCTGTGTGGTTCCAATTACAACCACGTGCAGTTCCCAAGCAACACCCAGGGGATACATATAAATCGCATTCCTTTTTTCATTCACATGGGAATCTGAGCACACATTCATGCACGCTCACATGCACACCCACATTGTTGAGAAGAAAGTGGGACTGTTCCCAAACAGGGACTCTGCAGGGACTCCTAAGCCCGATCGAGCCAGTTGACCAAATGTGTCGTATTCAGCCAACTCACAGCACCTGCTCCTACAGGCCAGCCTTCTCTGCTCTCTCCTGTGAGTGTCAGATCAAAATTCATAGAATACCAGTTGTGTTCATTTTTTTTTATCATCAATTGTATCTCATGTTACTTCTATAATCAGAGCTAATAAAACATGCTTTCCTCATGATGTGATCTGCCATTAAATTTGGATAAATAAATCTAGATGGTTGGCCCTGTGTTTCATTTCCATACAGTCTTGAACATGGTACGGCATTCAAGTTTTGGGTAGGGCCAACCTTGTTCTTTGATCTTTGGTAGTCAGTGAAGGCTCTCCATAAGTCTCGATCCACTTTACATTTTACTTCTTCAACATTAGAAGACATTGCAGGAGAATATACACCATATACGCAATATACTTGTAGTGGAAGGGAGTTCAGCTCTGTCTAAGAGCAGTTGGATACGTGCCGGCATCCCCAAGTAGAGAAAGACGGTTCTTGGACAAGAGCAGAAGGGTTTAAATGCTGCTCTCTGCTCTCAATTGGATGAAGGCCCTTGAGGCTGCGATCTCCTGAGCTCACATCAGCACAGCTTGACTTGGACTTGGAGACAGATTGTGGCTGTCCTGGACTCTTCCACACGTTGTTCATGGAAGCAAACTGTGTTTTTACTTTTGTGAGTGGGAGGAGGAGTAGGACATAGGAAGGAGATGAGAGAGGAAAGGAGAGGCAGGTAACGAGGACACCTCCTTGAGGTTATGTGAGGTCTGTTTATATGGTTCTCTGTTGATCCACTGAGCCGTGCTGTGTGTTCAGATGCCGCGAGTTCAAAAATTAATTACACAGATTCTTATATTTAGTCCTACGGTTGTCTGAGAGGTCTTGCACTTTCAAAAGCATTTCTTATTTTGTTAGCATAAGGCCACCATAGTTAAAAATGTGTAGGACAATAACAGAAAAAGTGGTCCTTTTTCTGCGTGCTAACAAAGTAAATGGTGTTTACCATTTTTTGCTTAACACGGGGCAACCTTTCACCTCACCTCACCTGTAATGATAGTTCTGCACATGATGAGCTTCAGGAGTCGTGTGATTTTTGTTGTTGATTCTCACATCACAGCATTACCTTTCACCCAGTAGCCCAGCCAAAACCCACTGAGGGCTCCCACAGCCAGAACCCACTGAGGGCTCCCACAGACTGGTGTCCGAGTGGGATGTTGGCTGCATTTGTTGACACGTTTGTGCCAAAATTAATGTGCAGAATGTGAGATTTCAGAGCAATTTTTGCTGTGAATTTTTAGTAACTAGGAGTTCTAGAAGCTTCTGGTAGCAAATGTGAAGTAGTTTTGGCACGTACCTTTGTACAGAAACATTGTCGAGAAAATCAAATAAGCAAACAAGTGAAACACTAAATCAGAATTCTTGAGATAAGCAAGGCCTGCACAGAACGAATCACCAGTGACGAACCCCTGTGTGTATAAGTATGTTTGTGTAAGTCTGCAGTATGCGCTGTGAACTTAAGGGAAAATTCTTTATGACATCAGATTCACTCCTCCCTCAGTACTTTAACAACACCACTCTGTGTTTTTATTGCATTTACCACAATTACGTATCATGTTCTTACATGGTTATGGATGTTACATAAACCGTAATCTAGAGAGGTATTTTTATTTCATAGCTACACCTAGAAATATTATTTCAGTCTTGATATTTGTAATCTTTTTTTTAGCTTTAGGTTTCAGAACTGCAAGCCACTTAATGTGGGGCTTGTGATTCTTGCTTGAAAACAGGACTAATCCAGTTCATGCAGTCAGCCTCTGACCATGTATGGGTTCTGGAGGCAGTTCTGATGCACTTAGGTTGGTTAGGTCCTATTTTACCATTTGATTGTTTAGACCCAGTGAGGTTATTAGTCATTAGTTCACACATTAGAGTCAGGATGAGAGAAAAACTCTAGCAGGAACAAGCTTAGTCACTTCAGGTTTCTGCATCTGAATGACTCATTCGTGCCCCCCTGGAGTCTGATCACTGTGTGTGTGCCTGTGTATGTGTCAGGAGTCTGATCACTGTGTGTGTGCCTGTGTATGTGTCAGGAGTCTGATCACTGAGCACCTATTCATGTGTCTCTAAATATACAAATGCAATAAATACAAATTAAAGCTTAGTTTGTGTGATTGAGAGAACATCAGTCTCATTTTAAAACTTTCCACCTATTTTTTGTTTACAGCCGAAATGGGTAAAATACTGTAATTTAACTAATACTGTAATTTATTGACTGCATTTGTGATAAAAATTATGAAAAGCCGTAGAGGCTCAGAGGCTCCTCAGTAAGTCGACTCATTTTTATTAATGCTTTAGCTAGGTATGAGTAGGTAGGGGTAGGTATGAGTAGGTAGGGGTAGGTAGGGGTAGGTATGGGTAGGTATGAGTAGGTAGGGGTAGGTATGGGTAGGTAGGGGTAGGTATGAGTAGGTAGGGGTAGGTATGGGTAGGTATGGGTAGGGTAGGGGTAGGTATGGGTAGGTAGGGGTAGGTATGAGTAGGTAGGGGTAGGTATGGGTAGGTAGGGGTAGGTATGAATAGGTAGGGGTAGGTATGGGTAGGTAGGGGTAGGTATGAGTAGGTAGGGGTAGGTATGGGTAGGGTAGGGGTAGGTATGGGTAGGTAGGGGTAGGTATGAGTAGGTAGGGGTAGGTAGGGGTAGGTCAAGTCAAGTCAAATTTTATTTATATAGCGCTTTTTACAACACATGTTGGCACCTGTGAGCACCTATTCATGTGTCTCTAAATATACAAATGCAATAAATACAAATTAAAGCTTAGTTTGTGTGATTGAGAGAACATCAGTCTCATTTTAAAACTTTCCACCTATTTTTTGTTTACAGCCGAAATGGGTAAAATACTGTAATTTAACTAATACTGTAATTTATTGACTGCATTTGTGATAAAAATTATGAAAAGCCGTAGAGGCTCAGAGGCTCCTCAGTAAGTCGACTCATTTTTATTAATGCTTTAGCTAGGTATGAGTAGGTAGGGGTAGGTATGAGTAGGTAGGGGTAGGTAGGGGTAGGTATGGGTAGGTATGAGTAGGTAGGGGTAGGTATGGGTAGGTAGGGGTAGGTATGAGTAGGTAGGGGTAGGTATGGGTAGGTATGGGTAGGGTAGGGGTAGGTATGGGTAGGTAGGGGTAGGTATGAGTAGGTAGGGGTAGGTATGGGTAGGTAGGGGTAGGTATGAATAGGTAGGGGTAGGTATGGGTAGGTAGGGGTAGGTATGAGTAGGTAGGGGTAGGTATGGGTAGGGTAGGGGTAGGTATGGGTAGGTAGGGGTAGGTATGAGTAGGTAGGGGTAGGTAGGGGTAGGTCAAGTCAAGTCAAATTTTATTTATATAGCGCTTTTTACAACACATGTTGTCACAAAGCAGCTTTACAATTGTATG
>JAOXYF010000001.1:21431235-21442584 GCA_028565775.1 Sternarchorhynchus goeldii | reverse complement strand
TTACCTTTGTTTATCAGTAGTTTATCTCAGCTTTTTTAAATGGGAAATTATCATGTATGCAGTATGTAAAGTGTATAAGTATTTATTTATTGGTGCAGTACACAAATTGTGATGTTCAGTGAGCCCTGGTGCTTGGCCTGTCGTTTACTGCTGATGAGGAGAAGGAGCTCTAATCATCTTTACAGCTCTCCTGCTCTCTGTCTCTGATGCACCCCAACACTTCTCGATTCTTGCATCATAGAATTCTACAGTATTGGAGTCATACACATTTCCTGAATGCTGACATAATTTAAAAAAAAATTACTTTCTGGGAATGTCATCACTCAGATATTGTACAGATTGGACATAATGATCTTCTGGTAAAAATGCATATTGCATTAAACTTGGTCAGTGTTCCTGTGGTCAGGATTTCTAATCTTAGTGCAGAGGCACTTCTGAATAGAACTCGGTGCGTTTGGCTCTGTATAAGCTTGTTATGACAAGTCTGAGTGGCAGTATATACACTCCGATTCCTGCTTGTTAATTTGCCATATCTATTCATGTAATGTGATTTGCTGGATAAAAATAACATTTGAAGTCTTTGAAACGTCCTCACACCTCCCATAATCGGGAGGGCTGGTGTTAGAACCGCCTCAACACCATCACCACTGGTGCAGGAGCACATTTGTGATGGTATTTTTAGAAGTGTAACTTGACAGGTTAAGGAATAGTCCTTTTATTTTTAATACGTTGGAATATAGTTGTAAAACTGGAACTTACATATTGACTTATGTTTGTCATACGTTACCTAGTCATTCTTTTCCTTGGTTGAACATTTATACTTCTATTATTATTAAAATGTTCGTTATACAAACATTTTACTGAATTATTTACTAAATTATACAAACAATTTTTGTAAACAAATGGAACTGGATTAATGGCTCTCATCAGCTTACTGCTACATACACAACCTGTACTCACTACATACCTTATTAGAAATAATTTAAAAGGTGTAGAGTTAGTGACTACAGCCCATGTAATACCGAGCACAGTTTGTGTCAGCCAAATTAGAGCTCACTTTTTGTTGGCTGTATATTTTTGCTTGGTGAAGCTTTGCCACTGCGCTGGCAGACCCTCATGTGGCTGCTAGCGCTGCCATCATCGGCCAAATAATATCTGGTGAGAAACTGATGAGTGGTGAACAGCACAGAGCAACAGATGTGCTTCTACCTGTAGTTGTACACTTATAAAAATGCATCCATAAAACAGGCACACTGAATAAAGTGTCCAACGAGTGACAGGGCAAGGCAGGATTTACTATTAAAGTGAGTGGTGAGTCTACCACTGGATTACCTCACGCTCTAAACCTGTGTCACCCACACAAAAAAATGAGCCACATTGTTATTTAAGTCCAAAGAAACTCACATTCACACGCACTTGAGATCTGGACAGAATTTTTTTTTTTTTAAGTGAATCGTTGCATGTCTTAAGAAAAAAAGGTGGAGGTGAGATGGTGCTGGGGCTCAGGGAAGGGTGGGGCATCTCCATCTCCTAGGCTCCCTAGGAAAAAACAAACTGGGCGTCACTGTAATTGGAATCGTCACCATGACAACAGCAGGAGAGACAGGTTATTGTGGCAGGTTAGGTAATCTCAAGACCAGGTTGTAGTAATTAAAACAGACAACAGCCCCCAAATGGATAAATGCTTTCTGCGTTAGGAAGGATGTTGGTAAGAAAGCTGTTGTTCACGATAAAGATACGCTGAGTCAGAACTAATCTGGAGAGGTTTAAAAAGAAACAAGATTAAATCTATGTGATCTCAATAATTCATTTAGCTGTTTTTCACAACGGGCTTTATTCTTGGATAAATCGTATTTTTTATGCATAAACAGTTCATCCAGAGAGGCAATAAATTAGCTATCCATTATGATACTTATTTGTTTTGTGCAGAGAAGCAGTGAGATATTTGTCAAGTTTAATTCCTTTTACAAATTTGTGATCAAATATTGTGCACTATTTTTTTTATTATGCAGTAAGCATTTTTAAAACACTTTTTTCAGTTCAGCATTATAGATATCCATATTTTCCCATATCGTGTTGAATAATTGCTTAATTCCTTTCAAATGTTTGCTTGTTTGTAAATTCACCAAATACAATAATCCAACCGTCACTGGTTTTGAGAACAATTTATTTAAACTACACAGTATTTCAGCATGCTTCACTGTCAAATAAAAAAAAAATCATGCATTAAAATGATTCTCAAAAGAAAACAATTTGCAGAAAATACATTTCAATGCAATAACATCCCCAGCAGGGGGCAACAGTGATATATAACTAGTAAGGTACATATCAGGAATTATGGCTACTCAGGTAATTGCCTTCCAGCAGTGTTACTATTTTACTATTTAACAGTTACTATTGAATTTGTAAGGAGATTGTATGTACATTCTCTACATCACAACAAACAGGGAAAGATTAAAGTATAAAGATTATGCCAAGAAAGAGAGAAAGATGAGCTGTGTTGGAAAGCTTTGCTCACATAACAGTGCAGCATTGGCAGGTCTTGCTTTTTGGTGAGTCTTTTGTTCTCAATGAAGTTTCACTCAGAGACACTGCAGCTAGGAGCTCTGGCTCGTGTTCAGTGCTTTGTTCCACAGTTTCCCTCTGTGTATAAGACTGAAATACCTCTCTCTTGCTTTCCAGTGGGACCTCTTGAAATGTCTCGTCTTCAAAGCCTTTAAGTGTTAACTCCTTCCTTACTATTTTGCCCACTGGTTCCACCACAGCCCCAATTCTGGCTTTAGATGTTTCTTGTTCTTCTGCGTTCTCTGTGATGGCTTCTGAAGAATCACCAGAAATATATTTGCCATCTTCTACAGCACTGTTTGTATTAGCTGGATTTTGTGGTAGATTTTTCTGCATCTCTATTGAATTTTCTGGGGTCTCTTCAGCAGCCATTACACCTAAGACATTACTCAACACCTGTAGTGGCACAGATGTACCTGAAGCTACTTCTGTATCAAAACAAACAGTTTCTAATGTGGCCCTTGGTTGCACATGCTCTCGGCTTCCATCCAAGCATGAGGGCTTGATCACAGAGTTACACTTCAACTCTTCGCTTTTTGGACACTCTTTAAGTTTAGACTTTGTCTCGGGTGGACCCACAGCTAAGAGTTGTTCTTTATCAGTGTTGCCGTCCTGCTCCACCTTAAGAGCGGCTCCATCTTTGTAACGTGCCTGAGCCTGCATAAAGTCCAGGAAAGTCAGGTCATTGAGGCCCTCATCTGGACTACAATCTACCATCTCCCATTCTTCCTCCTCCACATCCACCTCCCCTTCCCCATCCTTTCCACCATCTCTGTCCTCTGCTCCCCCATCCCCTCCTTCTTTCAGTCCTCCTGTCATTTCAAACTCTTTGCTTTCAGCTAAGGAGCCATGGTCTTCCTCTTCTGATGGCTTCTTTTGTTGTAACATATCACAATCCAGATCAAAGGGGCCCCCTACAGCTTCTGCTGATGGATCGACCTCTGGCTTACTTTCCTCTTGCTCTCCACATGATGCTTTATTACAGGTAAGGGTAACACTACTAATTGTGTCCTGCACACCCACTTCATGAATCTGCTTTAGCTCCTCCTCTGAGGGCAGGCTGCCCTTAATCCCTTGCAAGGTGTGTATAGTCTGCTGGTCAGCATCAAACACAACTTCCCCTGGAGCCTCTGGCACTTCTGCTGACAGTGAGGCCATGATCATGGCGGTGGCGTCGGTTTTCAGGTCCTTTTCACTTCTCAGCTCAAAAACTCCAAGAACTGCAGTGACAGGACAGAGTCTTTATTTAGGAATTAATAGTGAGATGCTAATAAACCATAAAAGCTAGAGCCTGGTCTGGCTAGACAACTAAGATCATTCTGACTGGCCACTACCAACTATATTTTAATTCAGCCACATTTACTTTTTGTGTGAACTGTAATTACACATAGTGAGGTTATCTCTTTTGTTTGATTGGCTACTGTTGGGTTTAGAAGATGATGTGGTCATCTGTCCTATGTTTTTGACTATCAGTCCACCCATTAAGGTTAAATGGTTAGCAACATTCTTTTATATACAGGGCAAAAGGCTTGTCCTCCATTTCACCTGATCTTTCCAACTGTCTGTTCTGTAGTAATACTCTGGGGTTGAGGGCATTTTCAGAAGTTGCATCTAGAAAGAAAAAGAGCCAATCAATGCTCTAACATGATGTATGTGATGTAGAAAAAGATGGACAGAAGAGAAAACTAGAAACTACATTACTAACCATCATTTGCTCCCTCTCCTGGGTTTGCCTACAGAGAATCAGAACACTTTGTAATTAATAATAGACTATTGATCGGTAAAACAGCCTTCCGAATATTCTGCATGTGCACACACATGGAAAGGATCTGCACAAAGCATGGGGTTTTGGGGAAAGGTTTGGACAGAGGGCACAGGACTGAAGGCAGGAGTCGACTGGGGCAGGAATACAGATGAACTGCTGCAGCTTTAACACACTCATGGACAGACCTGGCAGGTTACTATTCTCTTTGTAAACTGATGGAGTGCTAGTGAACTACACAAAGCAAAACAAAGCCACATATTTAACACCAAGGCATCAGTCCTACATTTTAGGTGTCATTTAGTTTGAAGAGATATTTAAATGAATACACTAGGTTAGGTGTACCTACCTCTATATGCTTCTCCATGTAGTTGTCTGAAAGGGATATGGGGTTCTTCACAATATCAAATGACTTTTCATCATTCATTTCCTTGTTCTTCTCGCCTTCCTTTATCTGTGTTTGCATGATTTTTGTTCTGGCAACACACAGTCGCACTCACATCATTACAGAAATGGTTTAGTGTATCTTCCTACAGAGATACCAGACACATTTACATCAGAAGAGACAGAAGCAGAGATGGGTTAGACAGGAACGATGTTAAATACAACCTGTAGTGCCCGAGTGTGTTAAGGGGACTCACTCTTCTGAACTCTCCTCTGTTTTCTGAGGAGAGGAGCCTGGTGTGGGCCCCGGCCCACGGGCCACAGTGCTGCTGGGAGTTGGCTCCATCAACCACTGGTCCCTTAGAGACTTCCTCTATTAAACAGACCGAACACATTGCACATGCTTCTGTTAATCAGACTGACAACTCTGTGCCTATAAAGCTCTTTGAGGGACATTCTGTTGTCTCAGAGCCCCTATCCACACACCATCTGGCTGTTGCTGTGCATACAAAATAAGCACTTAATAACAACAAGAAACAATCAGCTCTTGGGCTTGTAATCTCAGCGTTTATGATACTGGCCATGACAACAGAGTACATTTAGAATCCAGCTTTCTTGCTAAGGTGAACCTTTAGTATGAATTTATAATTTCTTAATCATTAACTGCAATATGAACATAAAATAAATGTAACCTAGAATTTTGCAAGCAGAACTAGAAAAGGCCACTTCACAATGTATCCCACTGTGGATTACAGGTTACTTGATTCAAATGTTAACCACATATTACTGTGCTTGGAAATTATGCAGCTCATTTATATATTCAATATTCTCCTTTTTCCTTTTTTACTCTTAAAACATTTGAATGCAATCATATTATTTACCCTTTCACAGCTTTTCATATATATATATTCTTATGTATGCATTCTTCAAGTCCTCAAATGTATTTGTGAAGTTGTAGGGGGCACAAGTGTTGGCCCCCTGAAACAGTCAACTCAAGCTGTTCAAGCAGACGGATACACAAGACTGACAGCTTGTCACCTTGCTGAGGGAAGGCTTTTGGAAGGACTCAGTACCACTTTGATGTTTATTTTTTCATTCATTTGAGCAGTCTCTAAATGTTCTATTTTTCTCTCTCTCTCTCTCTCCCCTTCCAGATCTAATTTTGGATGCAGACACACTCCCAATTTTTAAATCTAGGCTAAAGACTTAAATATTTACCCAAGCTTTTAGTTAGTCTACCATATATAAAGGAGAAGAGGGGGGGCCCCGGTTGTAGAGTTTTTTGGCAATCTGAGAAGTTGATACCATAGTCCAGTCATGTCATGTGTTGTGATAATGACATGGGTGGAGTGCTGTGTCTCAGACAGTCCTCTGGACTAAGGTCTCCCTCTGGCTCACCCTTCTGTTATGCAAGCATAGATAAACCTTTATATGGTCTTCATCTCTACAGATTTAACCTACATATTGCTGCTCAAATTGCAAACTCCTGCACAGACGATGACAATAACAGACTAGACCTGCTCATCAGCAACAAAACACCTGGGAGGGCTACCTGGTCAAGCCACCTGATGAACCGATTAATGAACCGATTTATGTCATAGAATATCTGCCCCCAGCAGAATACTGTCTCAGTTCTTGTAGAGCTTAAATATACTGCCTGCAGAGGAACCTTATTCTGGCCAAATATCAAGAGAGTTTCGAATAGTTCCTCAGCTGTGAAAGCAATCAGATGATGCAATGCAGCACCATGAGATGGCGTCCAGTGAAGCAACAAGCTGTGAAACCATTTTCCAATAAAAATAATCGATCACATTTATTTTGCAGTTTAAATTCGTTGATGACATATTTTACAGTTCTTGGTACACCGATGGACTGACATTCAGGCTGTGTTAACATTAGCTTCAGGCTATTGTTTTTTTAATAACAAGCTTAGTGAGCAGTACATTTCTAAGGTGCTTTTGTTAGATGTTATCGATGAAGTAACATTGTTATTCATTTATTCTAGTTACATGTTCATCCTGAATAATTCGATACACGGTTCCTTTTTGTAACCTTTACTTTGTGGTTTTTTCTCAGTGCTTATTACTTTTTTTTCCATTTTTCCAGAGGCCAATTCAGCACTCAAAACCTTTATAAAGGAAGCAAGGCTGGGAGTTCACCAGTCAAACAGCTAGCTAGTTAACTTTATGCATAATCAGTTATTCAATCAGACAAGCAAATGCCATTCGTGATTTCTCTTTCAGTAGGTTGGTGAAATCCGAGAAAGAGGTTAACCACAATCCCCTCGAGCTACAGTGAAAGCAGCTCATATGCTGAAGCTGTACCACAGGAGCAAACTGATGATTGGCCAAACCCTCTGGAATCTGGTGCACCCTGCAGCTGTGGCCCAGTTCCACCTCACCCAGATCACTCCACAGCATGACCCAAAATCGTTCACTGAGCTCCTCAAGCGTGTGGCAGCTTCCTGGAGCTGCCGGAACACTGTGCCTGCCTCCCCTGACCTCGAGAGGAGTCCATGGTCCAGCATCTGCTGGCAGCTCAGCAGCTGGTGAATGATGCACTGAAAAGGCTATTTTACAGCAAGCTGGTTACACCCTGAAGCAGTACTAACAGCATTTCCAGACAAAGGAGTTCACCTGGCCCTTCATCTTCGCTCAGCAGCTCCAGGACTGTTTCAGGCTGTGGCTATGTGGCCCAGAATGCCACCGTGGCCTTTGGAGGCACTGGAGGAGTTCATCACCCATTTACCAGAAGACACAGTGAAGTGTGTCCAGTGACACCATTTGGAACCACTGGAGGCAGCCCTCCAACTGGCAGAGGTGTACCTGTGTGCTGGAGCTCCATCTCTCTGTCCCCTAAACCTCTTCCCTGTACCCTTCCCTGGTTCAAGCCCCATCTCTGCTAAGTTGCCATTGTTGGGCCCATGAGCAAGACCTTTAACCCTCAATTGCTCAATATGTATGCACAAAAGTCTCTGTGAATTACTTATTGTGATTATCTTTGTTATTTTTCTTCTCAAGATTAATTTTACACTTGGACCATGGACATGTGCAACCGCAACTTCTAAAACCCAAGACTATAAAGAAGGTGTGATAGATATCACAAACCTGCATTAATAACCAGCCAGACCCAGGAACTATTTGGAATTCACCTGCCCACTGACTGGTCTCTCAAAAAAGGGAGCAAAAAGACAAAAGGTGCTTCTCTCTCTCTTTGACCTTGCAGACAAGGTCGCTGTGATCTGTCCCAGGTGGTTGAATAGGAAGAATATCTGCTGCTGCACATCACTCACAAGTAACGCTGCATGAGGCCAAGTACCACACCATGTCTAGCCATCAAGTTGTCAGTCCTTGCCCTTTCTTACTACCTGCTGGGATTAACCTTTCACCTTCTGTTCCAATGGCTTCACCACGTGAAAAATGCCAATGCGACAATCATCCGTTGGCGTCTGGCACTTCAGCTCTGCTCAAAAAGCCACGAGCACAGACGGTGATGGATGATTTCCTCTCTCACCTCGAGTGGAGTGAGGGTTTACACGCTGCCTTAAGACTCCTTGGTCTCAGTGAGGCAGTGGGGGAATGCGGCAGCAGGAATGGGGTCGAACGCCGTCTGCAATACGAATAGGTTGCATTTGTTCATGGTTTGTGGCGGCCTGCTTATATGCAGTGTAATCTTTCAGTAGGTTGCCAAAGGCTGTAAAAGATTTTACCCACAATGCAGAGCTCAAAGATGAAACCAATAAAAAGTGATGCTGTTTCCACTCTGTTTCTACTCTATAAGTCAGGAGTTTACCACTATATTGTAAAAAAAAAATGTGTAATATAGAAAATATTTCTTCTGTTATCTTCCCACTCCACTCCTACTTTCATAGGCACTGAACCAAACACACATGACCCATTACTTCACTGCATCTAAGCAGATTTGCATGATAAATACCTGAAAGGCATTACTTCATCTGTACCCTCCAAAATCTTTTTTTTTTTTCCAAAGACAGGAGAGTTTCTGACCCAAAGGAACAGACATAAAGGACAATAATGTCAACATGTTTCTCTTTGAACAAAAAAACTAAAAACGGGGAAACTGTTAAATCTAGATAGGAGCCTATAGCAGAGACTTGATTAACTCAAATGAAAGTTTACATACACCAACACATTTAGGTAGTCTTTTCCTTATAAGAAGTCTGTTTATAATGAACATTACATTATGATTTACAAAGAGTGCTTCGTTGTTGACTCACAGAATGCATCTTAGTCAATAAGCAGGACAGAGTCCAGCAGACATCTGAACTAGATCACTGCTAGAATAAAAGAATCGTGCTGGTCCTAGTATAAATTATTGTGTTTTCAGTTGATAAAAACTAACTAAACATAAAATTATCATTGAATTTAATTGTTTTATAATTACAGCACTAAAGATTACAAATAAATATTATTTTTTATCAGCACAAAGATTTTTAAGGTATCCTAGAAAAAAGGCATCATAAAAGAATGTATCAAAGATTTTTCTAGGCTGCCTTGGTATTTACATGATATTTGATCAAACAGACAATGTATGGCCCCTCCCTTCAAAAAACATTATTTTCTTTTTTGTAGCAGGACAGACCAGGTCTGATCAGCAGCTAATCAAAGCCAAATGAGGGAAAACTTAGACAAGCCTGCCACATGGACTGGTTTCATGTTGTTTGATCTTTGATTTGTAAATAATACTGTGGTCGTGTGTGTGTGTGTGTGTATGCATGCGTGCATATGTGTGTGTGTGTGTGTGTGTATGCGTGTGTGTGCGTGTGTATGCGTGTGTGTGCATGTCCATAAAAATACATGGGAACAGACCTGGTGCTGCACAACTTTCAGCCAATCTTCTTTTGTTTCTCTTCTTGCTCTCTCCTCTTCTGCTTGGACTTGCCTCTTCTCCTGAGAGAGAGAGAGAGAGAGAGAGAGAGAGAGATGAATACATAATGCACACTTATGAGGAGAAACACTTCTGCTCTTTTAACTTCTTGCGTTCATCTGAGTGAACTGCAGCACATAGGCCTTTCTGGGACTCAGAACAGCTTGATGGAGTCCCTCCTCTGGACCACCCACCACTCAGTGGATTAGTTGAACACAAGGGTCAGAATTGGGGCTGAATTGAATTGAACAGCTCTAAGCCAATTCCAGGTCTGTTAGGGAAGAGTACCAAGAGTGCAGCGGTTAGAAAAGAGGTCTGCAGACTACAGACCTGACGGCTGACCATCCCGTTCCCACCTCCCTCATTTGGTTTGCTTTACTTCGGCTCTAGCTGGCAGCTATGCTTTCTCTCTGTCATTTTGGTTTTCTAGTTTGTTGTTTTCATTTGATTTTCTGTTCATACTATCTTCCTTGATGTCTTAAGGATATGGAATAAAATCCTGTGAACCAGGTGATCTTAAGTGCGTACACACACAGACACACACACAGGTACACACACAGACACACAAGCACAGGGACATACACAAACTCTATGAGGGTTAGCAATTCACAAGAAGTTTGATATGTTTCCTAGATCCACCACAGAAGTAATATGAAGCATAACACGTGTTCTGGTTACCTCAGACAGTCCCTGCTCTAAAGTCTAACATGTACACTCACCAGCTGTTTTCTTAAAAAGAAAAACAGCTTTTTTGTACCAATACTCTCTGAGCACATAGCTAGGTATACATGTTTTATAAGGTACCTTTTATAAGTGTAGAGTTACATATTGTAGCCCATCTGCTGATTACAGCCTTTACATCATTAATCACTTGGATGTTGTGGGAAATCATGGCAGCCAAATCAAACCCAAAACCAACCAACAAACAAACAAACAAACAAACAAAGCCCATTATTACTACACATCATTTAAATGTGTCATGGAAAAGTACTATTTCATTATTCAATAAGCGAAGCTTATTAACAGTGCTTACATCTCCTTACATAAAGCATTTTTATTGTGAAAAGCAATTGTGACTTGACTGAATTCACACATTTTTAAATTGCGTTTTCCTTTTTTATGGCAAGCAAAATACGCATGAAGTTACTGGCCAATGCTTGGTGTCACAGTATCGGAAGCCTGGACAGTGCCACTGCTTGGATGAAAGCCTCTACCTGTACAGCTGGAAGATATTTTGAATAAAGTGGTGAGTGTACAGGGATGATGGCCCTTATACTTACTGCAATAGCCTGCAGTCTCTGCTGATACTGCCCTGCCTCATCCATTTCCACAGTACGTTGATAAAACCAGAGAGGTTCTTGGTTACAAATGTATGTCTGGTAGCAGTGATGGACGTGCTGGAATATCTGGAATATAAACATAAAATAGTCAGAATGCAATAATGATATTAGTGTCGCTGAGACCCCATTGTAAATGGGGGTCTGTCTTGAAGCTGGTCTAGAGAACATTGTTTGAGTTTCAGGTTTTACGGCATGTGCAGATCACTGTTAAACTTAAACCAGTGCCCTTTGGATTGGCAACTATATCGACAAAGTCTATACATCTTCAGGTCCTGAAGGAATACATAGGGAGACGGCAAAGACCGATGCTTTCCTGATGTATTACTAAGTGCTATTACATGATAGACCCTGATTAAAAGACATGATTTTTGCAAGTGACTCACCCCTACACACACATACACACACACACAC
>JAOXYF010000001.1:21392556-21413674 GCA_028565775.1 Sternarchorhynchus goeldii | reverse complement strand
TTAAGGAAATTAGCACCAGGTGCCAGATTAACACCAATAACATGCAGGTATCTGAAAGTGTTCTCTAATTTTGATCACTGTTTTTTTTATAGGACTACACAATGGCATTGACATTTAGGAAATTGTGTGTTGTTCTCTAATTTTGATCTCCAGTGTATATATCCAGCAGCACACAGCCTTGAACAAGTCCATGCCACTAATGAGCCAAGAACAGACTGCAAATTACAGTTACATCTAACTGTAAAATGTCTTCTTATATATGTATCCTGTATATGTAAACATGAACATGTGCTTTAGAAACTGCTGACCGTGGCTTTATTTTTGAACTCGTGTCTGAACTAAGGGGCTGCTGTCATTACCACTCCTGAACACAGAGGAGCTGTATGTATAACAACCCCTACAGGCAGGAGGACTCCTATTCAGAATCTCTAGCCATATGTTCATCACATATCTCCTCCTCATATAGCGGCAGAGTACAGAAGTAATTGCTGGGTGCTTTGAACTTTGCAGAGCATTACTGAACTACTGTTTGGGGTTAAAACAATGATTCACTGGGGGAAAATAGGAATGGCCATTTTCTGGCCAAATTCTGGTTTCTCACAGTTCCACATCATAACAAAAGATAAAAAAAGTCTTTGTACTTAAGAACTAAAATGGCCACTTCCACAACTTAATCTACACTTAACATTCCTCAGAGATCTTGGCCCATATTGACATGATGGCATCAAACAGCTGCCACGTGCAGCTCTACCGCAGCGCATCCATTACGTGAAATTCCCATTCAATCACAACCCAAAGTTGCTCTACCAGACTGAGATCTGGTGACTGTGGAGGCCATTTAAGTGCAGGGAACTCATTCGCAACATTCAAGAAACCAGTTTGATAACTTTGTGACAATTTCCTGATGGAAATTGCCATCAGAAGGTGGTAAAGTTACACTGTGGTGATAAAGGGATAGACATGGTCAGCGATGATGATACTCAAGTAGGCTGTGGCCTTTAAACGATGTCAGTTGGTGTTAAGGGGCCCAAAGTGTGCCAAGGAAATAGACCACCAGCAGTAGCCTGAACCGATGAAACAAGGTAGGATGGATCCATGTTTTCATGCTGTTTATGCCAGTTTCTAGCCCTACCATCTGAATGTTACAGCAGAAATCGAGACTCATCAGACCACGGAACTTTTTTTGAGACTTTTCTTGTCCAATTTTGATGAGCTCGTGTGAATCGTAGACTCAGTTGCCTGTTTGTAACTGAAGGAGTGGTACCCAGTGTGGTCTTCTGTGGCCATTTCCGCAACGTTCGATGTTTTGAGTATTCAGAGATGCTCCTCCGCATATCTCAGTTGTAACAAGTGGTTATGTGGGTTACTTTTGCCTTTCTATCAGCTCAAACCAGTCTGGACATTCTCCTCTGATCTCTGGCATCAACAAGGCATCTGTGCCCAGAGAACTTCTGCTCACAGGATATTTCTTTTTGGGACCATCTTCATAAATCCTAGAGATGGTTGTTTATGAAGAGCTAACATCTAACCCATCTAACACCAGTAATCATGTCTCATACAAAGTCACCTAAATCAACTTTTGTTCTCACTTGGATGCTCGACTTGAACATCAGAAGGTCATCCTGACTATGTCCAAATACAGAGTAGCAGGTGTACCCAGTACAGTGGCCAGTGTGTGTGTGTGTATGTATGTATGTAAAAAGGTTTTTTTAAAAAAAAAACTGCAAATATTTATTTCCTGATGAAGGACCTTTCTTACAATAAATTCACTTCAACTGGATTTATTTTCATTTTTAATCTTTATCAGGAATGCCAATAATTGTGGAGTGGACTGTAGTTAACACAGAGTAAAAGTCATCTTCCTGTTTTATCTTACCAAATGGAAATGCTATAGCTGTTTCTGATTTTGAGGCCATTACAGAGGGAAGCCCTGAGAAAAGTAGGGCAGTGGGGCTAGTGTATATCCAACATTAAAGGAGCAGAAGCCTGCAGAGAAACTCCTCCTCCTAGAAATGCCCATTTAGAAGGCTCATATTTGCACACGCTCATATAAATTATAACACTGCTGGCCATTCCTCTAGCCTCGCTGTGGCTGCTGTGAAATACCCTGAGCTTTTACAACATCACAATGGCTCAGCCAGGAGACAGGCCCATATAGGCCATCTCCGCTGCCTGGCTCTTCTGCAGTGCTGCTGCAGACAAGAGACATAACCTAGCTGCACTGGAGCGGACATCTGCCCCTCAGCATCCCTTACACTGTGTGTGGAAGGTTAGAGGTTTATGTACATGTACATAAAAAAAAATTCTAGAAGCTTCTGGTGATGGTTTGCTCATTTAACAGCTATGCTGTTGAGTTCCAGTGTCTTCACTCTGTGAATTCTCTGGAGTACAGCACGTTTATAGTGCACTCTTGGAACCTGGTAGCACTTGCAGACCTAATTGTATTTTTGCCCTTGAGTGTCAAGTCGCTTGTTGGATAGGTGTGCTCCAACCGCACCCCACCCACCAGCACCGTTACTCATTATCGACGGTTATATTTTACCGCAAATCTTCCTCCAAACTGCCAGGGCTGTTGTTATAACTGATAACAGAATTACATACTGCACTGTGTTGCTTCATCTGCATTCTCCTCACTAGACTCCTGACTAAACTCTTAAATTATAATGTGCATCAACTATCTGATTAAATATCAATTTTGTCATAATCTGACACTTAAATGTCAATGATAGGCCTTATCTGATATTTTTTATCCCGTTCAATCAAAGTGCAAAACCGATGCTTCGTTTAACTTTCATAAGAAGTCTGTTGGACTTTTCAAACATTTTCAAACGTCGTTTAAAAAATGCGTCATCATACCGTCAGAGTCAATCACGAACTGCTTAACAAATCTCTTCCTAAACGCGACAAAGTTACAAAAAAGCTCAGATTCAGTGATTCAGTGATCTTACCTGGTGTGTGTGAGTTAGACAGTTCCAGTTTTGATATAGCAGCTGGAAGCCTTGCCGAAAAGCATTCCAAAAGACATGCCCGTCTTTCTCAATGTCTACAGTAAAAGTATTTCTAAAGACGCTTTACCTGAAAACCGCTAGGGACGCATAGTCCAAATTACTTAGGGGGTGGATTCCGTTTCAAGCCACGCTCACTCACGCTACACTTGCGCGCAGCATTCCATATTACGCACTTGTAATTTTGAGTTCAGTTTTGTTCGTTTGTTTGTTTTGCAGTTGTGTCTTTCACATGCACCTTGGGGAGTGCACAAATAAATACTTTCATATGCCAAACTGATAACATTGATACCAGGAGACTTTAACTATATCAGGCTATCAGTTGTTTACTACTTCATGCAATGAACATACGTTTCTCCATCCATTATCAAGTTTGACTAAACTCTAATACTAATCACAAATAGCATCAGATTAGCTGAAAAAGCAAAATTTTTACTAACAACTCTACTCAAAGGACTGATATACTTAAATTGGGTGAAGAGTAAGACCTTCAGTCTTTCCGATGTATAGTACAGGTATTATGACTGGAATGGTACAGTGATAATGTCGGTCCAAATATGATTGGACTGCCAGCCTCTTTCACTATTGTTTGACTAGTCAAGCTTTCCATTGAAGCTGTTACTCTATTCTGTTAATAATAACAATTAAAACAATCCTTCAAGTAGACTTACGCACCCAGATGGTGAAAGTCATTGGTAAAAATATAAAAAATTGGATGAAAGTGAGTGAATGTTTGTGTGCAGGTGCGTAAACTGTCTCTGCCAGCGGGGTCTGGCCTGACCCCTATAACCTTGCTGTGTCATGAATTTTAAGAACATACTGCCAGCATAAATTTGCATGTTATTAAGATAGTAGTCCACTCTCTCTGTTTATGCATCAGTTCCCCATCTGGTGTTCTGTGTAGAAAATAGCACGCTTCATTTCCTTTGGATGGGGAAAAAATCTAAGCACTACAATGAGAGGTTCTTCAAGATCTTTTGAAAAAACAAGCAGGCTATAATTAAACGAGTTGTTCTGTGTTGATTGAACATGGCACCCCATCTCCTTCTACCACGGCTGCAACAAAACTCACACGTAATGCACACAGCTATAACTCTGGTCAGGGGTCTTTTCTGAGGGATGTAAGTGATGGTGGTCACATGGGTCCATCCAGCCTGGCGTAAGCGAATGAAACAAGACTGAATAATTTAAGATCTGTTGCAGTCAACATTTCCATTTGCACCACAGTGAGCAGTGCCCACCACGCTCAGATAGGTCAAGACCACAACCACGTTTAGCATGGAAATACTGTGCGTATGAATTTATTTAGACGTTAACTATATTTCTTTCTCCTTTGATATTCAGTGCAATGGGCACATATGTCTTCCACTGAAAAAACAAGAACAAGATCACACATTGGACTCGTGGCTGAAATGAATACGGCTTAAAAAGCTTTTCAGTCTCTGTGCACACGGACGCCATTTCTGATCATGAATAAATGTCACTGAAGTGAACAAATGCACAAACCCAGCCTCAGCGAGCATTAGCTTGTCACAAAATAAACTGACAATCATTTTTCGATGCTGGGTCATATACTGGGTGTGATTGGTGTATGTGCCTTTATGGTCATTTATGTGTCTGTACACTTCAAAGCTTGCATCATGCTCAGAGGAGGATGCAAGGTTGCCGTAGTAACATAAATTCACATCCTACAGTCCTTGCCCAAAACCCCCTTTCTCTCTCTGTCTGTAATGATCTGTCAGTGGGTCTGGCTGACTGCAGGCAAAGAGAAACTCAGGGGATTTCAGGCTAATGTGCTGTAGAGCAGTGTTATCCAATAACACACACATAGCCCTACGATCCAGCGCCCAAGGGGCACTAGAACAGTTTACACACATTCGGTGCCTTAGTGCACTGTTATCATCTAGATACATTCAGGTGTTCAGCCAGGGATATGTAGTGATTTTTTAATATATTGCTTGCTATGTTCATCATATTACTTCTAGCTACCTCCTCACAGGCAGGGCTTCCAGCACAAAATGAGAGAGGTTCCATGCTTTTAATTTGTCTACTGCCTTTTTGCAGTAGTTCTTTAATCCATTTCCTGGTTGCAGTGTTTTGGAATCACAGTTGTTGTTCTTCAAGCAAATAAACAAACAATGGGTTGAAGACCTGGTTTTGGAAGTGCATGTTCTTGTGACGTCTAGTTTCATATACAGTGATATACAGAGCAGCTCAGATTGTCACCATCACTAATGATGAATGAATATACACATTAATATACACAGACCCAGCAGGTTCCTAGTGGGAGGAGCTACTCAAAAAAGGGCTTCAGTCAGATTTCTTGAACCTTCATTTTTGATGTAATTACCTGTGATGGACACTAGACTTGATCATCTTATAAAGGTCTCACCTGGATGTGCAAAAAAGGGCCAACTGGAATCAAGCATCACATTTTGGAGCGTTTTGTTCAAATGAATTTAATTAGCGCAACATGCCAATTTTGGGTGGTGCTGCAGACAGACAAGGCTTTTGCCATCACACATGGTGTTTGCTGCTCCGTGTAAATGCCAGAGGCTGCCAAACCAAAACCTGGCTGAATGTGGTACTGTGGAGCAGAAAGTTCTAATGTCTCATCATAGTTCATGGAGGTGCAGAGAGCTTGTTGGTCAACATGAGAAGGTCAAGTATTAAATGAAGAGATTCATTCATATGCACATTTTTGCATTTTCTGCCATTCCTGAAACATCAAGTGGTTGTTAATCAGACAAAATCAGTGTTCATCAGACAAAACGGTCCCATTAGATCAAAACGAATGATCGTCAATGAGAAATGGGACATATTCTGAACACTACTGGTGCAGAACATTTCTTCTTTTTTTCTCCCTCTGTATTTTACACACACACACACACACACACACACACACACACACGCACGCACATACACACATACACTTATCAGACCTGATCCTTGTCGTAACTGTTGAAAGCTGGCCAGAAACAGATCAATACTGATATATCATTAACCCACATTCACTGCAGCCCACGTGGTCATACCTGAATCCCCAAGGAGGGAAGTGGTGGTGGTTGTGGTGGTGGTGTGGTTGGGGAGGGGGTGGAGTTAGTGATCCAAATAAGTGGGAGACATAAAAAAAGAGAGAGAGAGAGAGAGAAGGGAAAGAAAGGGGCGTGCCAACTTTGAATACAAATGAGATCCATGCCCTGCCCTCAGCTTCTCATGCACTCACACACACACACACACACACACACACACACACACACATAACACACACTCCCCAACACTCACACTGGCACACTCACTCCCCTTCCTCACTGCAGCTGTGCTGAAGAGCTGCAGCACAGACGGCCGTTTGCCTGCTCGTCCATCTCTGTCTGGACGGGATCGTTAGGCAGAGACGGGGCGGCGTGTGGCGAGCACGTACCTGATGTGTGGCTGCCTGGCGTGAGGTGAGGGGAGGGGGGGGGAGGGGGGCACACACTCGTCCTTCTGTTGCGGGAGCCCCTGTCTCTCAGTAGCGGCTTGCGTGGGTAGAAGAGAGGAGGAGGGGAGAGAGAGAGAGAGAGAGAGAGAGAGAGAGAAAGGGAGAGAGAGAGAGAGAGAGAGAGAGAAAGGGAGAGAGAGGAGGAAGAGAGGAGCGAGTAAAGATTCAGTGCAAAAGCTGGAGTCGGCGCGGGAGCTGAGTAGAGAAACCCTCCTCACCATGGCTACTGCATAGGAATCTGTCATCACAGCATCGGTGTGCACGAGGTGAGGGGGGCTGTCGATGTCCGTGTGTGTGTGTGTGTGTGTGTGTACTGCGCCATGCAGCAGTTTAGTGGCCAGTGGCTTTGTGGCAGTGTGGGATAAGCATAATGAAGGCAATGCACTTTAATTTGCATGCATAATTTATGTGTGTGTGTGTGTGTCTGCGTGTGAACTGCCATTTAAAAAAGGTTTTTGCAGTAGGACAAGGAAAGAGACACTGGGAGATAGACTGAGGAGAGTGTATTCCCCATGTGCTACTTCTAATGGCAAAAATACCATTATGGCTTTTCTCTCTTATTTTCTCTATAAACCCCTATTGATAGCTGGGTTTGGCATACTGAAGAGTGGGATGTGTGTGTGTGTGTGTGTGTGTGTGTTGCTAGGGCTGGAAGCCTGATAAATGTGATCTTTACTGTGCTAGACAACATTCTCAGATAAAAGGCTGAGGTGATTGTAAAGCAAAAGAGCAGAACACAAAGCAAAGCCCTCAGTCCAGCGTGAGCAGTTCCTTCCCGTCAGCATTGATAGGATGACATGGAGAAGGATGAAGGTGAGAGGGAGTGCAGAGACCCACGGGAGGAGTGGGAAGGTGTCTGTGATGATGGACTCTGAGTGTATGAGGGAAAACAGCTAGAGAGAGTTAATAACAATGGAAGACCAGACCATGGGATTAGTAAAAGCAGTTTTCTCTACCATAACACTTTCTGTTATGAATCTCCCTGAATCCCCATCTTTTGTTTTCTGGAAGTGATATAGGTTGGTAAATGTAGGTTTATGAATGTGGCTATGAAAGAACGGGCTAATCCATTGTATTACTGGACTCTTTACTCTGATCAAATACCCATCTGGACACACACACACACTCACACACACACACACACACTCACACACACACACACACACACACTCACACACACACACACACACACACTCACACACACACCCACACACACACACTCACACACACACACACACACACACACACATAGGGAGGGAGAAGAGAGAGAGACAGAGAGGAAACAAGTATGTATAAGTTTACATTCATTGGTTTTTGTCCATTTTGGAAAACTGCTAACAGACTTTCCATTTAATTATTCCACATGCTCAGTTGTCCACATTTAGTGCTTCTTAAATTATTCATATACTTTGCACGTTTCTTCAAGGGCGATTCTCGATGACTAAACGACCAGTGACTAACTGTCTAAATGAGCACTCAGTACTAGGGTGCCATGAACGTGTTTAGGAACAGCCTCCTCCAGACCTTAACCTGACCTGTGAGGTCATAGAAGCAAACAACAACATGGCTGATATGAATCTCTTCAGCTTCCTCTCGGTTCCTCTTTTGCTGTCAGAGCGCCTCCTTCTCTGTCTCCCTGGTTCCTGACCCAGGGCTGTAAGCTCTCCTGCGCCCACAGCTGTCAGGTGCTCTCGAAGGGCCGGCAAGGGCAGGCAGGTGTCTCCTTTATTTACCGTTTCTACCTTCGTTGACCTTAAAACTGAGATTGGATCGCATGTTCATTAATGAAAGACAATTTTGAAAACATAACTAAAGACTGGAGGGCTGTGATAATCAAAGCGACCACTTGGCTTTCTGGTGCTTAAAGTTTGTTAGCATTTCCACATGAGTTTCAGCGGTCAGTTCACTTCAGCTAAAAAAAAAAAAAGCACTCAAACTTCAAGTTCAAGAGGAAATAGTCAAGTCGTTTTTGTAAGGATTCTAAGTCAGTGGAAGTATCGAATGAGACAGGCAAATGCGTATTTTGTACGGTACTGTACTTGGCGGTTCAGGCCTGTGCTGGTCTCAGACTAAACCTTCTGCCCACTTTCTCTCAGGTGTGAGAAGTAAGAGAAGAAACGCAAAGTGCATCCAACATGGCGGTCGAAGAGAAGGCTGCGGTGAAGACCAGCAGCTCCATTCTGCCCTGCTTCTTGTTTGTGGAGGTGAGTAAGGAGGACACTGCGCTGGCTCTTGTTGCTGCAGGCTTCACGGCCTGTTCCTCACTATGGGACCAAGTTCTTTCAAGGCCAGTGGTGAGCTTTCAGCCAGAGGTTGTAGGAGGAAATTACATCGGTTGTCTGGAACCAGCCTATACTAAAGTTCTTACCTGACACTGCCTAGTCCCTCCTGTGAGGCTCAGTAGATGTTCCTGTGTTGTTATGGACTTCACTGTAGTTCCTTCTTTTGTGGATTTCATGGCACCTTCAAACTGATCTGTAATTATGCAGAAACAGGTGATGAGTCTGATGACCTTAGTAAGCAGGAAGAGGCAAACATCATCCATCCAATAACAGACGAGGTTGGTGAGACCTTTAAGAACTCCATGGATGATCTTTACATGCTGAATCACAGTGATACAGCCCACTTTCACATTTCTAGGGGTGTTTCTTTAGCAGTCACACCAATTAATAGTCACTGAATACAACCTGTAATCAAAGGCCTTGTCATTTGGGTCTGGAAGTGCTGTGAAACACAATTATGCTGTTATTACACAGTAAACTCAACGTGTTAATTAAACATGGCAGGGGGCTTAGGCTGATTGAATATTGCACCCTTTATTTACTAGGCAATTCAGAGCCATTTGCATCAGAACAAGGGCACATTTGGTGTGACTGTTCTCTGTCTTGGTTAAAACGAGCAGCCGTGGGCTACAGAGGGCAGAGCCCACATCAGTGTTTCAGCGTCACTGGTTTCAGATCAGTTCCACATCTCCCCTGCTTGCTCGATCTCTCTGGGCCTGAGGTTCTGGCGCGTCATGGTCATTTCAGCCAGGGCTCGGCGTCTGGGACCCAGCTCACTCACAAACGTGACGAACGGCCATTTCCAGTCATGAGGTTAGTGCGTTGGACAGCCCTGCAGGCGGCAGGACTGGGAGAAGGACAAAATCAATAGGCACAACAGGCGTAGTCAGAAATCACCAAGCACCAAGCAGTTTTGCAGAAAGCCAGGCCTGGAGCCCTAATGGCTCTGACAGTGGTCAGGAGGGAATCTCTCTGACTGGAGCCTAAATCTCACAAGGGAAATTACTCTTATGTGGTGGACTACATATTGAGGTTATCAGTGAAATTAATCTAACAAAGGATAAAAATAGAAGCACTAGAATTATACAGAGGAGAGAGCTATGAACTAAGCTTGTGATCAGTGTTATAACTCTACCTGCTAAGCTTGTGATCAGTGTTATAACTCTACCTGTCCTTCTTGGACTAAGTGCTTGTAGGGGACGTTTATGAGATGTTCAAGATATGAGAGCACCCAAGTACAGTAGATGCACTTGACCAACAGGTTAGATGTTCCTGTGGTGGGTGTGGATGAGGATGACCAGGGTTAGATGTTTATGCAGAATACACCACACAGTGGTGAAATGAGAGGTGAAAGAGTGAACACATGCCAGTAGACCTTTTGGAAACTGTATGCCCTCCGGAACGTATTAATAAATGGCTTTTTAACAAGATGCTCAAAAATGTACAAAAATGTACAAAATCTTTCTTTCTTTCTTTCTTTCTTTCTTTCTTTCTTTCTTTCTTTCTTTCTTTGTCTCTCTCTGTCTCTCTCTCTCTTTCACTCACACAAACACTCACTCTCACACACTATCCCACTCTGGCATCTCTACTGCTGTTACTATGGAGACAAATCAGCTGGATTTTTCATCGTCCTTCTGTTTGCACACCCCTCCAATCGTTTCTTCCATCACTCTCATCTTCCTGTCATTCTCGCTCTCCTGAGACTGTGCTTTTAGTGTCCAGCCGTCTCTCTCTCCGTGTGTTTTACACACGCTCGTGCACATGTGCAAGCGCACACACACACGCACACACACACACACACACACACAAACGTACACGATCAAATGCATGTGCTTAAGCAAACCCAATGTGCTGATTTTGCACACTGGTCTCATAACTAAGCACCATCTTTGCTGTTGTGGCTCTGTGACTTGCAGACCCTTTTTATTCAGAGAGAAGGAGCACACATCATATATACGTAAGGCTCAGCACATGACCATAAATCTGGAACCTGCTGAGTGAGCTCAGTGGAAGGGCTAAACTGTTCTCATCTTGTACTATAAACATCTCCTGTGCCTCACATTGATTTTTAGGGTCTGAAATAAGATCCTGCTTTGTGCCAAGATGAGAAATGTGTGTGTGTCTCTGTGTGTGTGTGTGTGTGCGTGTGTGTGTGTGTGTGTGTGTGTGTGTGTGTGTGTGAGAGAGAGAGAGTGAGAGAGAGACAGACAGAGACAGACAAAGAGACAGAGAGACAGGGAGAGGAAATAGATCATTTTAGATTATTTGCGAAAATTATTCATGATAGGGAAAAGAATGGACCATTACATTGCCAGAAAAGTTCAGTAGGGGGCACTGTTAGAGTAGTTTGCCTGCATAGTTCATTAGGGGGCACTGTAGCCTGTGTTTTATTTATTTTATGAGTGCAATACCGCTCACGTCCACTGTGGTGTGATGGCGTTCTACCTGGGAATTTAATTCAGGGAAAAATTTTGTCTTACATGATTTTTTCATTTTTGATTAAAAATGTTATGCACTAACCTGAAATGTCAGAACTACTTTTATCTATAGGCACTTAGTTAAGTACAGTTAGGTGCACAGACAAAACGCACCCACACTCTCAGACTCATTAGCACCATACTGTGGGATCACACACCTTGCATTGAGTGTCTTTAGCTGGAATTATTCCCCCTAAAAATGTCAGACATCTGACAGTAAATAACACTTGTTCAGCTGCACCTATCGCAGCCTTTCAAGTGAAAGAAACACACACACACACACACACACACACACACACACACTTGCACACAAAACTCTGTGCTTTGATCAGGTGGGCAACCCTGAATAATGGTTTCTTTGGTTTGCATCTGTTTAAAGCACTCTACTTATGTGCAAGGAATATGTACAGTTGAACTAGATTATACAGACCTCGTACAGACAGGTAACAAACACACTCACCTACAATTAATGTGTTTGGATACATGCATGTTGTTACTGTAACATGTATTAATGAGAACAGACATGGAGTTATCTGTACCCATAACCCATCTGTACCCATCACACACACACACACACACACACACACACACACACACACACACGTGCGCACACACATACACACATATATATAAAAACAAGCCTCAAGTTAAATTCAATACATTCACTTCTACCAAAATACAAGCCTTCTTGTGCCAGCCTCCCACTCTCCTATTCCCCCTATGCTCTCTCTTTCTCTCTCTCTCCCTCTCTCTATCTCGCTCTCTCTCATACACACACACTTTCTTTCACCCTCTCTCTCTCTCTCTCTCTCTCACACACACACACACACACTTTCTCTGTCTCTCTGATCTGGCACTCTTTACTGCTATTTCCCTCTTTCCTCTGGAGCCACACTCCTCCTCCACCTCCCCCGTTCTCTCCCTTTCTTCCTCCCACAGAAGGGGCTTTATCCAGCTTTCACAGCCCAGTGGAACACAGCACTCTCTGGCCCATCACCCTTTCACCTGCCTGCCACCGCTAATATCTGCTCTCCCTCTCTCTCTCTTCCACTTTCTCTCTCTCTTTCACCTTCTCTGTCTTTCATGCTGTCACTGTTCTTCGTTCTCTTTTCACAAGTCTCCTCCACTCAGTTAGTCACCTTGAACTGCAAGTTATTACGCATGCGTCCACACAGACCCTACACACACACACACACACACACACACACACGCCCCTATACACTCACAATTTCCTTCTGAACTGTTCAGCTTCTGCATGAGCCTGTCTGCTGTGCTGAGGTCTCCAGAGCTGCTGTGTTGAGCTGCAAAGGCAGAAAGTTATTTTCCAAACATCTTCCCCTAGAGAGAAGAGAGGAGAGAGAGATGGAGAGAGTGAGAGAGCAAAAGATAGAGAGAGAGAAAGAGAGAGAATAAGATGAAATATTAGAAGCTCCAACAGTGGAAATGACCACTGAAAAAAGGAAAGATGGCTGGGTGGGCGCTAAAGCTAAAAAAAAACAACCTTATTGATCAGGAATGATAAAAACATCTTCCTTGTTTGGTGTTGTCTGTTCAGAATGGTTTACTTATGGTTGTACTGTTGGTGATAATATGCATCTTAAAGTTGATTTGCAGATTAGCTTTGATTTCAGTTAGCCTATATGGAGAAATAGACATATTACCACAGAAACACTCCCCCATCAGAGGAAAGGAAACATCTTTCAAAGACAAGACAATTTCTGCTTATGATTCAAACCTCTGGATTTATTGTCATCCTCATCTGACTGGAGTGCACACACGGTGCACAGCAAAGTATTTATGCGTGTGTGCAAACTTCAAACTTTTGCTCACTATCAATAATTGGACACCGCCACATTTTTTTAAAATATAGTTTTTATTTTAATTAAAAAATGACTTATCATGGCACATCAGTCTCATGTTTATACATGACTGGATGACCTAGGAATGTAAATATGTGTGTGCTCTTACTTCAGATATCACGTGCTGGATTAGCGATGTGCTCGCTGCGTCCGTGTAGTGGAGCGTCTTCTCCAAGCTTGTTTTTGATGGCCACCCCAGTGGTGCACACTCGACCTGCACTTCAGAAAACACAGAATTGTTTTTTGAGGAAGTTCAAAGATGTGTGTCAGGTCTTGACCTCCTTCTTTATATAAAGTCGTTAGCCACTGGCTAACCATTACTTTAGCTTTTATTGCTATGTTAATGTACAGATATAAACAGTTCGTGTACATATTGCTCCCCCAGCTCATATTTTGACAGCAGGTTTCGGTTCGAAGGCACCGGATGAACGAAACCTTTCTAAAGTCAAGCAAACAAAACAGAGATTTTGCTTGTAGCCTGGTATGTTAAAGTTTACAATGTTTCTGAAGAAAATGAGTTTGTTAATCCTACTTAAGGTTATACCTTTAATACTTGCTTTGAATCCCATATCAAGGCTCTCATCCACAGTGCATTTTTCCCTCTCATAACTTTGCATTCCTTTGGCTGCTGTTCATATTTTTGCACTAAAACATTGGCCCATGACCTCATTAGCTCCTGTATTGATTACTGTCATTCTTTACATTGATCTTTACTTAATGGACTTTAGCAGCTTAATTGGCTTTAGCAACTGCCTGACCTGAGCTATTTTTACATAACATCCCAGTTATCAGCACCGGTTACCAGTCCCTCTTCAAATTAGGTCACAGACCTGAGTTATTTTTGCATATCATCCCAATTATCAGCCCTGGTTACCAGTCTGTCTTCACATTGGGTTCCAACCTCTGCTTGCTACATTCAAAATCCTACATACATGTCCCTGTTTATGGCTCTGAAGTCCTTCATTCTCCCAGTCCTTCTCTACCCTTAGGTTCTTCTGGCTGTGAACCGACTGCAGTCGGCCACCACACACCAGGCTCTCCTCCTGTTCAGTTTATTTTTGGCGAGTGTCCTTTCAGTTGGATATGTTAGGCACAGGAAAGATCCTTCAGAGATAAAACCAGACACGATCCTTCAGAGATAAAACCAGACCTGGCCAGACATGATTTTCTTGCTTTAAATGCAGTAAAAGCTATAAAGCTCAAAATAGTTCCAGCTCAAGCTACTACCCCACAGAGCTGAATGATTTTACACTGGAACATTGATGTTTTAAAAAGGCGACCTCAGATATAACTGAGTAAACATAGCAAAAAATCAAGATGGTAACAAGATTTAGTATTCAGTATTAAACCAAAACCACATAAAAATTATACTTGTAGATGATTTTAAAGTTTGAATCTAGTAAGCAGAGGTTAGTTTTAAAAATGGTTAGAAAGAGGAATAAATTTATAAATGTTGCTTATGTGTCAAGAAAAACCACAACTTTGATTTGATACTTTGCAGACGTTACCTGAAGCAATGTAAAGGTACTTCACTTCAGATCTATAATATTAAGAATCCAATTTTATATGTATCACTTACAGATGTTTATCACGTTTTTTTTTAATTCAAATAGATTATTTCTGACATGCATCACTACCTCTAGGCTAATGACACTGGCTAGCATTATTGTAAGCTCTGTGAAAGGTTGGCCACAGAGGGGTTGTATTGATCATTCCTTCTCATGCGCTGTATCATTAGTGCTAACAAGAGGGTAATCTCTTTGATACCCAAGTGCTGGAGGTCAGGAAGGGCAGTCATTCTTCCATCATTCGGTCTGTCAGGTGGAGTCAGTTTGACTTGTCTGTGGTAGCAGTGTGTGGTTGTGATGATGATGATGATGATGATAATAGTAAAGATGAAGAGATCTCTCTCATATCCACTCCTTGTTACACTTCTTGACTTCTAGAAATGGCATCAATATTTTAAATGTTTTTTTGTGTTGCTGTTTTTAGTCTTTTTTTTGTTTGCTTTAAGCTCCCAAAAAGGGGTGTGGTTTGTCCACTCATCCATCTTCACCCATCTGTCCCTGTCGAACCCGGAGCTGCCTTTCTCCTGGCCTCCTGGGCACCGTAATAAGCTCGACTTGTCACTCAGAATTAAAGTCTGCAACAAGCTGCATATGCATAAAGAGACCCATCAATCAAATTACTGCATGACCTGCTGTGTCCGATGGACAGAGATTAGTCCCCTGTGTGGGAGGGCAGGCGAGAATACATCTTAAAATATCTGTGGCTGTTGAGTTGATTTAAAGCCTAATTAGACATTTGACATCAGACTGTCAAGGAAACACTGAGCGTATCGTGTCATGTTATCCAGAGGACTTGGATTACATCACACATGGCTCTCATGTTGGTTTGATTTTGGATTTATTGTATTCCAGTTGATAAATAAAGTAGTACTGTAGTTTGCTTCTGGGATTAAGATATCATGGGTTCACTTGCATTAACACAGCAAGTTGTTTTTTGAGGGATTTCAAGTACAGTTTCTCCTAAATGGTGGTTAACCGATAAGAAACAGGAGAGACAAATCATATGGCCTAATTTCTATCTATCTAGTAAAGTCGTCAAGATTATTTATATAATACTTTTTACAACATACATCATCACAAAGCAGCTGTACAAATGTATAGGTCCAGATCGTTAATGAATCAGCCCTAGGCAACAGTGTCCAGGAAAAACTCCCTGGACAGAATTTAGGAAGAACTCTTGGGATGACCAAGACTCAAGAGGGAACTCATCCTACAGTGGACAGCCCAGCTAGTGACTAGGTATGTCAGTGATGACTGGTACTGATGATTGATGGTGGTGCTTATAGTAACTTTTCTTGAGGAAGTAAATGTACTAAGCTGAACTGTAATTGCTTTTAGGGACATTGTGGCCCAGAGACCCAAATGAACCAGTAACAACTGTAAATCTTGGAATGAAATCTAATCTTTCAAAGCATTCTGATCTGATCAATATCCAGGAAACACATCGAGCGATGTATACGGTGTCTGTGAGAAATCATTCAAAATTAAGCAGCAGTAGTTGGATTCATGTGTTTGCTCATGGTAAAGATCTCTAGCCACTGGTCCATCACCACAGCTACCACAAAAGCTGACTTTGCTTTTACTACTGCGTAACTGAATGTTGGCCTATCGACAGAACCTACTGAGAAACCCACTCCACTTCAAAGAAAGGAAAGAGTGATCCTCATCGAGTGCTTGTGCAACAGGCTAGATTAGATTCTAATGCAAAACAACACACACTAAATAAACAAACAAACAAACAAACAAATAGATAAATACCCAAGAAAAGCAGCTGATGTGAATCACTGGAAAAAAATATTATCAGTTTATTAATGAAGAAAAAAAAATCTACTCTAAATGTATGAGTAGAAAATAGTGCCATATGGAATTCCCTCCCCCCAACTCTCAGAGTGAGTGCTCTCCGAGTGAGCAGAGACCCACATTGTGATTCTGGCACCAGGGTTTAGAGGGCCATTTGGGCTCCGTGGATTTGCCAAATTTAACCGGCACGCTCGAGTGCCTCCTCAGTAATTGAAGTCTGCCAGCGCTGAACCTTCCATAAGAGCTGAACAATAACAACAAGAATCTGTGGCCCTTCCCAAGCCACACAACTGTACCCAGATCAGTACCTGTTCACATTGAGCCCGAAGGTAAAATGCCCTTAGAGATAAACACTTTCTAGCTTCATGTGTTACTTTTTACACACACACACACACACACACACACACACACACACACACACACCCTCCTCTAAGACATTGAAAAAAAAATAGGTAAGTAAAATCATAGAAAATCCTGACATTCATTCCATGGGGATGAATAGGGATTTGAAAGTGTTTCATTGATTATGGCTTGTGGTTTCATTATTTATCCAGTAGCTGGTGTGAAAGACAAGCCTGCACCTCAAACTCTCCGAGGAACGGCATTTTCAAACCAAGTGTTAATGTGAGTCACCATGTCCTGCTTTTCTATGGTTATTAAGCCCTTCAGAGAACCCGTCGCCTCTTCTACAGGGCTAACACATGTCTTCAGGGAGCAGCTGACTCACCATGAGACTACGGCAGAGTAGATTATATGATCGTCAAATTTTGAAAAGATTTTATTTAGTTCCTACTTGTAAATAATTCTGCTCCGTGAGAGATGTCCTTAACGCTTGGATTGAGAAAATGAAATACTGTGATATGGTTACTACACATATGTGTTTATGTGCCCAACACAGGCCCCTATGAAACTGATGGGGTTTTGAATACCTTTAAAGTAAAGGGAGTGATTTTCCAGAGTAAGACAAATACTAAAATGATAACAGTGGTAAATCACATTTGGTGTTCAGTGATAGAGATGACTGATTGTAGAATTTTCCAAATGTTAATCCTGGATTAGATTGCGATTAAGTGTGTTATTGGATAAATTTCCCAAAACCAGCTAAACCCAAATCAAAATAGTTTCCAGTGGTGAGTTAGTATTGGTATCTAAGAAAGTCTAAGAAAACCAGCTTCTAATATCTTCATTTCATTCCTGTAGGCAGTGCAACGTCCTTACAGGCAGTGCAACGTCCTTACAGGCAGTGCAACAAACTAATGCATTTTCCCCCAAACTCTCCTTGGATTGCTGAACTGTAGAATAGTGGATGTGCACTGATATGTTATATAAAAAGAGTCTAAAAGTGACTGTTGGTATTTTACATTATGTGATACTCGACAAATTTGTGTTTTAAATGCATTCAGTTCTAGACCTTTGACTAGCAGGAGATTCCAGTCATTATAATTTTCTACATAATGACATGTCAACATCTAATAATCTCTCTGCAGTGAAAGGTGGGTAAGGAGAATATATTTAAACAGGTTAGAAAGACTGACTGAGTCTTCATGTGTGTGTGTGTTGTACTTGGGCGTGTGGCAGTGTGTGTGCAGTGTGAGTGCAATGTGTGTGCTGTGTATGGAAGTGTGCGCGCAGTGTGTGTGCATGAAAAGTAACGCCTCAGGGGTGTCCCTCATCTGTACCGCATACGAAAACACACACATAAACAGGCACACAATCAGACAGACAAGCAGACACACACACACACACACACACACACACACAGTCCCAGATGCCCTTTACACAGCTCTATACAAAAGATGAGAGAATCTGAGAATCTGAGAGGAAAAGTAGGCGCAATTAAAATGTGTTAATTATCATGTTCACACATGACATCCACTTGTACTGCACATCACGTACTTCCAAAAATACACACACGTGCACACACACACACACACACACACACACACATGGAGATGGAGAGGGATACACAGCTTCTTCCAGACTCGTTGGTCACCCTTTAGCTGTGGCTCCATCCTTCCTTTCGGAGGCTCTGCCTCTTCCCTCCCTGCCCCCCTCAGTGTATTCCCACCTTTTACTCTCTCATCACACTCCCTTCAATCTCTCTGCATATACTAGAAACCTTTTTTTGTTGGTAGAAATTCTGTCCTCTCTTTCACTCTCTCTCTCTCTATCTCCCTCTCTGTCTCTCTCTCTCTCTCTCTCTCTCTCTCTCTCCCTCCCTCCCTCTCTCCTATGCCGGCTCATGTGGTAGTAGGAGTACAGGGCTGGAGTGTTCCTCCTCCTTCTTCATTCTAAAGCGAGGACCATGTTCTATTTCCAGCTGGTGATCATGGCGGGCACGATTCTCCTGGCGTACTACTTTGAATACACGGACACCTTCCCCGTACACATGCAGGGCTTCTTCTGCTTCGACAAGGCTTACTCCAAGCCCTACCCGGGTCCGGACGAGAGCAGCAAGGTCCCTCCTGTCCTTGTCTACTCCCTGGTTACTGCCATCCCTACCTTGATGGTGAGTACACAGAATGCTATGCTATTTATTTTTCTTCTCTCTCTTCTCTCTTCTTTCTTTAGTTCTTTCTTTTGTTCTTCTTCTCTCTCTCTCTCTCTCTCTCTCTCTCTCTCTCTCTCTCTCCCCCGTAGTGTGCCGGTGGGTTGGGAAAGTTATGCGTAGGTGCTGGTGGTTGAGCGTGGATGAAAGGAGAGGCTTGTGTGTGTGAGTGCTGTGTGTGAGAGAGGGAGGCTGTGTATTCTCTCTATGCATGATTTGTGACTTACACGTGTACAGAGCGTGTGGGACTGCATGTGTTTGTAGTGTGGGGGATATGAATGGGGTTGATGAGTGGTAGATGGAAGAACACAGTCCTCTTGTTTTGCAGTAAACTGAAGGTAACAGATTGTAGAACCACATGGATTTACCTCCCTCCTCATACTGGGTGTGTTCCTTGACTCTGTGTGTGTGTGTGTGTGTGTGTATGTATGTGTGTGTGTGTGTGTGTGTGTGTGTGTGTGTGTGTGTAGTGGTGCATGTTAGTGTGTACATGTTCTAATAAGTGAGCTGGCCAATGTGAAGCTGAAGCATGGAGAGAAGTGTGTGCGTGCGTGTGTGTGTGTGTGTGTGTGTGTGTGTGTACCCGTAAGCATGTGCCTGCATGTGTGAACACACAGGAAACCAAAGTGACAAATAACTAGCAGACAAAGCATCACTAATAATAAGCATATGAAGCAATAAAGATATGAGATAAGATAAGAGAGAAGAACAAAGAGCAGAAGCAAAGCATGTGATGTGTGATGTGTGATATCCAGTGTTCAGGGTGAGAGAAACCCAAATAAACAGGCATGGGGAAGGTGGAAGTGGATGGGTGTCAGAGCTGTGCTGCTGGAGAGATGGAGAGATGGAGAGGGAGAGAAAAAGAGAATGGGAGAGATAGAGAGTGAGAGGAAGAGTGAGAGGGTGAGTGAGAGGGAGAGTGAGAGGGAGAGTGAAAAAGAGGGTGAGTTAGAGGGAGAGGGTGAGTGAGAGTGAGAGAAGGAGAGGAAGAGTGAGAGGGTGAGTGAGAGAGAGAGTGAGAGGGTGAGTGAGAGAGTTAGAGAAAGAGGGTGAGTGAGAGGGAGAGAGAAAGGGTGAGTGAGAGGGTGAGTGAGACGGAGAGTGAGAGGGTGAGTTAGAGGGTGAGTTAGAGGGTGAGGGTGTCAGTAAGCATGCAGCTCCTGGTGCTCTGTGACTGTCAGAGCACAAGCACACTCTGAGACAGACCGAGTCAATCAAACACAGACAAGCTCAGCAAGATTCATCTGATCAATTACTGATTGCTAGTCAAAAATCCTATGCACATTACATCACATCTATGAGAATCTTCTACAAAAACACAATCTTTGCTTCAGACACATGACTTATTTGATTCTGACACGAGACACAAATTCACAAATATAGATATAGATTCATAAATCTATAACCTGATCTTAGGTCAGCACACTTCAAAAGGTCTGCAAACTAAATCCAGAAATCTACTTGGCAAAAAGTTGTCAGTCTTTGCCAGCACTGATGGCATTGTTTATCACTGCTGTATTACTGAGCTCTACTGATGTTACATGTCACTAACAACAGCTCTCTCCAGGTCAAAACACAGACCGCTGTAGGTCCACCAGAGGGCGCTGTAACACCCAGATCATCCTCAAGGACGATGATTGTTCACTAATTAACCAATATTGCTTTTTTGCATTAGGACTCGTTAAAGAGATCGTTTTTCATTTGCTAGGAGACTAAACAGAGGACAGCCTATGTGGCAAGATATATCTCTTCATCCATTGGCCATACAACTTCTCATCTATTGCTCTCTCCACTCATGACCTTTCCAGTGAGTGAACACTGGGGCAACTGACAATTCAGGTCACCTTCACTTGCATTTATGCATTATGTAAATGGATTCTTCTCTGTGGCTTCTCATAACACTAGTTCTAATACCTAAAAGTTTACTGCCCTTCTTCACATTCTCTCTCTCTCTCTCTCTCTCTTTCTCTCTCTCTCTCTCTCTCTCTCTCTCTCTCTCTCTCTCTCTGTCTATCTATCTATCTACACTATATTGCCAAAAGTATTCGCTCACCTTCCTTGACTCACATATGAGCTTAAGTGACATCCCATTCCTAAT
>JAOXYF010000001.1:21313076-21332799 GCA_028565775.1 Sternarchorhynchus goeldii | reverse complement strand
ATGGTCACATACTGTATCACAGTCTCAATGAAAATCTGCTGTGCCAAACACACGCACACACACACACACACACATACATATACTAAATCCTACACGTCATAGGCCCCCCAGTATTTGTGCAGTCAGAGGTGTTCAGTAAATCTGCTCTATGACACTGTGTATGCGTCATGGTGATCTTCATAACTGGTGTGCTATGCACTCCATCCTACAGTTTTTGTAATGTTAATTTGCTTTAATCTCTTACATCAAGTTCTGCGTGAAGCTCTCCCTCTTTAAAAGTGCAGTGCAAAAACCTTTACCTTTTAAGCAGCTCATGAGTACAATGTTTATGTTGGTATTGTGTATATATGTGACATGAAGTGCATGGAAGAAAATGTATTTGGCTTCTAACTAGTTTCCTCAAATAGGTCTTTAATATTTTTACAGATATTTTATACTGTATCCCTGTAGCTGAGAGGCCCATATATCCACAAATTATGTTTTATTTATCAGACCAGATTTGTTTATTAAACCAGATTATAAACCAGTTCTATAAAGATGGTCGTTGTTGTAATATTAGCAAATACTACAGTATTCAAGATGAATTCATTGCCCAGAGGTCAGAGGACTGAAAATATGCATTCCAGACCAAAACACTATATATGGTCCAGCCAACCAGCTAGCAGAACTCTCCCTAGATTTTAAAGATTATATTCACTTTCCAATCAGCCTGATATCAAGCACTACTGTGAAATGGAGCAGCATCATAGTTTACGAAAAAGCAGTTGGCTGTTACAGGACTGTTTGGGAGTCACTGGTAGTGTTAGATCTAACACATTTGAATGTGCCAGTTTCTCAGTCTGTAATGAGTGAGTGTTATCACCTACTGTACACACAGAAAACTGCAACCTTAGGAGTCGATGCTTTGAACCCAGCTTACCGAATTCCTCTCCGCTTTGTAGATTGAGACAGCCTTCTACCATAAATAGCCAGGCAGGCTAGTCGTGGAGAGAAGGGAGGAGGAGAGTTCTCTGGAACGGCCCCTTGGGGTGCAGCCACAACATTTCTCACTTTCTCACTGAGAAAGTGACTTTTTCCTTTTTCCTCAATCTCTCTCTTCTTTCATGACACTCATAGTCTGTCAGACTTCTCTGATCCCTGGCTACCGTGGTGCTAACATGAAGAAATGTGGCTCACAACAAGCCTCCTAGCATTTCCCTGCCAACATCCACAACACTGGCGTAAAACGAGGTTTCTTCACAATAAACATGCCTAGAATTCTTTCACCTGACCTAAGAAATGAGTTTCCCCCTCAGCTTTGCTCTCTAGTCAAGGACTCGATCTCCATTAATACGAAATGTTTGTTACACTGCTGTGTGACATTCTCAAGTTAAGAATACGCTGAGTAGAACAGCGAGTGAGAAATATAACTGACAAGTGAAAAACATGCCTGATTAAATGGAAATTATTAGACAGTGACTGATTAAACAATATTGTTATACTGGATTTACTTTATGTCTTACCTTATAATGTCAGTGTTAATTAATTGTTGTGTTAATTTAAGTGTTAAATTAACTTCCAGATAACATATTCCTACAGAGGTGCTGGTTCAAGTAGTGGTTACCTTCAGCCTCACACTTGTTCGATCTGTGACATACCAACTGTGTTTGTGTAGCCAAATCTGTTTAAAACCTTCCCACTGGATTCTCCGACCTGAAGGGTTCACAGTGTGACTATTGCTTTCTGTCTCTCTTGCCTCCCAGAACAGGCGAATACTCAGGCTCAGTCATGACCAAATAAAGTGTCCAAATTCCTCCCCAGCTTCATCTCGGTCCTTAGTATGTTTACAGGAGCCCAAGATCGAGTCGCTTTCCCGCTGAAGTGCTCGCCTACTCCATGCTACTGTATCGGCCTCTTATAGATTGCAGTTAAATAATGCTATACTTACATACACTCACCGGCCACTTTATTAGCTACACCTGTCCAACTGTTCAAAACGCAAATGTCGAATCAGCCAATCACGTGGCAGCAATTCAATGCATTTAGGCACGTAGACATGGCCAAGACGATGTGCTGCAGTTCAAACCGAGCATCAGAATGAGAAAGAAAGGTGATTTAAGTGACTTTGAACGTGGCACGGTTGTTGGTGCCAGACGGGCTGGTCTGAATATTTCAGAAACAACCATCTCTAGGGTTTACAGAAAATGGTCCAAAAAAGAAAAAATATCCAGTGAGCGGCAGTTCTGTGGGTGCAAATGCCTCGTTCATGCCAGAGGTCTGAGGAGAATGGCCAGACTGGTTCGAGCAGATAGAACGGCAACAGTAACTCAAATAACCAGCTGTTACAACTGAGGCATGCAGTAGAGCACCTCGTTGAATTTATGCCACGAAGAATTAAGGCAGTTCTGAAGGCAAAAGGGGGTCCAACCCGGTACTAGCAAGGTGTACCTAATAAAGTGGCCGGTGAGTGTATATGCTCTGTGTCATACATACAGAACAACAGTTAAGGTTAGCAGGTCTATAGGACTTTGTATAATGTGTTATGACTTTGTATAATGTGTTATGACTTTTATGCTAAAGCTAAGTTTAACCGCACATTTAAATCTTTGCTCTCAGTCTAATTATATACTGTATATGTAGATTTAGCTAGAACACAGCACTTGTGAAAAAGTGGGAAACAAAGAAACACTACCCCCAGACACTACAGTGAACACACTGGTCACACTGTGATGTCATACTGGTTTCTCAGTATGAATGATGAACACAAAACAATTCTTACTGATCACTTTATTAGAAACACCTACCTTGTGCTTTATATGTATTTACTGATATGCACCGTATATGAATACATTTACAGACTGTAGCCGTGTAACTTGCCAGTCTCCGCCCACCCTATTCATTAACTGTCAGCTTATCACAGATCATTTCTATATATTATTTAGGTCATGGTACTTTTTTCAATACGGCCTCGTTTCCCGAAAGGATGATGGTGTTGAGAGTAATCTTACTATTGGCAAATGAGAGATGAGGAGAGTGCTTTTGGGAAACCCAGCCCACAGCAGTAACCCTAGCATGGTAGTGGCATTGTAATGGGCATTAATATACAGCCAATAGCAGTTGTGTACTGACCACTCATAGAACACAAATATGGTCAACACAAACTGTATATGACCAAAGAATGACTATAGTGCCTTAGTGAACATCTATAGGTTTAACTACAACGTAGGTGATCTTAATAAAGTGCTTGGTGAAGGCCTTCCATAGTGGGTGCATGAGTCCTCCTTAAACATTCTACTGTGCTCAACAAACTCAGAGAGGACTATACACTACCAATTGGGAAGCATTTAATGAATTTTTTCATACACAATGAAGTGCTTAGTGGTAACTTACGCACTAGAAGCAAGCTGTAACAACACAGGCCAAAAGATCCTATAAATCTGTAGACTTTCCAGTTCCCAAGAGTACCTGAGAGATGCAGATGGCATGGAGGGGCAGCCTGTGCATGGAGCTCTCCATGAGTGTATGGCTTTCATGTTGCATGAGTATTCTGTAGGGTTATAGCTGTGGACCATCCCCACGGTACTAAAGCATGCATACTGAACCATCTCACCCAGCAAGCTAACCTCTTACACCACTGGAAGAAGTAGTGCATGGTTGTTATCATCTAGTGAAGACTTATCTAGCATCTTTTCTCCAAGTGCTAGTGCAACGTGAGTAGGAGCGCATCAGGTTGACATGGAAGCCCCTTCTTAGTAGTGAAGGTACGAGTCCTTTACATACAGCAACAACATCTCCAGTAAAACTGCTCTTCTCAGTGTTTGAAATATACTCCATCATACTATGACCTTGTAGAGAGAACCAACAGGTTGGGTGACTCAAGGCCTATATTCAGTCAAAGGCTTGTTTCAGGTTGCAAAAGATGTCATGTGATCCATATATGACATCTCACCACTAGCACGAAAGTTTAAAGACTAAATCTGTTAACTACTCACCAAAATATCGTTAGCATTTATGATAAAGTGAACATATGCTACAGGTAGCAAATGAAACTGAGCAAGCTAACATGAATTGCCATCCAAATAGCATTTGTCTAATACTATGAGGTAATATATTGCAATACTATTGTGTGACTAGATATCACTCTGTGTGGATTAAAACATTCTATAACCAGAAATTCTATAACCAATTATTTAATTGTTTCTAAGATGCTGAGATCAGAATCTGATGCTTGAAAGCTTTTATAGTGTGAATAAATCCATTCTAGATGGATCATACATATTTTAGTATCATTTCCAGCTGTCAAGGTGTACCTAGCTCCTGGAAATCCTGTGCTAGAAGAATATAACTAATGTGTGTTGTGATTTTAAATGTAAGATTAATGAGACACAGACCTCAAAAATGTTATGAGAATTAAGAATTCACAAGTTAAACTATGCATCAATTCACTTCTAATAAAGATCTGACAGAATGAAGCATGATTGTTACAAAGTTTTATTTTTATGAAACTTCCTAGTTTGATGAAACATGACAGACAAACTATTTTCTGCAGTTACAATGATCGAGTGAGAGGTTATTCCAGGCGCATATGAAAACATCCTTTTAATAACACCTTTCTAAATGTTTATGCAGTACATCATCCTCTAACAGATCCAGTAGCAGAGCGCTACCACTTCCTCTACCATAAAACCCAGCGTCATAACCTTTGGCATGTGTCCACTGTAACACCTGTTTTCCAGTGGTGAACATCAAAGACCAATCTACACCAGATTTTAACTCTATTTAATTCAAAGCACGACAGTCAGTCTGGGATCCTACATTCATTCCCAGTGTTAGCAGTGATCTTTGGGAGACTCATATTGAAACGCTCATCTTTGGCAAGATTTGGGAAATGGTTTGTTTATCTGACTTTAGTCCAAATATTTAATATTCGCAATATTTTAGGCAGACAATTTGAGACACACAGGTCTAGCGTATAAATGTTTCTCAATATGTTTCTCAGTATATGACCAAGATGTTGTTTTATGTATGATTCACACTGGTACTGAATTAAGAGTTGTATAGGAAGTTGAAAACCAAGTCATTTTAAAAATGACTTTTAAAAAGAACCGTTAATTGTGAATGTGAACCTTTTACCCAATGGAACAGATTAATGATTCATTTTAATAATATATTTATTACTGAATAATACCATTTATTTCTCTGATAAATTCAGCAACCACCAGCACCGTTAGCCGTCTAATCGCAGCGGACTGAATTGTTAGACCGGTGGATTCCAGTTCCACTAGCTTGTCATGTGCGCGCGACAGTGTCAGAGGTAAAAGGAAAACCAGCTCACCCTTTGGCAGTGACGTCAGATGCGACAGAGTTCATTCCAATCAACTCTCGAACCAGGGGCATATTTTTGTAGGATAATTCATATCGTCCTAGGATCAACAGTCATGGAATACTCTGTGGATGCTGTTTCAATATTTTTAAAAAACCGTTGCGCAATGTAGAATGTTCCACTTTGAAAGTGACCCAGTTTCCACTGTCATATATTGCAGAAAATTCAAGTAACAACATTAATGCGTAATAGTGTTTCTTTTTCTGTGTAAACCTATAAGGCATTATGTTGCTAACTTTAGTCAAGCGCGTATCTGCCAAATAATTCATTTAACATTTCTGAAATATCTACAGTCTCCCACCTGCCGCCAGAGATCGCTGAGGTCCGCGCAGTGTAACGAATATGTAAGACAGCAGCGTATTTAAATCGTACAAATAAGGGGCATCCGCAAATTCTATTCAAGGTGGAAAAAGTGACAGCGGCTCAGTTTAATACCATGCTGTTGACATCACCCTGAGGAAGACGTAACGTGGGGATTGGACGTTGGCCCTGTCCAATCACCGCGCACAACGGCCACGCGCAGATGGGAAGAGTTTAAAAAAGATTGGGAAAAGTGTTGCGGTGTGCTGCGAACCTACTGATGCAGAGATAACGGAATAAGATATAAGAAACGAAATACTGCTATATCAGCACCGGATTCAAAATTTGCATCCGACATCTGTTGGAAAAGTCTGTTGTTCAAACTTTTAGCTAAGTTCCTGTTTACGCGTTTTTTTCTCATAATTTAGATCGACTTTGACAAAGCGCAATGGCACAACACTTTAGAAGCGGGCCAGCGTTCGGGCTTTCTGCTGAGGTGAAAAGCAAGGTAGGCCAATATTCAGAGTGCTTGGAAATATGTGGAGAACGCGACTGTCTAGGTGCGAAGCAGCACGTGCGCTCATGCACTGGTTTTAAATCGCTTTAGCGAACCAAACTATGTGACCAAAAGCTGGTGTCGTAACGGAATGTTTTGAAATGGGCCTGGCTTATATTGAGCCTACGTTGAAAGAATAAAAAGTGTTTAGTTGTCTTGTGCTTGTCCTTGCATGCGTACATGTATTTTCGATGTGTTGAAGTGCTGCATATATTTACGTCATAACTAAACGTGAACTTTAACATATTTTAAACTGAGTGGTTTACCTCCCTGCAATTTGTTTTCATGCGCGCGTGCGTTTGTGTGTGTGTGTGTGTGTGTGTGAGAGAGAGAGAGAGAGAGAGAGAGAAAGAGAGAGAGAGAGAGAGAATATTAGTATGGGCTGTTTTGTGTTTGTGCTACGAATGTCATATAAAACAACAAACTCAAAGCACGTCCACACTGGTTATGTCTGACAGACTTGTCATCAGGCAAATTCAGCAGTAGCCTAATAAGACAAATCTATTGTATACATTGCCTCTACAGTAGAACGTTTAACCCACGATTGCCATGGTTGTTAAACGTTGACATATTTCAGCCTTATGGTGGTATTCAGTAACTCAAGAATCGAAGACTTTAGGTCTGTGTGAATCCATTTAATATTTTCTATAGAACCAGCTTGTGAACTTCTTTACTATCCAGTGTTAATTCCCCTGTATATCCTACTGCCTCTGCACATGTCCCAGAATGCTTCAGGTCTTCTAGCCAATAACTGTGAGTGATGCAGTGGATGTAGTGTGTATCCATGGAGCTGGGTTGCTGTGTCCATCGGAGTAACTGGCCTGTGACTTTCTGGTTCCCATATAAGGAAGAGCAGAGCTTTCGCTGCATCTGAAGGGGAACGTGGCTTATTGTAAACAGTTAGGGATGAGGCGGTACACCACAGGACCCCCAGCAGGAGACCTTCAACCAAACCTTCTTGGTATGGCAGAATTAGAAATGAGATTTTCATCTGATGACAACCAAAGTGATTGATTATTCATTTATTATCGCATTATTGCAATTTTTTTTAATTGTCGTTCACTTTGTAATTCTAAAGTAATGTGTCAACTCAGTGGTTAAGGCACAAGACTAGTAGGAAGGTCACCAGTTCAAGCCTCACTAACATCAATTGCTCAAGATGTATTCAGTCAGTTTTGTATAAAGTGTTGGCCAAATGCCATAAATGTAATGAAGGGAGTACAGGTATTTGTACTGGAGGCAGGAAGGGAAGCAAAACACTTCCAGTTGTTAGTTACACTGTCCCTGTTATAGATAACCAGTATGGATCTTGTCACAGAGGAGAGACAGCATTGTTGATTGCATTCCTCATGTCCAGAGTGAGAGAAAAAACAACAACAGATGGAGGCCTGAGCAGAATTCTTTGGCTGGAGCTGATGGAGCTGATGGCTGTCCATCTTGGCATCCTTCAACTGGATGTGGTTAGCATACACAGCCACTTTGCTTTAAAAAGGAGAGACCTGAGAGAGAGAGAGAGAGAGAGAGAGAGAGAGAGAGAGAGAGAGAGGAAGAGAGAGAAAGATATATAGGCATACAAAGAAGGACAGACAAAGAGAAATAGTGGACACATGAGATGATGGATGGACAGCTGTAGGGGGTGTGACATGGAGAAATGTGTGTATACATGAGAGAGAGAGAGAGAGAGAGAGAGAGAGAGAGAGAGACAGAGAAACGTTTCTCCCAAGTTTGGTGTGCTGGAGTGGAAGCCAGCAAACCCCTGCTGCTTAGAAATCACTGTTATTGTTGGCACTCACTCATCCTCCCTCCCTTCCCTCACTTGCTCTGACTCGCTCTCGCTGTGTTGTCAGACAAATGTTTCAGAAGAGCAGAAAACGAGACTCCTCCTTCAATACCTCAAAATTCAGCTAATGAGACTCAACACAAAAATACAACAAGAGAATGTGGATGTTTTGTATGGAGCAGGTCTCCTCAGACTCCCTTCATATTACTTTACGTTGGTCCTTAATCCCGCCCCCAAACCCACCTTGCAGGCATTATTTCTGGAAGGCTGCTGTTGCAAAAAATACATGGAAAAGAATGTCATTTATGGAGCTAATAAATACAAGCTGAAAGTGCTGATTAGATTTTGGTGTATCAGCTATGGATACACACAACTGTAAAAACTGTCTTAATGTTTAACTTTTTTTGGACATGATTTGCATGGTTTGCTTTTTTTTCTCGAGTAAAGAAATGTTGGACGAATGTTCTTTTAATTAGGTCATTATCTCTCACAATCTGTGTCTTGTTATGATTTTTTATGACTCCTTTGATTTCACACTGACACATTCAATATTTGTTTTTAGAAATATGGATTTGTAATAAAGCAGTCATTATCTGACATCAAATAGCAGAAATTTGTATCTACATCACTAATTTTCACCTTAACCCCATCTAACCCTGAGACAGTAACCCAGGGGTCTGACACTACCGTTCATATCAATCACGACTGCATTGTAGAAAAACAGACTTCAATGTAGGTTTGTTAATGGAGTGTTCTGTGACCTCTGACCCCCAGCTGGCCCAGAAGTACGACCCTCAGAAGGAGGAGGAGCTCCGGCTTTGGATCAACGAGGTGACGGGCCGCAAGGTTCCAGACAACTTCATGGAGGGCCTTAAAGATGGCGTCATCCTCTGCGAGTGAGTCATGCCATCAAGCGCTCTTTTCTCTCTCTCTTTTGATTGTATCCCCCTGTCATAGCTACCAGGGAAGGTTTGGGCGAACACATGCCCTCCCTGAGACAGGTGTGGCCAAGGCATCACATATTTTCGAACTGCACCTCATGCCGCTGAACACACTCAGAGGAAAGTGCTGACTGCCCTCATCAGTAAGTAAGAGCACACAGACACACACGATTGGCTTGTGTTGCTGAGACTGATGGGACAAATAGAACAGCTCCAGTTACGATCCCCTGGATCCCTGGGGCAGCACTGGGAGCCCCAACCTGCAAACTCACGATGGTAGATGGTGGTCCTTATGCCCTTTCTTTTTGTGATCCAGACTCATCAATACCCTCCGGCCCGGCTCTGTGAAAAAAATCAACAACTCCACTCAAAACTGGCATCAGGTGAACGTCCTTTTCTGCTCATGGCAAACATCAGGTCAGACGCTTTTTCTAAAAATGGCAAGATGCTTTAGAAGGTGTTACACTGTGGTGTTCCATGGCTGCTAAGTCCATAGGCTGGCTCTTCGTCATAGCACAGCCTGCCATAGTAGAGGCTTTAAACCCTGCAACAGCCATAAAAATGTATCACAGTCAGCAGGTCACTGATACCGCATCTAAGTGATACAGCTACACTGTCCAGTCAAGGAAGACCAGATACAGCTACACTGTCCAGTCAAGGAAGACCAACATACGTTACTTTAGGTTGACAACAGGTTCATAAATTAAGCTAGGGCTATTCAGCTGAGTTAGCCACTTGCTTCTCACAGTGTTCAGTGTGGTTAAGTGATCGTGTGTTCTGTAGCGATATTCTATATGCTTTCATAGTTTTCCTATTTAAAAGGCTGATAAAGGGCAGTTCACTTTGGAGCGTCGCACTTTTCGCAGTAACCCTGTGACGAGCTGAGATGCGAAAGCCGAGCACGGAGAACACAGGCGACATTTTTTTTTTGTTTCGCTTTTAACACTGAACATTAACGAGAGCACTGTCGACAGCAACAATACATCGACAAAGACCGACAAAACAGAGCGACATGCACACGCTTAAATACACTCACGCAAGTCACACCGCAGGTGAAACAGATACGATAACAAGAGGAACATTCAACTCCACGCCCACGCCACGCACACAGTCCCGCACACTCACCTAACAGACACGACGCACACACCTTCTCAGGACGAGGGAGAAGGCGAGAATGGCTACCGTGACACTCCGGTACAGTGGACCGAGGACAGAAACAATCATATCCCTTGTTCAAAAGGTCTGTAAAACTCTGTAAGCATAACATATATTAAAACAAACAAAAAATCTAGATAAATATGAACCAAAGATGATATTTTACAGACATTATGATCAGTCCTTATCCTTAACATACTTGGTATTTCATATTTTATAAATCAAAACTGTAGTGAAGTATACAAGGTTTCTAGAGAATTTCAGACAGAAGTCCTTCATCAGATATGCAGGAAAAGTGCTTCTGAATTTGTATGATCAGGAACCAGCTCATGATCATATACCATGTTTCCAAACATGCTGGGATCTTGGTGGTCTTTCTGGGCCATTTTCCCCCTTGATTGAATTCAGTAGACTGATTACACACCAATAACTTTGATATGTCTAATTAGACCTGTATGAAAAAACAAAGACCTGTATGTTAATTTAGGACTTTTTTGTGTAATTTCCCACTTATGTATATTTATATTTATATTTATATTATATAAAATCTTGTTGCCGCTGTCATTTGACAGAAACTAGCAAGATAACTGTCCCGTCCACTAATGCTCCAGTCAGTACAGCCCAGTATACAGTGTGCCAGTTTGGTAGCAGGTCGTTTAGATTCACAGTGAGCAATGTGCAAGTGGCTGTTTATGTTCCACGGCACGCTGCCACTAAATGATACTGAGCCCACAGTATGGACTTGCTGCACTCTCTCCAGTAACAAGCTAGAGAGGACGAAAAATCATATCCATTTGTTTACAAAGCTGCCATTTACACAAGGATGAGAGGTTTTGTAATAATGCATTGTTGCTGAGAGTCTGTACAGTAGCCTGTTATTGTACTGTATATTGGTTGTTTAAAAATGATATATGCAGGGATTAAGCACATTGCTGGTCAAAGGAAACATGCATTAAGATTTTCTTTATGATTTTACATGGACTACAAATACGGGCCTGAAGGTGTCTGCTTTTTGTGTAAGGAAACAGTGAATTGCACTGAAGATATTAATTTTTAAATGAAAATGTTATCTTCAGTAAGATGGTCATCCATGACCATTCAAGAATGTCTTCCTGCTTTAAACTGCTAAGCAAGTACCATGTGACTGAAGCTGTAGATAAACTGTTATTTTTACGGAATCTGTGATTTAGAAACTATTTTTTTAATATAATGTCATAAGCTTTTCATTAAATACTTGAAAATGAACTACACTGTAAAATGGTAAATATTGAAAGAAAATCCCAAAAGTGACAAAAAGAAAAAAAAAACATTATTTGTGTAAAAGTTCTGATATTTATCCAGTGGAAACTAGTTTTGAGTTCTGACCGTAGCATGTGCTCTGCGATTTCTTCTTCCCTGAAGTATCAAGGACATTGGTCATTAACTCCAGATTTGAGCAGAATGTGTGGTGGCACAGGACCTCGTCTAAATGAACACAATACATGCATGTTTACAGATGGCTGTGTTTCCGTTTCCCAAATCTTCAGCTACAATGTAAATTGCTTCTTTCCTCCCAGCTGGAGAACATTGGCAATTTTGTGCGAGCCATTCAGGAGTACGGCCTGAAGCCACACGACATCTTTGAGGCCAACGACCTGTTTGAGAACGTCAACCACACTCAGGTCCAGAGCACCCTGATAGCCCTGGCTGGGATGGTAAGTGGACCCTGTGCCTGGACACGTGTTTCTAACTCGGCCTCCGTTCAGAGTACATCTGCATGCACACCTATTTGCTGAGATGTCAAACATACGAAGCACCACCCACTGCTAATCTGAAACACTTGTCTGGTGTCTCCAAGACGAGATGAGCTGAATCAGAACCTGCATTCTCTTGTTGTTCAGGCTCTGTTGTGGGAATAAACTAAATAATGAACAGCGATCCCACAGGGAGCTCTGGAGAACCCTGATGTAAAACACATTCCCCATCATCTTATATTTAATGTCAAGTTTCTAGAGCTCACTGAGCTGAAAGGCTTTTTGACAGTTTTAGTGGCTAATTCTGACATTACATTACAGTATAGCAGTGACTCCAGTATTTATATACTTATAAGCTACTTATAAAATATTTATGTATTTATAAGCTCTTGCTAACATGATCAGACATGCACAAGGTAGACATTATGGAAACACTGAGAGAAAAGGGGGGCTATTTTGGGGGGGGGGGGGGACAAATTTCAGTTAAAATTAGAATGCGTTTGATTTTGATGCTAATTGTCATGGATTCCTGCTATAAAAAGCCAAAAGACAAACTGGTCCAATCAACCAAAGCTTTTTATTGTTAAAACGTAGAATTTCTGCAGTTATATATTGCTGTGGTAGTGCTTTATAATGTCAGCATGTGTACAGACAATGAGTTGCTAACCCACAGCCCTGCCCTTTACTGTGTAGGCTAAATCCAAAGGCATCTGCAGTAAATATGATGTTGGGGTGAAGTATGCAGAGAAACAACAGCGCAAGTTTGCCCCGGAGAAAATAAAGGAAGGCCGTAATGTGATTGGCCTGCAGGTCAGCCTGTGGGTGTGGGTGTGGGTGTCTTTGCTCCTGTGTTCTATTTTTGAAAGTTTATTAACATATTAACGTCTTCTGAAAATACACAGCTTAGGAGTTTGAAACAAAACATGTTAAATTTTATAACTGTATTACTGATGGGTTTGAGAAATATGCTTTTAAAGTGTATGTTTACAAGCATGCTCTAAGAAAGCAAGGATATGCTACAAGCATGTAATCATCTTTTGTTTCCTTCCCTCGGATCCTCACAGATGGGCACCAATAAGTTTGCCAGCCAGAAGGGTATGACATCATATGGCACACGGCGTCATCTCTATGACCCTAAGGCTTGCATGGAGAATCCTGTAGACCAATCAACAATTAGTCTGCAAATGGGAACCAACAAAGGAGCCAGTCAGGTGCTCACAGTGTTTCCTGCTGTGTTGCTTTTACATCTTACTGTAACTGTTACCTCTTTTTGGGTAAATGGCGTCTGTGACCATATAAAAGGTTTTACTACAAGGTTGTTGTTGTGTCCAAAAAAAAAAGTTAAACAGTAAATAAGACGAATGTGTAATTGATTTATGTACAAATAAACGCTGCAAGTGTTTTAGGAAATCTCATAAAATGAAGGGGTGAATGTTAACAGATATCTGTGCTATGACCAGTAAGTGGCTGTTAACATCTCCAGCTGCTGCTCCCTCTGTCCTTAGGCTGGTATGACGGCGCCTGGTACCAAGCGTCAGATCTTCGACAAGAAGCTGGACATGGAGACCTGCGACACGTCCGTCGTCTCACTACAAATGGGCACCAACAAGGTGGCGTCGCAGTCCGGCATGACCGTCTACGGTCTTCCGCGGCAGGTCTACGACAGGAAGTACTGCACCTACGCCGAAGACTACATGGACAACGGCCAGGACATGCGGGAGATGGACGGATACCAGTACTCTGACTAGGACACATGGACGACTGTGACGCGCTCTGCTTTTCTCTTTCTTTGTTTTTTATTCACCCTCTGGTTTTTCTTTTGTATTTTAAATGTCATCCCACGAGACCAAACTGCCCAAACTGTCGACAAACGTCACAGCCATCAGCCAGTGCCAAAAAGTAGGTCTACAAAAGTAGGCTAAGCAGTTTTGAGAAATTTAAAACGAATTTTTTTTATTTTTATCAGTTTATTATTATTTTTCTGCCACTGGCTGTTCCGGCTTTTCACTCAAAATAGTTGTTTTTTTTTCTCAAGTGTAGCACCCTGCTGCCACCTCATTTGCATGACATTCAGTTTTTAGCAGAGGGACAAAGCTGTGCTTCAGAAATTAGAGTGGGGGAAAAAATATGACATTGTAGTAAACCTTGTAGTAAAACCTTTTATATATATTTATAAAACTTGGAGAGAAGAGAAAGTACCATAAGAAAGCTGTGCTACTATCCCACCACAAGGCTTAAGTGAGATACTCACTAATGGCTGACTAACACCAGTGTCTCTCTGTTTTAAACGAAGTCTCACTGCCTGAGCGGACGCTGTAGAGTGCTAAAGTTATTCCAGTTGGACCCAGAAACTCAGACCTGTACTGACATTTGCAGTGCACTTCCAATCATGGCTGCTCTTCCTACTTTTTTTTTTAGTATCTGAAGGTGACTCGTCGATGCATATCATAAAATTTAACCAGGAAGTCTTTAAGTCGAGCTAAAATCTAATGGTGCAGAATATGACCAGGGGAATGTACGCTGCTTCAGAACTGCATGGCTTTTGGAGGTGTAAAACTCACGTTGTTTGCATTACAGCTATCCAATTGCCAAAATCCCACTCTGTGCCTTGTAGAACACATTTCTAAAGTGTATTTTTAAATACAGTAATATGCTCAATGTGGTACCGATTAGCAGGTCTTAAGAATGCAGAACAATTTTGGTAAACTTGAAATAATTTTGATCATCTTATTATGTATATGGTAACTATATCTGGTGGATAACTTGGTTCACTAGGTACAAGGGGACTGGTTGTTTTAGAGTGGAAGAACTGTTGGTCAGATGGAAGATCTTAAGTGAAAAGCCAGCAGATCAGTCTTGGGTAAGGAGTGTCACTGCTAACTGTTTTGGCCTATTGTAGTAAATCCCATCCGAAGAGAGAAGGTGGTAAAATCCTTCCCTGTAGCCAGAAAAAATGTTGTTCTGCTTTCAGGTTAACATGGAATTTACCAAGCCAGTTTAAAATGGAATGAAGCAAAAGATCACAATGATTAGAGCCAAAATATAACCACATGCACTAAGCAAGATCATCCGAATGTTTTATAAATACGGCTTTGGGATTGTAATTCTAAACTTCAGAGCAAGTTTGCAGGCTAAAAAAGCTGCCTTTAGCTTGGAAACCTCAGAAAAATACATTCGAAAGCGGTCATCCAAGAGTAAGAACTCTAGTCCTCAAGTCACCACATCATCTGAGGGGATTGCGACAGACCACGTAAACCATTTTCTGTGCTAACTAAAACATACATTACAAACAAAAGTGAGAGGTAGTTTGTTTTCATGTTAAATGAGCACAACATAAACAATAGGACCGTCACGGGATTTTTTGTCATCAATCATTCTGTGTTCCAGAGTGCCATCTAGTGGTTCTTTTGATCTGAACGTTTGATGGTGTGGTCATTAGCATCTTGTGTTTTTGTGCAATTTATTATATACTTCCCTTTCTGTGATACAGCTGGTAAGGTTCCTTATTTAAAACAAAACATTATACCAAAGTATGTTTATATAAAGGAACCTAAAAATCATAACATAGCAAAATGAAGTCTCACATATATAGTAAATATACAAGCACTGTGGCAATCTATGATTCAGAGACCCTAGACCAATAAAAAGTGAGAATTACTCTGTGATTTAAATGTTTATCTACTGTTCTTTTAACTCAAGGCTTCAGCAGAATATTATTTGATTACTGTTTATTTATGTGGCTTACCATCAATGGCTGAGCAAGTGAAAGATCATTAAACAACACCATTTTCAAATCACTGCCTATGTCAGCTGTGTTTTCATAGAATGAAATGGTAATCAATAAGGACCCGATACTGTACAGATGCTTCAGTCTATTGAATGCATACATTCACCACTTTCTGAAAAGGATAATCTAGAGATCATGTTAATCTGAGGGCTTTTTAGCAAATAAAATTTCCACTGTGTCCACTGCATGAAATCTCTATTCTTCATTCCCTTCTGTGACAAGATTTAATTAAATCAATGCATTTGTCCTGAAATAAAGTAAGTAATCTACAAACTTCAGTTTGCAACAAGAAAGGATAGGCAGAAAAGACATGACATTTAATGAACCAATTACTCATATAAAAACTTAATTTATCAAGCAAAATAAAGAAAAACTAAAAGTTCTCATAAGCATGCTCCATTGGTTACCAAACAGGCATCGCAAAATACTCGATTCATTTCTTAATAAACACTACATTTGTTTATTCACAATCTGCAACACTTAAAAAGATACAAGATAGTTACGTATGGTCTGAAAGATGTCCCTTATTTGTTTTATTATGGGACTGTCATCAAAGATGTTCTGAAGCATTTCAGAAGAGAAAAATACATCTTTGACCTGGGTGCCTTTTAGTTTTCAATGACCTATGAGAAAGCTACTGATTGGCTGCTTCACAAGCGTCTATCCAGTCACTGTACACATCCACTGGTTCTGAGAGATCTGAGATAGTTGTTAAGGAAGAACGACAGTACTATCAAAATGCATTAATAAAATGTCTTCATAAAAATAAGTATTGCTTAAGTTAAGCAATTCAATTAATACTCTTTAATATGGATAAAAAGGATACAGGTAATTGGGGTCTGGAACTCCTCCAAGCAGACACTGCAAGATATTATTCCGGTGTTTCGACTTCGCTCCCTACGAATAAAGATTATCAAACATAATATTCTGCTGCGGTACGTCAACTCATTGAATGTAATTGGTTTGGTCATAAACAAATAAACACCTCAATGGCTGCTTAGCTTTCTTACATTTTAACGTCACATGATTTTTCGTGGTTACAGAAGGGGCAGGTGAATTGGGTGTCCAGGTTTCCGGTCATTTTTTTCTTAGGAGGAGGCTTGCGCTTCGACTTTCTGCGTGCCATCTTCACCAACTAGATATACTACCTAATTCAGGGGATAAATGCACATATACCAACATACAACCACCAACAACAGAACACAATTTAGCTAACTGTAGGCAACATATAGCACCTACTACAATTTAACCACACTCAAATGTTATTATCTGCGCCCAAAATCCATTAGACGCCAAAATACCGATTGAGTAATCTCACAAACGGCTTGAATAGTTAGCTAGCTAGCTATCTAACCTACATAAATTAAGCTAGTTAGCATCTAGCTGGCTAATAAGCAAAATATAAGAGTATAGTATCAAACTGAACTCCATTTAATTTAGTAAAAAAAAAAGTTACATAACCGCATATTCCTGTCCCCCATACGTGTGCTACCACCGATAGACAAATTACAAAGTTATTTGCGACACATCTACCTGGCTGCTAGCTAACTACTTAACCTAGCTAGCGGAAAGGGGCACGAGCTAATCCTAGTTAAAGCAGCTAGCTAACAAGGGTAAGCCGTTTGAATTGTAAGATTACAATCAAATTAACCGAATGTGAACAAATATTTCTTACCGGTAAGCAATTAATAAAAATATATTCCCCAACCAGAGAGCAACAACACTGCTCCAAAGCATAAACAGAATACCAACTTCCGGAGAAAGGTCTTCTTTGTCTTAAAAACCAATGCTCGGTGGTTTTGATCAGTACACGTTGCCATCTAGTGTCAACAGAGTGAATTTCATGCTTTTCAGAGGCCAGGGGTGGGGATATAACGTTCAGTAAAATGTGTTAAAACCCACATTTTCATAAATCCCTGGTTTTCGTGACAGGAAAAACCTTTCATTGTATGCGTTGTAGGTATTTATAAAGCCAGAGAGAAACATCTTGCATAATTTTATTTTGCAAAAATGATCCGCAGGGTGCAGCTTATCAGTTTATTTTCTCCTAGAACAGAGAACAAGTATACAAACACTGGTTTAAAGTTGTTTAAACTAAATTTATTCTAAAACATTAAGACATGAGCATTTTATCAGTAACTGATTATTTTTTAGAACGTATTGTTGATTAAAGAATCCCAAAAGGTGTTCATCACATTACAATCAGGCCATTGGCAAATGTACATTTACATTTAGCAGCCGCTCTTATCCAGAGTGATTTACAAAAGTGCTTTGTCATTTAAGGTACATGTAAATGTACACACGTAGCCCGTCAGTGTAGAGGAAAACAAAGTCAGATGATACATAATTTTAAAGAAATTAAAATACCTCGCAGTTATGTCGACTGCATCTCTGCATTTTGTTGTTCTCGTTTGTTTTGTGTTTAACCCTTCATCTGAGTCTGAGCTAGGTAGCAAAAGCCTCTGGTTTGTTTTCATTCCATGACCTAGGATGCAGAATCATATGGCCAATATTTACATATTTACATTTATATGTCTTTTTTGTTGTTGTTTTTGATGTTGTTAATGGGCTTTTTATCTTAATTGTCAAATCATCTGACCAGTGAATGTGAAAGCAGAGTGTACCTGTTTTCTTTGGTGCTTCGCCTTTGGATATGACTATATTCTGGAGCTTGTTCTGGATTTCTGACATGTCAGACCTATGTTGGAACATAGCAAGTTCAGTTAAACGGTTATGATAAACTTTCCCACAGTCAGTTTCTGTTTATGGATTGGTTAATGCAAGGTCTTTTCCCCAGAACTTTACCCCAGAAACATGTGGTGTTTTTTTTGTTTGTTTTTTAAATGAAGGCCTGAACTCTGACTGTGCTGATAAGCCCATGTACTAGAGCAAGTCTGGTTTTTTTTTTTTATTATTATTATGGGCCAAAAACAGTCTAAGTGCTAGAATGGAAAACCTATCTTTGAGTGGTTCTACATCAGACCTCTGTTCCTTTACCTGACTCTGTTGGTATCTTGCAGCGTGGATCGTTTCTGTATGCTGCTTTCCTGTGCTTGGCATTTGTCAGTCCTCATCTCTGTGCACTATAAAACACACAGATCAAAACACGTCTCACCTCCCCATTAATAAACATAAGTTGACTTTTTCACCTCAGCATGCTGTGAAGAATGTTTTGCCAGCTTGCCAACACTCAACCAATATGGCACTGGCCATCATACAACATACTTACCATGTTCTTGTGGTTTGACTCAGCCAGTCTCTTTAGGACATCCACCTTGTGAAAGTCTAAATCCAAAGTGACAGATTAGATTTCTCTTGAGTTTCCCAATGACTATCTTCTAATGGCATGTGGGATGGCATAGCTGGTTTTATCAAAGGCAATAAAGCTGTGTTGTACATAAGGATCAGCACTGTTGTAAGATATCATATATAGTGAAAATGTTTACAACTGAGGGTGAAAAAAAATAGGAATTCTAAACTTGCTGAATTGGCTTTGGATTTTGTGAACTTCTTCCTTCAGCTCTGCAATCTGCTCCCATAAAATTCTCCGACTGAACAGGGCAAGAGAGAAGCAGGTGACTACCCGTAAGTCACTGCCACGCAGAAACATAAAACATTTATAATAATCAAGAGTCTGTCCTCCATCTGACCAGTGATAGAGTTCCTGGGAGAGGTGGCTGATGGTGGCCTGGTTCTGGAACTCGGGGAGGTGAGGTCTGGAGCAGGAGGCTGAGGAGCAGCAGGGGCCATGAGAGGGCAGGAGGAGACAGCGCAGGTAATGCAGCTCCGTGCTCACCTCACAGTGCAGGGCCTCGAAACTAACTGCCAAATTCTGCCCTGCTACCTCCCTCACCAGGTTGTGTAACTCAGCTAGAAGACAGAACATGTGCACAAACTTTTGGTTTCATGCATGAGTTATTGTGGAGAAATGACTCAGTACATGTTCCACTCACCTTGGAGATGGGAGAGAGTATTAAAGGTATGACTTCTTTCTGTTTCCAGTACTGCTACAGTTTTACTCAAAGACTCAATGGTCTGAAATATTAAGTTTCGATCAACAATTAAAGTCTTGTTAAATCTGTGCAGGCTAAGAATAACCCTTGGTATAA
>JAOXYF010000001.1:21300770-21313066 GCA_028565775.1 Sternarchorhynchus goeldii | reverse complement strand
TTTATATATATATATATATATATATATATATATATATATATACACACACACACACACACACATACAGGCAGAGCACCGGACAGACTTTAGTTACTCCAGGATATGATTGGATAATATCCTTTTTTTATTCGCATAGAAGAGTATGATTTGCTGGCATGACTTTAGGGGTGTGTCTAGACGATAAGAGGCGTTTAGAGAGGGAAGAAATGTCTGGTTGCCAAAACATCAAATTCGAGGCTTAAAACTTCTAATTAATACAAAGTTCTCAGTAATTAAAACAGGTATGTAATTTAGTGTAGTTACCTACAGTGTATCTTTTTCATTTTCATTTTCCATTTCATTGTATGTCACTTTTATAATTTCTGTAAATCAAGCGTTATGGGTTAAGTAGCTTGATAGGACGGCAGTCTCTGGCTTTACTATGTTTGACATTGTATGGAACAATCGATAAAGTTAAAATATTTGTAATGTTATTTTAACATGATAAACTCGATACAGTTTATACTCGCTAGCTACAAATTCCAGGTTACTAGCGTACCACAGTGAATAAACCACAGCTGCTTGAACGTTAGCAATTTCAATATCTGCGTTCACGTAACCATATCCGCAGGGACAGCGTACATATTGACAGGCAGCGAAGACTTGTTTATCACCAACAATAAACGCTTATCTTTGCCCAGTGACGTCTGCATTTCACTAGGAGTAAAGAAAACGTAGCTGTATTTAAGAACGAAATAACGTAATGTTAGCCCTTAGGCCTACATATAAAAACTAGTTTTATGCTACAGTTTAAAGCTTTGTGCAACTAGCTAGCTAGATGACACAATGTACGAAACTCAGCACTTGAACCGAAGGAGTTATACTTGTACTGCCCTTAATCCGAATTCATATGTAGGCTAGGTTACGATAGGACCGGTGCCCATAGCAAAACACTTGAACAATCCACGCAATCTAAACGCCAGACATGGAATGGCTTTCCTACAAAAATAAACGCTAGTTAAGAGCTAGAGAAACATGGTGCGAGTAATACATCGACGAATATTCTGGTCTTTGTTTTTCTTAGAAATTTGCCATGGTCACTGAGGGAAATCCAACAGAGCTGGTGAAGGTGCTTCACCTCTGTGTGATCGCATTCTCTTGGGGGATGCAGGTGTGGGTGTCCTTTATCGCAGGTATCGTGTCTTATTTCTCTGTCGGACTTTCCGTATCAGTTCTTCATACAAAATGCCATTTGGACGAACGTCTTTTGATTCTCCCCACTCTCCACACTCTTCCTCAGGGTTTGTGCTGGTGTCTCAAGTAACTTTGCACACGTTTGGCCTGGTGCAGAGTAAGCTCTTTCCTGTGTATTTTTACTGCTTGCTGGGGAGTAACACAGTCAGCCTGGCCATATATGCGGTGTACCATCCCAGAGAGCTGCTGGACTGGCATGAGACTGTACAGGTTAGCTCAGCTTGGTCTCCATCGTTATAAAGTGCATGTGTGCAAGATAGTGAACCTCAAATCCACTTTGTATGATTTCATGTAAAATGGGTTATTAGGTTACTTAATTATGTAAAGGATCTTGAAATCAAGGTAACATACTCCACTGTTTGGCAGTGTGTCGATAAAAACACAGTAACCTTAATTAATGAAAACATTTTTTAATTGATGGCTTTTAGAACAGCATGTCTGTCTGTTGTACTGAAGCCAAAAAATGTCATGTTGAGTGAACCCACCTCCCTTCCACACATCCTCAATTCCACACACTCACACATACATGGTCGTGTGCGGCCACCTGCTTCCTCTGCAGATGGCCCTGTTCTTCACGGCCGTCATCATGGCGGGTCTAAACGCGCAGTGGTTCGGGCCTGCCGTCACCGAGAACATGCTGGTGATGAGGCAGATCGAGAAGGAGCATGGTCTGGGCGAGGAGGTGGGCTTTTCCACAAACAGGGAACGCTACACCACCCTCCGGGAGCAGGACCCCAAATACAAGGCCCACAGGAGCAGCTTCTACCGCCATCACGGCCTGTCGAACCTGAGCAACCTCATCGGCTTTGCCTGCACCACCGTCAACCTCGTCTATCTGGCCCTCCATCTGGCTTCCATATGAGAACACAAACACGTATAGCAGGCTGGACTCCTGGATGTTCTGGGATAGCAGAGTCAAACTCAGGTTCTGGGGGCCACAGCTTCAAATATTGTTTATCTTGCCCCTAACACTCCTGATACATTTCATGAAGGACTTGCAAATTAGGAGACAAGTTGAATTTGAGGGGGAAATGTCAGAACATACAAAACCCAGAGCAGTGGCTGTCCAGGACTGGAGTTTGACATCCCTGTAAAAAGTTGTTTTGTTTTTTCTGTTCTCATTTTCTTGCATTATTAATATGTCCTTCAGTGATTAGAAATGACCCATTATGGCTGTACACTATGCTGCAGAGTCATCTGTCCAATCACTGGTGAAAGAAGAAAAACCAATCAGAAATGATCTAACAGCCTGACACATCGTAGTTAATTTGTAGTAATTGTAAACACAATATGCTCAGATTGCTCAACATGATTGTTTTAGCCTAAATTTTGAAGAGAATGGCAGAGCGTTTATGATAACATGGTTAAGATCTTTGAAAAAAAGATTCCAAACAAGTTCATGTTATATTATCTCTCTGAAACTTTGCAGATGGTGACTTAAGTGCCTGCAATCCCCAGCTAGCCTTACTGCAAATGCTTTAACATTCATGGGAATACAGGAGACTATTGGGGTTGCACAGTAAATTGTCTTTATTGCAGTAATGGCCTCAGCAGTACTGATCATGATGCTAGAAGTGATGGAATTGACCTTTCTAACAAACCACTTTGATTGCTAGAGGGCCCTGATCATTCTCAACATTCCAGATTGGTCTTCTCTGAGGGCTGGTTCAATGTCTGTGTTTACATGATACAACAAGCATGAATAATTTTTGTGAAAATAATGCAGACCAATCTCCACGGGACGACCACTGTTCCATCATGACATGGCAGTCAGTGTAATTGCAATCATATTTTTCTTGCATCAAGCCCTAACTTGCTTTAATATTCATGTTGCAAATGTGAAATCTTAGTTTGTCCAAGACTAGTTACATAGCCAAAAACTGGCCTTGAAATTGGTCACAAGTCAGTAGTTGACAAAATTAGCATTTTAACTATTTTATAACAAAACGCTTTAAATTAGCTACAAAGTATATTTTAAAACTCCCCTAATTGTTTATATAATGAATACTTAATTGATAGAAAGCCTTGTGAAAGTACATCCTTTCAATTCATTAAAATGTTTTTATGAATACAAAGTATTAAATGGCTGACAAAGGCGTCTTGTGTTTCAGATCATCAGAGCAGTGTCTGGTTTTTGTTGTCAGTGTCTGGTTTTGTTGTCACTGTCTGGTTTTTGTTGTTTTTGCTTATACATTTATGTGTTCTAAGGTGGGCAAAGCTTTACAATTGTGTAATATGGGCTGTGGGTTGTTTAAAAAATAAATTCTTTTCATTATCACACTTACACAATGAGCTGTGTACTTGTGTTCCCCAGGAGGGTGACGCACGTTCAAAAAATAACAAAAACTCGAAGCATTTGAAGATGTGTGAATTACAGCTGATGTTTTCACACACAGTGTCATACTCACACTCCAGTTCCCGAAATGGAGGTTTACACAATGCGCCCGTGTCCACTGTCTATGTTTTGACTCTGAAATGAAAACAATTCCTAGTCCTGTATCTGTGGTGTAATATCCCCAGTTTAATTAGATTTCCAGCGCTGGCCTGTGAGTGATGTTTACCCAGGGCAGGCTCAGTTTCCCACTGCACAGCCCAGGCCTGGTGTAATGCCACACATCACGGCAGGGACAAACCGCCATGACACCTGGCTCTCATATCAGGTTTGACGTCACAAAGGCCAATAGGTGCCATCAGCTGGAGCAGAGTTCTCTCTGCTATTAAATGTACACTCATTAAATTAAATGGAATTTTAGAACAACCAAACGGTGACTGTGACAATTGACATGTCACATGACTGGGAATAGGAGACTGAAATATGTTGGTCCCTTCATATTCACAGAACAAAGTGTCAGAATCCTTAAAGCTAAGAGATGCATCACTATTATTTAAAAAACTATTGTATACTGTATTTACACTCATAACGGGGCAATCAAAAGGGAACACTTGAAGCAAATGGACAAGTAATGTAGGTATCACCTACCTGTGTGTATTTTATGACCTCCAGATCATTTCGAAGCAGAAGTGAATCTCGAGAAGAAGATGTATTTCTCAAGTATCTTCAAAGTTAGGTGTTTAAAGCAAGTTCAACTTTCTGGAGTCTTTTACCTGATTACTTTGAGTCTGTATAGTGAAGAAAGGACGAATTAGACGTTTCTTTATGTGTACACCTGTAACATGTTTTGTTATCTGCCATTTAGATTTAGCAACATGAAAAGCTCAGAAGAGCTGGATTATCTGTTCATACAGCAATATAGCCTGTTCATATATTTATCTAAATCAGAATAGCAGTATAGATGTATGCAAATATGTACACATACTCACCCAATTCAGAATAGCAGTATAGCCTGTTCATTTACACATCGAAATCAGAAAGGCAGTATAATCTATTCACCGCCCCATCCAGATCTTACCTTCAGATTCACCTTCTATAGCACACACCATCACTCATTCCGCTTTATAATTCTTGCAATAAACTTCATAAGGAAACAATTTTTGTTTTAATACACTACATAGCTGGACCTTGTTTAAAAAAATCTCAATATTTAAAGAAAATCTAATGTTCCGATATTCAGGCTAGTGTACATCACAGCCCCCTTGGTGTGCTGTTTCAGAAAGCCGATGTGATCTGCAAATAATCAGGTTTCTTGTGGTGAGACTACACAGATAGGGAGGTAAGCTGAACGCATAACTGCATAACAAAATACATAGTGTGTATGTTTGGGGTGTTTTCTCAATCAAGCATTTAATACCGTGGAAAAGCAGGTAGAGGCTACATTGTGGGAACCTGGACAATTTAAAATCTGCTTATAGGTGGAGAACTTGAACACACGAAAAGCCCACATGAATGGTAACGGACTGTCATAACTATTGGATCAAATGTCTTTGCTCACTTAATTCCAAAACTTTTAATGACATGAATAACCGAAATTAGAGAACCCAGGATCAAGAGTTTTTGTTTTGGTGAAAACACCAGGAAGTGCAAGAGAAAGGCTCGTGGACAAGAATGCAACTCCAGGAAATGTTATCCTAATAATTAGCGAGGAATTTCGAGTACCTCTTTCACTGTATTCCAGTTTATTCACAATTGAGCGTAATTAGCCAACACGTGTCAATTCCCAAAGAACAATCAATCATTTAATTTCTTCAAAGCCATATGCTTAACTCCGTTTACAAGGCATAGTACCGATGGAAAAAGTATGGAATGAGAAAAACACGTGAAAATGGACTGAAACCCTTTGTTCTCTTTTGTGTATTTGCGTCCATATCTTTCCAGTCTTAGGCTGCCTAGGAAGTGGGCATGTGTTGTGATTCGATCGTTTGTTGGTGATGGAGTGAACTGGCAGCTCCGTGTTTATGTCTGAGTAGGCTACTCCTGTGTACACAGTCTAGATCCGGGAGCTACTTCATTCCGCGAGCGCACCGCACAAATCGGCTTAGCAACGCACAGCTGTTTGTATAGGCTGCGTACATAAAGAAACGTCTGTCGCTCAAACTTGGGCACGAAAACGGATTTGTTTTTGTTTTTTTGCATTTCTTAGGTTGAGGTAGGTTTCCTGAAAACTTTGTTTGTAGTTTTTATGTTCTGCTCCTGTCATAAGCGGATGGTAAATGATACAGCCATGTTTGAGAACGGTTTAGATGCGTGTTCTACTTTTTTCGTGCGGGCAAACTGTCACATTTGGGTTTTTGGCAAAGTATGAATGCAATTTAGCCACAAAAGGTAGTCCTGGTTATGGAGGGTTTTTAGGTAGCTGCACATCTGAGCACAGGCGTCGTATACATAAGCTAGATAAGGGATGTGAGTTCCTGCTCAGCTTCCGCGTGGCGTCCATGCGTCAATTCACTGTCAAATCAAACAAACAAAAAAAATCTAACATCAGTTGGGTTTATAGAGTGTTTTCGTCTACTGACCACCACTGATTAGCGGTTTTTCCAAGTTACACAGTCTTTTCACTAGGTTGGCAACCCTAAAACGAAGACCTACGGAGGACATGACACTACACCACACAAGTTAAAACCATAAACATTTCTAGCATACCTATCAGAACTTATCATCAACGTACAGTATTTGCAGTAGTTATGAAATTCGTCGAAAGGAAAAGATGTACTAACGAATGTATTTTGAACGCGAACTTTCTGCGGCCGGTGTGTAAAAGAGTTTGAGGAAGAAAAAGCCGAGGTGAGTTTGTCAGACGTGGATAACGTCCGGACTGCTCAGATACAAGACCGATGATAAAACTGCCAAGTAAGGACCAGGTACCATTTGTAGAACGTCCTCAGCGGAATTGATAAACTGACGTTTCAGGCCAATAACCTGTTTTTCAGAGACGTGTTTGATGTAAAAATGTCTGAAATGAGTTTCAGTTTAGGCTGCTGCAACATTTAATGTGTCTTAATTTCACCAAAGCGCGGTCGCAACGCACAGATCCAGAACAATGTTTTGCAGTTTTAACTCTTTTAAACAGACTTCCTTACAGAAAATGAATAGGTTAGGCATGTTTTCATACAAGAACCCCCCCCCCCTCTGTTTATTCATAAATATAGCCTGATTAGCCATGATTGTAAAAATTTTGAGTCGTCTCTACTCTGACCAGAAGAGTTAGTACTTCCCAGAGATCATCACCCAGCTGATTTACATGATGCCTCACCTAGTGTCTCGTGACCACTTAGGGGTCTAGTTTCCTAAGAGGTATAAAGCAGAGATTTTATCTTTTTAACAGTGCATATTCCTTATGGTTTTAATACGGGCAAACATCTGCTATGTAGTTCAATTTGTGAAAGGGGCAATAAAGGTGTCTTAAATTATTATTATTATTATTATTATTATTATTATTATTATTATTGATTAGTCATGATAGAAACTCTTTCTGTGGTCTGCTGGGGCAGTGCATGCAGTAAAGATTTGCTTCTGGTTTTTTGCTTTGAAGTACCAGGCACCACAAAAGCAGGTTGTCCACACTTTTTTGTGTGTGTGTGTGTGTGTGTGTGTGGCACAATGTAGCACATTGTCCAATTCCAAGATCAGTGTATTTTTGGAGATAGTTGAACGAGACTAAATATCAAATAAATATATTATTTGATGAGCACAATTTTTAATTTATCGTCGGTTCAATATTACAACTGATAATTAGATCATTTGAATCTATCCAACAGATTAGGCCTTCTGATTCGTTTAGGCCTGTGTAGTTTGCCAGTTTTTGGGGGGAATTTCCCTGCATAAGTTTTCTTATATCAGGAGTTCAAAGCGTTCATTTGGCATTTAACATTTGAGAAAGGATAGAATATAAAATATAATAAAACAATTTTACGTTGAGATGTAATTTTTACTGTATTTATCTGTGAAATAAGGTCCATGGGTAGAGTTTAACATGTCTTACACCCACTGCACCTCTATAGAGTATAGAACTATATAGAGTTTGAACTTGCTTTAAAATGCATAAAGGTAAAATTATTCGTCATCAATACAAGTGTCAACCCCAACAAAGTGCTTATCAGCTATCATGTTATCCCAAGAAATCAAACATTAGTGCATTACAAATAACTATGTATTATAATTCAAAACTATTTACCATTAAATGGTCTTATTATTAAATGATCTGTGTGATAACATTAGAGAGGAGCATAGTGTCTTTAGTCTTTAGTGTGTTTCAAAACCTGTCACGCTCTTCCTTAAAAATTTGGCAACACCTTCTGCAATGTAAACCACATGTGAATTCCATGGTCGTTACTCAGCATTAAGTGTTAACTGTCAAAACAGGCTCCACATCAGAAACTGCCTACGCCTAAAAATGAATATACACTGTTGGAGTTGCAGTGAGAAGAGGTTTCCTCGACGAGTAGGTGATATTTAATGCATTTTGCTTCATGTCTGAACACCATTCACAGGTACACTCCATTGTTAAGGACCTATTCCAGACCACCCCCCCCCCCACACACACACACACCTGTTTCATGAGGCATGCAACCATGGCTAGAATTTAAACAAGGGCTCTTCTTCCCCTCAGTGCAGCGGTTGCCGCAGGCACCTGCGTTTGCTCTTTGTTGTGCAGTAATATGTGTACCTCTGGAGAGGAGTCGTGCTCTGAGCGCTTGGCTGGTCCTGTAATGAGTCTGTGCGTTTTGTTCAGGGTCCTGTCGCCATGGAGACACTCCTTGCCACAGGCTAGTGGAGTGTTGTATGGCTCTGACTGGGAGGTGGGGTGCAGTGTGGATGGGAGGAGATCTCTGATCCCTATTTTGAGCTCCATGGTTAGTTGGGTGTTTGGTTTTTTCTGGAGATGATGGACTCAGGAGGCTACACTCAGATGGTAGCAAACTATATGGCTTTAAGAGACGAAGCAAGTTTCTTGCTTTGTGCAGTTGATGCGCTTAATACACTGAATGGAATTTAGATACCTGATTATGGTTGTTGATTATGGACATTCCTCTTGGCATATGTGGTTTTTGATTGAAGGATGATTCAGGATAGCTTTGGTTTACTAAAACGTTCTTGGATATTTAAATCCTGAGATTTAAATGCAATTTGTCAGCTTAGAACTTTCAGTTTACAACTTGTTTTAATTAATTATGGAACTGTGTTGTCTGATTTTCCTAACATCTCCTGTCCTCTAGATGGCGTCAGTGAGCGACTCACGCTTTCAGCAGCAACCCTCTCAGAAGGACGCAGCTGACCAAAATTTTGATTACATGTTCAAACTCCTCATCATTGGTAACAGCAGCGTGGGAAAGACCAGTTTCCTGTTCCGCTATGCAGACGACTCTTTCACCTCGGCCTTCGTCAGCACCGTCGGCATCGACTTTAAGGTCAAAACGGTCTTTCGCAACAACAAGCGCATCAAGCTACAGATCTGGGTACGAGTGATTCTAGGTAGTACTGATCTTTTCTCGAGTTGTTCAGCTTCATTGGAGTTGGTTTAAAGTTTCTCTCAGGTCAGTTTTCTGAAGTGCACTAACAAAGCAATGTCCATTATAATGAATCATTTGTACAGTCTCGACCAGTAGGTCCAAATTTACCCTGAAACACCTGTGGTGCTTTTGCAGCTTCTCTGATCAGGGCTTTAAGGCCAAGTTTGCAGGGACATGGGTAAAGTCTGTAACTAAACTGCAGTGCTAATGTTGAATCATATTTGGAAATTCTTTTTAATCTGGGTCTAGGCTGTTTCTGAGAAACTGGTTTAAAAAAAAATTTAAAATAAGTTGTTGGGGAGACTTTTTTTCCAAGCTATGATTTAGTCTACAAGTAGCACTGTTGGTACTTGAGGGTAGACAAGAGTTCTGTAGAGTTTTCTGCTGCTGGCAAGGAATTCAGATTCATTTTAGTTAGTTTCCTGGACACTTTCCAGATTAAGCAAACTTCCTGTTGCTGGTGGTGTTCCATTTCCAAGCATTTTTAGTTGGATGTTAAGGTGGGAAAGTGTAAAAATGAAGTGTAATCAGTGTAGGCAGTTCACTTCTAGGTGTCCAAAAATATTTGTCAGATAATTACAAATTTTTTTATTATTTTGGTTAATGTTGGGGGGAAAAATGCAATTAAAAATGCATCCGTGCACTAAAGTGCACATTTTTTGACCGCCAGTAAATTTCAAGATTTATTTTCAAGATAGGATGTTAAAGGTATTGTAAAGGTTAACTTAGGGGAAAAAAGGCTCAAATTAGTAAAAGCCTTGATTTTCAGTTTCTTCTTCTATTCCATCTAACAAGCATAAAGTACATATTTGTCAGGTATAATATCCCCCTGAAGATCTGACTACATATAAATATTATCCTAATATGAAAAAGATATGTAAAAATTCATGTTGGATTACCATTATTGTTTGAGCTGAAAGAAAACAACCTCAAAATCACTCGGTTGTCCAGATGGTTTAGATCAGACCAACCTAATCAGACACAACTGATCAATGCACATGGGCTGAGAAGAAACTGAGATTCTCCTGCTATTTGGAGGAAGTCTCTAGAATTAGTTACTACTGGTACAACCACCAGCAAATAGAAAATGACAGTGAAGGACACGCATGTGAAGAAAATCACATGTGAAACCTGACCTTTGTTATTCTGCTTTGGAGCACAGTTTGTGGTCTGGAAACTCAAATTCAATCAGCTAACGATCCAAAAAGCACATTAGTCATGAACTGTATCCCTTGCTGTCATAATTCAGAAAGGCAGAAAGCCATTATTTGCAGCACCGGTTCAGCGTACACGTCAGCAGGCTTCCAGTGCCAACAAGGTGTGGGGAGTCAAATCTTCAATTACTGGGTTCCTTCTCACAGTCCAGACCTCCAAGCTGCCAGCAATTAACCCTTGATTCAGCTGCCTCTGTGAAGGTCATTATACTGCACCACTTAGTCTTTCCTCTTCCCTGCTCTGTTCACCTCTACTGAATTGCTGATGTACATCACTTTACAGCCACATCTAAACCATCATGGACAGGGCACTGTGGGTTAGTGTACAGACAGGCAGACTGATTTGTGCTTGAGTAGCTCGGGGGTGAGTTGGTGGTTGAATTGCGAATGAAATGGGTGACTCTGCATTAGCCTCCACCCCAGGCCTGGCTCTCCTTAATGTGCTTTGTGGCATCAGTCCAAAGCTGCACTGGCCCATTGTTTGCCCCATGCCAGCTCTTCCAAAGGGCATGAAGTGCTTCCTGACATGGTCACACCCATGCCTGTTCCAACCCACTGCCAGTAAGTTTATCTGGTGAGGGTTGCAGCCCTGTTTAGAGTTAGCTGAGGTTTTGCTTTAGCTTGCCAGAAGTCTTGGCCTCGACGGTTTAAATTGAATCACGTCCCATACAGCTTTTCGGCCAATGTCATTATGACTTTGTTGTCCAGACCAGTGGTGTACAGAGTCATTGAAGTTTAACTTCTAACTAAATTAGGTTTTTCTTAAACAAACTGCTTTAATGCTTTAAATACCTGCATCCTCAAATACTGGAACTTCAACCATAGATTCAATAAACTGGCTATGTGTCTGGAATGTTAACCACAGTTACAACTTGTAAAGCAAATTTTATTTAAATATCTTATTGTCAAATGTAAAGACTATAATGTTTAAATAAATATATTTAGCACGACACATGGCTCAGGAAAGCATACTCAGCACTGTATTATTTAATCTATGTTCATGGCAAGATTTAGTGTGAGAACTCCAACAAAGAAACACACACAGGTACACACACCTAATGGATCGTGTCTAACCTGAGAGGCTCTGTAGTTACCTCGGTAACCTTTCTCCTCCCTCTCTGATGATGTCAGGACTCTTATGCAAATGAGGGAGGCCAAACCAGGTTTCCATCTGACAGTGAGTCTCAGTTGCCATGCCAACCTAGCCCGTTTATCTCTTTTGAATATTTTATCTCTTTCATTTTCTAATGGCTTTTAGCACAATTGACACGAATTTAAATGTTGACTGGTGGATTCCTAAAAGAGAATTTTAGTGATGCTCAGACAAAGAGGAAGTTTATGTAAATTATGTAATAATTTAGAAATAAGTGGAAGTACTTGGTTATTTCTTTGCTATTTCCCTTTTGTAGTCTGTATTCATAGACTCAGTAAAGTGACTGTTGATACCACATTGTATGGTTCAATATCACATTTCTGTTGTGCTAGATGTCAAGTGTAATTTGCCTTTCTGCTAGTTTAATACTGGAAACTCGGGAATGGCTGCCCCCTGCTGGCTAGGAATAGGAATAGAAATTGGCCTACTGTCCAACAAGCAGTTCTGAGAGTCAGCTGCATATTTGAAACCCTGAATGGACCTCTATGAACACAGCAAGACTTCTTGATAGTGACTAGGACCATCAGTAGTCTGTTATGCCCTCTGGTTGAGAGTTGGAGAGCTGTTTTCGTTGTGCCATGCCATTTATGTGGTAATTCACGTTGGTTTGTATCAGGACACGGCAGGACAGGAGCGATATCGAACCATCACTACAGCCTATTACAGAGGAGCCATGGGCTTCCTTCTGATGTATGACATCACCAACCAGGACTCCTTGATAGTGACTAGGACCATCAGTAGTCTGTTATGCCCTCTGGTTGAGAGTTGGAGAGCTGTTTTCGTTGTGCCAT
>JAOXYF010000001.1:21263314-21287428 GCA_028565775.1 Sternarchorhynchus goeldii | reverse complement strand
GTCCAAGCACATTAATAGAGAGGCGAAGGGAAGGAAAAGATGTGGTAGAAAAAAGTGTACAAGCAATAGGGATAACCGCACTCTGGAGAGGATTGTGAAGTAGAACCCATTCAAAAATGTGAGGGAGATTCACAAAGAGCGGACTGCAGCTGGAGTCAATGCTTCAAGAACCACCATGCACAGATGTATGCAAGACATGGGTTTCAGCTGTTGCATTCCTTGTGTCAAGCCACTCTTGAACAAGAGACAGCTTCTTTCCTGAGCTAAAGACAAAAAGGACTGAACTGCTGCTGAGTGGTCCAAAGTTATGTTCTCTGATAAAAGTACATTTTGCATTTCCTTTGGAAATCAAGGTCCCAGAGTCTGGAGGAAGAGAGAAGAGGCACAGAATCCACATTTCTTGAGGTCCAGTGTAAAGTTTGGGTCAGTGATGGTTTGGGGTGCCATGTCATCTGCTGGTGTTGGGCCATTGTGTTTTCTGAGGTCCAAGGTCAACGCAGCCATCTACCAGTTTTAGAGCACTTCATGCTTCCTGCTGCTGACCAACTTTATGGAGATGCAGATTTCCTTTTCCAACAAGACTTGGCACCTGCACACAGTGCCAAAGCTACAAGTACCTGGTTTAAGACCCCTGGTATCCCTGTTCTTAATTGGCCGGCAAACTCGCCTGACCTTAACCCCATAGAAAATCTATGGGGTATTGTGAAGAGGAAGATGCGATTATGCCCCAACGATTCAGAAAAACTGAAGGCCACTATCAAAGCAACCTGGGCTCTCATAACACCTGAGCAGTGCCACAGACTGATCGACTTCATACCATACCACATTGCTGCAGTAATCCAGGCCAAAGGAGCCTAAACTAAATATTGAGTGCTGTACATGCTCATACTTCATGTTCATACTTTTCAGTTGGCGAACGTTTCTAAAAATCCTTTTTTTGTATTGGTCATAAGTAATATTCTAATTTTCTGAGATACTGAATTTGGGATTTTCATTAGTTGTCAGTTATAGTCATCAAAATGAAAAAAACATTTGAAATGTCAGTCTGTGTGTAATGAAAGAATATAATATACAAGCTTCACTTTTTGAATAGAATTACTGAAATAAATCAACTTTTTCATTATATTCTAATTTTATGACCAGCACCTGCATATGGTTGAGAGCTTTTAAAAAATTAGAAACCCATTATTACAAATCAAATGTTAACACATCTGAGTATGAGCTTGCCAAAATATCTTCACATAGGTTATATGCCATTATTAAAATGCTTCTTGTACAAATATTTTGAGAGGCTCCCATTTAGAGATGGAACATTTATACATCAATAGTCTTAAAAGCTATTGATGGGTCTGACTTTAATAAGACTAACCAGTAGGATTCTGGAAAACTTCACTGTGGTTTTTAAGTGTAGATCAACAGACTAATATTTCAACACTGCTGTGTATTCATCAGAGATGCGCTCAACACGAATCCTTAAACCCATTAGCCTGTTTACAAGTTAAAAAGGAAACACAAAACCCACTGCACTATGTCAGCTATAAATCTATTCACATTATAAAATGTCTAATACTTTCATTAGGACATGTTAGATAAAATTTATTTGAACAGTCTTGGGTTTTAATAACAAAATTGTTTTGCTCAATATGCTTATTTTTTTTCACGTAGATACAAGACACATTTAGTAGATGGTTTATTGGGAAGAATCATGAAGCCACAGATTTTTTTTAACTCCAGTAGGATTGCACCAATCAGAAACACATACACAAAGCAAGCTACCAAAACTAAACAAATACTCTTGAAACGTTAAACATTTTAAAATAAAGAACAATTCCCTAAATCTCTGTGGTTAGTCCTTCACTTCCACAGTGCTTTGTCCCTGAAAGGTCTCCTGTTTGACTGTGCTGTCTGGCTGGAACTCCAGCACCCCGCTTGGCTTCAGTGTTACACGCCACTTCAATCCTTCCTTTTTCCCAACATCCCCTTCAATCTGTAGTGCTTGACCCGACAGACATAGCAGCCACTCATTCCGCTCTTCACTCCTCCTCTCCTTCTCTGAGGTGCATCTCACCTGCAGATACCGTTCCAGGACCGAAATGAACGGATCTGGGGCCAGCACATCACCCCCACCACTACCTTCGCCATCGGGCTGTACAGAGACGATGACCCTGCATGGGGCCTGGGTGTCCGCTCTGGCCTCTAGTTTCTGGGTGAGGAAAGCAGCTGTGTCGTGCAGAAGGGCCATAACATGAGCTGCTGCGCTCTGAACGTCCCACTGCGGTTTGCCCTGAAGCTCGGGGCCACACACATACCTGTCCAAACCGTCCACAATGACCAGGGAAGGAACGGCTGCAACCTGCAAGACCAACTCATGAAGTGAAGCCACATCCTCCAGCAGTTCCTCCAAAGTCTTGGGGTACACAAACCGGATTTTCTTCATGGAGAGATCATACATTAGTGGGAATAAACCATTAGTGTAGTTCCAGATTATACATTTTTCCTAATGAAAGGCTAGCTAAAAATCGCCCATTTACAGTCCAGCTATGACAATCTAGCTTTCTGCTGGGAGAATGATATGCTAGCTAGCTAACTGCATTTTGTTGCATTTCCACTAAAACAAATGTTAAAATGAGAGACACAGACGGCCTGCTCTAGCTAGTTAACTGTATTTCTTAGGACTGACAGAACTGAACCGTTCCAAATATTTTCTTCACAACGCAAATTACCTTCAAACTTTCAGGCTTCAGATTCAGACCATTTGAGCCCTGAAGAGTGAATGGAAGGGTCTGAATTTTACTTTGAGTGAAAAACATCACTTTACTTCCTAATTCTGAAGCTGCTGTTACAGCCGCCAAGAACAACAGCGATCTGTTGATGTGTTCATCTCCAACGACCAAAGTACTGCTCTCAGTATAACACAGCTTTGTACTTGATACGTGCGGCTGTGAAGCAAACCGATTAAAAACCATACCAAGGATATCGACCATACTTATTCAAATCACAAAGCTCAGACAGAACTTTTCTGTCACATTCACAAATACACATATGCTCTAGCTATGCTCCATATATGATTTATGAGTTTACCTCTGTCAAAGAAACACTATCGAAAATTAGCTAGCTTAACAGTCTCCGGTTGCAACTCCCAGTAAACCTATGATTGGTTTTTCAAACTTTCTTCATTTTGATTGGTCAATTAATGTGTCTATTCAGTACACGAAAATATGATTATTTGTCGTTCTTTCTGTCAAGGTTTACTGGTATTTGATATTCCCTTGAAAAATAAATATTCAAACATCTCAACTACAATCTGAATATGGACTATATATATTTATATGTCTCAAACTGAACGTTGCATACTCTGGCAAAAATTCACAGCTTCCTTTAAAGGCGCATTCGCAACTTCCCTTCAAATAAAATCCCTTTAAGAAGAACCACAACAACTCACAGCTGATATCAAAATGGCGACCTTGTATTCAGCCAAAACAGGTATCCTGGATTCGAAAGGGCCTGGGGACCAAATTAAAGCTATTTTACGTCGATGCAGAGGTCGGCCTAGACTGTCGGACTCGGACCGAGCTCAAAGACGACTTGAATCGCGGAAAAAGTACGATGTTCGGCGTGTGTACCTCGGAGAATCGCACAAGGTTTGGAGTGATCTGCGCCGGCGAACTAGCCTGAGTGACGCTGGACTTGCTGAGTATTTAATCCTATTGAACTCAACATACGGAGAAAGATACCAGCAAAAATACGGCACGTACGTGTACCCATTACTTGTATACTCACTGATTAACGAGCAACATGTCTATTGCTTGTTATGTATAGTCATAACTTAAGAAAATGTAGAAATGCTGTTGATCACCAGCCATTATTATGTATTGCGGACATCCAGCCATGTCAGACCGAAATTATTTTTTGACAATTTATGGCTGGTTGTGTCCTTAGACGTTAACACCTTGTAATGTTGTTGTAATTGGCAGGAAGAAGAACATTCCAGACCTGTGCGGGCATCAGAAAAAGGGTGAGATCAGATATTTTAAGATATTAAACCTGCATTCATGCATGTCAAAATAATATTCTCAGCTAGCTACCTATTTTCAGTTCTACATCAGACACTCAGTTCTATGCTGTACCATTTATTGTATTCAGACATGAAGTTGAGAGTCAGGTGAAGCATGGTATGAAAATAAATTATGCAAGCGGTTACTTAATTGCAACAGGTCCTTAACGTAATGGAAATGATTTGGGCTAAAATGAGCCCTACCCTTTGACTGTGTTTGCTCTTTTTAAGAATTGCATTTTGGAGACAAAAACAGGTTTGTGAAATTTTGAAAAGATACTATATAATGTTTTCCATTTTCCCATGTAGGAAAGAAAGTGGCAATTACCTCCTTGCAGAGCATAGTGAGCTGGTATCAGGAGCACTGCCAGACATGTCCCCATGAGCCCGAACTGCGGGCAGTAGAGCCAAGACTGGGTCTGTCTACTTCCATACTCTGGCAATGCGATGCTGAACATTCCTTTGTACAGCACATTTCTTGGCCTGTAGGGGGCAACAGTGAATCTGAGCCAGAGGACGATGCTGTGGAGGAACTAGAGAAGAAGAGGGCTGCTGAAACTATGGCCACAGCTATGAGCATCAACACTAGAGCTAGTCAAAGAATGCTCAAACAGAGTCAGCTGCCAGGTACACTTATCATAAACCAGGGCTTTACTCTCAGCCTCGCTGTCTTTATGCTGATGCTTAGTGGAATATTATAGTGAGCAATTATTTGTGTGCTGTTTCAAATGCCCATTTTTAAGCTGGATTTCAGCCAAGCAAATGCTATGAATTCAGATTTGTTTAAACACCAGAATTTATTGCTTCCATCAGTTAGCAATGTATGGGACAACAAAACCTCTCTCGCTGTACAGATGCAGCAGATGAATTGGAGAGTGCCACAGCACAAGTGGCAGAAGTGGCCCATCAGATGTCCTCAACAGCACTCGCTCAGTTGCCTGGAGCCCCTGCTGCTCAGCGTCTCCCCGTCGTGTCCACGCGCCCGCTGGAGAACCAGGCCATGTGGGAGGTGGACGTCGGCAGAGAGGGGGAGCTGACCATGTTCAAGGCTGAAGGTGAAGCCCTGGGCCAGGACACGGTGACGGATGGCTTCCCTGCAGAGCAGGCGGGTGACCTCAAAGCTGGGGTTGAAGGAGGGAGTGGGACTGTTCCGCAGGGTTACGAGTGTGTGGTTGTCACGGCGGCACTGGCGGATAGACTGGAGGGGGAGGATGGGGAAGGTCACGTGAGAGGGCGTGTGGAGGAGGCTGGCGCACAGTCACACTCGGGAGGCGTGGCTCACACACCGATGGCAGTAGCCCCAATACAGGAGGAGCTGTATGAGAGCCAGGCACTACAGAACATGGTGGGCAGTTGTGAGCTTCCAGACCAGCGTGCCACGCTAGAGGGATCTCAGGTAAGTCATATGGTGACATTGTACAGTGGGATTAAACAGAATCTCACTATCAAACTAAATTAATAGGACTGTGGCTGCTTACTTTTCTAAAATATGACTTGAACACTATTGACAACTGATGCTAGATGCCATCAAAATATAACCAGTTGTTTGAAGAGCTTTGTGTGTCTGAAGCATCAGTGCACAGGAGTTACTGTAAGCTGATGGAACCAGTCATCTTAGATCCTGTCATCTATGAATGAACAGATTGGAAATCTCGCTCCTTCTTACATGTTTACCTCTGCTGCTTGTGCCAGCTGATCATAATCACAGGTCCCAGTTATGAAGCTCTAACATCTGAAGGCATTCAGCTTAACATGGGGGGTGGAGATGTGGAAGAAGTCACATGCACAGTTATTGAGGGCGTGGCTTACAACCAGATGTGTCAACCAGGGGCAGTTCTTCGGAGCAGCATCCCAGAGACGGATGCCATCACAGGTGTGAGAGAAGTACACGTTGCATTATTTACTATAAAGACAGGACGTCAAGCTCAAGTTTGATGAGCTTTGTAAAGTCCAGGACTAATTCTGTAGTTCAGTAGTTCAAAGCAATATGCATTGCCAACTGCTTTAACTACCACAAATATCTAAGTACCTTTTAAAGCAAGTGTGCCACTCACAATATTAACTCCTTACATTTTTCATGTAAAAGTAAACATTGCAATTTATTGGATGTTAAGTTGTTATTGAACTAGTAATGTAATTATAGCTCAATGCTGTTTCCAGACCTGAGTGAGAAGCATCTCTTGGAGTCCAGTGAGGAGTCCCATAACCAGAGAGCTCTGCAACGTGTGCTTAACAGGTATGTGATGTACAAATGAATGTCTGTAGGCAGACGGGTGTGTAGTGATGGTGGACAGTGTGAGTCATCACTTGCTGCCTTCAATCCCATGAAGGTACCTTCAAGTTGCAATTTCTTTATTCTTAAGGTGGGTGGTTTCTTTGAAGGAGCAAGCTTTAACAAAGAAAACGATTTCCACCTGAATAAGCTCACCTCCTACCATGTGTTTGTGTGTGGTAACGCGCTTTAGGTCTAAGAGAAGCCGTCGAGGTCCAGTAATTGAGGCTGATGGCATGCTGAAGATGTTCCACTGTCCTTATGAGGGTTGCAGCCAGGTGTATGTGGCCATCAGCAGCTTCCAGGTGAGGGTTGCTGGTGGTTCTTGACTCCATGATCAAATGACATGAAGATGGAAGGTGCCTTATCAGCACTGTTTACAACAGTGAATAGCATGGTACAAACCTTACTGCTGCATTAAGTAAGTAATGGGTATTTTTGACTTCCCGATGGTCAGATATTTTCCCAAAGGAAACTAATCTGCCTGCTGATTGGATTAGAAAAGTTCTTGATTACTTTCTGGATTATTAGCCATCCCTTTTAACTGATCCATAACATTTTATATATTGGTTTGTATCCCCTGACTGTACTGACAACCTCAGATCAGGGTTTTGTCAAGTTTCCATGAAAAGCCTTTTACTTACCCTCAAATAAACATTGGTGAATTTGAATGTGATTCATTCTGCACTTACAAGAGGTCTAATGGCCCCTAAACCATATCTTGCTATGGTGTGTATCCTGACAACCTTTTTGTTGCCCTGTCATGTCCTATGAATGTGTGAATTTCCTCTACTGCTCATGATTTACAGGTAGTCTTTATGTTGATTTAATTTCACTGAAATGCTACTGCAGAGTGACCTCAGCATGGACCTAAGTATTGACCAAAGCAAAGTGAGTTCATTTGCACACAGATGAATGGGAAAGGCTTGCCTATTGTTCAGACCTGGTACCTGAGATCTTTTTTGTTTTGAAAAGGGCTTTAAGTCATCTGCTGACGTTACCACAGGATGAGGAACACGTTCACACCCCAACAATAATAGACATTGGCTTTTCTTTGCTCAGGGGTAAATGGAGTCAGTGTGTTGGTCTGTCTCCTGCAGAACCATGTGAACCTGGTGCACAGGAAAGGCAGAACGAAAGTGTGTCCTCATCCAGGGTGCGGAAAGAAGTTCTACCTTTCCAACCATTTACATCGTCACATGATCATTCACTCAGGTACACCTCAACATTCTGTGTGTGTTCATGTGAATCGTGTTTGCGGGGGGGGGGGATTTGCACCATGCATGGACAGTAAGTACATGAGAGATCTTTGAAGGAGCGCTCCAACAGAAATCTTGCTTTAAGTATTAAATTGCTGAAAGTTCAAATGCAGCTTGCTAGTTTTGCTTTTTTCTGTTGTTGTTCAGGAGTGCGAGACTTCATATGTGAGACATGTGGCAAGTCCTTCAAACGCAAGAACCATTTAGAGGTGCACAGGCGTACTCACACAGGAGAGACTCCATTACAGTGAGTGGTGTTTGCTTTTCATTTAAAGGTTTTCTATTTGTTTTGCACCCTTTATTCATTCTCACTGAATGAATTTTTTAAATATTATTTGGATTGATGTCTATTGCTTCTGACCTCTGTCAGCACTGATCTGCTTTACAATGAACAGACAGAGATATCTGAAGACATATCCAGTGTTTATAATTGTAGCTGTACAGATCACAAGGTCCTGTCCTTAGATAAATCATTGAATCGGATAAAAGGCCGTATTTTGCTTTGATCAGATGGATGTTAAAGCCACAAATCTGCTGTGTGGTTTCTCTGAGCTCCTGTGGGAAATACTGGGTTCATCCCCGCAGGTGTGAGATCTGCGGCTACCAGTGTCGGCAGCGGGCATCACTTAACTGGCACATGAAGAAGCACACGACTGAGGCGCAGTACAACTACACCTGCGAACACTGTGGCAAGCGCTTTGAGAAGCTCGACAGCGTCAAATTCCACAAACTCAAAAGCCACCCAGACAAACAAGCTACTTGAGATGATGAATAGCGAGAGGCGTAGCAAGAAAACGGAAAAGAAATCATGAGGGCTGCGGTTGGCACCCGTTTTAATTCGGGTAGCGGTTGGTGGTCAAAGTTTTGCCGCTTGGCAATGGATGACTGCAACAAGGGAAAAAGTAGAGGGGAAGGGAGGTCAAGGAAGAAGGATGAAAGCATAAAGAAAGGACTTTAGAACCAGCCAACAACGGTCAAAAGTAGTTAATGACGGTGGGAGTTAAACCAAAGAGTTTGTTTATTTTGGGCTTGTTTTGACTGCATGCTGTGCTGGACGCAGCCTCCATGGTTAAGATGTGAGCTCTGTTTTTATCTAATTTTATAAGGACATTCGCATTATGTTTCATATGCCAATGTCCCACTCTGTAGACTGTATGAAGTTTCCTGTTCCCTTAGGTTCTGAGTGAAGGCCTGCTCCCCAAAACAAAAAATAAGAAAATCATGTTGAACCTGTTCTTGGTTGTTCTCTAAGCACAGTGATGAATATTGCAGTGCAGTCTGTGAGAAATGTGATGGTACTTTTTTTTTGCTTTGCTTTTCATTCCATCACAGTTCGTTTGAAGTGGAAAAAAATTAATGAAGTTCTAGTGCTGAATGTCTGTGTGTTGGTGCTTCCCCACCAGCTGTCTCTGTGGTGTCCATGTGGTCTTTTCTTTAGGTGGTGCTTGTCTGTTGTTTTGGCTCCGTGCCACACGTTACACGGGTGTTAAGCCTTGTTCGTTGTGTTGTTTGCGTTGTTCCTGTGGAAGCTGTTCTCGTTCGTATGGCCGGTTGGCGGTCGTTAGCGTTCCGTTGCATGCTGATTTCTTGTTTCATTAAACTCTTCAGTTGGAGACTCGCATTTGCCATTTGCACGTTCTTCGCACATAAGACGTTGCGTTAACTAGAGGATATTTACATATACATTTTTAGTGAAATATAAAGAATTTGTATTTATTTTTTTTTCCCCTAAGGAGATACTTAATTGACCAATTGCCCGCGCCGTTGTTCCTTGGCCAGACGTGTGTTGTTATAGTCACGCACAAGAAAGCCAATGACCGGTCTAGAGTTCATTCTGGATGTAACATTTGCAGTCTCTGGCAGCGGTTCCTTAACATGAGACCCAATGAATTGTCAGTATCATTAAAACAGGTCATCGTGAAGGTGAAAAGCTAAATAGCAGGAGCCTCAGAACCAACCGTGTGGTACGTTGTTTAAGAACAGAGAACGACATAAAAACTCTTTATCAAACCAATATCAAATAACTTACCAGACTACTGAAAACAAGTGGGTGAAAAAATACTTAGTCATGTCAACTTGGTTTTGATCTGGGATATAGTGGTAAATATGTGGAAGATTGCTGTTGAGGGAAAGATACAAGAGGCCAACTTCAAGGAAGCTTGAAAATGGCAGTAATTTGAACTAAGAAGCTCTGAAGCAGCACACAGACACCTGTACCAGAGTGATGATGAGGAGTGTGTGCGGACAGGAACTGCCAGCAGTAACGACAGGATGGACTCATTGTAGAAACATCTTAAATTTACTGAATCTTATTGAACATGGACAATGACGATAAAGACATTAGTATTTGTAATTGCTCGTCGGTTAGATGCCATGAAACACAGAGAACACTGTAGGCAACACTGCAGACACTGATCTGAAGCATTATCCTTCAGTTGAAATTGTAAATATTCAACACCCTTCACATTTAAGCGGTATTATGGTGCATAAAATTGAATGAAAATATACAAGAAGAAGTCTAAGTTAACCCAGGAAGGATCTTTGGTTTTGACACATTTCTCATATGATCTCTATTCTTACTGTGCAGAAGCTTCTAGCTTACCAAGGTTTGATGCCGTCTATAATGTTACTGCTTTGTTTAAATCACACTAAAGGTTTGCCATGGGATTTAAGTCTGGAGACTGAGAAATCCACTCCAGGACTGATTCCATAACCATGTTTGGAAGTGGTTTGGGATCATTGTCTTCCTGGAGAGTTCACCACAGAAGGCAAAATAGCTTGAATGTTTGAAACCAGCAAGTCAGTGACCTAAACTAACATCATTAAATGTGTGTTTCCTCTTTTTGATACAAGACACAAGTATCTGGACGTGACGGCGTTACAGACCTGACAGTGTATTACTAGGCATGAGTGGCTGTTGATGTCTGACTTGTAAACTCAACTGTGTTAAATGTTGCATCTTTATTTATGATCTCATTTTTCTTCTGGACCCCTGAATGGAAGGATTGTGAAATTTGACATTCTACACTTCTAACTCTTTTAAATCCAATTGATTCTCATACTGTATAAGTAATGGCAATAACTGTCAGTATCCGGTTTCATACAGACTGCGCTGTGCATGGTAGTGTCACACTGAGCTGTTGGGTTGCAATATAACGGTTTTTATATATGCTGCTTTTAGGAAAACTAAAGATCTGTCTAGGTTAGCTACGTTTATCTTCTCTGTTGCATATTCTGACTGTTCAAATGCAGCTGTTCAAAGTTTTGGCACATTCAGCTGATGGACTGATCCCTTAATCTGTAATTCTTCATTCCATGGCTAACAGGCAGTGGGCGTTGGTGCAATTGCAGTATCACAGCTTCTACGTATTACACTGAGCAACAAAATTTGAACTTTTTTTTTTAGTTTCATAACTAAAACAGGTGGTCCTTGTAGGGCGTTTTACTCTGAATTCAAATCTGTTATTGACATTTTCTATCATGTATGTTTTTTAAGTGACAGGGCAATACATTTTCCATTAAGTATACATTACTTATTCATAAATGAATAGCCTTGAAAAGAAATGTGTGATATTCTGAAATATATATTTGGATTCATTGTGCAAAAATGCATAATAAACAGGTATTTTGCAGAAAGCAAAGTCATATTTGACCAGTGTTATTAGCTATTTTAACATTTCTGGAAAACATGCTTTTTTGTGATTTGTACGAGAGACATTATATGAACTAATCCACTAAGCTTTCAAAAAGCACCTGAAGGTTCATTTTCTCCCTGAGTCATATTATGGATGTTTATTTCCTTTTTGAATTAAATGTCATCTTATAAGCAAATCCTTAAAATATAGTGTACACTCTTTTTTTTTTTTTTTAGATACACTGAAGTGATCAGGTTTAAATAGTGTGTGTGTGTGTGTGTGTGTGTGTGTGTGTGTGTGTGTGTGTGTTCAAGGGGTGTGAAGCTTCTTGTAGTTTGTTTGTTGTTTTCCTTTCTGTCAGTTATAACTGATGATCCATTTAAATCACTGATGCATTTCCCTACAGTGGTTGGAAAAAAAAATCCTCTTGGAAACCACTTCTAGTGGGAAGGTTTTCAACAACTGCAAAAAACAGTTACCTGCTTTTTCCTGTCATACTTCCCTTAAAAGGAGCTGCATTGTTAACCTCACAAGGAAGTGACTGTGATAAAATGCTTCAGTGCTCAGGAAAACACAAATCCAGCCATTACGTTTACAGCTTTATCTTTTCCTTTAGTATCATTGTTTAGTTTCTATCAGCCACTTGACGTGTGTGTGCTGTTTCTAACGTGTAAGTCAAATTTGTACCGTAAAATCAATGTATTTTAGAGTGGACTTGGTAGGCAAATTCAGTTTATTAGTTCATGTTTGATTTATTCTGTAAAATCTACTGGTTATGTACATAATGTTCAATGGGACAGGCTTGTTTGTGACTAAAATAAAAAGGTATGAGTGGACTGGGTGGCGTCGATCTGTGAGCATCTTGAGCGTTTTGTACTAAACAACACAGCTGGCGTCGCTGTATTTAACGCATAAGGTGGAAGGATGTAATCAATGTGGTGTTCCTCCACTGTACCGTTAATTAGAGAAACAACTCGTTCCTCCTGATCATACTCCCCTCCCAACAACCGTTAATTAGAGAAACAACTAGTTCCTCCTGATCATACTCCCTTCCCAACAATTTGACAATAAAATGCAGAGACTTTTATTGGTGTGAAAAACAGAGTACTAAAAGAATAACAGTGATGGATCGACCACATTGAATTTCCAGTTATTTCCATTTTTAATTCCAAGCTTCACTCAAATCAACCATATCATCCTGCACACATCGGTAGCAAGTTTGACATAAACACATACTGCACACAGGTTAACTGAAAAAGATACTTAATCTGACATTTTTCATAGCCGTAAGGTTCTTTGCATTTTAGTCTAGAGCAGGTTTTATATTACCTCACTGTAGTGATGAGTGAAACCTGTTTTTCTGGTTTGGTGGTTTGAATCCCGGACTAAACATGGGATAGGCCTTTATAAATAAAACTTTGTGGACAATGACAGTTTGTTTCTTTCGTTATATGGTTATATGAATACATACTACAGTTTTGATCATCCTTTTTAAAATTCATTAAAGAACATGAGACAGCTTCATTACTCAACTTGCTGGCATCACTGACATCACAGAATTTCACACAATTTACCATTTGCCACAAAGCAGTGTTGATACCCTTGGATTTCACTTAGACCCTAAACTGATGGCTTTGGGAAGGCTGGATTTTTTTTTTACCAAATATAGGTTCATTTTTACTTTGTATTTTACTAGGTCTACACACTGCTTTTGCACTTTATTTTAAGTGGGCTTTTCAGAGCCTGTATCTCTGCCTTCACAGGACATCCCCTTAGTACCTAATTCAAGGTCTTCTGCATTTCACTGAGATCACCCCAATATATTAGTCAGTATTTTTAAAGATATATATTTTCTTATTATCTGTCTGTTATATGAAAAAAACATTATTACTCATAGACAATTGAGAAATCTCAGTATAAAAATGGCCTTCCCTTTAACTGCATTGTATTTCTAGATTCTGCCAAATAAAACCCAGCAGAACCAGAATCTTTATATGGCTTTTTCCTGAACTTCTCTTTGCCTCTACAATAGCCTCAGGTTCTACACTTACATCATATTGTTTAGATACATGCTAAGTTTATAGCCTTGTGGTTTATATCATTGAGTGTGTCTGTGTGTGTTTGCCTGTCTGTGTCACATTTACTTTATATTGCCATGGCACACCGTGGCCCTTCCCTCTCAGGTGGGACTTTCTCAATAGGGAATAGGAAATTGTCACTCCCCCGGCTTCTTTTGTCCCTCCTCTCCCTCCCTCCCCCCACTCTGTCATTCTCTTGAGCTAAACCAGTTGCAGTGGAGACGAGCGAAAGAGGGAGAAAGGAAGAAAGACGAGTCTGGGGTTCTTGTTTCTTGGTCATGTTCTGTGAATTCGTACTAGTGAACATCATCTTGTAATTCTACTCTCCTCTTCTCAAATCTTCAGTGAAGGTAGGAATCTCTCTCTCTCCCTCTCTCTTCCTCTTTCTCTCACACGCCAACATGATGTCTCTCAGGTTTGTTTTACCTTATGTGAGCGCCTACTAAAATACCAAAAACAGCCGTGGCATTATTTGAATTAAGTACAGTGTTCTGAAGAATGTGGGGATTTTGACTCCTGGACTTTTTTTTTTAAATGAAGAGGTGTTAAATTGTTCTTTAACACACAAATATTTTGGTTCATACTTTAATGGGAATCTCAAATTTAAATAAGCCGTTCAGGTGTGTTTTCTTTAAGTACAATGGTTCAGAGTTTCATCCAGCTACTGGTTGTTATTTCATATAGAAGAAAATTTTATAGTAAAGACATCTTGTTTGTTATTTCAAAGTGGCTGCATCCATCTTGATAGAAATCATATGGCCGTGCCTTTTATTCAAAGTACCAGTCAAATGAAGGCCAGAGTCCCAATTTAGTTTGACATGGAAGGCTAATATAAAAAAACAAAACTATAACAACACTTTAGTGAAGTAGCTGCTGCTCCTGATTAGCTTCTGACTTGTGTGCTTGCGGAAGTCCTGAAAATTCAGGCTCGTTGCATGAAACTAGATTGTTAATAAATTACTGGGCTGATTCACCAGCTAAGAAAAGTGTGATGGAAAACTAGACCATGGAACCTGGCGCATGCGTTTGTGAAGATACTGTAAGCATCATTAGGGAGAACAAGAGAGTGGGAGGATTACAAAACAACAACAACAACAAAGATCTCCTGAGAGTACAGTGTTCCTTAACATCATGTGATTAGCCTAACACCACGTAAACAGTGTCATCACTAGTAAGAGTCCATAAACTTAACTCTAGAGAAGTTGAGTATGCTCCATTTGATATCTGACATCTGCTCAAGTGATTGCTTTGTTTGATCACTTTCAGCATTTTATTATGAGAAGTTGTTTCATGTTACTTGTGAGCACTTATCTTTATTTACCGAGCTTAGAAAGCATTACCATGGCTAATTTTTATAATTTACTTTATTTCAGTTCAGGTACTTAATTGCTTACTTCAGGTATTTAATTACTTATGTTAGTTGTTTTAGGTTATTTAATTAATTAGCCATAGATGGTGTCAAAATGATTCCATTAAAATCCCATTTATTACAGATTTAAGGAGATTTGTGCATCTTTGTAATAATTGTATGTTGTTGAACAAACAGGAAAAGCTTTTCTGTTTGGTAATGCCACTCTGATTAAGATGTTTAACAGTATACAAAGTTGAATGTATTCCACAAGTAATAAACCAAAGACATGCTCTTTTTGAAAGAGCCTCTTGCAATCTTGTATTCTCTATGGACATGAAAAGACCCGCAGGGGCTGGAGGTGTCTCAGATACCTACCATGTGCTGCAGGTTTGCGTTTGCTTCACAGAGACTCAGTGACCTTGAGGTTTGGTGACTGTAAAGGCCTCTCCAGAAGCTTCTTCTGCTTCTGTTTGGTAGGCTTGGCCTTCTGCCCTGGACTGTCCTGCTGGCACAGCTTCTGAGCATGCAGATTTTGCTTCAAGATTTGCTGATAATCTGCTTAATTTCCTTCAATTCTGATCAAAATCCCATGCCCTGCTCAAACTCACGTGTCCAAAACATCAGTGATCCACAGTTTATGGACAACACACACAGCTTTTCTAGCTGTATTCAAAATATTTGTTATTTTTTTATTATGGCAAATTATACTGACACAGTATATATTTCTATGAAGACAAACCATGATCAGGTAAAACGAGCATTTTTTAAACCTTTGGTTAACATTTTTATAAAATATCTCTAACTTTGAGAAATGTCATAGATTATTTTACAACTTCTCCATGTTTTCATACATTAGACATATTGGCTAATATTTGCTCTATTTTTTCTCCATAAGGGTAATTCTCACCCTGCAGATTCTGAAGACACCATTACAGATTGCTATCTTGACCTTCATGATGACCTAAATTGACTTGCTATACAGGTTTAGCATAAAGTGGTGGTGTACACACTATATAACGTGTGTGGTTACAGGCGTAATTAGTGTAGATTTAGCTTATATCTCTGTTTTTGCTGGTTAATCAATACACACACACACACACACACCTGAGCAATAAAAGAGGTCCATATCCCAAATTGTATAATATTAAGCTTTTTAATATTAAGATTTGAATCTTTTCATGATTTTATCTTTGTGTATAAGAAAACTATGTCTAGGAATGTTTGTGTTTCCACATTTTCTTCCGATCAATTTACTACAGCAAAGAGCAGGAACTAGCAAAAGGTGACGCAGGTCCTAGGACCTTTTTTTCTTAATTTTCTGACCAATGATTTGTTCTCTGGACTATTCAATTGAAACTTGGATTTGGTCCATTTTATATGCTAATTAATGTACATTGTGGTTTTAATAAAGTGAGAGGTCCTGTCGGCTGAGGTGGTAATTCATGTTCATATTGATATTGGGATTCTATTGCCTCTGACTATTGTGATAGTGAATAGGAAAACACTTCATGGCTGGTTTATATTAGATAAAGATGGACAAATCTGAAAGTCTATGGAAGCAGTGTTTTGGTTTAATGAGACTTTAAATTTTAATGGCCTGCCTTTGTGATGTTCGCTGTTCATTTTCTGTGTCAGGATTGTTTTTGATTTAGATCCCCAGAACCAAAATCCCCCTATTTAATGGGGATGCTCACTGCACCACACAGTGGTTGTCAAGAGTCAGTAGGTATTAATTGAAAATCCTCTTGATTTTTGGATTATGTCTGCAATGATGAATCATTAGCACACATTTAGCCCCTAATGCCGCTGACTTGTTGAAATGCTCTACCTCATTTTCTGGATGTGTCTTCATTTCAGGTACAGCAAACAGAAGATGGGTTGCTTTGGATTTCTGAAAACAGTGATGTTTATTTTTAATGGCATCATATTTGTAAGTACAAGAATTGTTCTGTTTTAGAATCGTTGAATAATGATAGATCTAAGTTAACCATGTCTGTGGAGAGAGTTCCTCACTAGTGCATAGTTGTTATATTAATTATGACATGGTTGCTTATTATTAAGGGGAAAATATATTTTTAATAAGTTGCTTTATTATTATTATTACTATTGTTGCTGCTTCTAGTAACTTTTGTTACAATGTTAACTGTGTTGGTATATTTAAAATTACACAAAGGTCACAAATTAAGTCAGTAAACATAATAACTAAATCATAATAACTTAACATAATAACTAATCCCTTTTTCGAGGGATTTTCGAGGAATTTGATCCTTGAGTTCTCTCTCTCTCTCTCTCTCTCTCTCTCACTCTCTCCCATTTGCTCCCTCACTTTCTGTCTCTACATAGCTGGCAGGAGCAGGCATTCTGGCCGTAGGGATCTGGGTGAAGGTAGACAGTAGCTCCATCATGGGCTTCCTGCAGAACCTGAACGGTGCTCCAGAGCAGCTGAAGCAGGTGCTGAACGTGGGCTATCTGCTCATTGCTCTCGGCTCCGTGCTGCTGCTGCTTGGTTTCCTGGGCTGCTGTGGTGCTGTACGTGAAAGCAGATGCATGCTCCTGATGGTGAGGCTGCCGGCAACGGCAAGAAGCCACAATGTCACTGATGGATCACTTTCTTTTAATTTAATCTACCAAACAACCAAAGGCTCAACTACTTTTCATTCTTCAGACATGTAGAATCAAGCCCAGGAGCAATGCTGCCTTTGTTACATTTTCTAACCTATTTTGTTGATTTGTTTCATTATTGTCAGTTCTTTGTCATTATCCTGATTGTCTTCATTGCTGAGGTGGCTGGAGCAATTGTGATCCTGGTTTTTAAGGGATTGGTGAGTCTGCATAAAAGTGGGTTACATAGACCTGACATGTGGTTTTACACTGGGGACGGATCAGTAATGTTCTGTGTACATTCTGCCTTTCAGATCCAAAACCTGATAATTCAGCTGGGGATCAAAATGGTGGAAGGCATTAAGTTGGGCTATGGAAATAATAAAGATGTCACAGGCCTATGGAACACTACCATGAATGCGGTTTGTAATCCGTCATTAACTGAATGAGAGACTTTACTACTGCTTTCTCATATTCTGATTGTGTAGAAATGTATTGCATACACTTGAGAGCTGAACAGAAGATGTGAAAACTATTGGCATGGAAAAGTATCTTAGTTAAGTGACAGTAGCTTCCCACTCAAAATGAAGGCTTAAAAATTTCACCATTGCTTTGGAAGTCATACTGGCTATTTCAAGTTATGCTTACGTGTTAAATGTAAATGTTAAAGAAACAAGAATAAGTCAGTATGTTAGTCATTACTAAATTCTAGAATCTGTTTCGTATTGGTGTTTACAAAGAGCTTAACACCACCTTCTTTTGTGTCCACCCATAGATGAAGTGTTGTGGGTTCAACAACTATACAGATTTCACAGGTTCCCCTTTTGTTCAGAGCACCCAGCTCTATCCAGACCAGTGCTGTAACGGGGGACTATGCAGAAACACCACTGCCATGGTTATGGTAAAGTTTGATAAATGTTACAGTCTGTATAACAACTAAAGCAGGAAAATAATGGGCGTCTCACTGATTAGTAGATAGTCACTGTTAATGTATTGTTTCATCATGATACATTTAGTATTGTCCTATTAATGTATTGTTTCATCATGATACATTTAGTATTGTCCTGTTAATGTATTGTTTCATCATGATACATTTAGTATTGTCCTATTAATGTATTGTTTCATCATGATACATTTAGTATTGTCCTGTTAATGTATTGTTTCATCATGATACATTTAGTATTGTCCTGTTTTTTTTCATGCATTTCCTCATATTAACTTCAGTACATTTCAAAAAGCTCAATGTTCAAAAATGTTCAAAAGCTTTTCCTAAAATGTAAAAAGAAGGAGATTTATTTTTAAACGACATAATTTTATGTTTTTTTATGGTTCTAACATAGTTTCATTTTTTCTTCTTCAGAATATTGTTGGATGTTATCCAGCCATGACAAAATGGATTGAGGGGAATTCTATTGTCATCATAGCTGTGGCTTTGGCTATTGCTATTCTTGAGGTATTTATCTGATCCCCTCCTTAAACCAAGCAAGCTGCCTTTCCTTTTGAAGAATTACTAATGTCCAGCAGTCATTCTGTCAAAATAACATTTCTAATTTCTGCTTTTTGTTACGTCGTAGCTTGCTGCAATGGCTGTCTCCATGACCCTGTATTTCCAGATAGGGAGGAAGCATGCCTGAAGCGTGAAGAAATTATGATGCTTCCAGATTTCAAATGTATAATGAATGGACTATAGCTAACCTTTAAAAAAATTATGCTGAATTGATTGTTTTATTTTTTGTAATATAGTAATATGGCATGTGTACAATAATAGTTTTCTATTATATAAAGGATGTGATGTCTTTAGCGTTTAAAAATGTGATGCTGAAAATAGTGGTAGTTTTAAAGCAGTCCAACTGTAATTCAACACACTGGGCATTGGTGTGCGTAAAACAATGAAATGTGCCTTTATTTTAATTTTTTCCATTGATCAACGACAGTTAAAAATGAAGCTGTTGAGCATAACTGTCATATTTTTTAGACTATATTTAGCCTACATTACAGTCTGCACTGCTTTTTAGACAGAGGAAATATTAGTCAGTATACCAAAACAGTCCAATATTTCTCGAATGAGCCTACGATTTTTGCTTCATGAATATGTATTCTATATTTTAATAATTCTAATAATATGTATTGGAGCCTGTTTTTTTCCTCGATTTTATTTTATTGTGTAGCTTCTTTAATGTATAAGCTTTAATAAACTAAGCAAGCCTAGCCAAATAGAGACCAGAATGTCTATGAGCTCTTTACAATATAAAATCTGACTATAACCAAAAGTACTCAAAAAAAGCGTTGTTTTGGGCAACCTAAGTCATGTTTTTATGTAAGTTCGTTTTCGTACACATACTTTTTGCCCACTAACCTTGCATGCAATCTTCGTGTAAGTAATTGCTATGTATGTATATCTTCGGTTTTTCCATATGACATGCAAAATCAAGGAAACATAATGTGAAACGACATAAACGAACAGCTAAATATCCAGCTAACAAACTGGAAGTTTGCTGAGCGTTTGCCTGATCTAAGCGGTTTAGCTAATTTAACCGTTTTCGTACTCTATCTGGATCTTTATGTAGGTGCTTAATTGCATTAATGCTAATATTGTTGTCCTAAAACTGCTTAATACAATGAACAACTGGAATTTTATTCTGAGGATTTAAACCTAAACTATAGTCTATCAACAGGGAGGATGAGTTACCAGTGTCAGAGAGCAGGGGCATTGATCGTTATTATAGATAGCTTCCTAGTTCATTAATTTGACGAGTGGGTTAATGTAATATAGTTAAATATGCTTTATATTTCTTGACCCAACATCTTGTTCTATGTGTGCTTATTAGCTGCATTTTTGTGTCGTATATGTAGCCATCTAATTGTTCGCTAGCTAGCACAGAGCCAGCTAGCTAACACAAGCTATTAGCTAATACGCGTTCCTGAAAGCAGCAAGTGCCATTTCTCTTTATTTTTGGTTTTACTAGGTTCATGACACTGAATTCGGTTACTGATAAACATGCCGAATCAAATGGGGTTATACGTGTCGATGAGATACCTGCTGCTAATGCTCTGCGCAGTGATTTTTGTAAGTAGCCGACTCCCTGACTTCTAAGACTTTGAGACATACTTAATGAATGCCAATAGAAGTGCCAATAGTCAGTCATGCGTTTAAAAGGATGGGTTTTTTTTGTTTAGAAATGTAAGATTTTGTTTGCTGGTGTGTTTCTGTGCACCTGTCAGATCAGTGGCCTTGTGCTGCTGGGTTTGGGTGCCTGGATTGCTTATGGAGCCTCCGTCTTTGTGGATGCTCTGGGCCCCTATTCAGCACAACTCAATATCAGCTACATCAGCATTGCCATGGGCATTGGGCTCACTTGCACCAGCCTGATTGGATGCTTTGGAGTGTGGAAAGAGAACCGCTGCTTCCTCATGCTGGTGCGAGATTCTAGAAATATATCAGTTGAAAGCAAATATCCCCCTCTCTTTATCATCTACATGGGCAGTCATACACTAAAGTCAGTGGAGTGGGAAGCAGTAATTAGACAAGAATTACCTGCTCTATTTCTTTGTAAAACTGCACAAAATCAATGGGTAACATAATTATCTTCTAAATCTTCTTCTTTTTTTACATAATATCTTCCTGTTTTTCTTCCCCCAGTTCTTCTTCATACTAACAACACTATTTGTTGCCGAACTTGTGGGCACCATTTTTGTCCTAGTGTACAAAGAACTGGTAAAAACATTCCATGTTTGCTCCTCCTTCTATGCAATGATTCAAGAGAATTAATATCACTCATCACACTCCCTTTGTTTATGAAATTCTGATCAACATTTGGCGCTGTGTTCTGCCATCAGTTACAGTAACCTTTTACAGTGAGAGTTTCTAACATCTAGTGGGTTTGATTGTGTGGGTAAGGTGGCTGTGGTGGTGCGGCAGGCCAGTAAGGACTCCCTGCAGAAGCTGTACATGGGTCCAGCTGCAGCAGACCCTGTTTCCACTGCATGGAACACAGTCATGGTCAAGGTGAGAGAGGAAGGTGCTGTGGGGGCTCACAGAACAGGGTGGCATCGCTGAGTTTATTTCCTGGGCAGAATGGCGCACGATGACCGGTTTAATAGCAGGACTGCGTTATGTCCGTCTTTCGTTCTCCCAGTTCAGGTGTTGTGGTTTTGAGAACTCCACACTGGATTTCAAGAACTCTACCTTCAGCAAGATCACTGGACTGATCTACCCTAAGACCTGCTGCGTTAACAAATCTGTTCCAGACTGTGATGGAACCAACATATTACCTGAGCTCATTCAACCTCAAGTAAATCATATAATTTCACTCTTATATTACACAATGGTGGTGCACAATAGTTGACGCCAAACTTACTGAGTAAAGAAACACTTTCTATCAGTGGTCAGTTTGAGACCATAGGACTGCTGTTGTCTGGTCTAATTTCAACCCAGCAGTGTGACTGACACATAAAACACAGATGAATGATCGTTTGTGCAAGGCAACAGATGGGCTATAGTTTGCAGTGGTGTAGCTATAAAATGCAGCGATTTGTACCCAAAAATGGGTGAGGAGCAAATTTCCACCACTTCTTACCTCAGTGCCACCAATGAAACATGATTTGTATATATATTTTGTATATTGTATATTCCATTATATTAAAGTCAACCCTTGCAATTTTTTTTTTACCAATGACTCAGATATGACTTATGGCTTTAAGAGCATGATTCAGTGGCTGGAACATGTAAAACTACATAGTGGATTACATGTCCCAGTCCTGCTCTCTTTCACATGGGACAGTATGATGAGATCCTATAGTGGATGCACCTTTACACAGCGGGTAACATTGTGACAGTTTATGTACCACAAATACAGTACATACCTTTGGTGTGGTTTTATAAGTGTATAGAAAAATAAAGTGCTAAGAAGTGCTTAGATCCTTCGTTATCAATTTCTGTGCAACGTAAAAAAAGTAATTGATGGTTTTCAGTAAAGGTCTCCAGCAGGATGTAAGAAATGTGAAGTGTATGAATTTCATTTCTCCTTGCAGAGCTGCTACAGAAAGATGATTCTAGTGATCAGGGAGCACAATGCTGTCCTGGGAGCCACTGCTGGCAGTATATGCATCATTGAGGTTGGCTTGAGCTTGATACGAGTGTGTGCATCAGTGTGTGCGTGTGTGTGTTAGTGGATGTGCACTGACACAGCATCATCTTTTTGATATACAGCTAATTTAGAATTTTTGTAAATGTGTGTGTGTGTGTGTTCCAGTTAACTGCTATGATCCTCACCATGGTTGTCTTTGTGAAGCTGACCATGATGCGGCAGCAGGAGAGAAATGAGTAAAAAAATATAAAACTTCTGTTGTGCTTTCTGACAACAGGGCCATACAATGTAATTCACTTTCAGTGACAGGGTTAGGTTTGTTTGATTTTATTTTGACTTTATTTTTGACGATTTTTACTCTACGCTGACAGATCAATATTAATTTGTTCAACTAAATGAAACAATTCAACATTGTTCAGTGTCTAGTTCAGTGTGTCTAGAGTTCCAGTACATGAACATTACTATACCTCAGCAAAAACTATGTAATACTACCTTCATGCCAATAAGCAGTCAAGCACAAATTCTAAACATGCAGGATATTCCTTCATTTTAAAGGGCTGTGTTTGGGCTGCCATCTACTGGCAGGGCTGTGGCAGAACATGCCATATTTAGCATAAGTGTATAAGTACTTTGTGAGTGGTGTGGATGATGACAAATGTCTATTCCACAATGCTCCTGATAGACCTTCTATGAATGTCACTTTTGTCATATATAATGAAATGAAAGAGTTTTAATATGTACCCGGTTTTACAGTACAAAAGTATGTTTATGCATTTCATGAAGGCATTAAAGTGCTTTTCTTTGTGCAATATTTGTGATCATTTGTTATAGGGAGTCCTGAAGCTTTGAAGCTGTATGAGACTTCCCTTTCATATATTATATTGTCAGAAGCAATATACAGCATATATAATTATTGGCACCTCCATAATTATTGGCACCCCTAGTTAAAATGTGTTAAAAGCCTTAAAATAAATTTAAAAAATATTATTGCAGAAGCATAATCTCACTCTGGAAAAAGTTTGAAAAAAGCAACCTTAAACTCAAGTGAAAAAAAAAAAATCCTGACTAAGAAATAATTATTTCCCATAAAATGACCTGTTCCACAATTATTGGCACCCTTAACAATTTATTGGAAATATATTTGAACCATTTATGTAATTTCTACAGTAGTTTATAAAGTGGATCAAAGTATCTAGGAACATTTAATTAGTAATTCATCACTTCCTGTTTCCCTGAGGTATAAATATGGTGTTACATAGAGGCCTATTTCTCTTACTCACTCTTAAACATGGGAAAGACAAGAGAAAACACTATTCAAGTAAGGCAGATGTGTGTCGACCTTCATAAATTAGGCAATGGCTATAAGAAAATAGCCACTCATCTGCAGATGCCCTTATCTACAGTCAGAGCAATCATCAAAAAGTTCAAAACATCTGGAACTGTGACAAACAAGCCTGGAAGAGGACGCAAGTGTATCTTGCCACCACACACAGTGAGAAGGATGGTAAGAGAAGTAAAAAGTTCTCCAAAGCTCACTGTAAGAGAACTGAATCAAATGGTAGCATCTTGGGGTTACAAGGTTTCCCAAACAACCATCAGACACTATCTACATGCCAACAAGCTGTTTGGGAGGCATCCACGGAGAAACCCTTTTCTGAGTTAAGCGTTACTTAAGCGTAAGTTACTCATAAGCGTAAAACGGGTGGAGTTTGCCAAGCGGTACTGGGATTTTAACTGGGACCGTGTGCTTTGGTCAGATGAGACCAAGATAGAGCTT
>JAOXYF010000001.1:21246638-21257825 GCA_028565775.1 Sternarchorhynchus goeldii | reverse complement strand
GTGTGTGTGTGTGTGTGTGTGTGTGTGTGTGTGTGTGTGTGTGTGTGTGTGTGTGTGTGTGTGTGTGTGTGTAGGTAGGGGTAGGTGTGTGTGTGTAGGTAGGGGTAGGTAGGTGTATAAGTTAAACTGTGTAAGTTAAGTGGTGTTGTGCATGGAACAGTAACAGTGTATTATATCATGTTGCAGGTCTAAAGAGAGTATGTATCATGCTCTGATCTACGCTACAGTGTTAGAGATGCAGGCCATGATGACTTTCCAGCACGAAGACCTTGTCAACGCTGGAAACACAATGAAGATCGCTCAGGAGGTGTGTCAGAGGTATGGAGACACAGTCTCTCTCTCTCTCACACACACACGCACACTTTCTCTCTCTCTCTGCTAAAACCATTGGCTATCGGTCTTCCCAGTACACATGTCATTTTCATAAGGTCTTCCCATGACCTCTTGACCTTTAAGCAAATAAGACCAATTTCATGTGTACTGACACACCAGTGCTGCTGGGTGATTTGCCTGTGTTTGCATGGGCCTGAAGCACAGGTCTGTCTCCACAGCAGATGTCTGATAACAGCCTGCCTGCTAGACCTTAATGAATTTTGCCTGGTTCAAATCGTGTGTGGCTTAACAACAAACACAGCTTCAGTATCCATGGCTTTGTGGAGAGCAGTGCACTTTTATCCTCATCTTGGGGAAGACTGGTGAATGAGCTGAGATTAGGTGTCCCACTTAGAGAAACATGGTAATTACATGCTCTGTGTGTGTGTGTGTGTGCGCATTTACTGTGTTCCTCTACAGGTTTCGTAAGAGGTCGGGCAGTTTGGCAAGCAGAGCAGCAGGTTATGAGCTGTCTGAAGGTAGATGTTCTGAACAGGGCCCAATTGCATCTCACCATCATAGGTTTTGTTCCCATTTGTGGAAATATGGGAAATATCATAAGGTTTGACTGTGTTGATATAGTGCATGGTTGGACCTTGCTACTGTTTAGGGTGTAAATGGCATGTATTGCATGTCTCATTTCATTTCCATTACATGGTACATGGTTTTTATGACGGGCCTTTTTCATTCTGTGTGGGGGTGTGTGCATGTGCGTGCACATGATTTTGCGTGTGCGTGCACGTGATTTTGCGTGTGCGTGCACGTGATTTTGCGTGTGCGTGCACGTGATTTTGCGTGTGTGTGTGTGTGTGTGTGTGTGTTTATAGAGGAGCTCCATGCTGAGGTGTGTTATGCTGAGTGCTTGCTACAAAGAGCTGCTCTCACATTTTTACAGGTTGGATTTCAAAGATCTGTACACACAAAATACTATAGACCACACAAAGTTACATCTGCTGAATTTGTGCACATATATATACACACACACACACACACACACACACACAGTCTCTTAACAACACTGTCCACATTCTGCTCTCAGATGTTACACTCTCATACTGTCATTGTCACATGGTCAGACTCTTATACGATTGTCCTTTACTGCTACACTAATGACCAATTAGTTGCTTTGCATGACAAAATAATTGTGCCTCCTCCTTCTCTTGGGGAGATCTACTCCTTGGTTCTCCCTTTCCTCCAGCCTCTGACTTGTCTTTACTGCTTCGTTCCTCTGCTCACAGGACGAGAACATGGTGAGCTTCATCAAAGGGGGGATGAAGGTGCGCAATAGCTACCTCATGTACAAGTAAGTCTGGAGTCCAACAAGTCTGACAGTAGGAGCACGAAACCTTTTTAGCCCAATTATAATGAAGATTATAATGACTGCCGATGCGAGTTTGTAATTTTCTGAAGGAACACTGTCAAACATGCAAAGGGTCCCCCCCTCCACAAAGGCAGATGAATGAGCGTATCAAGAAGCAGAGATGCAGTATAATCTGCATTTGAGTTAAAGTTAACTAATGTGTTAGTTTACATAATCGTGTTTGAGTTTTCATGAAAGTTGATGGCTGTTTCTAACCGTATCCACATCCTTTGGTAGACGCCTTTTCAAAAGCCCCAGACTACACTGATCAATCGTTTGAGTTGGGCACAATAATCACACTGTTTCGTCTGAGCCGAACGTTATTCTGCACACAGGGAGCTTCACTCCTTCATCGAGTCTCACAGCTCTTTCAAAGGGCCAAATCACAAGCACTTGGAGGGAGGGGTAGCGTTTGGAATCGGTGCTTTCAACTTGGTAATGTTCCGCAGGCATTTTGACGTAAATTATACCTGAATACTTATAAAGAATAAGCTTGGTTGGTTGGTTTGCTGTTCTATTGTCCCTCATTGATATCCTGCAGACTCTTTCATTGTTCCCTGCCCGGATACTGAAGGTGCTGGAGTTTGCTGGCTTTTCTGGGGATAAGGTAATAACTTCGTTTAGCTCCCTGAAACATAATGAAAGATGTCTGTTACAATAGGATGGTGCTTGAACAAGAAAATACAAACTTTGAAGAGTTATAATCAAGAACCGTAAACCCTTGCCTTTGAGAGGCACATCAGGATGTAGACCCTCTCACACTGTGTGTGTGTGTGTGTGTGTGTGTGTGTGTGTGTGTGCGTGCGCAGGAATACGGGCTTTGTCGGCTGTACGAAGGCGCCACCTCTCGTAACCTGCGCTCTATGCTGTGTGCTCTGCTGCTGCTCTGTTATTACACCTTCCTCTCCTTTATTTTAGGTAACAGCAGCTCTACCCAGTCCATTACCTCTCAATAATGCACCATGCCTGCATGTTTACATGCTCGCGGCTGCTTAGTGCCACCATGTTGTGGGAGTGAAGCCAAGTGAGCGGTGTGTGTGTGTGTGTGTGTGTGTGTGGAATGCAGTCTGACCGTGCGCTGCTCTCTCTGTGCAGGGACAGGTGAGGGGAATGTAGCTGATGCTGAAAATCTGCTGAAGCCGTTTCGTCTACGATACCCACACGTAGGTGTTTGGGCCCTGTTACTCCATCCCTATTTCCCTCGTTTGTCTCGAGGGCATGTGCAGGCTGTGTACATTCACTTCTCTCTCTGCTCCCGTCCCTGCGTCTGACTGCTCTTGCATGTCCAGCTGGTTTTTGGAGACGGACATTCATGACTGTAACCATCTCTCTTCTCCAGGGGGCCATTTTCCTCTTCTTTGCAGGCAGAGTGGAGGAGATCAAAGGCAATGTAGATGAAGTGAGTGAACAGCACTTCAGTGTCACAAGTATGAGCTTGTAGTTATGTGGGGAATATGCTGTGTACTGTATGTTCATGTTAACCAGACCACTTTGCCTTTATGTGTTGTAGAGATTGTGGTTTGGCCTGATTTGTTTGCCATTCCCGCAAAGACGATGAACCTGTTAGTTTTAGTCCATTTTCCAAATATGGTTTTGGGTACAGAGCAAAGCCAGAACAGCTGTAGTCCCTGTCAGCAAAGGTCTCTTGCTGGACGCTGCTGTGTTTGCGTGTGTCCAGGCTGTGAAGCTGTTTGAGGATGGCTGTAAGGCACAGCAGGCCTGGAAGCAGTTCCACCACATGTGCTACTGGGAGTTGATGTGGTGTTTCACGTACAAGCGCCACTGGAAGATGGCCTACTTCTACGCAGACCTGCTGAGCCAGGAGAGCCGCTGGTCCAAGGTCAGCCTGTAAGCGCGACATTTAGAACCCGTGGAAAAGTTGGAATTTCTGTCCGCAGAGCAGCAGAAGCAAGAACTGAGGACGTCGTAGGACAAATGTGTTAAATTTAACATCATACAGCTGTGTGTGTGTGTGTGAAACCTTTTGCAATGTGCTTACAGTTGCTTTTTAAAACACTGTAACCAAACGCCACGTTAAGTTCCTTGGAGCAGAGCAGACGTAGCATCTGTCTGATCAATTTGTGCCGCTTTTATTGGTGGACTCAGTCACATGACTTGTCTTTCTCAGGCTATGTATGTGTACATGAAGGCAGCGTGTCTCAGTATGCTGCCGGAGGGGGAGGCTCGGCCCTTTGGAGAGCACGAGATGGAGCTCTTCAGGTAAACCCACTCAGACAAACCTTACAACCTGCCATCGCGAAGGCTGCTGTCTACCTTCCTGCTGTGCACTTCTAAACAGTCAGTGGGTTGATGGTTCGTCTCCGGCTCTCCCTCCTGTCCTCTCTCGCTCTCTCAGACAGGTACCGACCTTCAAGCAGAAGATAGCAGGGAAGTCTCCGCCCACAGAGAAGTTTGCCATCCGCAAAGCCCGGCGCTACAGGGCTCCCAGACCCGTCCGTCTGCCCGTGCCAGTGCTTGTACGCCAGTCGGTCTCATGAGCACCGCCTCCTGACGGGCCCGTTGCTACTGTGCACACAGGCAGCGAACCTACAGGAGGCTGACATTTAATTTTATACCTCTTGAATTTAAATAATACTTCCAGTGCCAGGAAAAGTCAATAGAAGTTAACTTCTCATGTTTCAGGAGATGATGTACATGTGGAACGGCTTTTCCATGATAAGCAAGCAACGGGAGCTCACAGAGGGCATACTGGACACGCTAGTGGAGGCAGAGCGCACCCTGCAGGCGGCTCCTGGTACTTCACCCTACACATTTAAAATGTGGTGTATTACACGGGCAGATGGCTGAGTACGATAGATAGCTTCAGGTTTGGTTTTGTAAGGGTGAGTGAGTTCAAGTTGTTATAAAATGTGATTAGTTTGCCACAGTGAAACTGATATGAAGCTGTCTGGTGAACAACAGGTTGTCCTGTCAAATTACCCTAATGCAGAAAAGCACACAGACTCTGAAAACATCCACGGAGCACTTCAGTTTAGCTTTTGGCTTGTACCATCTGTTACACAGAATATCATTTAATGGAATTGATTAGTTTACCATAATCCTGTTGTATAATCTAAGCGTTGTAAATATCCAGTGTTTAAAATTGAATTACCAGAAACTAGGCATGCGTGTTAAGTAACTGCAATGTGTGTGTGTGTGTGTGTGTGTGTGTGTGTGTGTGTGTGTGTGTGTGTGTGTCCCAAAGAGAACGAGTACACGGTGGATGATGGCTGCCTGCTACTGTTGTTGAAGGGCCTGTGTCTGAAGAACCAAAGGCACATGCAGGCTGCGGAGGAGTGCTTCCACAAGGTTTACAGCAGGCCAGTGCTGCCCGCCGCTGCCTACAATGCCTTCAGCTACAGACGCCCGCTGTGTGACCGCGCTTGGCCTTAAAATGCAAGAACCTGGGAGAGACGCTGAAGCGACGTAGCTCACAATCCTCCTTTTTCGAACAGTGTCGAGCAATAAAACAGTTATATCTTTACAGTTCACCTCTGCTGTAGACGTGTTGCGCAGTTACGCTCTTCACGACGTCCAGGATTTCAAGAAGACTATAGAATACGGTTGGTTTTTCAGTCAAATAAACTGCAAGGCTGATGGTGCTTGTTTGTCTGTGTGTGTGGAGCAGTGAGAAGAAGCTGAAGTTCGATCACTACCTAATTCCTAATTCTCTCCTGGAGATGGGTCTGCTCTATATCGACACGGGAAGGAGGGAGCAAGCCATCAAACTTTTGCAGAAAGCCAAGTGAGTGGAGGGGTGGGATGGAGCTGAAATTGGCCCTCGGTGGTCATTTGTAATAACGAACCTTCCACTGCTGTGGTTTCATTGCCATCCAAAAAGGGTAAAATGATGTTCTGGCTGTGTGTCCCCTGGAGCTTGTGCTTCATGGCCTCCCATCACTCCTTTTCAAATATGCCTCTGCGATGATGGGTTTCTTCTTTCTTCCTCAGGAATAACTACAAGGAATACTCGATGGAATCCCGCACTCAGTTCAGGATCCACGCAGCACTCTCCAAACTCAAGGCTGACACAAGTGAACAGGACGAGATAACTGTTCTGTAAAAAGCCCCGCAGAAGTGCGTTGTTGAAGACGACTTCTGTGAACCTGCACAACCAGATGCTCTCATGCCCTCTCCTGTATTTATCCCTGAATACCGCCCTGAAAGGTTATTTATAAAGGGACCAGGTCCAAGTCAAACTTCATTGGGGAACTATTAATATACTGTTATTTCTTGGTGTAATAGCATTTAGTTAAATTGAGTAATAGACAATCCACTTGAGTCAGACCTTGAATGTTTACTTTTATGATGAGTATTATACTGTAGAAACCCTGCCTAACAGGGTTTGTACTTTTTAAGAGGGGAACTCCTTTTTCGGGCTTTTAAAAATCACTTTATAATTCTTGAAGTGGATGCAGTATCTTTGATGTGCTCACATAAAGCCAATTTCCGACCGTCAGTTTAATCGCAAAGGAGCTGACTGTACCCTGGGTCCCTCTGTCTCACAGGTCTATTAATGTTAACTTCCCACATTTGACTGCGCATTTCTGGGTTAAGCAACTTGCAAAACAAAAGTGCCACCTGATGAAACCAACCAAGGAAACCTTTAGTATAATGTGCATGACCACAGCTGTTAAATATTGTCTGTTCTTGAATAATGGCTAAATGTCCAAGTAGAAGCTGATATGGTCTGACAGCCAGGGTTGCCGAGTTCCTTCTGTTCACTTTTGTTTTCCCTTTGCGTCACTGTAAAATGCACATTCGTACAAACGGTACGAATAGTATTTTTATTGTAAGTTCTGTTTGAATGCTGACTTGCCACATAGGAAGGTTTTTGCTCAACAGTATCTTGTTTCTGTTTCATCACTGGGCTGTAGAGGAAATGAAGTACTAGAAAACTGACCATGTTGTGCCAACATTTTGTGGAACCACGTAGCATATTGTAAATAATTAGACGTGTGTGTGTTTGTGTGCACATGCATAGGAATTTATGTCAAAGAAACAATTAGACAATCAATTCTATATCCTGCCGCTATATTAAAAAAAAAAAAGTCAACATTTATTCTCAATATGAGAGCCAGTGTGAGACAGCTGACTAATGGTAGGTGATTAGCTGATTAATGAATTGGGTGGCCCAAATAAGCCACAACAGACCTAAAATGACGGTAAAAAAAACTGAATTACAGTAGCCATTTTTACATTTACTATTCCTATGCGCTACCCAGAGTTGGTCCTCCATCTTGTGCAGAGTGTAGCGGGGTTTATAGCCATGCCCTTAAATGTACTACGAGGTCATCTTTATTTAAGAAGCCGTATGTACATCAAGTGTAGTGTCAAAGACACATCGGATTATAGCACACAAAACATGGCTTTAAACAAGCGATGAATAAAATTTATGCTGAAGCTAAATGAAATTTACTGGGGCTTATTACCTGGTTGTAGATCTTTTACACAGATTTTGCTTTGACAAAAGAGGTACAAGAGTGGTAGGTCTTTAAAAAAAACAATAATATATCAGTTCGCACAGGTTTTGATGTGGTTCCGTACAGGAGTCAGTGCTCAAAGCAATCTGCAGTACCAGCATTCAGGAAGCCAGCGCCTGCATCTCCACCATTTTCTGGCGCTTCAGGAGCTTCCTCTTCTTCTTCTCTTCTTTCTCCAACTCGGCCACCATCTCCTGGAACTTCTTGCTGCGTGGATCCACAGCGTGGCCGAAGCGCTCGCGCGCTATCGCCATCAGTCGCTCCTTCTTGGCTTTCTCCTCCTTGTTCTTCCTCTTTGTCTCCTGTTTCTCTTTCTTCCAATCTGCGATCATCTTGGGCATGTTGGCCATGTTGGCAGCTATGAGCTTCTCTCTGTGAGAAAATCAAAAGTTATATTGATTGACTTTTATTTTATATATGAGGGGATCATTGTACATTATGTGCAAGAAAAACGGAGCCTGGCGCTTGAATGCCTTTCAATGCAAAATAATATGTCCTTATTCTATACCTAGCTATCCAGCTATGTGGACAAACTCTACCTCATGTCAACACTACGAAAACTTGTGTTTCTACACAGACAGTTACGGTCTAATGACCCACATTCAGCAGCCTAAACCCCAGTTAACTTACTTGTTAATACCCGAAACTGATCAAAACCCAGGGTGCCTTAAAAACGTGCGAAACATGGATATAAGTTGGTCAACAGGCTAGCCAGCTAATGCTACCTTGCAAGTCGCTTAGCAGCTCTTTCCTTTTCTTTTGCTGCGATTATTTTCACCATCTCTTCGACTGGTGGGTACCATTCTTTTTCTTCTGCGATTAACCCCTCTAGCTGAGCGGGAGTGGGCCACAGCTTCACGGGGTCGACGCCGGAGGATAATCCATATTGTGCAAAAAGCTTGCGGTCATACTTGTCTGTCTTTTGCCATTCCGGTGTTTTTTCACTGTTCTTGTCCGGAATGTAAGGATCCTTTAAATTAAGTCTAAGTGGCTTTGGGTTATAACCAACTGTTTGTTGTAAGATGCAGCTCTGCGAAATAACCGGTAGAAAAGATTTTACATTCGAAAGACCTACTAGCGTAGCCGTCCTCCTGCCCAGCAAGGAGGCTGCCATGTTTGATTACGTTCTTCAGAGTTGGTAGATTTGGACGTAGGATGTAATAGACTGCCCTCTGTCTACAAGAGTCTAGTAGTGCTGCTTTACTGGGCCCCGTTTCCTAAAATCATCGTGGTAGTGTTAAGACTGTCTTAAATGAGAGAGTGTGTTTAGTGTAAGACTCTACTTAAAGATGAAAGATTCTTCTTCAAGGAATGGGACACCATTATTATGAAAATTAAGTAGAACATTTTTGTCTATTGATTATATACATGTTTGCCCACAATATCCTGAAAATAAACCCTTAAGTGCTCTTGCAGTTTTACTGCAATGTTTTTCTATTGCATAGTATATTAACTGCATATGGCCAACACTAGCATTCATTATAATATGTGTACTTGTTTAGGAAAGGTATGTTTGAATAGAGGCTGTAGCGAGCTTACAGAAATTCCCATGGTTTTGTTTCCATAGTTCTCTTTCAAACATGAAATAATATGTGGCCTACTTCCCGTATTCCTCTCATTAATGTATACATGTTGTTTTCTATGGGCAGATGAGCACTACCATAAGCAGAGGAGCAATGGGGGGAGGAGAACCCTCTTTAACAAGTACTTTGAATATTTGGAATGCTTTATGGAGGGAATTAACACTTGAAGAGAAAAAAAAGACCTTTTGTTTTAACCCCTCTATCCCACCCTCTCTAAGCACCGAACCCTTCCCCCCCTTTCCGCCTCTCTTCTTTTATATTTGATTTCTTTTCAAGCAGGAAAAGATAGGGACAAATGTGCAGCTTTTTGAGGACGGCTCTTGGAGAGACAGATGTCAGAGCTTTTGTGTCATGGAGAGAGAGGAGAGACCTTGCTCGTCATTAAAGATGTAACGTTCCCATGGCAGGGTGGGTGGGTGAGGGGAGGAGGCGAGGGTGGGCATGACATGGGGCTCGGTTTTGGCACCAGCACCACCGTGCCAACTGAGGACGCTTTAAAGATACGTTCTGTCTTAGTCTCTGAGTAAACAAGGGTGCAGGCTTCCAGTGCAAAGCTCACATTTACAGAGTCTGCTTACAGGCCAGACAAAATATACCACTGCTACAGTAAAGAACGTATTATACAAATACAGGGACATTTAAGCACTGTCTTTTGATATAAGATTAAGAGAGGGCACAGCTGGCGCTGTAAAGAATCTGATTAGAGGGTTACTAGAAGTATACAGAGTGAAACTGTAAGTGTTGCACTGATTTGCTGGGATCTGCATTCACCACGGTCATGTTGGGTTTGTATATTGTAGCAATTCAATCAGCTCTGTGTCCTCCGTGGGTCCAGTGTGTACCAGTAATAATAATAAGTCTGTGGAATCATCAGTACTGAGGCAGGTGGATGTCTAACATCTTCCTTTGGCATACAGCATCCCAGAAGTACAACCTAGTAGTCAAGAGGGCACACGGTCAGGTGTCCTGTGGAGAAGAGGCGTCGGATTATATGAGCTGTGGATTGAATCTGTATGGGAACCCCACTGAGCATACCCACTGAGCCCATCCATATGGCCTTATGATTAAAAATTTACATGCCTCCACATTTCCACCAACTCATGAGAAATTCATGGAAAAGTTGCAATATGGATGGTGTGATAACCCTCCCTGCAGGGAACCTTAGCCACACTGACTTCAGACTTGGATTTAAAAACAAAGGGACAGATACAGTCATGTGGTTGGACACAGTGATGTAGTGAACGTTTTCCTTTCATCCCTTCACCCTTTACAGGAGTCATATCTTCTGTTCAGGCCATGCAATGAAAAGTTGTTAGGATTAAGTCAGTGCACTCTGTATTTTCAGTACTGCGTCTCCAACTTTACCAAGTGGGTTTTGTTTTTTTCTCATTCTCAGGTGTGAAAATAGCATGCAGTGCCCTACGTTGTGAAATACTGGCTGGGAAATGATCCCACTATTAAACGAGTCTTTTCTAAGTCTTTCCTAAAGACTCATTTAATAAAGCCCATTTCTCTTTGCATGGTGGTTGTGCTCTTCTTGCTTTGCTCAAGTGCTAAACATAGTGGTTTAAAGCACCTCCCCCCCCCAAACCTTAACATGCTGTTCCAATAAAAAATAACTGAAAATAGTTGTCAAAGATTGATAATAAATGAAGTAAAGCTTTCGAATTGGCACCATGGGAAAAACTCCTCTGTTTGGTGAGGAGCCAGTTAGACAAGAACATTAAATGGATGGTAATAATGTCCATTTCCTGCAACAAAGAGCCTTTAAAAATCTCATAATTGCCAAATTAACCACAACAGTTCTGTGAATTTGCACATTAATTGTGCATTTGTTCAGTTTATTAGCTATTGTGACAGCTACTGATGGTGGTCTTGTTTTGAAATGAGCTGCATAAAAACATCCATCTCACAAGGGATGGGGCGTTATGTCAGAAGATAGCCTGTTCACATCTGGGGCATGGCCAATGGAGATCGTGAAGAGCTTCTAATAACCAGGCTCCCACAAATACTTTTTATAGCAACATCTCTAATTGTTCTTATAGTTAAAAAAACGACACAGAAAGGGCCAGTATCTCAGATCCAGTCAAAGAACTGTGGCGTTGGCCTTCAGAGCAATAAGGATGTCACCCCAGATATATGGCCCTTCTGAATGGCTGTGTTTAAACAGCACACCACCCACCTACTAATGTTCGGTGTGGAAGGAACCCAATTGAAATCCAAAGGCAAAAGTGATGTTTGTGGTGGGGGAGGGTGCATTCAGCAGGGAGCGGTGAAGTGGTGTACAGTAATGGATGTACCACATGGTGCTGTAGTTAGTGATGTGTTTCTGTCACCACAGGAGGCAGAGGAGGAAGAGAAAGATAGAAAGATGCAGAGAGTTTAGCAG
>JAOXYF010000001.1:21230437-21240899 GCA_028565775.1 Sternarchorhynchus goeldii | reverse complement strand
AACAATTTAATGTGGTCAGGGCTGCCAAGGTGTACTGCGGCTCGGCGCCATGTGCGCATAACCACTTCAACACAAAGCGCTCTTTGTCTGACGCTGTGCTTCAGGGTGGATTACAACGGCGATGTAATGAGATAATGTAGAGGGTCGGGCAAGCAGCCTCTCTGGGTGGTTTTATCACATGAAATCAATAGGCACTCAAAGATGACGTATTGAATACGTGAGCTGATGTGAATTAGATACATGACCGGACAACAACGTTGATCTTAGTTTATTGACAGAGTTAGTGATGCTCACGCTGCCCAGTTAATTAGCTGAAGGCTCAGCTGGTGACATAGACTGTACAGTGAAACGGGCACGAAAAAGCTTCTCACGGCGAAGAACTTGTAACATAATACCACCATATTCAGGTCACATCGTTCCCCTCTAGTAGTACTTACGTATCAGCCAGCAGCTTTATTTCACTTCTCGTGCCTGGTTTGGCAATCGTATATGTAAGTACTGACATTGTGACAAATACCAATTTTTGGGACATTTTTTTACGACGTTTCCATTCATGTTAACGTTAAATGCTGCTCTTGCTCTGGTCCAAATCTGTCAGGATCCTGCAAAAACTTAAATAGGCTGCTTTACTGGAAAACTTCTTATGTGTACAGCCTGAAAAGGTGATTGTTGTAGGCCTAAAGGAGAAAAAAGTAAGCAGTGAAAAGAGAAGACGTAAACAAACTAGACAAATGCCACCTAGAGCTCGGCAAGCTGTGCCAAAATTGTCTGGCGCACGGTTCGTCTTTAAAAGGAACACCTGCGAAGCCGTAGTCTTTTCCTTTTTAAAAACCCCGCTGGTCAGCGCGGATTTGGCACCTGATCCATTGGCCTACGCTGTCAGACGCAGAGAATAAAGGTGGACGCCGCGCGCACAAAATTCGTGGGTTTCTGTAGCGGTAGAAGAATTTAATTTCTTCCCCAACAGTTTGTCACCTGCCTGTTTGCGTTTTCATCCCCAGGTTGAAAACTCAGCTTAAGTGTAAATGGGCTCATTAACTAACAGCGCATGCCAATAAAAATAGACGGTCAGGCTGGCATAATAAAGCTAATAAACGCAGGCGCCATACACGAAATGAGGCTTGTCACCTCACGTTAGGTAAGTTTGCATATAATACCGGTTCGCCTAAATGAAAACATATTCGAAACCTTGCCCGGAAAATGGTTATTTTGATGAAAAATATTTTCGAGTTCAAGCTTCGCGTTGAACTCACAGGCTTGGAATGCGTAGCGTATGCCGAATTCCCATGGAGAAAATAGTGTCTTTTTTGTTTGAGCACGGCCTTATTGTGTGTGTTTGGTCCTCGCTTCACCCTGCGCGAAGCGGTGGGCAAAGCTAAAAGAAGAGGTATGGAACATAAAGTTTGAGTCTTTTTGGTTTCCTGTGTTTGGACTGAGGTCCCGCGGCCCCGTGGAGAGTGCTGGCTGCGGCACGGCCCATATACTTCCATAGGTGATTTATGGAACTGCTTTCCGCTGATGGGAGGTAGCTTTCAGTTCATTTCAGGACAGCGCACACCCACTCAGCAACTTTCAGCTACCCTGCAAAGTGTTTGCCTTTTAGGGTTGCTTTAACCATTTTGTTGATCATGTAATTCTTTAGCGGTTTTTATTTTTATGCTTAGTTTATTCAGTTTGTAACTTTACACTTCGGATATGACCATTTAAATAGCAGTTTTGTACTGTAAGGCTGCAGTTTTCCAAATTAAGATAGTGTAACAGTATAAAATGTGTATTCATGCAAAACTGCTCGTTTGTGTCACACTGCATTTGCGCAAATGTGTATTTGACCGATTATTTCAACCCGAATTCAGCCAGGTGCCTTAAAACACGTCTAAGGCGACGGGAGAGTTTGCTTTGCGCCTTGATTGGAGGAGAGCGAACAGGAGAGTGTTCGGAGCAGGCAGGATTGGTGGTGATGGTGGAGATGGTGGGGGGTATTCGGGCCTATGTGAGTCCGAGAGAACGGAAAGGAGGGTGAAACTCAAAGCAGATGGTTATGCTGGCACCTGTCTTGCTCTAAAATCTGTTTGGAGCTGTTTTCCACATGTATAAAACAGGCGATGCCTCCTTGTGCCAAGAAAGAAAAAAAATCTCAGGTTTAACCCACTAAAACCCATATTCTTTCGCCGGCGCCCATACTAATGAGATCGTATGTGGTTTAAAACATGCTTTCGACTCTGCTTGGTTTTGCTGACATGAATGCGAACTGTGTTTCGCGTTATTGACCAATAGTTCACATGTAAGCCTCAGTGCACTTTATCACAAACCAGCTGTCTGCAGCGCTTGAGTCTATGTGCGTCATTGTATTAGCGAACCTTCTAGGTTGCTGTCTTTTGTTCGTCCCTTTGGTCTCGAGAGTGTCTGATATTTCATTCAGGACTTTTTGCCGCGTCCCTGTACTCTGTTAGGATGATGTAAATGTGTCTTGTGTGTTGTTATTCACATGCCGAAAAGGTAGTCCTACAGTTCACTGGCCAGATGCAAAATGCGAAGCACATGGAGCGGAGCAGAACTGGGGAAACCTTTCAAACCACACTGGGGGTTTCTGTATTTTAAGGTGGAATTTGATATTTCTCCCGTGTCAAATCAACCATGATCTAATTTTGCAAACAATGGTTTCAAAGTCTGTTCAAATAATGATTTAATTCTTTAAGACACGGGAAGCAGAGGCTAGGTTTTATACAGTCTTTAGGCCCAAGTGTTGGATGACTTCAAGAACAGGACACTGTTTTCGTCATTAGAAAGTAAACCAAACATGAGCTATAAGAAGAGGTATTGAATTCTAAATGGGTTTTCGATTACCTTTTAATATTGTATGATCACACTGACTGTAGTGTTAACGCTTTAAGTAGATCATTTCGGTTACTGTGAATATACAACCAGTAGAGGGCGTTAGAGTATTCATTTCTACTTAAAAGAAGCCCCTCACACCTGAGACAGTCTAGTATTGTCCGTTGTCCACGGGCGCGCACTAAACAAACTCACACCTATTCGAAGAGCCACTGGCATTGTACCTACAGTGTTTACAAAAATAGCAACTTTAGCTCTCCGTGCGCGCAGATATTTTGGGGAGAACCGCGTTCCCCCAAATGATTCCTCCAAGTCATTATTTACAACCAGCAAGATCTCAAAATCAAACCGTGTGCTTTATTTGCTAATTGCGAGACATGAAAAATATGTCTCTCAAGTATGTCTCTCACTTTGGGTAAAATATGCTAAATAATTTCTTGATTGTTCCTATTAGGAAAGAACAGCTTCCTTTATCAATATTGCTTTAGGCCCATAATATAAAACTACAATTTGTTGGCCAGGCGAAAACGTTTTACTTGTAACCGATTAAGCAGAAAAGGCTAATAGCCTCCGCAACCAAACGACAACAAACCACGATTATGTGAAATATACTGCCGGCAAAATAATCGTTTGAATACCTTATAAATTAGCTCTAAACCAACATGTTTTTTTCTGTTCTATTATTTATTGTTCTTTTTTTTTAAAATACCACACTGTATCGTATTTCAGCACATTGTTTTTTCTTGGGTGGTGTGCAGTTGGATGGTTTGCAAACATTTATGTTATTTTGTGGGTTTGGTTTTTGTGGTTCTAACCCCAGTTTCTAAACTGTGGTTCAGGTACAATAGGTTGTAATCAAACTTTGCAAGTTACCCCAAAAACTAATAAAAATACTGTAACAGCCAAGGACTGAAGGACATTTAGTCGAGCCTTCATAAACGCTGGGTGAAATTCAGAACAGCAGTTGAGAAGCATCTAGTGATCTGTACGCTTAACCCTTAACATGAGCAGCATCAAATCCGTGTATACCGTGTATTTAATATATTTCAGCACATATATGCACATACACTCTTGTGAAGGCCTAGATTATTAAGTAAGTATCCCTTCATAGGGTCCCTTCAAGTCTTTGTTTGTGTAAGTTAATATGGTAACGTTTACATTAAAAATTCATATTAAAATAATTGTAAAAGAAAGTGAATAATGAAAGCAAACAGTGCAAAAGTACGACGACATAAAAACAATAAAAAGTAGCACAATATTACAAACTTGAGCAGAGATTTTTGGCTAAAGAGATTGTTGTTAATAATAAGTAGTGTAAGAAAAAAAACATTTCCTGGGTTTTTGGAAGAAAACCCTGATATTTATTTATATATATATATATAATTATATAACCTGCTATTGTTAGTAGAGCAGCATACTTTAAAACTTGGATTAATTCTATCTGAATAAGTTTAATGTAATAATAATATTAGTAATAATAATAATAATAATAATAATAATAACAATGAAACATTATTATTATTATTATTAACGACAACAACTATAATAATAATGTTATTGTTTTTATGTGATTTATCAAAACAACTACTCTACTGTCTGTGTATAAAGTCTTCTGATATAATTATAGTACCTGAATTCATCAGATACGGTGCATGAGGCTTATTTGGCAACAGATCCGAATTTTAAGAAGTCCCCAATAGATCAGAGCTATTAAAACTCTCCAAGCTACTGTCCCCCCTGCAGAAGGGCTCTGTACCTCCCAGCCTGGATTACATTTTCTGCTTGATTTCTCTCACATATGTGAACGTGTTGATATTGTTAATAGCACAACCAGGGCTCAATCAAGTGAGTTTACTGACAGGCCTCTGCAGGTTGACAGGTGAGAGGGGTGACAGGTGAGAGGGGTGACAGGTGAGAGGGGTGACAGGTGAGAGGGGTCCCCGTGACATTTTTGGGGGAGCCTGGTAGATGAGTAGGCTGCCAGGCTGGCAAGACAGCAGGCCAATAGACGGGCAGATGAAAAATTTGCGTGAGAAAGAAAGAAACGGGGAGACGGTGAGTATGAAAACCAGGCTGGCGTCACCAAGTGCCCTTTAGTATTTGGAGGATGCTGGCATGGCATTTGGGTATTTAGTGTGGCACTCACAGACATGCACATACACACACCAACCCCCAACAATGATTTGCTTTATGAGGTGCCCACCGATGCCATGGTAACCTTCTCGTCCTGGGCAAGAAACGAGCAATGCCGTGCCAAAAAAATGCCTGGTAACTTTTTTTTTTCTTTGAATAACCCACGTTGCCCAGAAACCTTTGAAACTTAATAAGTGAAACCAGTGGGTGCACAAAACAGGCCAGTAGAGAGTTTTAGAGACGGGCCAATCAAGCAGATAAAGTCGGGGATTTTAGCATCTCATGTTTAGACGCACAAATTTAACTTTAAAGGCACATGGTGGACACAGGAGTAGAAATGGGAAACAAAAAACTGATGAAGAGTTTTGCAAATTAGGACGCTGTGCTGATCACCTTCTGCCATCTCTGCTGTCGCCGTCACAGGCTGGACGTCTGGTCCTCCGTCTCTCCACCTGTGGGACACGGTTCATCTCACCAGCTTCTCGAATGTTCATGCGCTGGTCTTAAGAGAGAGTGTGTACGTGAAGTCTATTAACTCCTCTTATTTTTAATGGTGCATTTGTCAGCAGGGTGGGAAGGCTCTTGAGTGGCTAGCGCTCATGAATTATTGGCAGGAATTAACACTGGGCAGGCCTAGACTGTGTGTGTGTGTGTGTGTGTGTGTGTGTACAGTATACTGAAGAGTCTCCAGTCTGCAGTTCTCCCAGCCCCCCTTCTCCCATTGATTTCCATATTACCCGGGGTCATCTAGGCATTGAGGTGCTTCCCTCTGTTAAGGATGCTCTCCGAGCCCACGGCAGCTCAGTGCCAGCTCCAAACACGTCCCAGGCCGTGCGTGTGGGGTGTGTACGTGTGTGTGTGTGTGTGTGTGTGTGGCGTGGCGGGGAGGGGCTGCGCACAAAAGGGGCACGTCTAGCGCGTTTTCATTCCCTTAAACTGGGGAGCTGTGCCAAAGGCAGACTTGACAGCGGCCGCTATCGCCCTGTAACTATGCTTATAATTACAGCTCATCTGACCCCTGGGGCCACGCACCCCGTGTGTCCCCTCCCACCCACGCACCTCCCCCCCCTCCCCCACGTCCCTCGCACAGGGGCCCTCACTGGCTGCACGTGTGAAGAGCCTTCATACGCAGGGCCACCGATGGACAGGCATTTCCCAACCTCAGATTTCTGCCCAACGGTCGTTTGTGAACATGGACAGCAGTAGGCATAAGTTGGCTCACTGCAGAGAATCCTCAGGCTTGTTGCTGAGCACAACTGAAGACTTTCTAAGATTCTTGGAATTACCATGAGTGTATTTATTTACTTGTTTATTTATTTTACCACGGCCAGTTAGTGAATGCTATGAGCGACAGGTGTTCATGAACTGGCCTTGGAAGACGTCCTGTCACTTTAAGGAGATTGTGTGCATGTGAGTGTGCGTGCGAGAGATATACAACTTGAGTTAGTAGGTCTGGCATCAGTTTAAATTTAGCTACACTTAGGCTATAGTTATTCTCGCTTTTAATTTCACAGTCATTAATAGTTTATATACTTTCTAGCATTATTAGACACACTTTGCACATTCACTCACTACCCATTTCACTCACAAGTACACAACTTTTTTAGATGCATTCTATAGGTGTGCAATTTCACACTGTAACTCTTAAAATGTGTCATTTGTGAGACATCCTGTTCCATTACTGGGCATCACCTGGATGGACTGGCGTTGACCAAACGTTGAGACGGTGGTCCACTCTCATCACAGCAGTGACAACCACAACCACATGATAGTTGGTGGAGTGCTGGTGTGACTGTGTGCTGCAGTGGGAGCTTCTCTGCTGGGTTCGGAGTTGTCTGCCAACAGCCATGCAGTGGTCAGAAAGAGTCCAGGGATGGAAAGTTGAAAGATTGGCAAATGTAATTGTGCACGGCAACAGATAAACAAAGATTTGACTGCTTCTCTTTTGTTAGTAAACTGGGTGGTGGGTGTATTTGTTTATTGCTGCTACATCAAAACAAAAGGGGAGCAGTTTCTCTGCAGTTTACTTGTACCGTTTTGATTTACCAACAGCAGCCGTTGGTGGGTTTGCCTGAAATACCCACACGTTCATGGAAGGTAGGAGAACATGCTGGTAGTGCTGATGGTGTCATGAAATGGTTGAATGCATGGATGTTTATGGCAAAAATCAGGAATTTATTTAAAAACTGCATGGTTTCAAATGAATAATAAACCGAACAAGCTAGCAACATTAAACTTGGTTTACTTGTTTACTTAAAGATTACGTACCACTTGTTTGTGTCAGATTATTTAGCACTAATTTATTTATATGATATGTTTTTCCTTTATGAAACGTTGAGTGAATGTGCTAGAATAGCACAACAATCTGCCTCTGCATGCGGGGGGCGCTTTCTCTCCCTGTAACACACACACACACACACACACACACACACATTCATATATCAGCACATCAGCAGTATTGCATTCTCAACTGCAAATGCAACCCTCAAAGTAAATATTTTGATGTCGGCAGAAAAGCTCCCATCACACCCAGAGCAGTGTGTCGGTTGGCCGTGTGGCGCTGGGGTGTTTGTAAACCCTTGACATGGCCAGGGCTGCTTGGAGCAGCTCTGTAAGGCTGCAGCTGCTTGGGTAGAACATCTTGGCATTTTTCTGTGTCAATGTCCTCTTTCCCTCTCCCTCTCCCTCTCTCTCTCTCTCTCTCTCTCTCTCTCTCTCACACACACACACATCTAACACACTCACGCATGCAAACACAGGCATGCTCGCATCCTACTAGCGTAGACCTTCTGATTGGTGTTTTTCCTTTATGGTTTTCCTTTATTTATTAATTTCCCCGCCACCCAAGGAAGACGATCCTTTCTTGCTGCTGTTGTTGTTTTTGTTGTTGTTGTTTTGTTGTTGTTGTTGGTTTTTTTTTTTCCCTCCTTCTTCTTCTTCTTTTTTTTATTTTTTGGCGGGAAAACACAGGAATGGCAGCGGACAGACAGGCTGACCCAGGGCTCAGGTGGCAGCTGTGTTACGACTTCTCTGCCAGGTCGTGGCTGATGGTATGACCGGTCTTCCTCTCCTCTCCTCTCCTCTTGCTTTCCTTCTTTTTATATCCCTCGCATTCTGAACCGGTTCACCACAGAATCGCCACCCGTTGGCAGCTTGGATGGCAGTGGCTCTGAGGAGAGAGTTTGTAGTGGAAGGTAATGGTTGCATTCTCACGTTTAGTTAAGGCTCAGGCTCGCTGCCGGGTTTCCCTGACTGCTTGTGTGGTTGTGATTAATGAAACAGCTGAAACTGTTGTTTACCTGTATGTTAAATTCCTTTCTAAGGTCTTCTCTGGGCACAGCAGATAGCCTTTCTTGTTTATCTTGAAGATGTAGGCCCGTTCTCGTTCCACATATCTGAAACGAAAGATATGAGAGACTTGGTGCATCATTACAGATAATAAAGCAATATGTTTTAATTTCTTGTTTTTTCTGACTTAGGCCTCCTTAAACATGGTTTTCTGTTAAACAAAGTTAAACTACTTTGTTTTTATGTTATAGTAACATTTACGATTGTGTCTGATTTGGATTTTGAATAGACTTTGGGGTTCTTTCACTTACTGTCTTTATTAACAGTTAATTTAAATGTACACAAAGTTGAACAAACGAAAGAATTTTATCAACTATTAGCTATCAGAGGCTTAATGTTAATATTTTAAACAGTTTGTCATATATTAACCATGTAATACATGGGCAGTTTTGCGACACTATCTCTTTTCAATTAAGCCTAATTAATTAGGAGAAGAGACACATGGGGCAGAACCTAACTCCAGTTGTCCCTCAGATGGGGGGGGGGTGGGTTGGGGGAAGAGATCTGAGAACAAGCTCTGGATGCAGTGTTTTATCAGGGGAGCTGACATGTTTCAAGCCCCCTGGGCACTTCCACACAGCCTGCTGGATGAGAGCCTATGTAGGGCAGCACAGATGCCTGTGTTCTGGGCACGTGTGCTGGACTACCTAAAAAACTGAACCTCCTGAGTTTGGGAGCAGGACTGGGGAAAGGTGTACAGGTTGTAAGAGCTGGAACTGAACTCTGTACAGAATACGGTGATGTTTTCCAAGGGAATGTCTTGCTAGTGAAATTTCCACTTTCCACTGGAGGGCGTGGCCTGGGTCTGCTAATTCTCATTCTAATGTTGTAGGAACAACCGTTATTAACCAAATCGAAGACTCACAAATGCACTATGCAGCCTAGTGACTGGAAAGAAATGCTGTGGTGCTTTTGGGATATGCCTCATGCTTATTTTATCCCTGGTTGACATCTTTGGTGCCACATTGCTCCTCTGATTTGATCTCATTCTTCTGTCTTTATCAGTATAAATTCAACGGCTCCCTTCGTTCTCTGGACGTCTTGGAGCTCAGAGTCACCTTAACACTGCCCTCTCCATCTATCCATCCATCCATCCATCAGTGCTTCCCATCACATGCCCATCTCACTGTCCTCTTTCTCTCTCTCTCTTTCTCTCTCTATCTCGCTCTTTCTGTGCACAGATGCCTGGCATGGCCTGCAACAGCTGTCCCGCCATGTGCTCCTACCAAGTGTTGCCGTGGCATTAGGGAAGGGGAGGGAGCTGGCTCATGAATATTCATGTTCACTTGGATCCACTCTACCAAACAGAGCCTGGAACTGCCAAGGAGGCCCCTCCCCTTGACAGGGTGGAGGTTGCGAGTTGGGGAGGAGGGAATGAAAGCTAGTGTGTTCGAAAGAGAGGAGTGTGTGTGAGAGAACGAGGAAGAGAGATAGCGAGGAGAACAGACCAAGCAGCAGACCAGAGCCCATGGCCTGGTTCCACCAAACAAGACTCTCATCTTTGAGGTGTGAAAGAGCACAGGAAACTGACAGGGAGAGAAAGAGAGAGTGGGAGAGGCAAGCGAAAAAGAGTGATGGTGCTATAAAGTGTCGTGATTATTCCAGAGCACAAGGTATTTGGAAGACCACCAAAGCAACATAAAATGTCTGAATCTGAACCAAAATCTTCATTCACAAAGGCAGCTTTTTGAGTAATTCAATTTATGGTTTTCACATTTACTGACAAAATGGTCTGTCAATGAGCGAAGCTCAAGGCACAGATTAGACGCTGGAAAAGTGCTCATTCAGATGAGCTTGTACCCATGGAAACAAAGGAAGAGGATATAAGCATCTGGATATGATGGTCCTCACTGTAGTGGTAATGGTCGTAGGCCCTAGAGAACTGGATAGTGCAGAGGGTTGGCAACTGGTGGATATCCCAGAACCGTAAGATATAGAGCGGTCGTGGTGAGGGCCTGAACCGTAAGATATAGAGCGGTCGTGGTGAGGGCCATGGAGAACGAAGTAGAAAATATTAAGAATGTGGTCAAATCTAAAATGATCAGAATGCATGAAGAAAGAGAGGAAGACAGGAAAGGAGAGAGAGAGAGAGAGAGAGAGAGAGAGAGAGAGAGAGAGAGAGAGAGAGAGAGAGAGAGAGAGAGAGAGA
>JAOXYF010000001.1:21213213-21230337 GCA_028565775.1 Sternarchorhynchus goeldii | reverse complement strand
GTTAGAGTGATAGAGAGAGAGAGAGAGAGAGAGAGAGAGAGAGAGAGAGAGAGAGAGAGAGAGAGAGAGAGGGGGAGAGAGAGAGATGGTTTTGAAACAATGAAAGAATGGATTGATAAGGTAGAAAAAAGAGAAGTAAAGGCTGAGCTCCAGATTAGGCTGGGATGGGTAAAGTGGGACCTACGTGTTGAGATGGGTGGATGAAGATGGAGGAGAAGAGAGAGAGGTAAAGAGAGATACCAGATGAGGATGGCCAGGGTTGGGGGAACAGCGGATCTGACGGGGCCAGTCTCTGGTGTGTCCTCTTCTCTCTTTCTTTCTTTCTTTCATGGGGAGCCAGGAAAGCAGATTACAGCAGGCCTCCTTTCTGTCTCTCCAGGGGAGGACAACCCTGCTCCCCCTGCTCCCCAGCCCTTTAAGCCTCACATCCTCTCCAGACCGGCCTGGATCTTACCCAGCCTCAGCACTGCTGCAGCATCACACACACACACATACACACATATCCATCTCACACATATATATACTCCCTCCATTCGGATATTTGATACAAATTTCTTTATTAAAATCTTTATCTTACATGCATCAGATGTCATGCTTAAAATGTAATTTTGTGTTAGCAAATGTTGTTTCAATACATTATGCATTTTGTTTTTAGACAAAGCACTTTGGCCACGAGGAAAATACTTCACATAAAGCCAAGTCAGGTGGAAAAACATTTTAATGAAAAGTTATTGTGCAATAGACATGCTAATTAAGATATTTATTATGGTTCTGTTATAAAAGCTTGAAGAACAGTGAAACTGGCTACAGAATTGAGAGAAACGCTCTATTCAGTCAAGCTTATTTAGCACCTTATGATAAAATTATAGTTCAATATGTAGAAACATTGAAATAAATACACATGCACACATTAGATGCATACAGATATCATTCGTTTTGTTGATCCAGGATGGGAAACTCAGGACAAAACACACAATATAAACTGATCAGTGTACATTACATCTAGGACCTAAAACGTACATCTGCCTCACTCTTTCTGTTCCTCTCTCTCTCTCTCTCTCTCTCTTTCTCTCACACACACACACTCTCTCTCTCTCTCTCTCTCTCTCTCTCACACACACTCTCTCTCTCACTTTCTCTCTCTTACTGACTCTCTCATTCACTTACTTACTCACTCAAGCATACACCTTTCTGTCCATCTATGATTTTCTCTCTCCTACTCACACACACATACACACACGCACACTTAATCAGACGTATAAACCCTTCTTGCTGGTGTAAGATAAGCTGACTGCTCGCAGGCGTTCTCTCCCGAGACTCGTTCTCCTGCAGCAGTGCTGTGCGCGAGCCTGATAAGGTGGGATAGCCACCCTTTGCTCCAATCCCGATGGAGACATGCTACAATTGACCAATCGAAACGCTGGTCTCTGTTGTTTAACTCATCGATGTCCCGGAACGTTCTACCTGGCGTGGTTGGGACAAGCTGCGGCGCTTATGTCTTTGTTACAGCCTTGTGGTCATATATCTTTTTCCATGCTGCCCTCGCTATGCTCTGATTGGTTAAGCTTTGAGTTAGGTTATAGTGGTTGACCATGTTAGGCACGAGTAGTAACCTCGTGTGACAGGTGTATAAAAAAGATTATTAAATTCAGTGAAGCTTAACCAGATGTAGTTAAGTGATTCTTCAGCCAGGCGACTGATCTCGCGCGTCTTATCAGGCTACGTTTGATTACATTTTTTTACGGCGCTTTCAAAGCTCAGCTGTTGCCAAATTAACTGTATAGTGCCTTGGGAAATTGAAATGTAGGCTATAGCCTACCTTTAACATGAAAGCCACTTTGAAAATTCAATTAGGCCAAGCCTTTCAGGGTTTTTTTTTTCTTTTTTTTAGATTAATGTTCCGTCTTCTGGTAAACCTGAGAGGGTTTGTTCTTAAGCAAAGTTTTGGTTTTTTTTGTTTTTTGGCTGGGCTTCACATTCTAAAATACGCCATTTTCCTAGCAAGCAACAGTTCTATTGACAGCATTAAGATACAGGTGACAGCGGTCCTACACGTTAGGCAGTACATTCTTGCGAATGATTAGAGGAAGGAAAGGCTTCGCTTCATGATTCGAGCCGCGCGCCATCCCAGCCATTGGCCCGGTGTGCTCGCCAAGGTCAGCATTCCTGATCGCCTCGTTGCTTAGCTGAATCCCGGTTTCACGGTTCTCTTTTCAGCTCGGGCTGTTTAGAGTAGGCCCGCTGAACTGAAGACGGTCGGGCGGAGGTGAAATTTAAGCCAAGAATCTCTGCAGGCCTGTAGAAAATACAGTATAGAATGCACAAATAACGCCCTTTGTGCACAGGGTTTATTTCCTTACTGAGTCAGACATTATCCACTGAACACAGAACCGATAGTTGGTCATTAAACCTATCTTCGTAATATCTTCTTTTCTGAGATTGTCCTTGAAAAATTACCACCATTTTCTATTTTATAAGCATGAATACACTGCCTAGGGTACGTAATCGTTACATCACTGTTTCTTCTAATATATTATTATATTATATTATATTGTTATAGTTTCCTGTCCCTGTCTATGTGGTCGTACACTTTTGAATGTTAAGCGCAATACTATTTAAACTGGATTGTGACCATTCCGCCGTCTGTCCTGCGCGCCGTCCGCCTCCACCTCTCTCTGTGAAATGGGATAAAATATTAAAGAAACAAGTATGGGGTAACTGCTACACACGCGCACACACACAACAGCACAGAAGACATTAATTTAGTAATACATTGAAATTAGGCCATTGTAAATTTTTATGTGATGACAATCAAATTCGGCATTGCTTTTATTATCAAATTAATCAGTTTGAAAGATCTATTAGGGCTTAATCCGTAGAAACAAACCACTTTGAACAAGGTCTAAGTTATAAACCAAAGGTTCATGAAAACAGTCAAGTAACTGTTAAAAGTCTTTCCTCCTAAGATATTTTGTCACAGGTTATTTTTAAGAATTTCTCAAAGTGTTAAGTCGAGCAGGCCCCATCACCTGCACTGAAAAAAGTGTATATTTTTTTTAAGTATATTTTAACAGAAGTGATCTTGACACACAGCTGTTCACACAACACATTCTTTGTATTAAGAATAAATTCTAATTAGATACGGAAACTAAGATGGATGACCCTTGTCTTATTTAACGGATAAAAACAAACAAAAAAGAATGGATATTGTTTTCAATCATTAAACATGCTAATATTTACTGTTGTTTTTAAATTTTAAAATTAGGTTATAGAGTAGATTAAATCTGAGGACATCTCGAAAGTGCATTGAATGTGTTCCGTACACGATTATCTAAAGACTTTTCGTTCATTTTTTAAATGTCTATCGATATCACTTCCCCATGGTGCAACCGCAAAAAAATAGGTTATGAATATGTGACGCTGCAGGAAACCTGTGCATCTGTACTTATTACAAACGATCTCATTTTGAGCTCATACATCTAATCAATTAAAGTATTTTATTTCTAAAGGAATTATATTGTGATCAAGTTATTTTAATACAAGCCAATAACTTTCAAATACAGATTATTAACCTAGAAATCTATAAAATTTCGTTGGTAATTTAATTTGCTCCTGTTTAATTGTGCAGTGTGATGCGAATATAACACCACATTAGGGTCGTCTTTTTTGTTTCATTGTTATTTCTCTGGTTACAGCAAAGTAATGTTGTAGACAACAAATATTCATATGGCGATGTTTGGAAAGAAATGAAAAAAACGTAACCGTGACCTGTGACACACAAATAGGCAAGCGAGAGCACAATGTACAAATATGCCTATAGCCTAATAAAGAAGTACTAAAATAATAGTTTAACAGTTACAAGATAAGTCTACAATGTACGTTTGCGATATGTTTTTTTTGTTGTTGTTTGTTTGTTTTAAAAATTTACATCCATAATTTAAATACGACTCCATATTCAGTTTTACTTTAATGCTGCACGTGAATTTGTATTTTTTTTCTTTATATAATAATGGCTATACCTACAACTGACAAATAGCCACATTTACATCATTATTCACATTGTTTAGTGCATTATTCTTTATTTATCACTGTTCACAGTAAAATACCACTGGTGAAACAAACAGCAAATTCTGTTCATGTTTCCATCATTTTCTGTGGAATTAAATCTATAAATGTTACACAGACAAATGTAAGGAATTCTGTCCTAATTAATTTGTAAATGAGTTAGTGTGCATGTATTTGTTATTATCGTCACCTTTTGTCGTAAAGGCTGTTGTTTTGTCGTAAAGGCTGTTGTTTTGTCGTAAAGGCTGTTGTTTGCATTAATTTGAGAATACGTACAAGTGGTCGGTTCGCCACAGGTCACACACCTGCAAATAGCTGCTATAATAGTTTATAATCCACCAGCTTTCCCACACAGGCCTTCACAAACCGTCAAAACAGTTTTTTTCAACTAGTAGTCTATTTCAGATTGTCTTCCACTATTAATTAAAACAACAATTATATGTGTTTATTAACAATGATCCCATTTATTTCATTAACAAAGCGTACCATAAATATTTATGAATAACGTAATATGAGTTTTATGTTATCTTACCTATATTTTAAGTGTGTAAATTATCACAAAATATGCTAAAAGGTTTATATATTTTATTTTAAAGAGATTATTTCGTCTGAATATCAGCATAGTTTAACCTTAATTACCAGTAAATAAATGGTACGGTTTAGTTCTTAAAACAACCTTGGATGATTGTTATTCCCTTGTGTAGCCCCAAACAATTATGTTAATTACGTTTGGTTCAAAGAAAGTGAGTATTCTGTAAATTCGTGTACGCTACAGTATGCGAACAGGGTCATACTGAAGGTGACTGTAGAAATGCGTATTGATACAAATTGCTGGGTAGTTTGGTGTAAAGGAGGTGATTTGGAGTGGGGCTCAGGTGACATGAACTTCAGTTTCACCTGCAAATGACCTTTGCATGCGACAGGGCATCTTAAGGGAGACTAGCTAATGACTCAGCGTACAATTCATTAAAGGCTATGACAAAAACGTTACCTTTACGTAGGTTATAGTTTCACCTCCGTTTTTAACCTGCTTAATTAAGTACAAAACTTTGTAATGAAACGTGGTACCTAACCCTGACTTAACCTAAACAAATAGCCTATTTGAATGTATTCTGCTGCTAGATTTGTTTTATTAAGAACCCCAAACTTTATACTTTTCCTTTCTTGTTGAAGGCTGGACCCAAACGACCAACACAGGGCACGTATGGCGTTATATTATTGCTCTTATAAAGCACAGATGAGAAAATTCATTTTTGGCTTTATTTCAGTAATATAGATTTGTAAAATATCACAACGAACAGGTCCATCACAATTTATCAGTAAATATCAGTGCCGTATGCTACTGCACTTAATTTGCTAGGAGTTTAACCTTTTCTTATACGGTTTGTTTTCTTTTGAACATTTCTGAAATTACAGCAGTGCTTTAGTGTGGTTTCAATGACATCTTTTGTTTTACAGCACATTTCTAACGTGCAGGCTACATTTGCAGTAACATTTTATCGGGCGCCCCCTGTTTAAAACCAGTCTTGGAGCTGCTGATCACTTTGAACTGGTCAGTACCACACCCTTTAGAAAAATCGATCATGTAAACAGTTCGGACAGCAGAGTCACTCGGCAAAAAAAGAATGCTTTAAATTCGGATTTTAAAGTATTCTACGGTTTAGGCTGCTCTGGGAGTTTTCTCTGAAATATGTAGTCTACTTCTCGCTGCACACAAGTTCTACTTTACCGTTTTTCAATGCTTCATCTAGGCTGCTCCCTGTACGTTGTAATGATAACCACATGCTGTCTTTTGTTCTATTACCGATCATTTGTATGTATGGCTATTCAGCGTAGTCTCATGGGAACTATTAAATGGGAAGAGGTCCTGTCAGTAAGTGTCGACGTGCACGGTCAGTCCACTATCGAACGTTGTAGCTTGCGCGCGAGTTAACTTATCATTGGATGCAGGAGTTCACAGTTTAATATCTTGATCATAAGATAAACTCCATACACTGCTTACACATATCTCTTTTGCGTCTCTCTCTCTTTCTGTCTCTCTCTCTTCACCCTCCCTCTCTCTCGTTCTGTAGCTATGCTATGCTGTTACCGGTGAATGGTAATCCCCTGCCGTCCATGGTTTACTCCAAGCCCGTATTTAATTCCCTTAAACCCCCAACTGCCGCTCTGGTTACACACTGAATACGACAGACTGTGAACCGCTCTTGGTTATTAATAATTCACTAGCCACTGCACGTCTCCGATCGTCATCCACGGCAGCGATTCGACTCACCGTTGGACCGGGTCTCACCTTTTTTGGCAGCTACTCTGATTCTTATTACAATTATTTCACAGAATTTATATGTGCACGGCTCAGCATTTACGCGTCACTGTCGTTCGCTTGGTAGCATCAAAGCGCATTTCTTTAATGCGCCGCGAGCTGTGATTTCGCAATATCCACAGCGCCCAAAATGACGTCCTCTCTATAATTTCGTCCGAACAGCGAAGAACAGGAGGTCCCGCGAATTCAAAGGGGGATCCACGGCGAAGAGTTCCCGGTGAAAAGGATGGAGATCAAGCGCCGATACGGCTGAAGTCTCCCGGAGTTCGCAACAGCTGATTAGAAACAACGTAAGCAGAAACTTCTCGCTGACTGTGGCGACTGGCAGGATCTCGCCTCTGTCGCTGACTAGACGCTGTGGCCGCGAACGACTTACCTCGCGGGGTATTTTGGAGGGCGGAAGGGACGATATCTGTCACCCTTGCTGAACCCAGCACTCCCTCAAAGTCCCGGTGCCGTAGCTCACAATTTGAGCAAAGTAACGCTAACCGACAGAGGACAGAAACACAGCGCATGCAACCGAAAAACTAGCTTGGATAATTTCCTTCTTACGGAGTTCGTGTACATTATAAAGTGATATTTTAGCAAAAAATGTTCGGAGGCCCTAAGACCGTGCAGCAATAAGGTTCTTTTGCTTTCGGTGTCACCGAAGAAACCAAGTCATTTGCGCTCCCTCTCACACACTTTTTTTTTTTTTTTTTTTTTTTTTTTTTTAATTTTTTTATGAAGGAGGAAAATGGGTCTTTGAGGCTGTTGGCAGTATTCCCCACTCCACAATGGTACGTGCTGTGTAAATCAACAATTTGTTCTTTTTGATAATTTAAAGATGTTAGTAAGTAAAAGCAAAATGAAATACATTGTTCTAACGCCAGGCACTGTCTGCGCCATTAGAATAACATTAAACTTGCTTTAGACCTTACAAACTCCATGTAAAAAAGCACAAAAGGTTTTGTATTCTGCTTCAATGCAAACCTTAAGTTGATTCAACACTAGAGAGTCGAATTTATTTCCACGATGCCGATTAGTTTCTCTTTAGAAGAAAATATGTTCCCACTTTTGTTTCCGAGTGGTGAAATGCGCAAGTATTTTATATCAAGTATATTTCCTTTAAACGCTTATAACTCGGCTGTATGTTTAAATTGTGTTTGAAGACTACACAGGTAGTAGATATGACACGTAACCACAAAAAAGCACAAAGGTTGCACTGTGCCTTTACTTTTTTCAAGTTTGTGCTGGTGTGTTTAGCCAGCCTTGTTACCTATTACAAAGAATGAACAAGGATGATATAAAAAGAGCCCCTTAAAATCTCTTTGGCTCTGATGACATCGTAATACTGCACTTGTTTTGTTGAATTATGTAGTGCGTGCACTTATTCTTAGAACTATCACGTGGAACTAATCTGACACATAGACTTGTAGCAGGCTATTGCTTCAAATGTCCACAGCGCAGTATGTCACATGGAGCCTACCGTAGCTGGAAGGCCCGGGGTGACAGTGACCGCCCATTTCTGCTATGGCAAAGTAAGCTCTGTGTGCTAGAGACGTTGTTTTTTTTTTTGAAGAACAATATCCATGGTTGTCATTCATTCAGACATAGTTCTGACATTTCTGCAGAGAGTCTGTCAAACTGTGGGTAGTTTAAACCACTTTGAGCCTAATGGCAACACACACACACACACATATAACTTTAAATCTCTGTGCTGAACTGAATATCAGGGTCATGCTGTTGTTTTATATCTACCAGTCAGTTAGTATGCTGTGAAAACACATATTGGGCCAAACACATTTTGGATTAAAAATGGCCTACATTTGTACAGCCCAAACTGTCTGAATATGTATTGTGAACAGTCCAAAACCAGCCAGTCTGTTTAAACTAGTACAAAAAAGGGTTTAAAAAATGCTGCTGATGTTTTTGTCTTTTGAACAAAGCGATCACTGATAAAATCACTGATCAAATCCATCTATCTGTGCAGACCATTTAAATTTCCTCCAAGAACTAATTGTTCCCTTCGTTGTGAAATATCTGAAGAGGAGTCTGACTTGTCAGAGCTGACCCGAGATTGATGAAAATCTTTCCCTGGGTGGATCACACTGGTGCCAATCAGAACAAAAGCCGAGCGCAACAGCTCATCAGTGTGTGTAAATCTGAGTGGCTCGGACCTGACTACATGTGTTTTGGCTCCTGATCTCTCAGGGGCTGTGAGAGGTGAGGGGGATTGCTTGTGTTCAGCTGGTTCTGCAGATGAGATGCAACCTTGAAGCTGTTGATGAGCTCCAGGCGGGCCAGTATGAAAGCGCTAAAATATGGATAATTATTTGTTTACTTGCTTTTTAAAATGGCACCCACCCAAATAGGCCACTTTTTAAAGGAATTGAGGGACCGTGTTCAGTCCTCGGCTCTGTTTGAGATTCTCGTCTTCTCTTTTAAACTCGAAGATTGAGCCACATTTAATTACTTGTTTCCAAACAACAATCAAAGCTGTAAACTTTTAATGACTAAAATCTGACAGCTCAGACTATTGTGGGATTGGATGTTCGTTAGAATAAAAGTGTCGAGTTGGCTCAGCAAAATACACCTTCATCAAATGGTCTCACTCTCAGTTTGAGTCTCAGCCGAATGTGTGGGAGCTCAATATAGTCCAGTTATTATTCTCTTTAATATGTGGTTTCTACAGAAATGTGATGGTTCTTATCTGTATCTAAAGTAGTGTTTCAGAGCTCTGCTGTGCAGTCCAGCTGCATTCATCTGAAGTATTGCAATTAAGAGTGTTGTCGGTTATTTTGCAAGTTTTCTTGTGAATGTAAGAAAATTCAATTCACATTGCAGCAAAGATACATTCGGCTTCAAAAGAAAGTGAGAGATGTTTCAGAAAATGGGAAACGTTTTCTGAAATTGTTTGTTTACACTATGCGGTTGTCTCTCACTACAGATGGGAGTCAAACCAAAAGGAGTACGAGTACAGATCATGTTAGCGCCCCCTATGGTTCAGTGCTGCATGGGGTCATGGCTCAATACCAAAGCTTGCTATTTCAGCTTTATGGCTGAGGCCATGCTCAAATACTGAAAAAGTAATCATGCATTCAACCTTATTACTCCTTTCTTCTGTGAATATTTAGATGACAGAACCCACCCACCCCTTAAAAATAACAAATCACAAATCAGATGGCATGGTTTTTTTTTTTGCAAAGGCTTCTGTGTATCCAGTAGAAATTTCCTATCCCCCATAATATCCCATGATATGAAATTACAATTACTTTAAGCCATAATGCCTATATAGAATTATAGCAGCATACAGCTCCGCAAGCCTTGCCAACAAACGAAAAGCAGCCTCCCATTTGCACCCCCTTTCTTTCACTATTATATTCCCCCTCCATGGTGGTTCCTTTCCTCCAGAGATGCAGGTATGAAATATCACATTTTCCAGCATTTTTCCCTGAAGTGGCCCTGGCAGGTGTTCACACAGCGTACATTTCTCCTTTCATACCCAACCCCTCCCCACACTGCCTGTTTTTAACAAACAACTCTGCCCCCCTCCCATTCGTCTTTGATGCGTTTGTCATATTACCTAGGTTTGGAGAGAGTTAATGGGCACGTAGAGATCCTGTGAATTCCCACTCCCCCACTCCAAATGTGCTCTCTGCAAAAGGCGCTGGAGAATCGCAGTGGGTTGCTGATTGCTTCTGAGTTGATGGAGATGGTGGATGGTGATAGTGAAGTCAATGATGTTATGAAGAACTATTCCCAACAAACAGGAAGAATTGTTGTTGTTGGTGCGTCAGGCTTGCATGCCAGAAACATAGGTTACGATGTGTGGAGCAGCGCTCGTAGAGTGGAAGGACTGCTAATGGTGTGTGTGTGTGTGGGGGGGGGGGGGGGTGCTGTCTCCATGTGCTTTGATTTATTCACTTCCATGACTAAATGCCAAGTGGACCAGTGGATCTCTCAGTCCATATACATACTGTTTAAAATAAATCATTGTGAGTGAGAGAAAGAGAGAGGGTGAGAGTGAGAGAGCGAGGGAGAGACGGACAGAGGGAAAGTGACAAGTGACGGAGGGAGTAATAATGAAACAAGGGGAGCATCAGAAACATCTTCACAGCAATCCGGAGGTCTAACAACCGGAGGAGATGGATGTAGCACACTTTTAAGTATTTACCATTTATCATTTTTAAGTATTTACTCTTTACCATCAGGTTCGTTGAATACTCATGTAGGTCACACGGCCTTGTTTCTTCAGATGTGTTAATTAAGAGAGGCCGTTTTGCTGAGGGCTGGCCATATGGATTGGGCATATGCTGCATATATGTAGAAAATTGTGGTATATATAATTTATACCATGTTCCATACCAAAAAAAAACCCACAGAGAGAGAAAAGCAGGCCAGTGCTGAAGGGGATAACATCGAACGATCAGGGCAGACTAAAACCAATGATGCCACTTTAAAGTGTTAAAGCAAAACAAACAGGACGTAGACAAAGAGAGAGAGAGAGAGAGAGAGAGACACAGAGAGAGAGAGAGACACACAGAGAGAGAGAGGGACAGAGAGACAGAGACAGAGAGAGAGAAAGGGAGAGAGAAAGAGACACTGTTGACACTGTTGACAGTTGAATGTTTGTTTACAGTCTCTCAGTCTAACCCTCCCTACATTGTCACTTATGTAAACAACACCTTACGAGGATGTTTATGTAAACAACGCCTTTTGAGGACGATGTCATGTTTGTATTTGAGCAGTGCTCTTTATAAAGAGAATTAATTAAGGCAAAGTTACCAGTATTATGGAAAAAGGAATCAATATGCCAAGAGTTGCATATGGCTCTCCAGGTATCTTGCAGTACACATAAAACGTGCCAACGCTAGTGTTTGACCAAATCAGATTTTCCACTTTACCTCAAGCAAAATGGATCAACATTGCTACAGGCAGCTAATGATGTAAAGTGCACACCAAACCATCTCATGACTGCCAACAATGAGGTCAGTTTATAAAGCAGTTATGGAGTTGTCCAATAATTATTGGCACTGTGTATTTCATTTGTACCGTAACAGATGAATATTGCAGTGGTAGCAGTGTTCATATTTTCACATAGATTTGTACAAATTTAAATGTATTTGTCAAGCTTTAAGCCACTTTCTCACTAGGCACAGAAACTCTGTAGCATGAATATACACATGTGCACATAAATGAACATGAACATACATTGGTGAATGAGAATAGTATGACAGTGTAGGTAAATGACCAAACATAGTTAAGTGTGAGTTGGACATAGATGTAATTATACCTTATATTATATGTACTTATATTTCCCTCTGGCATCATTAAAGCTATCTATCTATCTGTCTATCTGTCTGTTTGTCTGTCTGTTTGTCTGTCTGTCTGTCTGTCTGTCTGTCTGTCTGTCTGTCTGTATAGCAATTATGTAGTAAAATATGTAGTAAAAAACATTCTGACATTTTGGAGAATAATTGGATAGGACAACAAACAATATCTGAAGGAAAACATGTAACGTGGAAATGAGTAGTAAATAGTTTTCATTACTGTAGTGTAATGCTTGACTGCAGTGCTAAATAACCAATGTACCAACTCAAACCTGTCCTGGGTGATTGACCCCCACTTGTGGCTGGTGGAAAATCATGTAAATTAGATTTTTCATCATTCTATGCCTTTTAAAGGCAAATTCATGGTATGCAATGCAAAATCTGACAGTAATTTGAGATGCTTTTATAAAATTGGCTGGCTCATGGGTGGCATGGAAAGCTTATGGAATTAACCAAAGGAAGTCACGGTTAAGCTTGGCCTTGTAGAGTTGCTCTCCAAGCCAAACTTGGTAAAGAACGCCCTGCTTCCATAAGAAAATGGCCATCTGTACACACATGGCTTCATTTTTGGATGGAATATCGTTGAGATACAATTTTGTGTAACTGAGAAGTACAGCAGTGTTCTAACGCACCAGTGCAGTTTAATCAGTTCGGCCTCTAATGCATGTTTAGACATTCTGAGGTTTGTAGGGGTTGGAGGGGGAGGAGGGGAGGGACAGGCAACCACTCATTGCTGTGGATATGAATAGCTTGGTTAGCCAGAGTCTGGGACTTATTATAGTGCAGTGTGTGTGTGTGCATGTGTATGTGTTTGTCATTTATGTTAATGGTGTGTGTATACGAGTGTGTATGGCAGCGGACTGAACATTAATATGTGTGTGCATGCTCAAGTTTGAGTCGAACGCACATTATCTGATTTGTTAAGTTCACAGGGATTTTACAGTCTCCACCTAAAACTTAGCCATGTTTCATCAGAATCGCCTGTGTAATGAAATAAGTCTGCATGTGTACTTAGCTGCATGCAGTTTCAGGCAAGCACTGCTGACCTGGGACAGATTTCCAGCCGAATAACGATCACATAACAGTGAGTCTGTGCTCGAAAACCACTGGTCTGGGTACAGGGCTCCTGCTCCCTGACTCGAGATATCCTGGCTGTGGCTCTACGTGCTGTCCTGCTGCCTGGTCTAGCAGCTCTGCTGAGCCTAAAGTGGGAGTGCGATCTCAGTCAGCCACTCTGCTGCTGCTCCTCCCCGGCATACAAACGACTCAGTGCGAACGGGGCCGGCGCTTGCCGACAACACGAACCACCTGGGCGTCCGTGCGGAGGGGAGAGGGGTGCTGCCGCTCTCCTGCCCAGCGCCCAGTGAGTCATGGCTATAGTGGCGAACCAGCAGGTGAGCACTGGGACCAGTCTCACGTGCCGTTCTGGCTGCGTGTGACCCACCGACGGGCATTCAGGGGGCATCGAGTGACCCGCTGAGAGACGTGGTGGGCACACACGGGGCCTCACACTAGAACCTGGGAAGTGCACTTATTCCGTGACAGTGTGCTGGCTGGAGGGCTGTGTAACCCTAACCCTAACCCTAACCCTAACCCTAGCTATTCAGGACAGCTAACACAGCACCACTGTGTGGACCAAGCAAATGTTTTGTTTTGGCTTTTTTTGCTGATTACAAGACAATAACTATGTAAGAATTATCTTAATATCAGCATCTTTCTTCAAATCTGGACATGTGGATTCTCTATACAAATAAACATGCTAGTGTTTTTGGTAAATTATTTGGTGAATTATAACCAGGATAATCTTACATGTATTGTTGATGAGAATAACAGCGATGTGAGAGAAGCTGCAATAATGGAGATTTGACTTTTATATTACATTTCAGGCCACCGAAACCTTTCTGGTGAATGAAGACCCATCCAGAGGTCCTGGGATGCCAGAATGCTTTGTAGTGTCTGATTCCTACAGGGTAATGCTGCATCATTACTATTATCCCTATTATTGCAATTGTTATTGTCCTTATTGTTGTTGTTATTGATTTGTTATTTAAGTCAGCAGTAATTACAGTGATGGAGAGTCCACTTTCATGCTCTTGATAATTACACCGCAGTCATAATGTCATTCACAGCTCAGCTGTAAGTCATTATCATCATTATTTCCACACACACTTAAAGCAAAAAAAAAACAAAAAAAAAAACCCCAGAAACCTTACAACTCCGCCAAAAGCACCACTCTCTCGTGGGAAGGAAAATTATAACATTAATGTGCAGAACAGTTGAATCGAATGAGAAGGAGAGAGAAAGGATGAGGAAAGAAGGAAGGAGAGGTGAGAGAGTTCTAAACTCAACTGTACACATCTGACAAAAAAAAAATGGCTCAGTCTTTAAAAATTCCACTCAGCTCATTTGGGTTTACAGCAATGGGAGTAAAATAAAACAGCCATAAAAATGGGGGATGGTATAAAACACTATTGGGGTGGAGGGACGAGACATGGAGGGACGGAGGGACGGAAGGATGGAGCGACCAGCTCGTACATGACTGAAAGAGAAGCGGCTAATGAGCTGGGAGCCGGTTTTCTACTTCTTGTTTCTTTTTGTTTGTAGCTTTTGGCAAGTTTCTCCGAGGAAATCTGGGTTGCTCTGGCATATCAAGTGTCTTGGGGTGCAGTGTTAGATGAAAGTGGAGGGAAAACGGCAGGGCACGATTGGTGGAGAAGTAGGGGGAGGGCGGGACATGTAAATGGCTGCATTGGATATTAGGGATCAGTGAAACTGTGCACAGTCTGAGCAAATGCCTGGCGCAACAGTCCTGCGCTGTAATATGGTGAAAACATCAGAACAGAGAAAGTGCTAATTCAGTCCATATATCTTTGACAAACCTTGTGGTTATAATGAAAACCCTCAGAATGACTGTCTTATTGTTCTCAGAACACCAGAAGCTTTTTAAGTGGCCAAGTGCAGTGTCATCCTGCCGTATTCTTTTGTCTTGATGAGTGTAAGTTTTTGCCTCATAGTTAATGTGGTAGCAGTCAGTGTTCGAACCATCTCCACACAACACAGCTGTAATACAGAAGATTCCAGAATAACTTAACACCTCGCAGATGTGCTGCCGCAGCACATCAAAGCAGAGTGCATATAAAATGTGAGTATTTCAGCCCTCTGAAAAAGATGGCCGTTAGCCTTCAGTCTAGCCCTGGCATATGGTTATTCCATGTGTTTGAAAATGAGCAGGTTGTCCACTCCCACCTCTAAATGTTGGGCTTATTTAGGAAGTGATGCTACGTGCGTCTTATTAACTGTAGAGTGAACATTGTTCTTCAGTGTCAGGAAGATTATCACCCCTTGCGTTCAACCCAGTGATTCTGTTTGCCACCATGGTTAGGATTTAGTATTGGCAAAAGGAAATTAGATCTTCCCACAGTCAGTAGCGTGTTTGGAGCAGGTTTCTCATGGAGGAACGCAACCTTTTTAGGTCATGCGTGGTCACCCACTCTGCCAGGAACATTTAGGTACAGTATGTGCGGCTGATGTGGTTTGACCTAACCTCAGGACCCGCCCCCCGCCCCTCCCCCGCGCCCTCAACACTGCCCAAGCGCAGCCTCCTGCCCTCGCTACATCTCTCCGTTGGCTGTGTGTGGTAATTGGCCACACAGTGTCGACTTCAGTCTTTGTTTCCCCTGCAGTGGCTTGTGGTGTTGCTGCACAGGCGGCAGGCCTCATAAATCTGGAGGCCTGGCTGTCAGCTCCGAACTTCAGCCTTGCTTCTTCCCCACAATGACTTTAGCCCCACCAAGCTTCCTCACTCGGAGACGCTCTACAGAAACCTCGCTCGATTTCCCTTCTCACCCTGCCTTTTTTATGCCTGTCTGTCAGTTTTTGACACATGTTTGTGATCACGTTATAATAGAAAATTGCTGTGGATGTCATGAAGTGTGGTCTTGGATAACTTGTACATAGTTTTGTGTATAAATTCATCTTAGCCATCATCCTAAATCTAATCTTTTTCCCATTTTTGCTTTCACTCCTAAATACTGATTGCTCTGTTTCGAGTACGATTTTATTATGCCTCTTGAACGCATTTTGCAAAATGATGTAGTTTATGCTGAACTGCTTGTAACGCCATTCAGTACATGTTAATGTTAACATACTCTAGTCGAAACATTTGCAGTAATCATTACATATGCTATACTTTTGTATATATTTAAATAGATTCACAGAGTTCACTTAGGGTTTAACACTACAGTTATTCTATAGTACATTTACACCAACATGGTTTATTTCGATAGCCTACTTTCTATTTTTCGTTGATAATCACCAGGATTATTTTTCGTCGTTTTGGTTTTTTTTGTTTGTTTTGTTTTTTGATCGAACCTGCGCTTTTTTCAAGAGCCACATAAAACATCCGCATTTAATTTCGCGTCAGATTACGATGTCACTTAAAATCGAAAATTAATCGTGAAGTCTTCACTAACTGGGATATAACACGTAGGCATACATTTTTGCATTCCAGATCGTAAAGTCTGGTCTGCGCCGTGATCGTTCAGTCAAAAGTTACCTTTTGCTTGGCTATAGCTGCCCGGTCCATACGTGCTAACTCTCGCGCGCGAATGCGCTCACTGATTTAAAAAGTCAATAGTCGCACGACTCGTAAGCGTTTTCATGTGGAGCGTGGCATCCTCTTAAAGTCAACGCGGTAGGCACACTGATAAGCCGCTAATTTAATCGTTCGAGGTGCTCCCCTGAGCTAGAGCGGAGAAGAGAGGGAGCGCGAGAGAGTCAGTGGTAGAGGGAGGGAGAGAAAGTTTTTTTCTTCTCAAAACTTTGTGTGAGCTTTCACTTTCAGCCGCCTAGGCGGGGTTAGCAGTACAGCATGGAGTGACCGAGGCAGGACGGCGAGCGATTGCAATGCGGCACAACAGCGAACTTCTATCCAACTTAACTAAGCTCTCCAGTTTTCAAATCTAAAAATAACCATGTACTCCCCGTACTGCTTAACACAGGTAAATGTAATGATTACTTTTTATTACTTGGACTTCCGTTAATGCTGAGTTTGTTGTTAGGTGTTCCCCCTAGTTGCAACTATTTAATAATTGTGTCTGAGCTCATTTCGGTGTCCGCCGCTCTCTTGTTGTATTTAACAGAATATCTCCGCCACTTTTCCGTGTTTGATGGCATTTTTCCAGCTGACTTTCTAACGCGTAACATTGCACATGGTTTGAGAAGAAAATGGCGCTTCGCTCGAATCTATTTAATATAAAAGGACGGAGAAGAGGAGGAGGAAAGCGCGAGCACAGATAGACTTTGGACTTCAGTTTAGAGTTACATCTCATTTTTACTTCCGAAACCAAGTCTTGGCGAAGGAAAACGCAAGAAGCGGTAGAAGGTCGCGGTTGCGGAAAATTTTATCTTAGTAAAAAAATTATATAT
>JAOXYF010000001.1:21186722-21196758 GCA_028565775.1 Sternarchorhynchus goeldii | reverse complement strand
GGGGGCAGCAAGGCCGTGCTGAGTCGTGTCTCTGCTCCCTCCACAGCCACAAATTGTTTGCAGATTTTTCACACATAGTAACATGCCGGTTTGTAAACTGGGGTAATTACAAACAACGCCAAGCACCGCTTCAAAGATCTTTCCACATCACTGACTCGCCCACGATCTCTCTGTGTGTGTGTGTGTGTGTGTGTGTGTGTGTGTGTGTGTATGTGTGTGCGTGCTCAGTGAAATACTCAGTGAGAGTATTTCTTCTTGGTGAAGTTTTTGGTCTTACTTCATTATTCCTGGTGTGGGTTTTAATAAAGAACTGCTCCAGGGGTAGTGATTAGACTGATTACCAAAGGGACATTTCCAAGGCTGCTCTCACATGTATTTACAGAAGGAAGAAGGGAGAGTGAGAGAGAGGGAGGGAGAGAGAGAGAGAGAGAGAGGGAGGGAGAGAGAGGGTGTGGGCTAGAAGAAAGAGAAAGACCCCAGAAGTAAATACAATGTGTTCTAGCCTTTGGACACAGATAGATGTGGGAAATAGTTTGTTTTCATCTGATACCCAGATTACCCTGAACAGAATGACACTTAGGTATGTGAAGTTGAATTGATACTTGGTTGGATTGTTTGCTCACAATGGAAGAGTCTGTGCTGTGGTAATCAGCCTGATAAGGGGGGGGGGGGTGACACTGTAACGTTTGTGTGGGTGTGGTTGGGAAGAATCAGATGATGTCACTTTAGCATATAAAATGTTGAGTGTTTATATGTTTGATATGTGTATGTGTGTGTGTGTGTGTGCCGGCTCTGTCCTTTATTGTTCCTGACTCATCCTGAGTGTGTGGCTTTTCTCTCTTTCTCTCTCTCTTTCACTCTCTCTCTGTGGAGAAAGAAAAACAGACCTGCAGCAGAATGTTAGGGAAAGGAGGTGCCGACATGCTGCTGCGTATTACCTGTGCCAGCACACTCACACACACTCACATACACACACACACACACACACCTGCTCCCTGACTCACACCTCCACATAATCATCAGCACACAGTCCCAGGATCTGAGTGACAAAGCCTGTGTGTGTGTGTGTGTGTGTGTGTGTGTGTGTGTTGTACTGACAGGGGTATGTCCCGTTCTGATAAACTTTGAGGTGGAGGGGATGTCCTTGCATTATTCGAGGCTGCTTGCTCTTTGGAGTGGAGGTGTTCTCTGCTCCGACACGCTAGCATGTCTGGGCTGGCATCCCCAAGCCACTGTGATCTAGCACATGACTCTTCTGCTCACACCCTCCTCCCTGTCTGCTGGCTCACTATTTCTCACTTTTACACTGTCTCTCACTCGCACTCTAAGGCCTGTCCTGCCCGTCTGCTTCCCTGGGTTTCCTGTGGCCCTGTATTTCCCTTCAGTTTTTGAATGAATACCCTGCCCTTTCACTTGGTTTTTTTTTTTCACACTGATCCCTCCCCTCTGGCGGCCGTGCGAGAGCCGTGTCAGAGGGCAAAGGCAATTGCCATGGCCCAGTCTTTCCTCCCTGTAGTGTGTCAGGGTCATGGTTACCCCCCGCACCCACCCCCCCACCCCCCGGCTGGGTCAGGCGCACACAGCGGGCTGCCCGAACCCAGATCACTCTAATTAAGGCCTTCACTGCCCCTCACAGCGCCGTGGGCAACTGCAGGTCAGAGATGAACCTGGGCTCAAAGATGTGCCTCAGACATCCTTAAAGAAACAGAATCACGCTCAACTGAACATGTTTCAAATGCATTGTCACACAGAGCAGGTGGGGTAGTTTTCATTTTCATTAATAGGAACCTGTTTTTAAAACTGGAACAATGTGACCGCATCAGTCCACACCAATGGATTCAGATATTACATCACTTTTGTGCTGTAATTTTTAATAACGTGCTTAATAATTGAAACGGCAAACTGTCTTCCTTCCAAGTCAGTGAGATGTACTGTTTGCAGAAGTTTCTGTAAAGGACCAGGTTTTGTTCCCATTAACAAATCGTCAAGATTTTGTTGGAGCTGTACTAAATTATCCTACGGTATAAAGGAGGGTGTGAATTTTAAAACCAAAGTTAATTGCTCGATATTTTATTAGCTCGATTTTTCAACCAATCATAAAAAATCTGCCTTCAATCGAAATGCATTAAGATGAATTTCCGTTTTGTTTTCACTCCGAAAAGAAACAGCCTGGGTTCGAATATTGGTGTATATTAGTGCACAGCACTAAACCGTTTGTAGTCGATCTCCTGCTTTTTTTTGACAAGTGACTTTATGGTATTATAAGGATACGCGTCCCGTCAGGAGTGCTTCCTAATTATTTTATTCCTGAAGAAGATCCTGTCCATAAATGAAGAAGTTTCCAGGTTATTAGTTTAATTGACTGTTCCGTGTTTGAGTAAAATATTGAGGAACTGATACTCGCGTGGACGCTGGGCTCAAGAGTGACAACACACGACTTAAGGCATGTCAATAGAACGACGTGCAAAGTGACTCTCCGCACAGCAGTTCTCCGCGTGTGTCGACAGAGCAAGCCCTTCACTCTCCCCTCTCCCCTCATTTCAGCATATCAAAAAATAGCTGATGAAATAGGAGATACGACGATCTCGCAGTTAGTCGTTTGAAAAGCGTGAATCAGTTTTAGTTTGAATTTTAGTTTGACACTTTCGAGACTCAATTTATGAAAGACAATCATTGTATTGCCTTAAATGGGGTAACAAAGGTATACTGTGATAAACAGAGGCTTATACAGTTGCCTTTTATATTCTAAAATATAGTGCTTTTATTAGCTATATATTTTGACAAATCATCATATGACTGAACAAACTTAAGTATAATATATCATAGCGTTATAAAAATAGGTATTTCCACAGCTATAATCTGTGGTAAATTTATGGTAAGGTCCAAAGAAATAGAAAAGTAGTTTTGTCATTTTGTTCAATGTGGGTATGAGCACAGGATTTTCAATCATTTTTACAAAACTTAATTAAACCGCAACAAAATATTTTTCTTGTATGAATTAAAATCATAGGTGTGTAATTATAGAAGGTGTACTCATTTTAATTGGTGAGCAACAAACAACGATGTTTCAAAATGCTGTTAGTGCTTTGAAATTTGTGTTACAAGAACTTACACCAGACGTTCATTAACTTAGTAGTAAGCTTTTTTTTAAAAAAATTACAATTACGTACCAACTGTACTTACTTTTCAAAGTTAAGGCTTTACCATTGAACTGAGTAAGAACCTTTCGCGAGTGTCTGGGTTTGTCTGGGTTCATTTTCACTGAAAGAGTTAATTTGGTTCTTGGCAAACTGTGCTGAACGGTGCTTAGGCCTACGCGCCGAGAATCCCGACTAAGCGAGACAACAAAGCTCTTCGTTTTACACTTCTCTGAAACAAAACAGCTATGCTCACCCATTATATCCATATATTTCACCGTTTTCTTTCAGTACTTTGAATGGGAAGTGGTACTGCTGTGTGCAGGCGTGGTTTTTTATTATATTAATTTTGGGAACGCAACTCGCGTAAGGAGCGCAAGTCGCGTAAGGAGCGCAAGTCGCGTGTTTGCTCGTGGTAAGTTTTCTCAAAGAAGCTGCCTTCTCACTTAGGGCCTTCTCGTGTACCACGAGTCGACATATCTCAGTTTGGCGCACTGTTAAGCAGATTTCTGTCATCGCCATATCAGACAAGTTTGATAGGCTCGATAAACCAGGTTAAATGATGTGTCGGTTCATGAAAATGTAGAGATGCTGTTCATTTGCATGAACCGCCAATGAGAAACTAGTGGGAGAGATGACGGACAAATTGAGTATCCTCATTTAGATGCTACACTACTTTTGCAGCTTAATGTAGCTACAAATTTGTTCATTAAACGCAGTGAAGCCGTTTTATGTCAGGAGGTAATAGCCTAAATTTCCATTTTAATGATTAAATATTGTATATTCTTTTAAGTATTTTATCAAAATTTGTTCCATTTTAGAAAATTGGTACAAATGACTAGCAGATAAACACTAAAATTATCATCAGTAGTAAACAGTGTAAATATTTATTAAGCAACTTTCTTCTCCCAAATATTATTTGAAAGGCTAAACTGTTCGGAGACGATAGCACACAGTGCTTGACTTAAAATATATAAATACCTTTGCATGTTATTAAAAGATATCAGTTTTGACCGTCTATTTGTATCATTATATATTTTAAGCCGAAATCCCGGAATAAGACAATATTGTACGCTGTTTTCCTCTGAGCTAGTAGTAGATTAACGCAGGCCATATTCTTTCCATTTGAACAAAATCGTGATTTCTCTCTGCATATGGATTTTATGCCAGGAAAATATATTAGCTAATGAGTTTGGCCACACGAGAGATTTTTTGCAGGCTAAGAAATGATTCACTTCGTATACATTATTCAGAATTGTCTATGCCTGGGACTTGAACACATTCTTTCCCGGCCAAATTGTAATTTAGCTGCATTTATTTGTAGGTGTTTGTGTATATTTCTGTTATTATTAATTGGAGTCGGATTTTACCGACTGTGACAAAGTAACACAAATGGTTCGTTGGGGTAGAATGCCAAGCCGTGTTTCCAGCCCGTTCATTTCCATCCGGAAGCTGGCAGACTATGGCTAGATGATGTCTTGTCTCTTTTTAACCATTAATATTGTAAGTGCAGGGTAAGGAAAAAATACTGCCTGTTTAATTGAGTTGGCAAAGAACTCGAGGTCTTCAGACTCGCTGGCCAAACTGACGGACCAGACTAGACACTTGAGGCATGAATAACGGATGTGATCTCTTGTCGCCCTCTTGATGTTATTTGGTGGCAATTTAGAAAGATTTTAAGATTTGATTCGTCTTCTAAAATCAATAATGGGCCTTAATGTAGGATTATTGAACACGACTGCTCTAAGATTGGAGGTAGAGCTGCATAATGAGAACGTGGTAGAGTGCTACAGTGCTAAAGCTATAGCCTATAAAGCTTTTTGCCACACATCGGTCAGTGGCTTTTCGTGTAGATCAGAATTAGTTTCCCTGTTTAAGAGAGTAAATAGAAAGCTTCAGATTGTCATACTTGCATAAAGTAATCGGATTTTAGGGAGTATTTTAACACATCACAATAAATATTATTTGCACTTGATTTAAAAATAACTTATGGACTAAACTATTTCTATAGTTTCTCCACAGCGTTTAAACTGCTTCGTTCTTTAACTCCATAACAGTAATAGGTAGCATATTTAACTCGACTGTCTGTCGGTGATGCATTTGAATTGACGTATTCCAATATATTTAGCTGCAGCCTATCCGTAGACTGGAAAAGTATAAACTAGAACTTTTCAAAGTGTTTACAAGGCACGTCTTTCATTTTCTCCAGCAGAGATCGAGGATAATGATAAATAGAGGTTTATGTGTGTAGCAGTAACGTACAGCTATCTACCTTCCGCAGTTGCTGGAGAGGTTAGAAACCCGAGCGATTCCCTCGCATTATGCGCGGTTTTTTATTGGCAGGCTTGCCCTAAACAGTCGAGAGTTTCAGGCGTAGTTCGGGTCTCCTCGCGGACTCGTGCGCTTTCTGCCCTTTAGCTGTCACTGTCTGCCCTTCTGGCCGGTTGAAGAGCGTGCGCAAATCCTCCAAGACGCTTCCTGCACACTAAGCAAGTCGAATGTATAGTCGCTTCTTGACGCTGAGCAGCGTAAAAGCCATGGCAACATCTCAGCTAAAACGCGTGCATCCCACGAAAGGTTTAATAATAAATAGACTAAAAAAAAAACATTTTCTTTCTGTGTTTTGCTCCATTACAAAACAAAATAAATAACACATTTGTTTGAATTAAATCTACAATGTATACCAATAAATATATTCCAAAATATTTATTTATTTTTGGAATTTTGCCAGTTCTACTTACACTTCACCGGAACAAGATACTGGCGCTAAAATCACAAAGAACTTCAAAAAAAAAAACAAAAAAACCCAACAACAACAAAAAAAAACCACACACACATACTGCTCTGGTCCAATTATCTCACAGTGGCTCTGGCAACACTCGAGGAAGTCATTAAAGACTGTATTTCATACAGAAAGCAGATTATTTGTTTTACATATGGGTACTGCCTGTATCTGAACCGTGTGCATTCATAAACAAATGCATCTCACCTTAGGTTGTGCTTCAATTAGCATCTTACAAAAGACCTCAAGCAGGTGCTGTTTTTGACACATTGAATCCTGTTTGAAAGAGATCATAGTAATGAAGAGGTTTAAGGTAAACAAGAGGGATGTTTGCGTTGTGACAGGTGGATTTGTATTGCCGCTATTATCGCCACACCGTTCAGCTGGTGCTGCACGTATCCTGTTTGATTCGAGGGGTATTTATTTGCATGTGTATGATAGCCTGGCATTTGAAGCCCAGGTCGGGGTTGTGGATCTGTGGCTAAGCTGGTATTCCGTCAGCGCATAATGCCCACTGGCAGCTACCATAAGCAACACCGCTCTAGCTTGGAGAAGGAGTTTAGTCTATTTTTAAAGCACCATTCCATTTTTTTCTTCCATCTATGATCACATTTTCAGCTCTCAGTTTCGCCTGCTCCTGCTATACTTGTTTAGAAAAGCCACGTTTTGGTAAGCAGTTACTTTTGCTTGCAACCGAATCGTTCCGCTGCAAAACGGTCTGTATATTAAGACAGCGGAAGCATATGGTTTGTGTCATCTGTTGGACATTCGTCTGAGTGGTTCTTCTGTCGTGTCTGAATTGGACCACTGCAATTTAGTTTTGCCTTCTATAGACAGAGCAGTCTTTATATTGTTTCTGATCTGAAGACAAGATGTAAATGGCTCTACAAAAACAAATGATTTCATGTCGCTAGCTCTGGAGCCTTAATCACGATTTTATGTAAAATTCCAGATGTTTTATGTAATCTAACTAGCAATATAATATAATATATAGAGAGAGGTAGTAAAAATCAGAGTGTAGTAGACCCAAACAAAAGGTTTCCACAGAAACAAGAACAAACTCTCTCTTTCTCTTTCTCTCTCTCTCTCTCTCTCTCTTTCGCTCTCATGTTTTACTGTGACTAATTAAAAATAAAGTTATGAAAAGTCAAATAGATTTAATTGTGGGTTTATTTTGTATAGAGTTGTAACCTGTTATAGCTTCAGTCCAGTACAGGCATTAACATCGTGCATATTGACAATCCTCCCTGGCTCTTGCCACGTCCTCCCACAGCTACACGACGTCCTGATAGATCAGACCGTCTCGAATTGCAGACAGACGTCTGGCAAACACAGCGCGGCCCTGTTGCCACGCTCACAAAGGCACGAACCAATACGACTTCTGTTACCTCAACCCTAACGGCGTTCCTGGAGGTTGTAATTACAGTACTGTTGTAGCGTTGTTTCGTAACGTTGCTGTTGAACGGGAAAGTGTCAGGACGCGCTCAGACGTAACGCTGGCCGTCAGCGGGACGCACGCGGACGACGGAGAGGAGCGGAGGCTGTTAGCGGCCCCGGCCCCGGGCCCCTAATAAAGCCCCGCATGTTTGCTGCTGTGGTAGACAAGCACGGCATATGTTTGTTTTTAAATGGGAGATGCGGCCCCGGCGCTGGGGGATGAGGGGCCACATCACGCTCCCATCGCTTTGTTTCAGTGAGCTGCACCCAGGAGCATCTGCCGGCTGTTGGGCGCTGCCACCGGGAGTTTTTGGGAGCTCTGTGCTCTTTCGGCCAGCGTCCCGTGCCAAGGTGGCATTACGCAAGCTGGGAGCGAGGGTGGTGGGAGTGGTGTGTGTGTGTGTGTGTCTGTGAAGGGGGAGGAGGACCCGGGTAGCCACGGCGACAGGAGAGTTAGACTCGACGTCGGTGATGCGATTGGTGCGTGAGGAGCGTATGTCTGTTGAACTTTGTCTCTGTGGCAGATAGGAACTTGTCACATTGGCAAACTGTGACCCATCAGACTGGACTACGTACTCTTACTCGCGCACAGACACACTATTTGTCCCTCCCTGTTTCCCTCTATCTTTCTCCCGCTCTCCACCTCCCCCGTCACCCCCCCCCCCTTCTCATTTTCCCTCCCTTTCAGCTCGAGAAGCGAACGCATTGGCTGGGCTACAGGCTTCTTGTTGCCAAATAGGTGGGCCCTACGCATGCTGGCAAAGACTCAGGCAATGGTTAGGGAAGGAGCGCAGTGCGAGAGAGAGAGAGCGAGCGAGAGCGATCGAGCAAGCCTGAGAGAGAGAGAGAGAGAGAGAGAGAGCCGTAGAGAGAGAGAGCCTGAGCGAGTGATCAAGCAAGCCTGAGAGAGAGAGAGAGAGAGAGAGAGCACGTTGGAGAGAAAGAAAGGAAAAAAAGCACTACACTCGGGTTTGCCAGCGGTCGCACGAGCTCGTCCAACACTGCTTCCACTTGCTTTTTTTTTTCCTGCCCATATTCTGCGCTTCACGCTCGCCAGCTCCCTCCTTTGCAGGAGTGTGTATGTATGTGCGCGCGCGAGAGAGAGAGAGAGAGAGAGTGTGTGTGTGTGTGTGTGTGCGTGCGTGCATGCGTATGTGTGTGGCTGTCTCTTCCTGAGTCTTCTGCTGGACTCAGAGATCTAAGCAAACACCACTACCAATTACGCTTTGCCAAGGATTTTTTTTTTTCTCCGGCTTCATTAAGTTTTTCTTTGTTTCATTTTTCTTTTTTTTTCTCTTGGACAGTGAAAGCAGTGTTTATTTACACTGTCACTTCACCAGTTGTTCCACTCGTGCATTTTTTTTGTCTCTTACCTTTTTTACTACCCACAATTTTTCTCTGTATTTTTTTTTCCAAATTTAATTTCCTTCTTGATTTTACCAGATTTTTTTTTTTTTTGTCTGCAGCAATGACCTCTTCCTAAACAGGGGATGTTTTTTTTAAAAAAATTATTTGTTTGCAATTTTTAATTATTAAAAATATTTTCCTCCTTTTCTCTGGTAGCATCTGGAGCTTCTTCAGTGTTTCTCCATTTTTTTTTTCCAAGTTCTTTCACTTTCCGCCAAATTTTTTGGTCTCTGCCAAACCAGGCGGCAGGACTGGTGCAGGCGGCGTCTTCGCAGTTTTTTTCTTGTGTGTTGTTGGGTTTTTTTTTCCTGCTCCCCATTCTGAACGGCGTGCCAAATTTATGATGAGAGTGCAACATGGTAACTATCAGGCTTTCTCCTTCTACCTCTGTATGCGGTGTGGGTTTGATGGTGCTGCCTGCCTTCTCGTTCGTAGCGATCTGAACATGCCCGGATCTCTGTGGTGTGCTAGCAGCCCGGCGAGAGGTAGCGATGGCGGCCGATCTTGAAGCAGTGCGGTTTAACCGCGGTCTCGTGGTGGCGAGAGTTGGCGGCGAGGGGCTGGGGGATGGCACCGCTGTCACGGGCGTGCCGTGGCGTGGGTTAGGTTTTGTCACAGAGCGCTGTATGCTGAAGGTATTACTGCCCAGCTGAATGGGGCTTCTGTCGTTCCCTGGGATCGTCAAGCTTATCTTGGCCTGACCTGACTGGAGAAGGCTGCTCGTACTGAACCAGTGAACTACGGGATTCCGTTACACGCTCAGTGCTTCTAAAATGGTTAAACTATTTTTAAAGCAGCCTCGAATTAAATTATGATGTAGAGTTATTATTTTTTATTGCCAAGATAATAAGGCTGTTGAGAATATTTTTGCTTTAGAAGTGTTAGATGTATTTGCATATTTCTGGATTGCTTAAAATGTTTAGGATTTTTTTTTTTATGTGATTTTTCAGTTGTTTCCTAAACGTATTGATCTTTGCTAGTTTGATTCTTCTTTTGGTGCTGCTCTTCACACTGGCTGACAGCTCCATCGCTACTGTGTGTGTTTTTCCACTTTAAGGACTGAGTGATGTCCTTTTCTCTCTAATGCCGTTTGCGTTTGTCCCGAGCCGGTGGAACTCACAGCGCTCCTTCTCGCCTCTTCCTCCCGTCCACAGGATGAGTTCCACCCGTTCATCGAGGCGCTGCTCCCGCACGTGCGCGCCTTCTCCTACACCTGGTTCAACCTGCAGGCCCGCAAACGCAAGTACTTCAAGAAGCACGAGAAGCGCATGTC
>JAOXYF010000001.1:21162857-21172857 GCA_028565775.1 Sternarchorhynchus goeldii | reverse complement strand
AGCTGAAAATGTGGGGTGTGTCTTTGTGCAGGTGAGTTCAGGGTCACACAGGAGGAGCCACAAGCAGGGCTAATTTGATTGATGGGGGCTTTTCGAAGATTTCATGACTAACAGTATAAGGAATCACTTCTTGATCTTTCTCGCTCTCTCTGTCTCTCTGATCACATCTGTTACACATTTCAGTGTCAGTTTTCTTCTGCACAGTATGGCATTTAAATGCGTTTCTTTATTAGTCCTGAGCTTTGCCTCTGCCTCCCCCAACTCCATGTCTTTTGCATGTGTCCTGAAAAGCCTGCAGTCTGATTTAAATAAAATGTACCCAAACAGCACTTCAACATATAAACTCCATTTTTTTTAAAGAGATGTACTGGAGCTGTTTTTCTTTTATTCTGAGCAGACTCACACTGAGGGATGTGATATGTGTACTTTGGATGTTAAAGGTACATTCATAAACCACAGATGTATAGATGGGAGATCAGCGTATTCTACAGAACCTGATTTATTCTCCAGACATTTTCAAAGCTGAACAACCCTAAGGACTCAAACTGGCCGACTTGGGGAAGACGGAACAATAAAACAAAACCATAGGGACTGAATGATCCAAGTCCTCTACATTAAGGCAGATTATAGAGGGAAAGATTCCACCACCACCCCCCCGTCTGCCTCACACGGTTAGCATGAAACCGTTGTTAGCGTGACTAGCTTTGTTAGCCCCTCGTTTTAGATGGTTGCCGGAGCTACGCACTAGCTGGGCTGGAGCTGTTGGGTGAACCTGAACTCCACCGCCACTCCTGCCGTTCTCACTTACTGTATGTCTATGGCATTTCTTTGTCAAGTAGACAGAAGAAATGCTCTATGAATCTTCTTGCCTATGTAATTAAGCTCAATAGTTCCTGATTGCTTATTACAATTGCTTGGAAAGTCCCAAGGCTAAATTTGATCTGCTAGCGAAACTTATCCCATCCATCAAATACTCTGCAAATACTCTGAATAACTGGGACAATACATTTAACTAGGACTGTTTTTCCTTGTAATGCAACTGTTTGTGGAAAACTTTATATCAACAGTAATTGAGAAAGTTATTTATTATTAAGAATGATTATGCATAAGAACTTTCTCGAACTTTCTTGGACTAAATTATTCCATCTTATCAAAAGATTTTTGATGCAATTTTTATTTTTAATACTGTTGAATCATTTTTTTAAAAAAAACAAACATGTGGTATTTTGTCCTTATTTTTTCATCCCAGCATTTTGTCGAGAGGAAATTTGCCATTAACGAGACTGAAACAGACATCGTGTATTTAAGGTCTCGGTGATATTAAATACTGCCCTCAACATTGCCAAATACTTTTTTGAGTGTTAAACATTTCTGCCACATCTGATTTGAAAATCTTTTCTAACTTAACTTTGCCAGGGCCAACAAAAAAAAGGGGGAAGCTAGCCGCATACGCCTTCCAGAAACAGCCACCCCACCCTCCGCAAATGTCCCGACCAATAGCGTAGTCCCAGAGCATCAACCAGACCAATGAGAGGCCGTGGGTCTGCGCCCATCTGTGATGCTGGGCTCGGTCTCCTGAGGTCAGCACTGAAGAGCTCACAAAGCCATGCGGAATGCTGTTCGGTGGCCAACACAAACCCTCGCGCCTGCTCCACCAGCCTCACTGGACCCACTCTCTTCTGTGGGCCCCGGGGCCAGCAGGAACCCATTCAGAACCCACACAAACATACAGCGTATGCCAGTTTCAGTGCTGATAGGAACAAACTGCTCAATAACCTCTTTCAGGTGAAGGTTCACGTGTTATACTGAGGTTTCTAATGAATCATCTGACTATCCATTATAAAAAACTGAAGTACAGGTAAAAAAACAAAAAAAAATTACAAGTTGAAAATGTAAGAAATTGAGGTTGTATTTCAGTGTTTAATTTTATTCATATATTTGATTTCAAGGTATTTACACGGGTTAAGAACAATGGTTGTGTTTCCATCCAAAATGCCCTCAAGCAGATGATGATGGATTCTATATTGAGCCTAAGGAACTCAGCGTGTACTTTGGCCAAAGAGGCGCTAAGGAAAGTCGTGATGGTCCATAATATGGAAAATGAGTTGTGATTTATAGGCACAGGCCGCTGAGGATAGCCAGGTTTGGAACATATCCCCTATACTGTGTGTGTGTGTGTGTGTCTGTGTGTGTGTGTAGATGGATACTTTTTTTTGCCTTTATTTCAAAAAAAGAAAGTCTATGACTCATATGTGCACCAAAGGAGACTCTTAGACTTCAGATTCTTTTTTCCCGTCAGTTCTACAAAAACACATGGGGCTTAAATGTAAAAGAAAACACCTTCAGAAACATAAAAACAGAGAACAGCACAGCCAAGAAAATGTTCCACGTATTCTCGACCCACATGCCAGAGAGGGAGGGAAGCAGAGAGAGAGAGAGAGAGAGAAATCTCTCCTCACATTTGCTATCAATTTAAGAGCCTGACAGTAAGCAGCAGGTTCCTCTAGCACAGAACTGGGGATGAGGAATGTTTTTATATCAAAGAGGAAAAAAACCTGGCTGGGTGGGGGTGGAGAGGAGTACAGGAGGAGAAGGAGAACGTTGCTGTGTAATAATAGCACCTCAGCTCCAGATGTGCAAACTTAAGAGTGAGAAGAGGACCTCAGGCTGACCTGTGTGCTTAAAGCCCCACCTGCACCTATATAACACACACACACACACACACACACAGGACCGATGTCTTCACTTGTCACACAAACACAGCCACTGTCATGGCCTCTTCTAGGCCAAGTGGTCTTAAGCCAGCAACCACACACACACACACACACACACACACACACACACACACACACACACACACACACACACACACACAGCGTGTGTCAGGGGGAGGATTCCCATCAGCCTGTCTGTGGCTTTTGGTTTCAGGGTTCCAAAAAAGCTGGTGAATCTTTTCTGACTTTAATTTGACATGATTCCCGCCAGGGTGTGTGTGTATGTGTGTAAATGTTTGTGTGTGTGTGGTGAAAGGACAGCATTCACATCAGAATGGATGTCCTTTATAACCGAGACAGCAAAGCAAAACAACAGAATACATACCGGTGTTTTCCAGTATGTTATTTACTTTTCTAAGTAACTTTGATTACAGTTGCTCTTCTGTAAATAGGCTTTTGATCTGACAGACTTCACATGGCCTCTGTATATGACATGTAGTGCATATTGATGCTGAAGGCCGATTCCATACTCAGTGAGGCGTCAGGAAGAAAAACATTACAGTGTGTAACATAACGGCTGGAAATGTGTGTCATTAAACTCAGTTTGTTCATGGCAGTGTGGCCATTCAATCACAGATTCAAGTATGTGTTGCAGTTTTCTAAAGCTAAGCTTTTCAATAGAAGGCAAGTTAATCATGCATTACAGCTTCATCTCTGACCCTCAACCACAACAAGGACTTAGAGGATGGAGAGAGAGAGATGGAGAGAGAGAGGGGGAGAGAGAGAGACAGACAATGAGAGAGATGGAGAGAGTGAGGCTGAGAGAAAGAGATGGAGAGCGAGAGAATAAGGGGAGAGATGAGGGAGAGAGAAGGAGGCAGGCAGGACAAGAGAGAGACCAGATGTTTCTTTTGTTTAGATTTGAACTGGGCAGAAAGGAAGGGTGTAGGAGTCAGTGGGCGGGAGGGTGTAAAGAAACGAAACCATTCACAGTTGAATGGCTTTCTGTGTGTGTGTGTGTGTGTGTGTGTGTCCACAAGAAACAAGGAGAGCACATATCACACATTTTTGAATCACTAGTTAGAATATGTGAGTTTTGTGTAGTAACTATTCTTAAGGTAGTGTTTTATAAACTATTTTTGAGTAGTCTCACATGCGTGTGTGTGTGTGTGTGTGTGTGTGTGTGTGTGTGTGTGTGTGTGTGTGTGTGTTCGTTGGCCATAGCTCTCTCTCCAGTGTGTGTGGGAGGCGGCTGTGTCTTGTTGCGGTCTGTGTGTATGATCACAGCGGAACCACATTCATTATCTTCATTACGCCAGTGGCCTCAGTGCCGACCTCAAACCTGACTGTAGCATTCATACCACCCCCAGCCCTACCCTGACACACTAGCCATTTTGGCTCTTGGGTTGACACGGAGCACCCCTTTGCCAGGCCTGGGAGAGTGGAAACCAGAGCCCATGTGAGGAGAGGCAGAGCCAGGCAGGAGGAGGGAGGGCTCATTAGCAGCATCAGGATAAGGGGGGGGGGCTTGGTTTTTCTACCGAATCTCCAGCTGTGTTTATTGTGCTTAGTGTGTGTATATTTGTGTGTGTGTGTGTGTGTGTGTGCTTGTTGAGACAAAGAGTGTGTGTGTGTACGCTAGCTGTAGTATATGTGAATGGGAGAGGTGATGGAGCTATACACATGCTCTTGTGTAGCATACACACACACACACACACACACATTTAAGCATTTTTTTTTAAGACATAATGTATTCCCACAGTAATGCCAAAGGTAATCTCAATTATAGCAGGGTTTTGAGAGCTTACTTACAGTAACACAGCACTTATGACACATTAGTCTGAATTAAACAGGGTTAAATGAATGTCCGGGAGGAACGTTTTCAGACGCTCCCTTACCGCTCCACCCGTTACCCATCCAAGCCCATACATACTCAACAGAGCTCTCTCTCTCTCTCTCTCTCATTCACAGCTTTCTGTCTGTCATTATCATGGATTTTTTACTGATTTTTTCATTGCCTGCTTGTTCTCAGCAACTACGACTGCTGTGCTGTTTCACGGTGTGTTCAGTGTGTTTCGCTGTTTAGCGTTTCAGTCATAATCTGTATATGGTGAATCCCACACGCCCTTCCACGTTTAAATCACTTGCATGTTTGAACGAGGTCGGCCAGATGTAACTGTGTTCCAACCCCACCCTGATTCACCCACCCCCTGAGCCACTTCTCTTAACCTCTGACACACCCCTGGCTCCACCCAGTGTCTTCATTCAAATTCAAATTCCCTGATAGTGATACTAATATTAACCAAACTGTTTCTCTCTCTCTCTCTCTCTTAGTTTCTCTCTGTATTTGTCACTCTCTCTCTCTCTTTCTGTCTGGCACTTGCTCACTCTCACTAGCTCTGTTTACATCACTCAGCACACCATCCTTTCCTCACCAGCAGATAAGATCAATTATGTTCTAGCTGTAAACAGCCTTTGGCCCTTTTCTTTGACCTCTCTGCGTTCGCTGTGGTCAGACAGACCTTTGCTTTGCGGCCCTGGCTCCTCCTACAGATGCCTGGAGGACAGTGAAAAGGAAACGTTTGATTATCAGACACGTCAGTCTGAGCATAGATTTGATCATCAGACACGTCAGTCTGAGCATAGATTTGATTATCAGACACGTCAGTCTGAGCATAGGTTTGATTATCAGACACGTCAGTCTGAGCATAGGTTTGATTATCAGACATGTCAGTCTGAGCATAGGTTTGATTATCAGACATGTCAGTCTGAGCATAGATTTTTTCAACTATACTTATCATATTTTTGATAGCTTAATGACAAATAAGCTGAATTCTCCTTCCATATGTGGAAATGAAACTGCAGTGTCTGTATTTCAGTATACCAAAATGAAACTGCAGTGTCTGTATTACAGTATACCAAAATCTGTGATGGGGCATTAAAATCAACACACAGGTATTAACGTTCTAAAAAACACAGTACTGTCCCTGAGAACATGTTTCTTTACATTTATGGCATTTGACTGATGCTTTTATCCAAAGCGACTTACATCTTAGACTGGATACATTTTGAGGGTTAAGGGTATTACTCAGTGGCCCAACAGGGGCAACTTGAAGTGGGGCTCAAACCAGCAATCTTCTGTCTACTGGTCAAGGGCCTTAACTACTGAACTTCCTCTACCCTGCTTAACATTTACCTGTGCTTACCTGAGTACGAATGTGCAATATGTGTACATGAGTGTGTCTGGCTGTATACTTGAGTGTTTCTGTATGTATGTTTTTTTGTGCAAACTGTGTGTGTGTGTGTGTGTGTGAGGGTCACACATATTTATAGAGGACAAGAATAGCATAGGGGTGTGAGAGGAAACTGTCTGAAATGTCTCTGCAGAATTGGATCACATTTCCAACACTCAGGCCATTTATTTTCGTTTTTTTCTGTCTGCTTTCCCAAACAGCTTTCAATGGGTTAAACAGAACCCTGCCAAAAAGAACAGAGCAGATAAACACAAACACACACACACACACACACACCCGAAAAGACCTCAAGGCCGACTGGGCTAACTGCTCTGTGTAATGAAATTAGCCTTTCAGTTATATCCACTTCCTCTACAGTGAATGAGAAATTAGTCACTAGAATTAGTCATTAGAATTTGTTATCAACAGGACAGAGACATCCAGAAAACACACGCTCACCTCCTATGGAAGATTGAGACATTTTTTCCTTCTCTGGTGGGGAAGTGCTGTGGTTACATGAGCTAACAGTGAATGATGTGGGGGTGGAAGACGGGCAATATTTGTTTTTCAGAACCTGTAAAGAAAGATAAAACAAACTCATGTCTGCCCATTACCAGTCGGTACATGCAAGTCTGTACAGATTCCAGACTGCGCTCCTGAAAATAAATTAATTCTATTAAATATTTACAAGGCAAAGAAGAGCAAATACTGTTTTTTTTATTTCATTGAAGTCTTGGTGGTTTTTTTAACCTGGGTAAGTGAGAAGCTGAAGTGGCGAGTTCAGCATCACCATGGCGGCAGCTGAACCGCTGACCCCCTCCTCTGGCTGATGGGGTGGGTTTGAAGTGGCTTGTTGTGAAGTGTGCCGGGGTCAGAGGTTAAATCAACTGTGCTTCCCCAGCCCCCTCTCACTTTCCCTGCTGCTCCAGTCCTCCTCCATTACTCCCTCTCTCCCGGCTCTGCGTCACAGCTCAGGATCTCTCGCAGCCTCGGGTAAGCACAGGGATGTCCCGCGCCGGTCCCGCGCCGGTCCCGCTCAAAACCCCAGCACTTTCTTCCTCCTCTTCCGTTTCTCTTATTTTATTTCTCTTTTTCTCTTTCTTTCCTTCTTTTTCGTGCAAGTCTTTCTCTGGTCAGTAAATTCCGGGGAGCATCTGCCACTCTAAACAGCTGGGACAGATGTGGGCAGTGGAATCCCTCGAGGCGAGGCAGCAAGGTCCTGGTGGATCGGAGAGAACGTAGTTCCACCTAAACCACGCAGCTGCACTTTGCGAGTGAAGTTGGGGGTGTGGAGTATTTGTGCGGGACAGAGTCCGTTTGAAACCGTGACACAGTGCAGGTCTCACTTTCTTCCTCCGACCGTGTAAGTCAGAGGCAAACATCTCGGAACCAAGTGAAAACGACTCATGTCCTACAGCACTTTGCTTTTCCCCGGCATTTGATAAGTCACAGATGGCGCAAAACAAACAAAAACCCAACAAAAGACCCGATTAAGATTTTTAGCTCACACACCGGCTCTCGCCGCCACGGAAACGCTATCACACTTACACACATACTGGTGCGTTTGTCTCACCCACCGCCACCGAGCGGCTCCAGCACGCCCTTTCAATCCGCCCCACGGCTCCACTTAACGCCAGATACCAGCCTGAAGTATTACACAGCCCTACAGGAATGGGAGCCATCTTGCAATAACCATTCTGATCATGGTTTCTCTCTTCTCTCTCTCTCCCATGTTCTGCCGGCGTCTGCTTTCATCCCAGGTAAGGAAACTCTGTGTGCGTCTGTCTCTCTGTCTGTCTGTCTGTTTGACCGTCTATCTACACATTACCCCTGAGCGTCTGTCTGTATTTTCAATAGTGTTATCAGATACTTTATATGATACCGGGAATGACTTGCTACTGCATGTCTGTGTTCATAAAGTTCATGTCATGACTAAAGGAACTAAGTCCCCTATAAAGGGTTAATCCCAGTCCATAACACACCTCCACTTTAAAGACTGACTAAACAATTTGTCTGTAGACAGATGCAGGTCTCTACACCTACACTGATCGCAGTGCTAACTAGCAAATTAGCAGATAAAGGGTTAACTTGGAACACACTACAGTTCAGTTCTGAAGAACGTCTCAGGGCTAGACATTACTAAACGCTGACAGAGGTAGGTGGAGGATGGAGCACATGCCTTACCCTTCCTACCATGCTGCCATCAGTCACCATAGAAACCTGGCAGTTGCTCACATGCATGCTTGGTTCTGATTGGCCTCCAGTATGGCACTCTGTTTGGGTAAACGTGGGAACTTCTGGATCTATACAGCAAGCTAATACTTGGTGTTACTCTGCCTCTCACAACACCTAGATGTCCCACAAGGACCCGAAGGCAACTCCAAATTATCCGGCTGACTATGCACTAGTTTTAAATAGGCTATGTATAGTGTGTGTGTGTGTGTGTGTGTATAAATGTAGAATAGTTCCTTTGTGCTTACACATGTTAACGTGTCTTAAAAACCTTTATTTAATGTGTGTGAATATCCTCTTGCAGCTGAAAATCACTGCTATAATGTCACTATGAGAAAACGCAGTAAAGCTGCTGTAACATCAGTTCTACCAGCACGTTAGCAAAGCTAGTAAGAGAACTGCAGTTACTTTCACGTTCTCTCATATATCTGGGTGAAGCACACATATGCTGCTGCTCTGATGAGACACATGAAACTGTGTGTGTGTGTGTGTGTGTATGTGTTCATTTTTTTTAGAATCAAGTTAGTGTTTCATTTACCACAAAAAATAATAGCAAAGTTTCCAGCACTTCTGTCTTGAATTGAAGCTTGTGCAGGAATCTGGGTCACAGTAGCAGTGAAGCTGTCCGAAGTGCTTCCCCCAGATCACCTCAAAGTTCGCTGTAATAAGATACAATTCAAGCATCTTTTATTGTAGACAGCAAAAATGTAGTTCAGAGTATTTTAGGATGTTTGTTATTTAAAAGCATATTTCTCTGCACTTTTTATTATGGTAAATAACAGTGGGAGTTTCCCATTAAAGTGAGCAATGCATCTGTATGTTGACGAAACTCATACCACATCGAAGAGTTATTCATAAGTCCATCACTTAGCCTTCAGTATGAGTGCATCTGCTTCTCTTTTCCCTGCACTCTTCATCTCCCTCCTCTTCCTCTCTGTCAGCATAACTCAGAAAGTGTTTTATCTAAACTCCATTCCAGATGGTTTCTGTTAGGGCTCAACACTTGACAGCTACATTTTTTTCTTTAGGTATTATTTTATACGGCAAAGATCACTGTGACTTCAAGGACCCAAATAGGACACTGGAGGCGGAGGAAATTAAAGTAGTGGGTGGGGGGGGGCGCATATATATTAAAAGCAATTACTCCATCACTGTGAAGCAGTGTTAAACGTTTTCAGGCCCTTGGTTTCCTGTTTCTTTTTTTAATAAATAAGGACATATAATGTAATATTGATTTAAATCCCATCTGCGAGGGTGACTTCATCCACACCCCCTCTCCCTCTGCTCCACCGTGTTCTTGGAAAGGAACCATGGGCTCCGGCTGCCAGAAATAACTGCTTGTTTGCTGCTATTTGGTGAAAATCTGTCAGAAGGAGAGAGAGAGAGAGAGAGGGAGTGAGAGTTAAAGAGGGAGAGAGGGCATATACACAACTTGATTGCCAAGGTCTTATACATTCCCATCACCGGCCCCTATCTCTCCAGCCATCTTGCAGGTAACCTTAATTTGTTTTCTGTGTGTTTGGCTGCCCTTTTCATGTTGGCAGAGGCTTCAGTTTCAGAGCGCTGAAGACTCTCATCAATCTCTTGCCTGGGTTCGATTAAGAAGCATGACCCGCAGGATAAATCATAACGTTTGAATATCTGAAGGGCATTAAAGACCTATTTTGTGATCTTAGTGTGACGGTGGCTTTAGCCGGTGGTGGATGAGGGCGTGGACCTCGCCGTGGTGCCGTTGGTGGTGGTGTCCCCCGCCCCCAGCTCCACCTGTGCATGTGGGGGGGGCCTGTCCCTACAGCAGAACCCCCCCCCCCCCCCCCCTCT
>JAOXYF010000001.1:21098239-21114599 GCA_028565775.1 Sternarchorhynchus goeldii | reverse complement strand
GGTCACCTACAGGGTCGGCCTGCCCGGGGGCAGTCGTGCGTCCTCGGCTTTCCACGTCTCGGCCCTGAAGAAGGTGACCCAAGGATTACACAGAGAGTGACAGAGTTAGGAGAGGGAGGAGCACAGCACAGAAGGGAAGAAGGACTCCGCCTAGCTGCTGCCCCTGAGCTGAGGGAGGAAGAGTGTTTGGGGGGGGGGGGGAGTGTTGTTTGTTTGACCCGCAAAAGTCAACCAAAACAAAAGCCGCTCCCCTGGAGGCAAAGTGTTTCCAAGACTTGACTTCCAGAATGTTCTCCTGGGCCCAACAGAGCCAGATCAGGGGCGGCGACCAACTTCTGCTCCCTTATCCATGCTGGGCTAGAGAAACCGACCGGCAGGGCCAGTGTTCAGGCTTGCTCTCCTGCAGCTCCTGCCATGCCTGAACAGCCCCCACACACACACACACACAGACAGGCCCAAAAGCCCAAGGGCCCAGTCAGCCCCCTCACAAAGCCCGAGAGCCCAAGGGCCCACCCCCACATCCAGGGCCAAAAGCCAGAGGGCCCGGTCAGCCTCCACACATGGCCCAAGGGCCCGGCCCACCCCCACATACAGGCCCGAGGGCCTGACCCAGCCACGCACACAGGCCTGCCCCCGCGGTGCTGTTCACAGACTTATCTGGTGATGTAGCCCTTGGTTGTTTAGCCTCCTTGCACTTCTAACATTGTGGCTCAAATGTCCCATTTCATTATTTGAAATACTAGCTCCGAGTCCTAGCTAAATTGCTGTGGTGTGACAGTAAACTATGACAATGCCTTTGTGGCCAAAAGTTCAGATCTCTTAGGACCTCTATAGGAGGGCAGGGCCTAGGTGGGGAGAGAGACACCATCACAACCAGCAAGTCAAGTCTGACACCTAGTGGACAAACTGGCAAGTGCAGTACTGAATTGTCAGAGTGCTGTTGTGTAAGCTGTCTACAGAGCATGTTTCTTCAAGGGTGTTGTGTGTTGTGTTTCAGCTAAACCTGACTTTGTTTTCTTCTTTTGTTTTGACAGTCTTGGTTCCTCTGACAAAACCTGCCTGGCAACAAGCATTTAAAATCCCATCACTACAATCTGGAATCTTAAAACAGGAAAAAAAAATCACTCCTGAAAATGCACTCCGGCCCTCTTGTCCCATCAGAGAAACGAAGGAAACCAGGAAATCTTGGTATGATATTATTTGGAATTTTACAGTTTTGTGTAGTCAGCCTTCACAACAATGAGCCCCTCCCTCCGTTTGGAACAAAACCAAGAGGATCACATGACGAGGTGAAGGAGGAGGACATGGAGTCAACTCTCAAAGAAACATGGAAACAACATCAGCAAAAAAAAAACACAAGAACAACACAGAAGAGCAACCTGAAGAGGAAAACAGAATCTGTTACTTACGAACAAGGATATATTGTGCAATGGCTGGAGACATCAACAATGGTGAGGTTTTAGGGAAAAAAAAAAAGCATGGTTTTAGAAACTAAAGGGACGTCAACTTACTGAGACGCTAAACATACTCACTACCAGCATAGAGATGTACCTAAACGTAGCTATTACTCCCCATTCTACAGACAGCATCTGTAGGCGGAACCCAGAAGAGAAATATATCTTTGTGGGCTCATTCCTTTAACAGCCAAGCTAACAACATTTTACTAATTGAACGAAACCGAGTAAAATAAAACCTAAAGTATTGCACTACAAAAAGGCCGAAAATAAAACACTACTCTCATGTGCACTATTGAAAATATGATAGGAGGAGGGAAAAAATTTTTTTGCACAGAATCTATTATGGTAATACAGAAAAGTGGACATCGCGCTAACCCTAGCCAGACACACGTCCACAGTCACACAGAGCATTTCTCGTTTAAGGTCGTGAGAGGAAACAAAAGGAATATTGCTCTTTGTTTTGATTTGGACATAAACTACCTATGGAGTCAGTCCAATCAGAAAGGGTCAAATTCAGGCTTTCTGTTCGCCCTCAGTGCCAATTGAACACCAACTGTACTCCTTTTGGGTGAATGCCAACCCCAAAAATACACACACATAAATACACACTCTCTCTCTCTCTCACACACACACACACACACATTCACTGCCATGTCTCTGAGCTGCTGCTTTAAATTCATCACACTGGAAGAAAATGTCAGGAGCAAAGATTTTTGTATCTTTTTTCCCCAGCTTAACATTCCAAATCAGAAACACTTACCATGCCTTACTGCCACTCTTGACATGTTCTAAGAAATCATTTTGTAGGAAGCTTATTGTGTTATTATTATAATGAGGCATACAGAAAGTCCCAGAAAACAGCTGGCACAAACAGCCCAGAGACCCCCTCTCCTCTCAGTCTTGAGTTTACTGTTTACACTCCCAGATGGCTGCGTTCCAAGAACACAAAACCACGCTGTGGAGCAAAAGAATGTCGGACATATCGTAGCTGCGCTTAGAGGTTGGGTGGGGTGTCTGGCGGCCATTTTGAACTCGGATTGCTTCGTCTGCTGTGATGTGTTCGAACCTGACAAAATTTGACAATGTTTAGGAAAGGCTGTCAGCTCAGAGCAAGGCATGAGAAACACACAAATGAACACACACACCTTTCACCAATTGATTATAAAGGGAACCCTTTGTTTGTAATAGGGCAATCTTAATCAGCCATTAGACATCCATTCTGAAATTGCCATAAATCACTTTGATTTAAAAGCATCGATTTTACTCACAATGTAATTCTAATCAACGACCTCACAAAATAACTGGACTGCCTGACCATGTATCTCACTGCAGGGAAGCATTGTTGCCGGAAGGTGACCGTGTCATCAGTTTGGTAGAGAACTAGCATTGCTAAATGAGAACTAGGATGGCGATGGTCTTTGCTTTTCTAATCAATGGAAGTGCCTCTGTATTCCCATTATGCAATTTGTTAAACATGAATTCAGGTTATTTTCTCACATATAAGCTATAGAGGAGGGAGAAATTTTTATGCCTGGAGCAAAACAAGTGACAACTCACTATTTACAGACATCTTTATATATACAGGAGATATCCATATATATTTATATATACATTTTTTTTGTTTGCGTAATAAGCTCAGTGGCAGTCTAGTTATTTTCTGAAGTATGGCAGAGTCATAACACATCATAAATTAGTCATTTGTTCAGAAGTACCAGATCCCAATTCCCAGTTCTACACTCACCACAAGAAAAGTCCATGAAAAACAAAAGCTATAGAAACAGTTTCTATAGAAACACAGTATCAGTGGTGTTTAAGGAGAAAGATACGGCTTTTGATTCTTTTGTTTTGGATGGGAAGTATTTGTAATTGAAAATAATGTATGTTGATTGAGCCATGTGCAATGCCTTGGGTAGAAAACCATGTTTGTCTGTTAGATTGTTAGAAGGTGTTACAGAAGAGGGGAGATAAACCTTCTGTTATCATTTCAAGTCCAAAAAGTCCGGGACTCTAAACTACAGGGCGGAGAGAGAGAGAAAAAAAGGCTTGTAAGTTTTGGGAATCGTTTTTGTAAACTTTCCTCTTTTTTTTTTTGCTTTTTTTAATGTTTATTTGTAGTGATTTTGTTCTCAAAACTTGGGAGGGCTGAAGAAACACATGGCTGATGCAAACCATCAGAATATAAATGAAAATGAAACTGGTGCTTCTTCTGGCATACATTCAAACTCTATTATACGTAAATAACAACAAAGTGTTATCATAAAGCAAATTTTAGAAAAAAAAAAACATGCATTACTCTATTTCTTGTTTAGTATTTACTAGGGGGAGGGGTTCATTTTAGTCGAGGTTGTGACAAAAGGCATTTTTCTCCCAACCTTTTATTGTAGAGGGAAAATGAAAGACAACGTTTTGAAAAGCAAATTTGAATGTTCTAGAAGATACCCATTGCCTACAGTGTAATATTGAAGATATCCATTGCCTACAGTGTAACATTGACCAGAAGAGATTCCACACTGTTTTCCCACTTGACAGCTGCCATTGATCTGTACAGGCCAGTGTCACAAGAGTTGGAAACCACGACAATACACAGTCAGTTCAGTTGAAGACATTCTCCCACTCAGAGCTAGCACTTTGTTGGCTTTTGTACATAGAATTTTTAAAACACCTCCAAATGAAATGACAAGATCTTCCCTTTTCATGGGAGATGCTTCAAAACAGCTCGAATGCCCTCGAAACCTGCAGATAGAACAGAAGAAATAAGATGGGGGAAAAATGGGGGAGTATGTGGAGATGTGATGTGAGTTCTTTATTGGTAGCTATAGTTGACTTAGACTCCCATCTCATGCCAAGCACTTGTAGAAGGAAATCTGAACAATATTTTGATAGCTGGAGCTGAAAATGTTTTTGAGTTATAAAGTGAACCCCACCCCCTCCCCCTACCAACACCCTCCCCCTGCCAATTCCTTGTGTAAATTACTCTAAATATTTGTTTCGTGATGTAGTGTTAGACTCAGAGCATCTTAAAGGTTGTCCCTAAAAAGTGCCTTTTGTTCACAGACTCCATCTTGTAACCCTGAGTGCCCGTCAGAAAGCCCCCCCCTTCAACCCTAACCCTATATTCTCTCCTCCTTTGAGCTCTTCAAAGCAGTATATATAGTACTAAAGGAAATTGGTGTGACTTAGTTTCTCTTTTTATTGTTGATAATTAAGAAAACTGAAAAAGACAAAAAAAAAGAAAGTCTGTCTTGGTTTTCCTTCCTGCCCTTTGTCTTCTGCCTCTTGGACACTGGAGTAGAGTCTGTAGTCTGTAGTTGCATAATCCATCTCCTGTCCCCTACCCCATTTTCACCGAATGGAGGGGGTTTTTAAAAAATAATAAAAAAAAAAGCAAAAACTTTCGTCTGAGCAGAATGCAGTTAAGCTCACATGTTATTCTTGTCTGTATGCTTCACATTGTATACCATACCGATCTCTTCAGCTTCTCCATTGAACAGTTAATGTAAGTGAACAAGTTACGCCAGTTGGGCTCTGGTGGGATGTCCAATCAAAGGGTGCCTGAGGGAGGACCGATTCCAGCAGGGCGCGATAAATGGTATGGATTGGCATGGAACGAAGTCGAGTAAGAAACGGGTTGACATAGGAAAGTCCTCTGAGGCATGATGGGAAGGAATCCGGCTGCTGGGATAGAATAGGTTTGTACCTTGTTTTGATTCTATTTATTTTAATTTTTCTACCAAATTTTGTTTTTAGTTTTTGTTTTGGGCTTTTTTGTCAATATTTGCATATTTAGGCATTTTCATAGATGATGCACCTTTTTAGTGGTTGTACGAGACCAGCTATTTAAACACTTAAAAAAAATACCTGAAATAACTAAAGCACCTTATAACGGAATGGGTCCAGCCAAGGATGAGACAGACTCGGAAGAAAAAATTATGGAAATCCCAACCAAAATCCCAGCGTAACCTACAATTATGAGCCAAGCCCTCAGACCAAAGTGACGTGGGTCCTGGATGCTGCAGAACCTGGACTGTAGTGACCACTAAGACTGTAAGACCACCAGCAAAAGCAAAACTCAGGCTTCAGTACAGCAGCCTGTTTCCCACAGAAATATGCAAACGTTTCCTTTTCCTGAGCACGTGAAGCCAGCAGCCAGTATCCGCCATGATTCTGAAATATCGTAGAATGTGCAAGCCATAGAGCTGTGGAAAGACCCCTTACAGATCCTGTCCCTCTGGCACTGACCATCCGTTGTTGAGCATTTTCTATTTCCTTTTGGGCTTGTTTGTTTATTGTTTTTTTTTTATGTGTAGGGCATTGGGATGCGTTTAGAGTAGATCTCCCAGCAGCCTTCGCCCTGTCCCCTAGCTCCTCACTAACCCTAAAAGCAGCTGCCCTCTTTCTAGACACACCCTCCAGAGCTCATGGTGAAATGCATGTGTTAATTACAATTTCTTTTCCATAATAAGAAAAACAGTTTGAAAATAGCAGCACCTTTAACTGATTTAATAAAAGGTTGTTCTTGACTGTAAAAAAAAAAAAAAAAAAAAAAAAACCCAAACGTGTGATTATTTTGACTCTGAATCGTTGCGGTTTTGCCGTTTAAAATTTGAAATGTATTTACAATGTTTGTAAGCAACTTAGGAATGAGTATAGTCAACTGTCTCTTGCTAATGACTGTGTTTGTAGCCACACCCTTGTCTAGATTAAAACTTAGAATTTTGAAAGAAATGTATGAACCAGTGTTGACAATTCAAGTAATGTAAAAGTCTGATTGTCTTAGAAACACGTTTTTTTTTTTTTTTTAGAAACACACACTTAAAAACACACTTTTTTTTTTTAGAAACACACTTTTTAGAGTGCAAAACTATAGTGTTATTAAAATTCCAAGTGTATATATTGACCAAAGAATATGTGCTATTTTGAACTAAAATGAGCAATCTTTAAGATTTTAAACATTTGAAAACATCCTAAATGTAGAAAGGCCATAGCATGTGGTGATGAAAACCAAGTCTTATTCCTGTTTGTCCATAGATGACACAGTCAGGGGACTGTGGACAGACCACTTCCAAACTGGTTTCACTATTTTCCATTTTTTAATGTAATGTATTTAAACAAGACATCTCTTAGGGAAAACAATTACAACCATTTGAATTATGACCCAATCAAAACTCTATCAGAAGGTAAAACTGTTTACAGCAGTCTTTATAGTGATAAAAGCTATATTTGCATTAATTTAGGTAAATGTTTCCGAATGCAATTATCACACAAATATAATAAAATGAAAAGATTTTACTTTTTATTACAGACATTAGAAGATAAATCTGTTTACAACAGTCATTACAGTGATGAAAAATGTAGGCAATTATTTCCAATCATCATTTTCACAGAAGCTTAGATATTAAATGTTCCAGTATTTAAACTCCCTGAGAGCACGTCAGTATATCGTATGGGTGCTAATCAGATATTCACGCTGCCTGCACGGTTCACACACACCGTCTCTCATGGATGGTAGATGTTGCCATAGTCACAGCACTCCCAGTCAATCAGCTCAGAGCGCTGAAACCATAGTGAGATCTCTCTCTGTGCCACCTCTGTGGAGTCAGAGGCATGCACCACGTTCCTGCCACGTCAACACAACACACACACACCATTAAACACACGGAAACGTCAGCCATGATGTTCATGTGGCCAGACAACAGTTTGAGGACACCTGCTTGAAAGCAGGTTATTAATCATCATGTATACTTGTGTACTATAAACATTGTCATGCATACTATCTGGGCTGAAGTGTTTTACTAAAAAGATGGAAATGTACACATTTTAATTACATCATGCTTATATAACCCCAACCAAAAGGAAGTGGATTCCAGTCTGAAGCTCAGTTCAGCTCAACATGTGTCATTTCCTAATGCAGCTCAGTGTTCACAAGGTTCAAAGCAGCAAAACGTTTTGCTGATCTAAGGGATCCCCATCGTGTGGATGCTGTTATGTTTTGCATTTCTATAAATGCATAATCAAAAAACTACTAGGTTTCAAACATTTTGACATGCTAACCTCTTAGCATGTCAGTACGATCCTCCACATACAGTTGTGTGTGTGTACCTGCTAACGTGAATACTGAAGTCTCCTCTGAGAGTTCCAGGTGCAGCTTGGGCTGGGTTTGTGTCTCCCACAAGCATCCGTGTGGACTTTACCACATTGTGACCCTCCCACACCTGCAAACGGATTCATTGCTACGGTTACTCTCACAGCAATGCTCTGGGAACTGTCTTGATTCTGATACTTTTAACTTTGCGTTAGGGCAGTTAACAACCAGTATCTTGTGCCAGTATGTCCAGAGTGAGAAGGATGACGCATGAAAAACCCATCATGATACAATTCCAGGTCAAGAAACTGGACCAATGACATGGCTGCAGTCCATTATGCAAGATGACTCAGAATCCATAAGCCAGGTACCATGCCAGAGTCATTCCCCTGTCCAACCCATTTCATGTCATCATCACACTACCTACTGTTGTGAGGTCACAGCCCTTTTGATTGGATGCTTGTCTTATAGGTCAGATAGAGGCTTGATGTCTCAGCGAATCTTACCATCATCAACACAGTCATTATCTAGAAGGGACATCTCAGGCATGCTGAGTGCTGAGTGCTTGAACCTCACCATGGCAACCACGGGACCTGAGGTCATGTAGCGTAGCAAGCTGGGGTAGAAAGGTTTCTTATGAAGAGACACGTAATGTTGGGCCAGTAACTCCTCGGACACCTGCAGCATGTGCATAATAATACATCACCACTCAAAACATGCGCATAATAAAGCATCACCACTCAAAACATGCGCATAATAATGCATCACCACTCAAAACATGCGCATAATAAAGCATCACCACTCAAAACATGCGCATAATAAAGCATCACCACTCAAAACATGCCAACAGCACACAGTTATGATAAGGCAACCCCACTTCCTCTGCCCATCCTGTAACTATGACAGTAAACATGAGCAATGCACTCACCTGCACCATCTTCAGCCCAACCAATCGGAAGCCTCTTTGCTCAAAGCGTTTAATGATCTGACCAACAAGACGCCTCTGAACACCATCTGGTTTTACAGCAACCAAAGTCCTCTCTTTAACACCCGGAATATCTACATTAAAAAAATTATTTAAGGTTAACAAGGAAAATATTTACGGGGAAAACTGCTTGTCCACCATGCTATTTATATAAGACAATAATGACAAGCAAAAGACTGCTTTCTGCAATCAATAACATTTCCTGTTCAAATTCGCGTTTGTGGGATGGACAATAGCGCCCTCTTTTGCCTAAACGAAAAAAAACAAGTTGATTTGCTTCTTAAACCGGTGGTTAAGGTTGATTAGTCGGAAATTACGTTAATCATATCAAGTGATCCCCAGCAGGTTTTGTTCGCTTTAATCCACGTTAACACTTAAGTCTGTAGTCCCTTAAGTCCCAGCGTGGTTATACCACGAGTGCTCGAGGAGTCTGGCTTGGAGCCACATTTTCTTCTCACATTTAGTTTGTTAATTATGAAGTGAAACATTGGTGTTTTATCATTCGATAATTAACACATTTTATTCCCAAACAGTTTTCCTAATTTCATTGTCCTTCGCTCAATGAAAAAAGGCACATAGCCAAAAAAGTCAAATAGCAAAGTGTACTTTGCTCCGCCATATCTACTGTCACATTACCATGCACAAGTCCGTGGGTATGTAGTCCTTCATGTGCTCTTGATTTAAGGCTACACTGGTAAATGTAGTGTGCATCTGATCTTCAGTCAGTCCTGGAGTCTTGAAAAATGTTGGCTATCTAGTAAATCAATCATCCAGTGTTGTGTCACCAGTAAAGAGGAAGAGTGCGTTTCTGGTGTGTTTGTTTAAAGTGAGAGTTGTCCTGAGTACTGAGAAATATTTGACATAGATTAGGAAGGAAGGGATGAGGTCAGGAGACTCACAGTATTTACTTCAGCGTTGCATTTTTGGCCATAATTTTGCAAGGTAATAAAAACATCGAGCATATTAAAGCAAATACAAACCACATTACTGCATTATGGTTGAGAGGCCGAATAAAAACGCTGTTATATTGGCATTTATGAATGTATACTAATTCGATATTGATTTACATTAAACCAGCTAATTTATATATATATAATCTTTGTTTACATATTCGAGAGTAGTATAGTCCTCCTGAAACTACTATAATTTCTGTTATTGTCTTGTCTTTCCTAGCCGTTAAATATTATTATTCACGTTGAAAGTCTCATACTATTGTACAATATGCTAACCAGAACCTATCACACATGTCTACTGTCTCTCAACACAGTCGATTGAAAGCACGTGAAAACACAAGCGTAGTATAAATCAATTAACTCATTTTATCAACAAACCACGCGGGCGACAGTGAGGATCCAATAGTGATGGACTATTCAAATTAAAATGACAAAAAAGTCCTAAAAGTACAATTTCACTTCAGTGTGAAATAAAAATACTTGTACTGTGAGCAAGAATTCAGTTGGCTTCGAAATTCTGTTACTCGTGCAGGGATTATTATTTACTAGCCTACTTGAGCCTTCGGAGGAATACTGAATTGTTATCAGGAGTTTCTCAAACTTAGATCAACAGCTATCCATGTAATCTTCACAGCAGTTATTTTAAAGACAACATCTGAAAAATAAAACTACCCTGCCCGCTACCTATACACACACTCAAAACTCATTTGACATGACGCACACCTGAGATAGCGCTATGGCTCCGCGCGTTTCCATGTAACCAAGTCCGCTGGGCGCACAGGAGTCCTTGGTTGGAACTCCTCGTTCTCACTCCATAAAGGAGAAAACGGTTGAGGAAACACTGTGGAACTGTTAACATAATTACATAAACTGGTGTGTAAAAAAGACTCTTCAGTGCAGACCCTTCAGCTTTGGTTAAACGTCAAAAATCCAAATGTTACGCCCCACACGGACGTCAGCACACTAACAAAAATGTACTTTTTAATCCCTCAGTCCCGTTGAGGCTGATCAATGCAAAGTGCCTACACACACAGTCGGTCATTCACCCGATGGGTCAAATTCACGCGATCAGTGAGACAATAACAGCTTGACATGAGTGGAAACGCAACAAGACGCCTTGAAAAGAAACCGATGTCCAAGGCTAGTGAAGAGGCCGCGGCTGTTCGTGGGAAATAGTCACCAAAGCACATACATACAGCTTTTCTTGAATACGGACAGCAGCCGTAGGAAGAGTACATACAGCGAAACTGTAGATCGCACTGAAACGGGAATCTGCATGGAAGAGGACAAAAATACTTTTATAAAAAAAAAAAAAATTAATATCGTTTTAGTTAAGATTTTTTTTTATTGTATGATGGCTTTGGCAGTTTCTTGGATTATGTAAAGTTTGAACTGACAGTATGGTGGATTTGGTTATTTTTTTTATTACGTAAAGATTAAATCTAGGTTATATGCTGAAAATTAGTTAAACTACTACATTCACTTTCAATGAAAAAATCCTTAATGCCAGCATACTGATCTCAGAAGTTGTCAAATGTGTACTTGTTTGATAGGTTTTCCCCGTTATAGAGTCTAAAACATGAAAATAAGGCATTTAAGCAAATACTGAGAAACACGTCCAATCAATGTTTAGGATGATCCAAGGTCGCAAAACAAATATCACCCTTGATCACGGAACAAGTGGACAGGGCCTTATATGCAGAACTGGGCATAGCAGTTCTCTAAACAAAAACAACGTTTGCAATAACACATTCAATGCATTTGCATTTATATTCTTACAGTGTATATAATACAGACCTACTACTGTGAAACGAGCAAAAGCCAGTATTTTACTGCCAGATAAGGATTTGTGTGTGTGGGGGGGGTGTTAATCCATGTTTCAAAGTTGAAAAGTAAAACATTTTTGAAAAAGTTCAAAAATTGAAAAAGTTCAAAAGTACTTTTCAGCTGGAGGACAAAAAACCCCTCCACAGCACCTCGAGGTTGTGTGGAGGTTCTAGAAGAGGAAGGCTCTACTTCTAACACAGCAACACCCCTCCCTGCATCCCCCAGGGAACTTTTCACTTCTGCCGAGTTCCAGCAGAGCCCCACATGGAGCAGCGAGGAACCCTCGAGCCTGCCAGAGCGGTGGGAGCCCCTCTAACGCTCAGTAGAGCAGCAGCCAAACAACCCTCATATCCGTCTACAACAGCTTAAACGCCCCCTTTAAAGAAACGATCCTGGTTAACATCAGCGTTATGCTTTGAACTAAACCTACATGCAATTGTCAATTCATTATTTAAAGGGGTAAGGAAGTTGGAAAAAATAACAACACGGGTGTTTCATTATAAAACTTTATTGAATGTCTGTCTCCTGGATCAGGATGGAATGATATGGAAGAAGTCCGTCTCAGCAGAGATGAACAAAAGGCGTTAAAATCAGACATGAGGAAACAAGAAACTCGGTGCTCTGCATCACAGCAGTCCATCTTAAAACTGTATTCACTCCGCTTCACTCACCGTTAACTCACTCAAGACTACACCTCAAACCGCATTCGTTCATTAAATCGCCTGCTATAAACGACGTCCGAGTGCTTCGCAACTGCAGCAGTCCTTTTAAATGAGAAGGGTTCAAAAATGGACTGCTGCATGCCGAACCTCAAACCGGTTCTGATCGGTTCCGAGTCCATTGCAATGCCTTCAACTGAGCTCGTCTCCTTCGCAGCAGTGGAACTTTGGCCTCATGATCATTGGCAACGTGTGAAATTTTGCTGAAATAAAATGTAAAACAAGCTGACTAGCAAAACCCCGTGGCAAAGGGGGTGTGGCTCTTATAACACGCCCTTACTGAGATCATCGGCTGGCCCCTGGCAAAGGGCGTGGCGTTGATCACTGAAGTGGAAGTGATCTACATCCTTACATGGATGGGCCATTGTTTGGCTGGACGGCGCGAGGACATGTTGCTATAGTTTCAAGGTCCCAGGTGGCAGGCTTCCATTGCACAGCCTATAAAAACGCAGGTCATTCACCAGTCTGTACACTCCCTGAGAAAACGATGGCAGGTCCTACAGAGAGGAAGACGGGAACTGATTACATCGTGCATAAGACGGAAAAAGACAAACACAATTTACACTGTAGTAATGACCCTCATCCTAGTTCATTCTTATTGTAACTTTAGATTAAAATGTGCAGTGATGTGCGAGTGCTTACCCTCTCTGGTGTGAAGTTGCGAGTAAGCGTTGTGCGTTGGTGAGGGTCGATGCCCTGGCAACCATTGACGAACTCTGGCAGGAAGGAGGAATAGAACGCGGGGAAGTCTACGGCAGCCATGTTGTACAGGGCCAGTGTGATGTCATCCTGCAGGAGGTCATGGCTCTTGTGCAGGAGAACTTGCAGTAGAACATTTATGAAGTGGAACAGCATGGAGCTTCGGAAAAGCTTCTGATAACATGGGGTACGGAAAATAAACATATATGAGACGAGCAATATTATACCAGTAACATAAAACGATAAAATATTCTGTTAAGAATTTGCATTAAAAAAAAAAAAAAAAGTTGTTTGACATGAGTGAATGTATTGTCACCCTGTGGTATAGTTTGTGTTTGGAGTTTAGAATTTCCAGGTAGCTCAAGTTCTGTTTGAAGATGTGGATATCTGGCTGAAGGAAAGACTGTCCAAATGCCTGTCAACCAAAACCATACATCATTCAGAAACAAGCATAATTACTGCATTTGAACTGAACAGAAGACATTTCCTGTGACCCTCACTGCAATTTCAGAATAAAGACAAAAAACAAGAAGTGTTTAAGCACGGACAAAGACTGAAGGGTAGAAATATACACCAATATAAATTAATTATTTTCTTCTAGTCAAGCAAAAACTCCAATGAATGTATGATCAAACGAACTGGAGACACTGAGAAATGTCTCAGTCAGATAGCAACTCAACCCCAGCAGAGCTCCTCGCCGACCTTCTACATACCTGCATGGAGGCAATGAACTGTGCCTGGTTCTCCATGTGTTCCTCCCCTCCGCTTCTCTGCACACTGCTCAGGACCGAGGTCTTGAAGAAAAACCTCCAGTTATGATGGAGGATCTGGAAGAGCAGCTCGAACATCTCAGCTTTGACGTCGGGACAGGAGCGCTGCAGGACACAAGCAGGCAGTGTTCACGCCCTCAACACTAAGGGTCAGGTCAGGATGACACACCAGGGCAGGGTGCTTGGGTTTGGGGTTAGAAGCTATAAAAGGGTGCTAATGAATGGCTTACCTCTGCCACAACAGGGTACACCTGCTCCATACAGAGACTGAGGATGCTGGGTAACATGGGTTTAAAGGTCTGACCAGGTTCCTGAACCACAACCTGCACGCGAGCACGCACGCACACACACACAAACACGTTAAAAATAGCTCATGTAGTATGCTTCTTGACACAAAAGCTACACACACAAAACAACTGCAGACAGTTCTACTTTCTTACTTGAAGAATCTTGAGGAATTTCTGCACAACTTTTGAGCCAGAACTGCCCTCCTGCAGGATGCTGACTGCCAGTTGTTCCCTAGGACACAGGACATTACTCATCAGAAGTGCATAACAACTCCATTTCAACCAGCACGTCCCTCAAGAAACTCGTTAAAGATATACTGGAACACTTATACAGTCTCTGATCAACTAACCAGAACAGAACCAGAAGTCTTAGTTAGCACCATGCACTTCTATAAGCTAACTTAGCAGACAACCATCATCAATGGTAAATAAAGTAAATCAATATCCAATGTACTATTTAGCACATTTTAATGAGATGCACAGACTTACTAAGCACCGATTATTCTTAATTCTGCAGTGGTGTGCTGTGTTTTTGGAATTCAGGCATGCTGGCAGCGGGTTGCTGGTAGTCAGCAAAGCTCGTGTGTTCTGGGCCTCGGGGTGGGGGGGGCGAGATTTGCCGGTGCATCTGGCAGGGTTACCTGGTGAACATGCTGAGGAAGGTCTGAATGATCTGCTCGGTGAAGGCTACCCCCATCTGCACACGCAGAGCCTGGAACAGCGCGAGGAAAAAACTCAGCATCTCATCCGTCACATCTGAGTGGGGGGGAGGGGGGGGTGAAACGGAGAAACAGCAATAGTACAATTACAGTCTTGAAAACAACAAAACTGCAGTCAACATGTTTTTCATGAACTGCATGTTAGCACTGGATTACTTTGGCGTCACTGCATTTTCACAAATGCGGATTTGAGAAGTGATGCAGTGATTGAGGTGCGAGCAGCGGCTGCACCATCGGGTTTGTTGAGCAGAAGACAAGAGGAGCAGAGAAAATAAGCTTCAAACCGAACTGAACAGCAGCGAAAGTTAGGAATATTTTTAACGTTCACAGGACAGCGTTGGTTGGTAGTTCATGAAACTCGATTTCTGAGGAAAGCAGCGATCAGATGTGCAGGAGAGCACCCAGCTGTTGAATTATTCTTTTTGGGGCAGTCTTTATTTCTGTGGTTTGATTCCCTCTCGTCCACAGTGAAAATCTTTAAATCACAATAGAGTGAACAGTGTGACACAGAATACATGTTGTAATACCAAAAGAAATGAAGATACCAGCTACTGGGCAGTGACTCGACCTTCCTACAAAACCACATCACCTACAACAGGTGATTCGCTGGTGTTGATTTTAAACCCTGTGCATAAAGCGTCATACCAGTAGTGGTAGCAAAGTGGCAACAGAATTAGCAAAGCCCCCATGGCACAGAGGGAGGGGCAGCTGGGGGCGGAGCCAGTGGTGCCACTCCTGTAATGACCAACGTCTTACCAGGCTGCTGGATGTACAGACGGAATAAGGCCAGTGTAACCTGGACAGACTCCTGCAGGCTCTGGTAGCAGATCTGACGAGATTTGGTGGCTTCTCCAGATATGCTGTCCACCAGATCCCGGAGAACACAAAGCGTCTGCTGAAGCACCACTTTATCTGAGAAGGAGGGTGGACAGATGGGGAAGTACAGCAAACGCTGAATAAATTATATGTACTTTCCAGATTTCTACAGTCACAAGGGACATTTCTGCACAGACAAGGCACATGCATGTCCTCATTTACAATGCACTTGACTTTGGATCTATAAACTAACCATGAAAAGTTAAATCACCAGTCAAAGATTTTAGATCATTTGTTTGTTATTAATATTTATGCAGTTTAATCTCTGAAATATAGAGTACACCGATAAAATGTACACTAATATAACAACCAAAAATCATTTAGCTCTCTTAAAGATCTATTTTAAGGGCTATAATGGCCTTACCTTTTGTAAAAGACATATTTCTCATCATTAACAAACCAATATAATATATACAGTGAGCTACTAATCTAGAGCTGCTATACCATCAGTCTGTTCCAGCACTGTTTTTACAGAGGGGTTTCAGCAGTGGGAACAACAGTAGGCATTATGTAAAAAAATAGAAACACTTTTTTTTTATACTTAAGCTATAAAGGCAAACAGAAACTTTTGTTGCATATCTAGAAAAAAAAAAACATATTACCATGCCCAGTTATTGACAAAATATTCACAGTTTAAAACTGCATGCAACCTCACATGAGGTTCATGGAGCAAATTGTACTGAGGTTTGTGCCAGTGATTCCCTCCAGCTGGGGGTTCTGCTCGAGTGCAGTGAAGTCTGTATGAAGCATTACCGTCTGGTAGCGCAGTGTTAAAGGCTAAACGCACTCACTGTTGGGATGGTGGTCGGGTGGGCGGGGCTGAAGGCGGTACTGATGCGTCAGGGTGCTGATGAGCCGCGCGTGACTGGCTGATCGGCTTGGCCACTGCTGCTCTGCCTCAGGCAGGCTGGGCCATGGTAACAGCAGCATGTTGGACAGAGCTCTACAAACCAGTACGTGAGCCTGTCACACACACACACACACAC
>JAOXYF010000001.1:21075548-21096439 GCA_028565775.1 Sternarchorhynchus goeldii | reverse complement strand
CACACACAACAGTTATAAGTCCATAGAAAACACAAATTAGCCGATAACATCTTTCAGGGAAAAGCCTTTCAGGAAATGAAACTTTATGAATGTAAACCAAAGAACCATTTAGATTATCAGCAAAACAAATCCCACACAGGACACGTGCGTGCACGAACGCACACACACACACACACCTCCTGAGGAAGTCTGTGATTGTGGTTCTCCGTGATCAGATTGAAGACATTCTGGACCGCTGGCAATGACACCAGGAACACGGGCCGGACGGTTGTCGCCATGGATACCAGAAGATGGCATGCAGACAACAGCAGTTTCTCTGGAACCTGCACCACCAGTGGAGCATGAGAAAGCATGAACTCATCCACACAGAAGATGTAGTAAAGCAGAGATAATAACTGGTACAACAGGAAGTAGATTAACTAAAACATAACCATAGACATCCCAAACATAAGAAGTGCTTGAGGATTCAAGTTGTAGGCAAGTGATCTGAAACCAGCGTTTACTGAGCATGCAAGACTTCCCATGTTCATCATTTCCTGGTTGTGAGGCTAGCCGGGCACCATTACCTTGGCGTTGATGAGGGGCGTGGTGGCGGCCATGCTGGAGGTGATGAGGTCAACAAACTGCGTTTGATCCCGCTGCCGCTGCACCTCGCTGCAGAACTGAGCAAGCCAATGAGAATAGGCCTGCAGGGCCGCCAATGACTGAGCATGGCTGCAGAAAAAAAATACATTCCATACACATGGAGATAATTCAGAGAGCATTACAAGAGCAAAACAAGATGCATGAAGTACAAAAGTATAAATGTGTAATGATTTAAAAAGACAACAGTAATAGAAAGAAACGGTGCTAAAATGGTGAGTGTGTGTGTGTGTGTGTGTGTGTGTGTGTGTGTACTTACACGTCTATAAGGTCTGGTTTAAGAACAGAAGGTACAGCCATCTCCACATCATAGAGGCTGATCTGAGAGCCATAACAGGTGACCTCAACAAGTCTGCCAGGGCGGAAATAAACACAAAAACACAAGACATCAGGAAATGATGGGAAAAATCTTTTTTTCTGTTTTTAACAAAAACCTGAACCTCAGTTTCAAGCCCTCTGGCCACTGGGTCAGTATGTTTCTTTGCTTTAAGTAGATGTATAAACATCTGCCGTTTGGAGTGACACTGCGGTTGCTATGACGCCCTCCTTGGTGCGGTCCAAGTCTGGAGTGTGCTGCAGGCGCTCTGCGAGACCCAGCTGTGCTGTGCTTGGACCCCTGCATTGCCATCCTACCCTGCCATGACAGCTTGGCCACCTGCGCCTTTACCGACCCGGCTGGAACCCTGGCAGCAGCCACACGGGACTGAACTGCACCCGTACGTGCTTCGGAAGCACTATTAAAGATCTCCGTTAGTGGAGGAGCAGTGGTGGATTTTTCAGAGGTGGTGCTGGTGAGGAGGGAGGGGCAGGCTCAGCTCTGGGACTGGCCTCCCGAGGCTTCATGCTCAGGCCCACTTTAGAAGTTTGCTCCCATTATGTAGTGCTAAACCTGGGCCACGGTTTGGCCTATAAACCTTTGATCGTACTGACGGGCCCAAACACCAGACACACAGGTACAGAAACCAATGTTACCGACAGCTTTTAGGGAATTAGGCTGGAGGCACAGAAATATTAATTACTGCATTACTGGCAGAGATTCGTTAGAACAAAGTTTACAAAAAATCTTTTTTGAATAAATAACGACTTGCTGAAATCTGTGAAGTGGGACCAACCCATAACGAGACATGTGAAATGAACAATAACCAAACAAACTTGATTAATTAGCAGTTAAGAAGTTTTTAAAGAAGGAACACGAGACAACGGGAGAAGCACATCACCAGACCATCTACACGCCACTGCAGCTCAGGGTTAACAGACATGAACCTGGTAGGCTACAGTTAGCAGTTAGCATTACGGCTGAGTGCTGAGAAACTGATGGCTAACCTCTGGACGATGGCCAGGGCATCACTGAATCGCGCAGTGAAGACGTCGCCGGCAAAGAACTCGGCCAGACGGCCGACAGCCTGAAGCAGGGAGCTGAGGTCCCGCAGTGCGCAGTGCAGTCTTCGACAGTCAGCTTCCGCTGTGATGTTCAACCTGCGGCCTGCAGAGAAATACACGCGTGCGCACGCACGCGGTCAACAGTGACGTCCACGTGCACATTACACTCAAGGACATTCAGTTTCTCTTCTGGCTCTTAAAATTGTTGCCGTTTCCCTGCATGGTTTAGAATTGTGCACTGCAACCCCACCCACAACTCTTGCACTAAAGAAACTGGAGAACTTCATGCTGGTGTGGTTAAGCAGCGTGATTATTTAACAGCAACATTTCAGAATCAGCGGGGTTTTTGAAAGTTGAAATGGTCACCCCACTGGACAGAGTTTAAGACTAGTGAGAAGATGCAATAGAGAATAAGTCTTGTTCTGCACGATTAGAACTGCTGGGTAAACAAAAATACAGAGACACATACAGAAGCAACAGACAGAGAGAAGCTGACAGCCCCTCCAAAAGCACAAACAATGCAGAGAAAGAGGAACATTCACCACCACAGAACTTCTCTCTTGCACACGTTCTCTGCATCATGTCTGATTAGGAGCTCCACTAGCAACCCCACACACACACACAGGTGCATGCATGTATACACACACACACGGGTTATCTACAGCTCACTCATCCTGTGGAGTACGAAGTATCCGTTTCGTAATTAAAGAAAAATTGCTTCCGCTCGTTTTAAGGATCTTCACATGCACCGTTTTTTTAAAAGCTGATGCGTGTGTGGACAGTCCTTCACCTTTTCCGATTTCAACTACGAAAAGCACCGCAGTAAAGTGCTAACAGCGACACGTCGAGTCATTATCCGGTACGGATAATGACGGATGGAATCTTGTAGAGCCAACGTATCTGTATGGATACACCACCATACATTCTGCGAATTTGTCCATTCTTTGAATACGTTTGTTCCTATAGACACTGCCTGTGTGATGTTATACGTTGCTTGGCAGCAGGCAGGGCACTGAACAACAGCGTCGTGAGCACAGCCATAGTTCTGTTGTATTACCACACAGAACGGGCTGCTAGGCAACCCAATGCTTTATGACCAACCGGCCACATGGAAAAGAGGGGGAAAAAAAACAGCATACATTTGCATAACTGGCGCATTCAAAAAACCCCTTGAATATAATCAAACTACTTAGTAAACATGTTCCATTGTAAAACCACAGGTCACTGGTGCTTACTGAACTACAGTATAGAAATAAATACATAGAATTAAATTATTGTCTAGGTATGTTAATCCTACAGCGCGCGTGTGATTTGGACGTTAGGGTGTTATACGTGTAGGGAAGGGACTACTGAACGAAGCAAAGCTACAGAGTAAAGGCTAAATTTGGAGGGGGAACTGCAATGACTGATCTCACCCACTCCAGCTTCACTACATCAGGCTCAAGGGCGAGACTTCAGAATCTGCGCTGCCTTCAGTTTCTGATTTAACACCATATATACATCATACACATTTAAACCCATGTCTCTGTCTAAATTCATAGAAATCAACAGAGCTCACTGGTTCCTGTAGTAACAATGAACTGCTGCAGTCCAAGGTAAATGTCCAAGTCCTCCTGAAGCACTGGAAACTGAAACACACACACAAAATTTGTGTTGATATCAGTAACAGGCTGATGCAGCCCATTCTCTGACTGACTGAAGAATAAACTTGCTTCCATGAGAGCATGTATTCTAATTAGTTTTCTGAATACCTAATGAAACCTGTCCAAAGAGCATCGTAAACACACACACACTTACCAGAATGGAAAACGTCTGAGACGGCAGCAGCTCCATCACCTTAGCAACCACCTCCAAACTCTGACGCAAATATCGCTGCCACTCCGTCTGTTGCTACAGCAACCAGAGAGCAAGAGAAAGTTCATCCCAGAAATCGTGCCCATCAGCTGCAGGCCTCCAGACACACACACCTGAACACATGGCTACAGCCTCCACTTACATCATCGTCGAGGGTCTCATCGTCCAGCTCCTCCAGCTGACTCTGGTTCAGTCTGAACTGGATCCGATTCAGAACTTCCCTCAGCAGCAGCACCAGGGCGTCCTTGTACCTGCAGCACACACCCTAAAAGTGAACCTAGCCGGAGGAGACCCACGTATCCGCTCTGCAACCCGCGCCTGTGCTCTACGCACCGACCACCGCTGGTCCTCCAGGCAAAACCCAAACGGGTCCAGCCTTCCCCAAGAGCAGCCAGGCCTCTGAAGGGTGAACCCTTCTGCTGGGGGTGAGCGAGTGTGAGGATGGAGAGAACACAAACGCCACACTGGCAGCCAACCGGGCGCAGCCGCACGGAGCCACGCTTCAAATCCACCCTCGCACACAGAACTTGCCCCAGAGGGGCAAGAACACCACACGTATGATGACTCTTCCCGTGCATTTAAATGGCCGATAGCTTTCATGATTCAGCAAACATGCTGTGCTGATGAAGACAGTGTACAATACAGCAGCACCTGCTGGGAACACGGGGGGGGGGAGGAGGCGACTTGTGGAAACATCAGTAGACACTCAAAGGTGCACGTTATTTTGTCTGTGCTGTGTATGTTATCGCCGTTTGAAGTTATTTGGGTTCATCGGACAGATTTGCTCAGATTAGAGACTAAACAGCAAGTTGGTGTAGTGTGCAGTCAATCCCTGAGCTGATTTCCAGCTCTCTGAACTAGGTGGAGTTTTACATTTTGTGTCTGTGTGGTGATCACCACCCCAGGTATGGACTCCACATTCACACACCTGTTCAGGACGCTGTCTCTGTCGGCCAGACGGCTCCTGATCTTCGTGGTCAGGTAGTCGAGGAATATGCTCCAGATCTCCAGGCAGGACAAGTAGCCCTCGTGTGTAGGCTGTAAAGAAACACGTCACTGTCTGTCCTGCCTTCAGCCTGTCCCAGACTGCACCGGGCGGTGGTGTGAAAGGCTTCAACGTTCACGTCGACGTTGGAGGTGGTTTACCTGGTTGAAGGTGTACTTGAAGAGTAGAGCCAGAAACTCTACGAGAGGAAACTGGTCGTTGGACTCGATCCTCCTCAGATGGACGCTGACAAAGAGTCGCAGGAAGTCAGTGAACTTCTCCACGTAACTGAGAACAAGAGAAAGCGTGAGGCCATGAGTGAGAAAGAAAACGGGGAGCCGTGATGGTGAAGCTGTCCTTCTGCGCACGATTTGTTTGTGTATGCAAGTTAACATTTGCATTCTTTTGCCTGCTGCCTTACCTTTCATCCAACTCCTGCAGTCTGTTTTTGACTGTGTGTGTGTTGATGTGAGAGTTTGTGAGTCTTTGCAGCAGGTAAAACGTCTGCTGAAACATGCGCAGCAGGAACTCCTCAAAGTCCAGAGGGACGCAATTTTTACACATCAGCTCGTTGATGCAGCTCATCGCCATGACGCCCAGCCGGGCCCGATCGGCATGGCCCACCATCTGGCCCGTCCTTCCATGCCCCTCGCTCCTGTTGGCTAGGAGGTTGCTGGGGGCGGAGTCCCCGTTGGAGGTAGGAGGGGGCTTGGCCTTAACTGGCGGCTGGCAGCCGAAGCGCGCGAAGTGAAAGATGGAGGCCAACAGGGCGGGCGTGATGGAGGAGGATAGGGGGATCCAGCTGAAGAGGTGAGCCAGGCACTCCAGCGCCAGCAGGCACAGCGTGCCAGTCTCCAGCTCCAGCCCCGCCGGAGTGCCGTCTCCCACCAGCACACCTGTGGAAGCCGGCCGTGGGCCATGGCAGGAGAGAAAGACAGACACAAATCCACCGCAGGGTCCCCCGTGAAGCAGGTGATACCAGGCATTTCTCCAAGACACCAATAGAGGAAGCCTACTGTGTAACGGGGCTTTCACATATGCCCTTAGAAAGGAACATGCAAAAGCTGAAAGCATTTTGTCAAATTCTTGGGAATGTTCCAGGAAATCAAATGTGGGAAGGCACTATTAAGATGCAGAGAGAGACCGGAGTAAAGGAGTGTGACTTACTTGTCTCTCTTGATGTTGGTGATGGAGGGGGTGTTGTAACTGTAACACTGTGCTTATCCCAAATGGTTTCAAGAATACCTAAGAACCAAAACAAAATGTTCATAACCACTCTCGGGTCACGCAGACCCAACCAATGATACAACTTTTGGGAGATCCATGTCATCTATGTGAATAAAGAAAAGCTCTTGAAAAACTTCTCAGTTGAACTGCATGGTGTGTGTGCCTTTGTCTCACCAGTTAGTAAGTTTAGTACTGTAGGGATTTGCTCCAATAAGAGTTTCTTCAACTCTTCTTTCCTGGCAACGCTCAAATCTTCCCTCGGACACACCAGCTCTTCTGATGTCATTTTCAACAGGACCAAGCCCAGTGGAGCTAGTGAAGGGGACTGCACCAACTATCACACGGACATGCAACAAGATCAGGTTTAATCCAAGCTATCCAAAATAAATAAAGAAATTAAATAAAGGTCAAAATCTATCCCTGAAGACCTGCCATGTTTACCCAAAATCTACCAATACTCCAATAGTCAACAAACATACTCTAAAAACAAAAAAATATCTTGAACATGTAACTTCATATTGTGACTCAAAACCACATAGTTGCATGTACAGAATCACATGTACCTGTAATGTGTTGCTGAAGAATTCTTGGTAGAACATTGGCCAGTCTTGGCGTCCAATGTCTACAATAACTTTGCACAGCTTATTCCTGATGAAGAAGGGCAGCTGAGCATGCTGGGACAGCAGCAGCTTTGGCAAGCAGCTCCGTAGCTCCGCCTTGTCCTCGCTGGCCACTCCCACCCACATTTTGTTCACCAGGTTCTAAAACAGACCCAGGATCAGGGTTACTGCATATGGATCGACAGTATCTCAGTGAGCCTCAGTGAAAGAAAATGCAGACAGAACGTAACAAACCAAGTAAATTATTTAGGCCAATGAAGGTCATGTGCACATGTATGTAGGGGTGTGTGTATATGCTGACCTCGAACACTGTGAGGCTGTACATCATGACATATTCATTTCTGCTATTGGAGAGAAAGTAGAGGCAGTGCCTCCATGAGCCAGGCTGCCCAGCAAAACTATTCAGCAACTCTTCTGCAAAGAACAGAGCAACACACCATTAGCACTTGACAAGGGGACACAATCCTCAACACTGTCCAGATGAGGACAACCTCGATAGACATCACAGTACACCCAGCTGTTAATGCAGCCCCAGACTTTGCTATAACTTATATAACTACTGTGTTTTTTCTCCCCCTATATATTTATCTTCTTGTCATGGTGACCGGTATTGGCCAGAAGAGGATGGGTCCTCCCCTTGAGTCTTGGTTCCTCCCAAGGTTTCTTCCTCACGCTCTTAGGGAGTTTTTCCTTGCCACTGTCGCTCTTGGCTTGATCACTGGGGGCTTGGACTCAGACACTTGTAAAGCTGCTTTGAGACAACATCTGTTGTAAAAGGTGCTATACAAGTAAACTTGCTTAGGTTACACGCGGACAACTCCACAACTCCAAAACAGTAAAAAGAACTTGTTTGAGTGGTAGAATAATTCAACTAATATCCTGAAATAAACTACACTCATCAGACACTATATTAAAAGACCTGCAACTGCACTCACTGCCACTATGTAAAGGCACATCAACCTTTTAAGTGGCTTTACCAGTGCACAGTTCAAGACTCTACCCCATCTGCTGCAAGGCACAAGAGGATGTGTCGAACACGAGAACGCTTTATAAAGCCATATACAGGCTCACGCATCAGATGTTTATTAGTACCTTACAACCCTATAATAAGTGAATGGTGAACCCATAGCCAAACATCTGATGGATATTTGGACTAAATTACTACCTACTATTAATGAAAGACCTTCTGCTGAGGAGAAGAAAACTATCTTCCAGATGTGTTCAAATTACCAGGGGTCAAGGCAAGAAACATTTCAAAGACTATAAAAAGAAAAGAAGGTGTGTGTGTGTGTGTGTGTGTGTGTACACGCATGTTTTACTCGCATGTAAAAATCTTCAATACTATTTATTTTGCGAGTTATAAAGACAAAAATGCTACATTGTGATTTCATTGCAACAATGTATTCAGAAAGTATTCACAACTTTTCCCATTTTGTCACCATGTTGTAGATTTAATTTAAAGTCGATTATATGGTAAATAAAAAATTCAATCTATATCCAAAGATCCATAATGTCCAAGCGAAACATTTTAATTCATTCAAATAAATAAATAAAATTACATACATATATATATATATATATACATATATATATATATATATAAATAAATAAATAAAGACTCCACAGGGCACATCAGGACAAAAGCCATGGTCACAGCCCAAAGAAACCTCTGCAGACCTTCAAGATGAGAGTGAGATCTGTTTCTAAATATGCCACAGTTTTCCCTATAATTGTAAAATGAAAGTTTGGAACCACTAGATTCAAGGTCGTCTGTCCAGCCAAATGGAGTAACCAGGCCAGAAAGGCCTTTGTAGAAGAGGCGATCAAAACCTCAGAGTTTTAGAGGTCATCTGTAGAGACTACAAAACCTGGTGGACACACAACCATCTCAGCAATACTCCAATCAAGCCATTCTGATAGAGGAGTTAGACAGAAGTCTCTCGAGTAAAAGCTGTATGATCGCCCACTTAGAGTTTGCCAAACTCCATTTAAAGGACTCCGACTGGGGTGCGTCTCAAATTGCAGGAAGAAAGAAACTGGTCAAGACTGAGGGAAGGATAAATGCAGACAAATACAGAGAGACCCTTGAAGAAAACCTCTTCCAGAGTGCACTCGACCACAGATTTGTGTGATGGTTCACCTTTCCGCACAACACTGCCAACATACGCAGCAAAGACAATGCTTGAGTAACTTCAGGACAAGTCTCTGATTGTCCTTGAGGGCCCAGCCAAAGCCCAGACTTAGACCCCATAGAGCATCTATGGAGGGCCCTGAAGATGGCAGTTCACAAATGCTTCCTATCCAGTCTTGAGTGAGCTTGACAGAATATGCCAACAAGAATGGGCAAGAAACTGCCCAAATCTAGGTGTGCAAAACTTGCAGGAAATTAGTCAAGACACAAAGCTGTAATATCCGCCAAAGTACTGAATTAAACGTGTGAATACTTGTATAAAAGATTTCAGTTTTTGATTTTTCATACATTTTCAACAAAAATAGGTGGGGTTTTTTTGTGCTTTGTCGTTGCAGATAACGTAGACATGTGCAAATATATATGACCATAAACAAAACCATGTCCTTCCCAAACTACTACTGGACAAAGGATTGGATTGGTCATGGCTGCAGGTTCAGACTCACCAATCTCTCTCTTGCGGTCATTGGTAGTGCAGCTGTGGAAAAACTCCGTCATAAGACTTTCAAGAGCACGCAGAGAGGCCTCTTCTGCCGCCTATATAAAAAATAAGCGCGAGAGCGGTCAAAACAAGTGTGATAATAATAAGGTGAGGGCAACAGACATGTAAGAATTTGGCTTTTGTGCTTCAAGTTATATGCAATCACATCAAAGATCATATTTTTGTTTAGCTGACCATCACAATACAGTCTTGACACAAAGTGTGCATATTTGTTTACGTATATGTATAAAAGTACAAACGAGGAAGAGAATTTAAGGAAGAGATCTGTCTGTTACATACGGCGGCATGCCCTGAACCTGTGAATTCTTTGTATGAGTCACAACACGTCGCGCGTTGCTTAATGTACATACTTCACACCGAGGTGGAGGCTTGTGACGATACAACTTGAAAAGAACTGTAATGAATTGGATTTCCTGCGCTTCGGACACCGCAACGAAACCGTTATTTGGACTGAACTAGCACCGTAAAATTAATTGTTTCGTTCTTATTGCAAACCACCAGCGGGGTAGCCTAACGTCGTTAGAAGCCTCTTGCAAAGGGTGAAAAAAAGTACAGAAGTACAACTCCACAGGGGGCGATATCCATTCCCGTCAAAACATGGCAACACGAATCATAAAAAACGAGATATTCTGACATTTAAACGCGACGTGACAATACATTTTGAAACAAGGAAGCGTCAAAAGGCAGGAACTCCAGGCCTTTGATACACACATAAAAGATAGGCTACGTTCATTAATGCATCCCCGATAAAGCTCGTTTAAACAACCATTTTCGTTTAAATAACCCGTACACTGATTTTGTGCAACGGCTTGTCTGCATGTATGAGAATGTTGACTCACCATGCCCAGTATCTGGTCCGCTCTGGCCGCGTTTTTGTGGCTATAGTTGGCGACGCGATTTTGGCTGTTGGCTCATGCTGCCCACGGCGCAACGGGCCTAACTCTCACCACCTGAAAGCACTGAGACAGGTCATCAGTCACCGTAGATTTGTGCCTCTTTCAGTTTAGGAGTCCTGAAGCCGACACTTGTTATTGTTGATCCTGGTGCAATACGGTGGCTTGAGGAGTGACAACCACTGCGCTGCCCGGATGCAGGTGAAAACGCACGTATAAAAGTCGTGAAAATGGGCTTACCGTGGTGCTAATTAAAATGCATTTATTCGTGTACTAAAATAGCAACGAGGCCTCTTTTTTCATCTCAGTATAAAGTAATAGTGCCGCTCCTGTAGTTTGTAGTTGCTCTTTTCGTACAGGCCTCGTAGCTTCCTCTCCTTACTAACGCCCCTCCTCACCGGAAGTGAAATCGTAATCTTGGGCCGGATGAAACCGGCCGCAACAAGACGTGTGGAAAATCAAGTAGCGCAATACCGTATAATGTATGAAGCCCAGAATCACTTCTTCAAGGTTTTTTGTCATCGGTTTATGACAGTAAGACCAAAAACGAACCACAGATCGTGGAAAAATTACAAAGAGAACGTGCAATGCTTCTAATTAATTAATTAATTACTGTAGTATTGTTGTAGTTCAATAGTCAGGTTACATGTTTTTGTTCGTTCAAAGCTATTTTGCCTTAGAATGATTTAGTGTCTTTTTCTGTACAAGAGAAGGTTCATGTGACTGCCCAACCTTCAGTATCCCTAAGGGTGGCATTCAAGCCAAAGAAAGCAGTTCTTGAGTCCTTCGCTGCGTAGACAATCGACACATTATTAGACTGACGTGCAGAACCAGGAAACCCATTTTCTCAATTCTCATTTATGAAATAAATAAGCACTAGAATAGAGCTGTTCCATTTAAGGCTCTACATTGTGGCTGCTGACCCACACGGCTTGGTTTTGCATCATTGCATCAGTGAACATTATATTTCACGAGTCTTGTACATAGCATATCATTAACTAGTCTTTACAGAGTTTGTCTTCAGGCTGGCAGACACATGCACAGCACATATAAATCACACACATAAAGAAAAATTGCTAACATGTCTCTGACAAATAAAATTTAATTTTGTTCTGATTAAAATGTATGCACTTTCATGTATGGTGTTTCAGTATGTGAGAAAATATCTAGGTCACATGTAAAAACAGGAAGTATCAAAAAGCACCTACCCTAAGAGTGCATTTGCAAAATGCAGATTTGGGGATTAGTGTTTCATCTACAAATCACAAAAAAAGTATTCCCAGTGAGGGAAAAACTGCGTTACTGTATCCAAGAACTGTCTGCTTGTCTTTAAAATATAATATATATACACTATTCTTTAAATACTTAAAATTACACAAATACATGATCTATAGACAAAACTGTGGAATAAAATCATATACTAGCAGATTAGCAGGTCTGTATGATAATAACTGCATCATTCCAAACTGTGAAGTAATAACTCAGGCAGGGGCAGGGCGGGAGCGGAGCGGGGCGGGAGCGGAGCGGGGCGGGGCGGGGTTTGGGGTGGTGGTGTGGGGGATGTTATGAGTCTGTGTGCACAAAAGTGATATCAAAAGTTACATTTCTATGCAGCACATGTACAATCAGGATTTTTAAATAATACAAAAATCATAAAATCAATAAACTGGCCTAAAATAGCGAAAAATCACTTCTTGTTCTTTAAAATGTTTTCAAATAAGTCACACGACTTTTGCATCAGCTGCTTCCCACAGCCATCTTGATATGTTTTGATTGGTAGCGTTCTTTGAGCACTTGTATGTGATATGCCCATGCTCTGTCCACACCCTCACCCTCTATCCTGCATGGTGTCCAATCAGGGAAGGGAAAGCGTCCAGCAACAATCAAGGCATCTTCAGGGAGCTCAACTAGTAACTTCTCCTGTAAAAGTGGGAGCTGACAGACAAACATAGAAGAACCGAAATTTTCTGTAAAATACAAGTAAATATTATATTTAGAACTTTGTGTGTGTGTGTGTGTGTGTGTGTGTGTGTGAGCGAGCGAGAGAGAGAGAGAAACTCACCACACTTGGGGCTAAGAACACTGTGATATTCTTATAGCTAGACAGATCAACCTGTAACCAAAAATTAAAAACAATCATTTCAAGAATTCTTTCTAGTACAGCAGAGAGTGAAAATGGCGCATCTTCACAGCCAAGCACAGCAAAAGGCCCTACCTTCCACAGGTCCTCCTGCCGGTAAGAGACTCGGCCATAATGGCCAGCTTTCCAAGCATGAAAGCGTGCAAGTCGGAGGAGCCAAGGGTTCAGCTCATAGCCTACAGCAGGGGAAAAACCCTGTCGACCTGCCTCCAAAACCTACATACACACAGAGCAATGCTGTAGTTTGACAGACTCTGGATAGATAAGTCATGCATGTAGAAGACATGGAAACACAATGACACATCATTCAGATACACAATATTCATGAAGTACAAAATCATCTAGAACATCAGCACAGTCACTGCCATATTCAAAGAAGAAGCTTCAATTAAAAATCGATTTTAAAAAAGGCAAAAACAAATAAACAAAACAATTACTTACAATTCTACCATCACCTGAGCCTAAGTCAGCAAGACCTCCAGAGCGACCTTTGAGCAGAGTCATTACATTGTGCACTTGCTTTTTACTGGCTGGAATATAAGGCACCTAAAATGCAGAAGTACACACACACACACACACACACGCGCCCACACACACACACACACGGCTTATCAGTGACTCTAAAAACTAAATTCTGACTGACCATTACTTTCCAAACTAACCTGTAGTTTCAGAGGGACTCTGCGAAACCCTGGCATCAAAATTCCTGCCCACATGGCATAGACAGTCAATCCTGTTCCTGCAGCCAGCTGCAAAATGCCCCATCCTCCAAGATGCCTGTCTTTGAATTGTGCAATGTTCTCCTCTTGTATGTCATCCTCCATACCTGTTTAAAATATATGCACTTTTAACAGATATCTACTCAAATGTATAAGCTTGAGATATAAGGTAGTATAAATGTCAAGACTGCAGTGAACACACATTGTACACAGGGCTTCCAGAGTAACAGGACGTTTCAGATAGAGGTCCTTCATCATAGGAGGTATTCATGGTATTTTAAAGTTCTGTGTGTGTACTCAAAGCCTACAGAGTTCTTTTTATTTGAGTTTTATGACTTCATTGCTGCCATAGAAACAACTGTCAATACAAAAAGATGTCCATTAGCATTAAAATGCCTTGCCACTGTAAGAACAGGTGTTTCTACAGCCAACTCTGAATTACAGTGGCATGTTTTTCTGCTATTTGAAACCACCTTTTTGTCTAGGGTTAAAATAATCTATGTCCAGAAAACAGGCCCCCAATGTACAGTTCCTTAGAAATAGGACACTTAAAACCATTCTGTTATACATGTGTCCCTCTAAGACTTTAATTAGGTAAAAGGGGGTGCAGGGATGACTAAGTATAAAAGGATACACCAGTCTGTTTTGAACAGATGATAAGATTTGGTTAATACAGTAAAGATTAACGGTTGGCCTTTTTTTTCTACAGGGTCACTGTTTAAGACATAAAATTTCATACAGTTGTTCATCTCTTGTCAAAAGGAATTTTATTTCTATTCAAATTGCGATAAACCTGTGCCTTTACAAAGCTTTTTAATATTACAAAAATAGGAATGTCCGTAAAATTGGTTTCTGTGCAAGCTGTGAAAGCTGTGCAAGCAGAAACTGGTCTCAGATCTGTCGCGCTTCGCCGAAGCTATTGAATGTGATTGTAGACTACTGATCTAAAGCTAGTTACTTAACTGAGTATAATAGCCTACTTAATAATGATAACAAATTATTGAGCATATACAACCTTATAGCATTTTTTTTAAAAAACGAGGAAACAAAGATGCAGTTTAACAAAATGCTTTGCTAAGAGGTCGAAACCAACCTGAAGGTTCTGATGTGAATACAGCAACTATGATAGTTGTTCCCAAATTTAGGTCGCTTTTTCTCTTCAAAATAAAGGTAGCGCATGGAATTTTAGGGTTTGAGGGTACGAAATAACTTAAATTAATGCATTGTATGTAAAAGTTTAAATAATGAATTCTTTAGCTGTCTTTATTATATGTGTATATGCAGCTAAATTATTTAAGCCGTAGTCTTTGGTGACTTTTATCATAACAAGCGTCATAACAAATCTTTTTGACGCACATTGATGACAAACCATCTGCGACGTAACCAAAACTGAATTTCAAACTAAGACTATAAACGTTCATATAAAATACATCAACAGTAATAATAAACAGTAGTGGATTTTTCTGTAACAATGAATGCATAATATTTCCAGTTTTCCTCGTCTGAGAAATCAGGTTATATAAGATATAGTCTTCTTAGTCTTTGAAAGTCTTCAGTAGTCTTTGGGTGAATCTGATCATTCATAACTTCATCCTGCACGCTGGTTTGCTTTCTTTTCCACTTTCCTCTCGTCGTAGACAAACAACATGGTAGGATAGAGGAGTCGTCGCTAACCGCATTTATACTTGTTCACTCCGTCATCACTTTCATGCAACATCACTTAACGTGAAGCGCAGCTATATCACCTGTCACAGGGCTTTTACGGATCTACCGATGTACTCAGTGTTAATTTAGTGACACACCCACGTCACGGTGGCTGTTTAGTCTGAAGCACGCGCACGCGAGACGCGATTCTGACGTGCTTAATCTGTTCATTTACTAACGTTTTCAACGGACGCGGAAATCAAAACGGGCTAATTATTATGTCAATAAGAAATACGTTAAAAAAAAGTTGAACAGGCGAAGTAAAGGTACAAATAAAATGACGCCCCCGGTCATTTTGGCTTTTAAACTGAACGTGATGAGCCTGGAGGTAGATATTTTATATCGTAGGCATACGTCACGCGCTGCGGTGCTCTTAGGGTACACCTGTGTTTCCTCGCTCTGAAAACCTCCTCTCTCCCCTCTGTCCTCGGTCCTTAGATTTACGCATTTACGTCCTTAAAAACCATTAAGTTTAACCGGAGGAGGTAGGACAGAGCATAGACCGAGACAGAGAAAACCGAGAAGGCAGCGATTAGGGATATGAAATCTACCCTTTATTTGTCATTTAACATATCCTAGCAAACTGTTATTGTCAACGAACACTGACGTCGTCAGTTTGTCTCTCCATGAAGCAAGTCACATAGAAACTAAACGAAATAGTTAAGGACGTTATTGATTATTTTATCATTGCTCACTACAGTTTATAAAGGAAAGAAGCATGGAATACTTGTAGGTTATCAATGAGTTGTCCAGTCGTTCCCGAAGGCCGTAATAACTTGGTAAGTAACAGACTAGCTAACGTTAGCTAGTTACCTAAAGTCATTCAAATAATTCAGACAACCGTGTTCCGCTGGAAAGGCATCCAACAGTCTGAAAGTATAGTCATGTAGCAAGTGTAGGATATTGGAAACAAGGTAAAGATCGTAAACTTGACGAGCTAGCTAGCTGTCGGTTTAATAATGTTAGCCATTAAACACGTTTGCGCGTAAGTAAAAACAAAATGTCAGTTTCTTTTAATAAAAATGTATGTTTGTATACAGTGTACATTTTATGTTTTTCTGCTTTTGTAGTGGAGTGGATGTCGATGGCACAGGTCACCCTGGAAGAGGAGAAGGACAGTGAAAGAGTGAACTTTTTAGGGCACTCGCAGAGTTCATCCAATCTGAGAACAAATGACTCCCTTCATCCTAACCATCTTGGGTATGTCAGGCCATGCACTTGATTCCTTGACAAAATCTTGTTACAAGCTCTTTCTGGCCTCTGTTGCTCTCTGCGTTGTGGCTGGTCAATTGAATGTCCTCCTTTTTGTGTTAATTTTGCTTTTAAAATGGTACATTGTTTACGCAGGCTAACCTTGGGACCAGCTCATAACCCCCCAGAGACGAGTCCCTCTTCTTCAGGATTATTGTCATTACCATGGGAAATGGTTGCACGCATAGCCTCACATTTGCCAGCACAGTGTGTCATCAATGTTCTGCCACAGGTCAGGCATTCAGTAATGTTTAAAGGCTGTATTAAACACATTTACATGTGATGCATAAGAATTTTAGAAGACCAGAGTGTGCTCACTTGGGTGAATGGTGTTGATTTCCTGCTATTTCTGATTTTAGGTGTGCCGGGCGTTGGGAGAGGTGGGGGAGGACACCTCAGCCTGGCAGCTTCGGGCTCACCGACTCACGGGCCCAAAAGCCTCCTTTCCAGTCGGGCCGAGGGACCACTTTGATTGGGCCACTGCCTGCTTGGAGATGGAGCAGCTGATTGAGCGCTGGGCGGAGCAGGAGGAGTGGGCAGCGAGGCAGTCAGTGGAGCAAGCACAGGAGGCAGAGAGGGGGCGAGAGATGGAGGAGGACCAGGAACAGGAAGGGGCTGGCGGTGGAGAAGCTGCAGAAGTAGGCGGAGATGCTAACGGAGCTGTGGGGGAGGGAGCGGCGATGCACCCCATTGCTACCGGACAAGACATGAGGCCGGATGGGTGGAGGGTGCCAGAACCAGCTCAGGCTCCACCTGAACTACACAGAGATGGAGCAGGAAGGAATGGTGCTGCAGTCGGCAACAGAGACGAGGGACAAGAGAACCCGTTTGCCGGTGTCGATGACCACGGCCAGAACGACCAAGAGCGACCTGAAGCAGTGCGTGGAGGTGGAGACCAGGAGCATGACGATGATGACGCCAACCAAACAAGCAACTGTCTGCCCGCCCAGTCGGCTGGCCACGCCCACGCCCAGGTCCTGGAACACATCACACTCCCATCGGGCCACATCGCCGACGTCAACGCCGTGCTACTGGTGGGCGGCGAGGGCGCCGTGTGCGCTTCTGGCTCCAGGGACCGCAACGTCAATCTGTGGGATCTGCGGCAGGGCTCCAGAGGGGCGCTCCTGCGCACGCTGGGGGGTCGCGGCTCCTTCAGCACGCACCTCGGCTGGGTGTGGAGCCTGGCGGCCAGCGGGCCCCTCTTGGCGTCTGGCTCCTTTGACAGCACTGTGCGGCTGTGGGACCTGGATGCCGGAGGTGCTGAGTGGGGCCTGATCCGTGGCCGTGCCGCCGTGCTCTGCCTGTCCTGCCAGGCGCATATGCTGTTTGCTGGGTCACATGATCAGAAAGTCAGCATTTATGACACTAGAGGTCAGTGGCCAATGTCAGGAGTCTTGAGAATACAATGGGCCGTATTTTCCATTGGGGCAAAAAAATAAATTATTTATATGTGCAATATTTTGAACATGGACCACATAACTGTAGTGTCCTTACGCTGAAGTCATCGTGAATGTGAGCAATTGGCTACAGGCCAGTCATCAATCATGAGTTTTCTGCTAATGAAATTGACCTCATCTGTGTGATGTCATCCTTGTACTGCAGCTCAGCAGCCGTTGGTAAAGAGCCTTCGTCTCCATGGCGACGCTGTGCTGTGCCTAGCCTCGGATGAGCAGTACATTGTGTCAGGAAGCAAAGACAAAACAGTGGCTGTGTTTGACTGCAGAGCTAGAAAACTACTGCACAGAGTGCAGGTACCCAATGGGCTAAGCTCTATTTATAACAATAATAAACTAACCGAGTGTATGAATTGAACTACTCCTAATACTCTTACTCTTCCCTTGTTTGCACTCTCTTGCTCTCCTCCCCTCACACATTCCCTAGCTGAGCTCTTACTTTCTGTCAATGTCATACAGCGGACAGGAGGTATGGGCAGGAGATAACCATGGACTTGTCCACACCTTCTCCATGAGCAAAGGCACTTTTAAACCTGTAGCTCAGTTCAACGTAGGCCACAGTTCACTGGTCACTGGAGTCCGTCACTCACCTGGCTCCCTCTACACCTGCTCCTCTGATCGCACTATTAAGGTAAACCTTCGTAGATCTTAGGATGTAGGTACTGTGTTTGCGGTTATGTTTTTATTGTGAAATTTGACTTCTGCTTGTTGTATTTCATCCTCTGAACTGGCCGGTTGCTGTGGAGCTGGATGATATGAGCGGGTGTTTTTGTTTTAAAGAGGGACCCTTCATAAGCCTGTTTGAAAGGAAGCATAAGCAGCCTTATGCAATAACCTTTGGCATGCGCTTTAATATGCTTTTAATATGATTTGATGCAGGTTCACCTGCCATGCGCCCCCCCGAAGACTCTGTGCACTCTTCACCATCAAGCAGGAGTGAATGGGGTAGGTGGAGTCTCATCCACTCACATTCACTTATACTTCACTTTAGTAGTTAGCATACCACCCCTAGACCCAAAACCAAAGATCGGAATTCTTGCCATGAGGTCCTTGCCTTAGTTCTTAAAGCTATAGACATCGGTATCATCCATGACCTTGTCTCTCGTTCTGTCTAGTTGAGTGTGGAAGCAGGAGTGCTGGCTATAGCCTCTGGGGATATGAATGTTGAGGTTTGGAGACCCAGACAGTGATGGATCACAGCAGAGATTCTTCACTCTCTCTGAGAATGGCGTTCTGTACTTTGCCAGTAGCTGTCCATCAAATCGGTGGGCTATGTGAGGATGATGTAAGGTAATGTGCCAAGGCACTACACTGTTAGCTTTACCTCAACGTGTTCATTAAAAAAATATACATTTTAAACCTATTTATTATTAAATGTGTTGGAAAAAAACGTCCATGCCCTCAAATCTGTGCAAAAAAACTTTGGCAAGAAGCAGGGTTGATAATTAAAAAGATTTTTGAACAGATTTAAGTGTGTGAATGTTTTTACATATTTAGTTTCTTTTTATTAGCTCCAGCACCTCGACTAAGTTTGAAACCTGGGGAGTAGCATCTTTTTATTTTTTTATTGTGAAACCTGTTTATTTCAAAAATACTTATCAGACCTTGAAAAAGGCACATACATGTAAACCATACTGTGGTTGAATCCTAGTTTGGATCGTGACTCGTTACAAAGAAATATTTCAAACTGACTGAACTAGTGTGTGTAAAAAAAAAAAAAAGTAGCATTTGTGAAACAAGTGCTGTTAAAGGTCAAAAGGTCAAGTCATTCCTTGCGAAGCATTCCAGCTTCACCTCAGTGGTGCTTTCCTGTGACGCACAGTTCTGACAGCACACAGAGAGACGGCGCACTTGCACAAGTTTCAGAAGCATGACAAGCTCAGTAGGTCCCTCAGTGCGTCCTCTGCCAAGTCAGTCCCTGTGTCCAAATATCATTTCACTGTGGGACGGCATTGTAGTTCTTCGAGAACCTAAAAAGTCGAGCGTTTCATTTCTGTTCATACTCCAGCGAGACTGAACACCTACGCGCTCTAAAGCTCGTTTCTATGAGAGTTAAACTGAGAACTTGTTTTGCTTTAGTGCAAATCTTAAATCTGCAGTGGGAGTCTTCTTGGTCTGTAACTCATATTGCTCCATGCTTGTGTGTGTACTACTGCTCTCCTGAGTCAGATATTATGACTGGGGAGGGGGGGGTTTATGACAATGTCATAAATTCAGAACAAAATAACAATGAAAACGCACGCCCTCCACCCTGCGCCTGGTGATGGAGACAGAATTTTGAGCTACGCCACTGGATGTTGGGAATCACTGTTCCTTATCCTCAGCTACAAAAACACCATGTTTGTCATCTTGCCCTTATGTGTGATTTCTTTTTTTGTGTGTTATAATTATATATAATTTAAAGTAAAGGGCCATTTGAAAACATCACTGTTTCATCCAGCTGATTCATTAAACTGTAACAAATAGTATGATGAAATAAAATTTCCTGAGATACTGATTTTTGTCCATTAGTGATTGTCATAATTGATTTTAAATGTAAAAACACTGTATAGTTTTTTTTTATTTTATTTAAACAGATATACAACTTAACGATACAAAATCCATTAAACAATGAGCACAAATAATCCAGAACATGAACATCAGCCACCCCACCCCACCCCCACCCAGGCTGTTGGCCTTAACCTACACCCAAACATAACGTACTGAACATACATGAAAGCAGTGGTCATTTCTATACAGTGTGAGTAGCTTGCGTACATGTGGCTGTGCGCTTTCACAGTAGCACACAGGTCTTCTTGTCCTTAAAAGGGTTGGAGGAAGCAGCGATCCCTGTGAGCAGTGGATCTCCCCGCCGGTGCTCCTGGCAGTACTGCACGAGCTGGGCAGCCGCGATGGAGATCTGATACAAACATACAACTGGAGCTACAGGGCCAGCCTTACACAAAATACTGCAAATGATATGTCCCCAACAAATTTATAACACACATACACAGAGTGTGTGTTTGTGTATTTTTTCCACTATCTCACTCAGTATAGTTATTTTTTTCACTTGTAAGGTTGGCCATGATATGGCGGCGTAAGATAGGAAATATCTTATATACACACACACACACAAACTACTCAAAAAAATAAAGGGAACACTTACACAAGATACAAAACAGAGCCAGAGTCCTGCAAAATGGCCTCCAGCAGGCCATTAATATCCATGTTTCTGCTCAAACAGAAATGGACTCGATGAGGGTGGTATGAGGGCCTGATGTCCGATGGGCCCGGAGGAGAACATCCACCGCCTCATCAGGAGCATGCCCAGGTGTTGTAGGGAGGTCATACAG